>CP126891.1:52217500-52867500 GCA_030440675.1 Furcifer pardalis
TGTCAGGAGAAACAAACACTCAGTTCAAGAGAAACTATCACTAGGAAAGATGACATTGAAAAGGCTTCCAGTTAGAGTCCTTAGGGTCAATCCAGTGGGACTCTCCTTAGGACTACAGTTTGTGTTTATGTTCTTTCCCTTTTCTGTAGGGCAAGAGTGGACCACCAGGACTTGCCGGGGAACCTGGACCTCCAGGAAACCCAGTAAGTACTCTGTTTGTAATCCTTAGCTGCCATACACATACACATATATTCAGAATGAATCATGAGCTACAAGGCTAATACAGAATACTGAAGTGTCTCAGCTCTGACTATGTGTTTAAATTCAGTCTAACCTAGTAAAGAAGACATGTAGATGATCACTTGAGGTTGATGGAAAGGAACCCAAGCTAGTCCTAGGGCAGTGATGGCGAACCTTGGAACTCCAGGTGTTCTTGGATCTGAATTACCAGAAGTCCAAGTCAGCACTGCTGCTGATCAGGGTTTCTGGGAATTGAAGTTCAATAATAGCTGGAGTGCCAAGGGGGAATTCACCACAAAAGTGAGATAAAAAGCTTTAGCAAAAGTGGAACAAAGTATCCTGAGAAAGACAGGTCAGATGAAGGTGATGGAATCTGATATACTTGCATTGAAATCTATCCATCATTGGTATTTTTTTAAAAGATAGGCTTACAAAGGACTGCAGGAAGATCTTTTTTATATCATTATGTCTTCATTTATTGTCCCAACTGGGGTGGATCCTTTGATTCTATGGAATGTACTCATGTTGGCCTGTCATTCAGCAATGGATTCAAAGAGTCTGTTCTGGTTGCTAGCAGCATGAAGATACTGGCCCCTTTTTAAAGGATCAGCCAAAGATTGGCTTCACTTGACTATTACTGTTGTTTGATGGACAACACTTCTATTTTAAATTCCTGTTATTTTGCTCTTTTCTGGGTAAAGCCAATTAGAGAGTTCTCCGTTGAAAAGCAAAACAGGAACTGGGCCTTCATTCCACTTATCATCCTCTCTTCAGTAGCCTTTCACATACTTGCACAAATGTGTAAGCCACTTAACTGTTAATGAGGATAACTCTGAATGATCCAGTATTCTGAGCACAGCTCACATTGTGGGGTTTTGCACAAAAGCAGATTTTTTAGAAAGCTGCTTTGTTCAGATTCAGATCATATACAGACATTTAGCAAAATATTGTTTACACTGGTAGCAGTTCTTTAGGTTTTCAGACATGGACCTTTCCCAGAACACCTGAAGATGCTGGAGAACCTAAGACCTTCTTCACACCAGGTGTGTGCTTTCCCACTGAACCATTAATGAATACATATGCAGTGGTTAAGATGCTAAACTTTATGACTGGAAGGTCAGTAGGTCAACAGTTCAAGACACTAGTGCTGCATGACAGAGTGAGCACCCGTCAACTGTTCCAGCTCCTGCCAACCTAGCAGTTCGAAAGAAAGAAATTGCAAGTAGAAAATTGGTACCACTTTGATGGGAAGGCAAACAGAGTTCTGTGCACTCTGGTGTCTAGTCATGCCTGCCACATGTCCACAGAACATCTGCAGATGCAGACAGCACTTGCTCTTTGGCTATAAACATAGATGAGCACTGAACCCTAGAGTCAGATATGACTGCTTTTCGAGCAAGGGCAAACTTTATCTTTACTATGTATATACCACTCTTCTGGTGAACCAAAGTTTCCCACTCTGGGCAGTGTCTGACAAGATGCCTTCACATCCTTACGTGGTATGGACACCTCATTGCAGGAGTAGTTTTTTGGCAACCAGCTCCAGTACTGAATTGATTCCCAGCTTCAGTATCCAAATGGACATTTCTAATTATATCCATTAGACTATAACCTAGTGTTGGTTTCCTTTTTGTCTTTGAAGGGTTCAAAAGGAAGCAAAGGTGAAACTGGCAGCCAGGGGCTCCCTGGTTTCATTGGGCCACGGGGCCCTCCAGTAAGTAGCAAGTGAATGCATGGAATACAGCAGACAGTTGTAACGGGATCTCATTTACAATGATTCATTTGAGTGGCTGATGTGAAATTCATTAATCTGGCCGAAGAAAACATAATCTCAGCAAGAACTTTGCTAAATTAACAGCCGTTGTTTCTGATGGAATGGTAGTAATGCTTTTATGTTTTATTTTCTATAGGGAGAACCAGGTCAGATTGGGGTTCCAGGAAAAGAGGTATTCTGATGACTGAAAATTGCCAATTCATCGTAGAAATATAGAAAAGCAAAGGAGCTATAATTTCTAATGTTTTTTGTTGGTCAAAGCAAATACATGCATGCACACAAACAAATGCACACAATTATAATTTAGTGATTAAGATGCTGAGCTTGATGACAGGAAGGTGGGTAGGTCAGCAGTTCAAGACCTGAGTGCTGTGCAACAGAATGAGCTCCTGTCATCTCTCCCAGCTCTTGCCAACCTAGCAGTTTGAAAGCAAGAAATTGCAATTAGACAAATAGGTACTGCTTCAGCAGGAAATGTAACAGCATTCTGTGGACTTTGGTATGAAGTCATGCATGCTGTATGTCCAAAGAAACATCTACAGATGTAGAGAGCTCAGGCTCTTTGGCAGTAAAGAGAGATTAATACAGTTCTCTATAGTCAGACAATACAGTAATACCCCGGATAACGATTGCATTGGATAACGCTAGAATCAGATAACGATGCAAGTTTTTTGGAAAAAACCTGCATCGAATAATGATTCTTTAGCGTTATCTGAGGCAGTGGTCTGTGGGTGTGGGGTGGTTTGGGTACTTCTACCCAATCCACCCCCCACCCGCAGTGGTCTCTACGACTGCAGTAGGGTCGGGGAAAGGTGAATGAAGTAAAGGCAGGGAGGAAAAGAGTGAGACACGATCAGGTCTCTTTCTTTTCCTCCCTGTATTTAAACTACAGGCAGGAGGGGAAGAGAGAGACGTGATTGGGTCTCTCTCTCTTCCCTCTTGCCTGTAGTTTAAATGGAGGGAGGGAAAGAAAGAGACGTGATTGGGTCTCTTTCTTTCCCTCCCTGCCTTTAAAGCGGTTTGTCCCTGAAGTCAGGGCTTTTTTTTAGTATTGTTCGATGCATGCATCGGACAACGCTAAAAATCGGATAACGTCATAACTTGTGGAATCAAGTCATAACGTTATCCAGGGTTTTACTGTACTGGCTTTCAAACAAGGGGGACCTTTTCTTTACTATTAAAACACAGCTGTTGTCTACTTCCATATTTTATTCTACTGTCTCAGCGAGGTAGACCAAAGATGGTAGTGATGGTATAGTCAGCAGCAGATTTCTCTGCATAAAGGTTTTCTTTTGTTATTTTGTCATACACAGAACATTATTATCTTTTGTGCGAGTTGTGAGCGTCCCAAAATCCTTTTATTCAATGGCCATCTGCTGTTGCTGACAATGCCATTGCCATTGCACAGGCAGACCTGAACAATAGGATTTCAATGAATGTTTGTTTATTTGATTAATTAATTATCCACCTCAATTAGTGCATGCAAGACTCTATCCCACTCCTCTCTGTTAGGTATGCCAGCTGTAATGTCAACGAATGTAGCGTAATTGCCATTTTCTGACTTTATCTGTCAGTCAAGAAAGTGTGCACATACTTGCATGTGCATAAACACACACTTGTGTGCATATTGATGGAATGTATGCATACAAGACTTACACTCCCTGGTGTTAAGACAAAGTGAAGAGAATGGCTTCATTTTGGAACCCCAGGGTTTCAAGTCTGGCCAGGTTATCCTGCTGTGGTAATAGAGTAGACCATACTGCCAGTGACTCAATGTCAGGTGGCGGTGAACTAACCTGATGGCCTTGGGTGCCGAAGTCTACAGGGGAGAGTAATGGTCCCCAAGTGGATTAAATCTTGCTTGAATCCATCTTGATGGAGGGCAGCAGCTTCACCAGTACTGGCCTGGGGCTGATGAAGTCTTTGCTTGCCAAAAGGGCTCAGGATTAGAAAGTGACTCATGGAACTGGATCGGTGGTATGGGGGTCATGTTGCAATGCAGAAGGCAAATGAAAGGCCACTGCATTATATTCTCAGGACAATCTTGATGGCTGATCGCCATAAGAATCACCAATATTTGGATTTGCATATGGCAGAAGTCGTAGCTGTAGCAGTAGCAGTAGCAGTAGTGGTGGTGTTGGTGTTTGATTGGGACATGAAAGAAGAAGAGATAAACCAGGGAGGGGCACAAAAGCTTTCAGATTCCTTTGGGCTGGTGTCTCCTGTGTTGATGACAGATTGGGAACTCATGTTGCTTTCTGGGAGGACAGTCAGCCTGTGCCTCTTTGGGCCACTGCACGGTCCCATAATGCCACCAGAAAAAGAGACAGGTAAACTATTCCTAAGCATTTTATACAAAGGAAAATATGGGAATGTTTGCCATAAATCAGAATCAGCTTGACAGCATGTAATTAATGATTACCAACATTTTACATACAACTGAAAGAGAGCACAGAAAAGCAATGTGCCAGCATTAACTCTGTCATAGCTGCAGCTTTCAACTTCATACCTCTTATATCTCCTTGCAGGGCTCTCCAGGGAAACCAGGTGGACCGGGAGGCAAAGGTGACAAAGTAAGTTGGAGGGATTCATTAATACAAATACTGAGCCAGCGTGGCAAAAGATTTTAAGTAAAGTTGACAGGTATAAAGGATGGGCAAGGTAAGGCTGCCAGCATTCTTTTCCTTGATAAGGCAGGAAGTGTAGCGTAACAAGGAGACAGTTAAGCCTACACACTGTCCACATTGGTTTTACCCAGAAATAAATCAAACCATCTCACCAACAGTTGACACCCAACACACACACACATATTTCACTCACCTGGATAAAGGCTGAGCAAGCCTAGCAAGCACTGTGGCAACTTCCTGTTCTAACAGGAAACTATGCCAAAGGCCTGCCTATACCATGCCATGGAACCTTCTAGCCTCATCCTTCTTCTAGTGAGCACCATTTTGGTGTAGTTCTGGCACATGGAAGTCTCAAAATGGATAATTCTAGGAATTGTCCATGCCTATTTTTTCCCCCACAGGTAAAACTTCTTCAAATTTCCTTGCCATTCAAAGGTAGCAACATCACCATCTTATTCACAGCCTCTCCATCAAGTATCTTCCCTGTCACTCTTTGTTTAACCTAATTCCCTTTCATTGGAATCAAAAGCAAAATCTGTTCTAATATGTGCGTTCATTCTGCTGCCTTGAACCAACAGGGAGAGCCTGGTACTAAAGGTGAAAAAGGTATTCCAGGTGAAAAAGGACCACCTGGTGATCCTGGAATTCCAGGCCACAAAGGACACACTGGATTAATGGGTCCACCCGGACCAGCAGGAGATGCAGGAGCAGGTGGACCCCCTGGTCCTCCAGGGCAACCTGGATTTCCCGGGCCTAGGGTAAGTCTGGTGACATAATTGGGTGTTTGAAGATTTTATGAGGCACCTTTTATAACCATTGCATATGATCATGTTAGGGCAGTTCTGGGGAACTCATGAGGCAAGGGTAGCTGGTGCAGAGCAGCTTGCACTGAGCACCTTGCTTTAAAACAAGGATTGCTTGTTTTAAAGCACCTTACTTTAAAACAAGTTATTAGGATTGAGAATTTTGCAGACTTTGGCTCTCAGAGAAAAGTCAAATTAAAAGTCCTCATTCTTTTTAGAAAGATTTCTCCTGAGAAATCTCACAGAATATCGCAAAGGATCCCTGCGAAATTTTGTGGCCATATTTTCTGGCCAAAATTCCAAACTGCACAGGATTTTTACAATTCATGTACAGAAAAGCACTGTCCTTGCATTGGATTCACTTGAAAAAGAACACAAAGCTGTGTAGGATTGTTACAATTCCTCTTTCATGGAAAGGAATTACTGGAAAAGGCATTAAGTTATACAGACTTTGGCAAATTTCTCCACAGAACAATAGGCAGACAAAGAAATAGGAAATGTTTGTTTGGGTTTTGGTGTGTGTGTGTGTGTGAGAGAGAGAGAGAGAGAGAGAGACAGACAGACAGACAGAGAGACAGAGACTCATTTTCACAGGAAACTTGGAAATCACACAGCTGCAAAAGGGATTCCAACAAGGAATCTTGATATGAGAACACTTCAAAAATCACCATGAAAGAAGATTTTTGCAAGTAGTCATTACATCTCTCTTTCTTACACTCATAATCACTTCCTTGAGGTTTCATTTTCCTTCCCTATGAGTAGGAAGCCTTAAAGGTTCTCCTGGTCTCTCTCAGAATAGGTTAACACAGTCTGCAAATTGAGAGAACCTGGTTGTCTGGAAAGTACACATCGGAGAGAGGCACTCTGCAAAGTAACAAAGTCCTAAACCATTCAGGGCTTCAAGGTTAAAACAAACACCTTGAGTTGACCCTGGAAGCTTACAATGATGATGAATCAATGATGATGAATCAGTGAAGGCTCAGTGGATCCCTGCTACCCATCAAGTGGTTGCATTCTGGACCTGGAGCAATTTCTAAGTCATCTACAAGGATAAGCCCCTATATAGACTAAGAAACACAGGTAATCTAATCAATGTAGTTTTCAAAGTGATAGGAGTGTTAGTTGCGCAGGCATATCAGACAAGAAAGAAAACAAAAGTCAAAACAACTAAAAAATATAAAGAAGGCAAAAATGTTATGGCACCTTAAAGACTAACTACTGCATTTTAATATAAGCTTTCATGGATCAAGTCTACTTCATCAACTTTCTGAGTATAGTTTTCTTCATCATTTGTAATAACTGAGCTGTTGGATCAGGGTAGATCAGCTTGTACTTAGTCTACTATTCTGTTTCCATCTGCAAGCAATCTAATGCCTCTGAAAGCTCCAAATCTGAAATGAGATAGTAGTTCCTTTAATTTCTATTCCTTCTAGGTTAGTGATGGACAACCTTAGGACTCCAGGTATTCTTGGATTCAATTCCCACAAACCCAAGTAAACACACTTGCTGATCAGGGCTTCTGGGAGTTGAAGTTTTAATAATGTCTTGATTTGTAATTGTGATGGTTTATATATATGTGTGTGTGTGTGTGTGTGTTATGTTACACTTTGATATGTGATACCTTAATATGTTTTGTCATGTGATACTGTGATACTGTATTGTATTGTTTATGTTGATAGCCGCTCTGAGTCGCTTCGGCAAATAGAGCAGCATACAAATACAAAATACAAATGCAAACACACGGAGTGCCAAGGTCATCCAACATTGTCCTAGGTATAATGCTGCTGAAGGTTAGATTAGCTATCATGGTGAATAACAGAAGTGTACAGAAGTCCCCTGAAGCAAACTTGTCAGTATATTTGGCTCAGGTCTATTTGGACTTTGTAGGTTCAAAGAAAAGAACAATGAATGATCCAGGGTTTCCTCTAAGAAAAAAAATGCAGGAGATCTTTGATCAAACGCCCTGTGTGGCACTTCTGCTTGGTCATGACTGTAACACAGGGGTGCCTAAACTTTTTGGACCGTGGGCCAATCATGTGGTTCAGGGAGTCAGTCACTTCCAGGAGCAACGAGGGCTTCATGGGCTGGATGAATTGGCATTGGGGGCCGCACCCGGCCCCCAGGCCTTAGTTTGGGCACCACTGCTGTAATACAACCTTCTGATCTTGGTGAAGCACTAAAGCAGGGGTTGCCAACCTTTTCAAGCCAGGGACTGGGTTACCCTCTGTCAGTCAGCTTTGAGGGCCGGACAGGCATTTTGCCCTGCCAGCACGTTGGGGGCAGCCATGTTGTCCCAACAGCTTCAAAGGGGGGCATTTTGTTTCTCGAATGCCCTTGGAGTGGTGGGGCCCCCCATATGAAATGGTGCTGCAGGCCTTAGGTTGGGAACCCCTGCAGTAAAGTAATCTCTCCTTCTCACCTAGGGAGATTCTCCATCACTAGAGACTTTGAGAAGACTCATCCAAGAAGAGCTGGGAAAACAACTTGATGGTAAGAATTATTTTAATACCACGAAGAATGAAAGGATTAGTAGGTTTAATGGAGCAAGGTCTCACAAAGTCAAAGCCCCAGGACTTTCTGATTAGCAGGAACGATGACTGCATTTGCTGCCACTTCTGTTTATGTTTCTCCTTTCCCTCTGAGCACAGCCACAGATAATTAGAAGTAAAAATGTTTCTCCCCAGAAAATCTAGAGTATTGCTAGCCGCCCCTATTGTGATGCAAAGTACATGATGATGGTTTGATCTTCAAGGAGTGCTGAGGAAGTACTGGCTTCATGTTTAAAGCCTTCATGTACTGATATCTTGATCTATGGTTTCCTGCAGCCAGACTGCCCTACCTCATGAGCCAGATGCAATCAGCCCCAGTGAAAGCACATCAAGGGCGACCGGGACCTCCAGGAACACCTGGTAAGGAAGGAACACCGGGCAGAGTTGGTCCTCCAGGAGAACCTGGAAGACCTGGACAACCTGGTTCAGAAGGACCAGCTGGACCGATGGGACCGAAAGGTGAGTAGTGTTTGATCTGATCTGCAAACTAGAAAGGCTTTTAGACCTTTCTTGAACTATGAAATATTTTTGTATTGAAATATCATGATGTTTGAAGAGCCCTGGTGGTGCAGTAGTTAAACTCCTGTACTGCAATGAAAAGGTTGTGAGTTTGATCCTGGTTAGGGCTCAAAATTGACAGCCTTCCATTCTTCCAAGGTTGGCAAAATGAGTACTGAGTAGGTTGGAGGCAAAATGTGAATTAACTTGTGAACCACCCAGAGAATTCACTAAGCCCTATGGGGTGGTATATAAGTGAGATTGCTTTACTTTACTTTGCTGTGTTATTGTTGATTTAAAGCTAAACTAATAAGCTAACATGACCTTTCATTTCTCCTTTTCACATGCTATTGTATCTTTGCATTGAAACTGAAGCTGCATTGAGAAATTTTCAGCCATATTCTCCTGTATCTGTCTGATAAAGATAGAATACATGATAGGCAGAAGCTGGATGTTGGTTAGGTAAAGGTCGTCCTTGCTCCAAAGCCAGTTGAATCCAACTCTAGGGTTCAGTGCTCATCTCTGTTTATAGCCAAAGAGCCAGCGCTGTCTGCATCTGCAGACATTTTCATGGACATGTAGAAAGCATAACTAGACAACAGCATGGAATACTGTTGTTACCCATCTTTAAAACAGTCAGCTGTTTTAACATTCATGTCTGGGGAATAAGAAACCTTGCAGAAATGTCAGTGAAAATGCTGAGCATTATCTAATGAAAAGATATCCTAAAATGAAAGAGAAAAATAAGCAAAGCATCATTTCTTCAATACTGCAGAAAATTAATTTAGGAATTATCCAGCATAAATATGTAAATATTCATAGTTACTAAATTGGAGGAATTCACTAAATCCTCATGTATATATGTCTGTATAAGAGACACTGTGCTCAAGTGAGAGTGTATAGAAATCACTTTCAGATCTTATCTGATGTGGCAAGGTGATACAAATGTTGACATGCAACATCAGCTCTTCCCTTTATGCCTCCAGAAGAATTTTTGAACGAGGCTTCAGTAGGATGTATTTCTCAGTGCACATATATAGGACTGTTTTACTAGTTGTCTAGAAATATCAGAAAACAAAACAAAATAAAATAAACAAAACAAAACAAAATAAAAAACACTGTAGCACTTTAAAGACTAACTGCTATATTTTTATTGTTAGCTTTCATGGATCAAGTCCACTTCATCAGACAAAGAGTGAAACTTATAGGCATGTTCTTTATATACCAAAATTCAGGGGCTCAAAGGGAGAAGGGGTTGAGGTCAAGCAAGATGACAGACAAGCAAGCACAAGAATGCAGCTTCACACAGCCATTAGCAACAATAGATTATTCAGATAAATTCTAAATGACTCCCTTTCAATCTCAAGGTTGCTGAGAAAACCCATTATGGTCTCTGATCAACTTGTGACCTGCACGTTTTGTTTTCTGATATGCCTGAACCACAGACTAACATGGCTACTATTCCAAAAAATTCATTGTCTAGAAATAAATTTCTTGGGGAAAATAAATTTTGTAAGTATGGTTTATATGCTTTTAGATAATTACAGAGCACAGTGGTTAATGTTTATAGAGTGCTGGAAGTCAAAAAGTTCCTTATCCGGACCTTTTCTTTTTCCATTGCATGGTTTTAAAACTCTTAGTGAGAGGGGAAAAACATTTTAATGTGTTGGAAGAAGTCAATCTAATTTCATATCTTATATTGACTAATAAACATAGTCACACAAGATACAGAACAGCCTGTTATCTTCCCAGAATGACTTATTGTAAATAATTATCTTTATTCCAATCAATAATAGGGTTTTAAAAGTCTGGCTGTGTTTCCCCTAATAGGTGAACGGGGAGACAAAGGAGAGAAAGGAGACATTGGCATCGGTAAGAGAGGTGAAATTGGTCCTCCAGGCAGACCAGGTGAGTTGGTGGTTTTTTCTTATTATACTGTGATTGGAACATTAGGTTTACCTTGGATTCCTTGGAGTCATTATTCAGCAAGGAGTCCTTGTATGAGTAGACATTTCTGCAGCAACATTCCACATAAATCCTGTTCATAACAATCTGTTCCTGGCAGTGTTTCTCCATGTTGGTCCAACATTTTTCTTGAGAATATCTTTCCATCTGCAAGGTGGTCTTCCCCCAGGTCTTTTGCAATCTCTTGGATACCAATTCATTATTCTGGCATACCATCTATTGTCATTTGTATGTGCAACATGGCCAGCCCACCTTAATTTGTTTGTCAGGTATTCTTTTGCTATGTCTTTTAGCAATGATCTTCACCTGTTATCCTCATGTTTTACATTATTGTGAAGCAAGATTTGAAGCATTGATCTCTCCATTGCTCGTTGTGTTACTTGCAGTCGTTTTTCTTCCACAGCTGTTAAAGCCCATGTTTCACTGCAGTATGTAATTGCTTTCAAGACAGTAGAATTGAACACATTTGCCTTTGTTTTTGGTTTAGCTTTTGACTTCAAGAACGGGAATTCTAATTCCTCTTGAGCATAAAATGTTAAAAAAATGCCGCTAAATGTGAGAAGGTGTAATCTTGCTCAGAGATGGACAGATATCAGGCTGGTGGGATCCAAATTGTCTTAAGTTCCTCTTTAATTAGCAGTCATTCCTGGTGCAAATGGCATAAATTTGGGATAAGAGTTACTAAGTCTAGAGCTCATTGTGAGTGCCATGAGTAAACAGAAGTTATGTCTTTGCTACCCTCCCAGCACTAAGGTATGTTTTGACTTGCTACGTTTCTATAGAGTCAGTGGGCTGGCCCTAGTAGGGAAGAAGGAAATCATTTCTGTCTATTACATGTTTACATGTTCCAAGGAGGCCCTGCTCAGAACTTAGAAAAAACTCATCACATGTAATATGTTAGCGTTAAAATGTTCACAGAAAACAGGAAGAATGCACCTTGGAGAAAATAATAAAGTAATGTTAACATGCTAAAACTATTTGTTTGAAAACATTGTTCTTCAGATACATTCTTTGACTTATCCTCGCATGTGTTGGGGGCTGTGGTGGCTCAGTGGTTAATAAGCTCACCTTGTTAGCTGGAAGGCCAGCAAGTTGGCAGTTTGAGATCTGGGTACTGCATGATGATTTGAGCACCCATCTCTGTCCCAGCTCCTGCCAACCTAGCAGATCAAAAGCAAGAAATTGCAAGTACCCCGTATATGCTGGCGTACAAGACGACTGAGCGTATAAGACGACCCCACAACATTTCCACTCAAATTATAGAGTTCGTTATATACTCGCTGTATAAGACTACCCCCTCTTCCGCACACCTTCCACACACCAAATAAAACGTAAAAGAACATCAGATTTGATTTCAACATGTTAATTTATATTCAAATGCTTATGACATGCAGAAAAATTGTCACAAGGCTGTATGTTATCAAACATGTACAGTAAACATAAAACAGTGCAAGTTTATTAAACGTAATTCACCAAAGACAATTCACTAAAGCTGACTGGAACAATAAACCTATGGGAGCTGCCATGCTGTTTGTTTTCTAATCTGTTAACCAAACTGGAACTGTCAATGATAGAAGGAAGATAACAAATAGAGGAAGAGAACAAGTGTCAGGCAAGTCCCTAGCAAGTTTGCTGGCGTGACAGTTTTCCTTTAAAAGTCTCCAAACTCCTGTTCGTCATCTGATATTAAAAGTTGTTATCCAATCCATCCCATAGGACCTTAATGTTATTCGATGCAATTCTCCTCCCCAGATTGCTTAACGTTATGAGAGGTAAACATTATCCGAGGTAAACGTTATCCAAGGTAAACGTTATCGGAGGTATTACAGTATTTTATTCAATTGAAGTGCACCCGATGTACAAGACGCGCCCCCCCCACACACACACACACACTTGGAGGCATGTTTTTCAGGGGTAAAAAGTCATCTTATACCCCAGCATATACGGTATATAAATAGGACCACTTCAGTGGGAAAAGATATTGGGGACATGAAAGGAGTCTCAGCTCCAGCAAAAATCCAGCTCCTGCAAAAAATCCTTTCAACTCAGAATAATTTCTGACATTAAATTACTATTATCCTCATATGTAATGCAACAACAGCAATCCAAACATCAACACATTAAATGAATATATTGTTTCCAAGTTGTGACCTTGCAGTGGAGTTAGGATCTTCTCAGGAGTCATTTTCTCACTGAAAAATCAAGATGTTCAGTTGTGGGAAGCGTGGAGAAGTATTGCTGTTTCTCTTTCTGTTTGTGTTGTACCTTTATAGCTGTGGTGCCCAAACTTTTTTTCTTGTGGGTCAGTCCCTCCCCCAACACACAGCTGCAGGAGCCGGAGGCGTATTGCTCCCACTGCTGACAATTTTGACGTCAGCAGTGGTGGCGACAGAGGCAGTGGCTGTGCTTTTTCCTGGCTGCTCCAAGCAGCCTCTCACTCGATCCTTTCCCCTCAGCAGCCTGTGCTGAAGCCGAACGCTGCCTCGGGGAAATTTTTGGAGCCAACTGCAAGTCAAAATTTGCAGTGCTAAGAGAGTCCCCTGGTGCACTCAGGATGAAGTCATCCTGAGTGCACCAGGGGGCTCTCTTAGCACTGCAAATTTTGACTTGCAGGAGGCTCCAAAATTTTTCCCCAAGCAGCGATTGGCTTCAGCACTGGCTGCTGAGGGGAAAGGATCGAGTGAGAGGCTGTTTGGAGCAGCCTGGAAAAAGCACAGTCGCTGCCTCCGTCGCCACCAGTACTGACATTAGGTGGTGGGGGCTGGAGGGGGGCGGCTTGCAGTGAAGCCCAAGTGCTCACCGTGGGCCACATTAATTATATGCAGAGTGCCAATTAGGCCCATGGGCTGGAGTTTGGGCACCCCTGCTTTATAGTTATGTCACGCAACTAAGGGTAGTGTTACGGATTGCAATATTTATTTAAATATTACTTTAAAACAGTTTTTGACAGTGGCCTGCTTAACTTATCAATGACAGAAGTTGTTATATCCTGAATCAGAGTATCTAACAAAGTCTTCTCTATTTGGTATAGTGGCATTATTGGCCTCAATGCTAATCCACAATGCATTGTTCCTCAGGTTCCCCAGGTGACCCTGGCTATGGTAAAGATGGCATTCCAGGAGCACCAGGCCCTCAAGGTGAAGCAGGAACTCCTGGGTCCATAGGCCCACAGGGACCTCCAGGAGCCAATGGTCAATGTGACCCATCTCAGTGTGCATACTATGCAAGTCTGGCTGCTCGACCCAGCAATGTCAAGGGGCCCTAAAGGACAAAGACACTGTGGACCTCTATTAGACCTTCTTCTGAAAACTTGAACGAAACTATGGAATCAGGAGACCTACTTGTTTTTCTTCCATTTCTTTGCAAGAGGCCTTTAAAACTTTTAAAATTATCCAATGCTGCCAATCGGTCAAGTTTATTATGATTGCAAAACTATTAATGGATATTCTATTATGAAGTGATAAGTGATTTTGTTTTCTGGTGTTGTCATGTTTTCTGATATCAGGGCAAGTTTAAAATATCTCTTGTTTTCTTTTTTGAAAGGAAGAAGGTGTTTTAAAACATAACTATAGACAATGAACAATACCCATTCTTTGTAGAGAATCCAGGTTAGCAGAAAAGAAAGAAAGAAATATTAAATTGGTCCCACAAGGTTGTAGAGTTTTGGGTATGGAGATCAAGGTTGATACTGAACAATGTGGTGGGGAGATGATATCCTTTAAAGTGATGGATAAGGAGAAGGTTCCTTCTTCGTGCTCCCTGTGAATGCACACAATGGGTTAAGTCCTAGCGCAAGAGTATATGCAGCTGAAGCCTCAGCTGTCCTCCTCTCCCTATCTATCGTATCTTGCCCATGTGGTCCTCAGTTCTTTTCCTTTCCACCACAGTGTGCAGGTATTTGTTTTGCCATTCCGGAGCTACCTCCTCTCCTAGTTTTTCCTTGTTTGTTAGTCTTCAATGATCCTACAATGACTCCCACCATCTGGTAAGTGAGCTTGGTACTCACCCATTGTGTGCATTCACAGGGACCAGGAAGAAGAAAGACAAGTTGCTTACCTGTAACTGTGGTTCTTTGAGTGTTCACCTGTGAATACAGACTTCCCACCCATCCTCCCCTTGATCCGTCATGTGCCCTTTTTTGCACACAGAGGCAGAATTAAGGGAACTGAGGACCACATGGGTATACTATATATAGGGAGAGGGGAAACAGCTGAGGCTTCAGCCGCAGCTCTGGAACATTCTGAACAATCTATGCTTGTGCTAAGACAACCCATTGTGTGTATTCAGAGGTGACCACTTGAAGAACAACAGTTAGAGGTAAGCAGCTTGTCCTTACATGATTCCCTCATTGACCTTTTCTTAGATTTTTCTAGACCAGATTCTTACCTCACAACAGCAATGAACATGTGGGTGTGTGCTAGATGGACAGTGTCAATTAAGAGAAAGGAGGGTTAAACCCCCTTCCTTCGACTGGATTCTCCTGCACTTGTTTCACTTATAGAGTTCAAAGTAACAGGTCTATACCTAAAAGGCATCACTTGACCCATAAGAGTCCCATTGTGTTTAGGTTATCCTCTTAGTTCTGCCCTCCCAATCCCTCTTCTTGTTTACCAATTGGCTCCTTAGTCAAGTCAATCAAAAGAAAAGGGAAAAGGAAAATATGTTGCAGCTATTTACATGTTCAGTAATTAATGTCAATACAAACCATGTTACTGGTATCTTTTTTTACCTGTTTCTTTGGTTTGTCCCACTTCACCAAAGGCTCAACTCAACATGGCTGTAGGCAGAACTCCATGTTTAACACACAAAGGACATGAAGGTATGCTAGGGATTTAGGATACCTGGATGCATCTTGATATCCCCACCACTCACTTAGCCCCTTGTGGTTGCAGGTGTAACAGCTGAACAGGGCTTCAGTTTCAATCTATGGACTTTATGCAACAGCAGGTATATCTGGACACTAAAGCAATTAATCTTATTGCTTGAAGTTGGAGTTCAAAGCTCTCTACAGAGATCAAACTGAAGGCCTTACTATGCAGTTCAGATGTCCTGCTATTGATCATTATCTTACCTGGTTGTGTGTTTGACTACCTTAGAATCAAATGCACGTGGATATAATATGTAGAAAAGTCCTCAGACCCAGACCAAGAGTGGCTCTATTTCAGTAGTTTGCTTTGCTTCATTTTTAAAAAAGTGTTCTGACTTTTAGCTTATGGAGCATTAAGGTGTGATTCACTCAACCATTTATTCATCAGATGTGCTACCTCGGGTGGCAAAGAGACATAGAATTGAAAGTTAATGCAAAACAGTTCATCATTTTGAAAAATAAAGTAGTGGGCTCATTACACTTGTTTACAATTACCAGGCCCACATTATTTATACATTTTAACAGGTGCTATTTCATGTCAATTTTACAACATCAGTACTTCTCTCTCTCTCTCTCTCTCATGATGCTTTTTTCTCTGAAGGAGAAACTCCTGAAGCATTTTGGTGGCAAATAAATGCAAGTGTCAAAATATTTACAGGAGTTTGATTTATGCCCTTAAGCCTTTGATGAATTAAAGCCTTTTTCACACACAGAAAGGAGAGGAAGTTTTTGCTGGTGTTTTGTTCTCTTTGCAGTTATTTGTGAATGGAAAATTTTGCAACCCTGCTACATGGTGCTGTTTGACTAAGGCGGTGGTTGCTACAGTTTCTAATGGGATTATTAAACTCTTTGCCATTCAGTTTGCACACATTTGTCAGTGAGTTTGTGTGCTTATTCAGTTGTGTTTCCAAGAACTAGCATTTGAAATTGTTCATTTTCCAAAAGTAATTTCAGACTATGAGTATATGCATATAAGGACTGGAGATTTTTGAAGACCATCATTGTTCTGTCACTCAGCTCTGACTTCATTTATCTCTGCCTGCATCATAATTTAACCTGAAGAACTGATAACATTAATTTTCAGCACATCAGCTAATTACTGTAGCAATCTATTTATTTCATTGCTTGAATTATTTTGTTTCTTGATAAATGTCAGTGCTTGTGCAGTCAAAATATTGCCTGATCTTCCCTCACGCATGGGCTTCATTTAGCCCAAGCTTACTTTCTGTATACTTTACAGAAAGTAAATTATAACTTCCTCCTTATTATTTAGGTGTTCACAGAACAAATGGGCAGTGATTAATGCATTGCTATTTTCCTCTTTGCTATGAACAATATGAAAACAATATTGATCTAAATTTCTGCACATGGTTAAAGTTAAGGTTTCTCTTCTCACATTATCTCATATTTCTGTTCAGTGGTCTTGCCTATACCAAGATCTCCTGAGGGGAAGGAAGTTTTGTGCAAAGGTTTTTGGAAAGTGAAGTGGCATCACCTAAGTAATCTGTTTAGTAACAAAAGAAAACAGAACTGGCAAACCATTTGTGAATGCTTGCTATCTTGAAAACACAGGTCAAAATCAATTTGATGTCACATAATTATGGAAGTTTCTGGTATTCCCATTTGAACATAATACTCTAAGGGTGGAGACTTCACATGGCTCCTGGGAAAGTAGGTTGTGGAAGGTAAGCAAGTAATGACAGATGGTGAGAATAGCCAAGAACAAACAACTGTAGTTTCTGTTTGGGGTGAGACGGACGTCCATTCCTCTGATATAAAGAAAACAAATCTGGGCTTGTCTGTGTACTCTCTGTTAGAAGCTGTACTGAGGTTGATGAACTTTTGCTTTCTGGAAAGGCATGTGTTTACCTACCAAAGGTAGCTGAGCAACTTGAAGCTTCTGTTTTTTGCATTGCCAACACAAAGGGGGAGTCTTTAGAGAGACTGGCTGATAAAAGCATTGCAAGGGATTGACATTGGAAGAATGAGACATTGATGACTCTTCCTGCTAGCAGAATGAAACTCGCCTCCAACTCCCCTTTCCCGCTTCCCCTTAATGACCTCCAATGGAAATATCTCATAGAACATGATCCTCAATACGCTGATGGGAAAAAGGTCAAATTGGAAGGAAAGGAGTTGGTGTCAGTGCCTGACCGGCTGTTTACTCTCGAAGGGCTGCGGGTTTTGGAGATGAGTCCTGAGCGAGAGAGTGGCCTGAAGTATAGGATGGAGCTTATCCCTCGTGAAATTGGCCACTTGAAGAATCTCACTTTGCTCTACCTAGACTCCAACAACCTGAAAGCTGTTCCAGTTGAGATTGGCTCCTTAGTCAAGTTGGAAAGGCTTACTCTCAGCAACAACAGCTTGACTTCACTGCCTGAGGAAATCAGTGGCCTTCAGAGACTCCGTAGCCTCCATCTTGCCAATAACAGCCTGGCAGAGCTTCCACCACCTCTTTGTCAGCTAAGGAACCTGGTATTCTTAGATGTCACTGATAACCACATCAGCACTGTCTCTGATACCATCCGTCAGCTGCAGAAACTGGAGACCCTGCTGCTGCTTTTTAACCATCTTAATCACTTGCCAAGAGGAATCTGTTCTTTGAAGTCTTTGCACACCCTTTGGTTAGGACACAACAAGCTCAAAGAACTTCCATCTAGCTTTGGTCAGTTGGTGAATCTGGACTGGGGATGGAATTATTCTTCATGTAATTTTGAAGGGAATCCATTGGAGAGCCCACCACCAGAAGTATGCAGTGGGGGTCCTGCTACAATCAGAGAGTACTTTGCTTCACTGAAGAAATAGAAATAATATGTGTGAGTTGTTAGAGGCAGAGTTTTGTGTGATATGAGGCATGTAGGAATTTTGCATGGATAGGAGGTGCATGTATATGTTCTCATCCAGATAAATGTTATAAGCCTACCTATGTTTTAGATCTGCATATGGGATTGCATCACTGGGATTATAATATTAGATCCAAAACTAGATATTTAACAGATATGACACATCCAGTTCCTAAAGTAAACTAGTAACTATAGTTTGTTCAGTGGTGTATCAGGTGCTTCTTCTGCCGTATCTGAATCCAAACATAGGTGATCATCATGGTGATCACCCATAAAGACTGTATTGAGAATATAATGCAGTGGCCTTTCATGTGCCTTCCACATCGCAGCATGACTCCTGTACTACTGATCCAGTTCCACGAGTCACTTTCTGGCCCTGAGCCCTTTTGTCACTCAAAGTCCTCCACAGCTCCAGGCCAGGCTTGATGAAGCTGCTGCCCTCCATTAAGATGGATTCAAGTGGAATTTAATCCACTTTTGGACCATCACTCTTCCCTGTGGATTTTGGCACCCAAAGCTGTTGGTCCTCAGGGTGGTCAGGTTAGTTAACTGCCATCTGACGCTTGGCATTGAGTCACTGGCAGTATGGTCTATTCTATTGCCATAGCAGTATAACCTGGCCAGACAGACAAACATACCCAAAGTGTCACAAAGATTAACAACCGGGAGTGGGTTTTGGCTAAGGGTGGATCAGCATTTCCTTAAAATTGTGGATTTGTTAATGAATGTTACAGAAAGAACCTGAGGTTCCAAAAATAAGAATGTGAGAGAAAAACGGATTCAGGAGAAAGGCCTTGCAGGCTTAACATTAAATAATGTTATAGTTATTTGCATGTGAATGTATGGAGGTTATAGAATGAACATGTTACATGCTATATTAGATGTATAGAAGGAGCAAAACACACAATTTTTTTCCATCCTGGGACCAATTATCCAGTAAAAAGATCAAAAGGATACAGAAATCAGTTTTGGGGAAAATTCATGGAGAAATATATACATTTTTAAGGACAGTTTCAACTGGTTCACATGAGGGCGGCTGGGACAGCTTGAAATATACACCCATCCCAGCTTTAGGTATGTAGGAAATAGGCAAAACTTCAAAGCCAGACATGTACGACTCTAGGGGGTAGTGCTCATTCCTGTTTACAGCCAAAGAGTCAGTGCTTTCTTCTGATGTTTCAGTGGTCATATGGCAGGCTTGACTAGAAACTAAAGTGCACAGAATACTGTTTAACTTTCCTGACAAAATGGTAACTATTTATCTACTTGCAATTTCTTGATTTCAAACTGCTAGGTTGGCAGGAGCTGGGACAGAGATGGGGGTTCCCTCCATCTCGCAGTACTTTGACTGACCTTCCAATCATTAAGCTCAGCATCTTAACCACTAGGCTACTGTGGCCCCTATGTAGGTAATACCTTGGCCTAAATTATTCCTGAGACTGTAGTGGCTCAAGTGGTTAAGACACGGGACTCGCTGACTTGAAGGTCAGAGTTCAATTCCTGTGTACTGCATGATGGAGTGAACTCCAGTCTCTGTCTCAGCTCCTGCCAACCTAGCAGTTTGAAAAGCAAGAAATTGCAAGTAGATAAATAGGTACCACTTTGGTGAGAAGGTAAACAGCATTCCGTGCACCCTGGTGTTGAGGCATGCCTGTCACATGTCCACAGAAACGTCTGCAGACGCAGACAGCACTGCCTCTTTGGCTATAAACGGAAATGAGCACCAAACTCTAGAGTCTGATACAACTGACTTATCCCTAATATTATTTATTTCATCTTTACAAGTGAGAAGAAAAATACGAAAAGATTTTACCTGGCTGCGTAAAACAAAGAGGGATTTTGTGGCTCTTCATTTTGAGAATTTTTTTCCTTTCTGTGTGAAAAGTAGTTTCCATATTATTATTTTTTAAAGAAAAATAACTCAAACTCCACACAGTGTTTTACACCAGGAATTCTCAACCTTTTAAAGCCAGGACCAGGGTCATGCTCCCTCAGAAAGCTCTGGGAGCAGGATAGCCATTTTGCCCTTCCTCCACCACATGGCACTTCCTGGTGTGGTTGAGGCAGGGGGGCACATGAAATGGCACTGTGGGCCACATTCAGCCCATGGGCCACAGGTTGAGAATCCCTGTTTTACACTGTGCAGATCTGTGCATTTTGTACAAACACATGGTCTCCCTCCCATTGCTGCCTGGGTGATCTGAAAAGAGAGACACAAAGAAGGAAAGAAATGGAAAAAACCTCCCCCCCCCCCAACACTGCCATGGAGGCATGAAAAAACATGCAGTGGTCAAGCCAGCTCAAAGTGTCCATTTTTTAAACAAACATGAGATAATTTGTAAAATCCTCAACTTCTCGATTGTCCAGACTATCAAAGGATGAATTCCTGCTCTTCACAACTCACTTTTCATTCCTTTTGCTGCCATGCTCTTCTTCTTCAGATTCAACCAAAACTGTTTCCATCTTTTGGGGTGGGCTGCCAAGGAGTCTTTATACTCCTCCGGGATACCATTAAGGGACTGCTGCAATCCAAAGTTTGTCTGTCATTTGAGAGACATGTCCAGCCCAGCGCAATTTCTGTTTATAATATTCGACAACAGCTTTGTTGATTCCACTTTGTTTTCTTATCTGGGCATTGGGGATGTGGTCAGAAAGGGATACCTATAACATTGATCTTTCCATGACTCTTGACATATACTAAATAAATAAATAAATAAATCCATGGCTCTTACGACTCTTGATGGTTCTTCCTCCTTGGCCTTTGTTAATTACCATGTTTCACTCCCATTGAGAACTGTAGGTAGTACTGTTGAGTTAAAAAGGTTGGTGTGCTGTTTCTTGTTGAGTTTCTCATTTAGCAAGATTTCTTTGATGGAGTTGAATACAGCCCATCCTGCTTTCTTTCTTCTGCCTAGTTCTGGTTGCTGATCATTGTTCATCCCAATCAGATGGGTGAGATAGACATTGTGGTCAACCTATATTGTAAATACTTGTTTATTTCTTATATAAGAGCTGTATGCCTAATAATGTGGTTTGTCAATTTTGATTTATGTATTTATACTTCAGCATACATATGTCTGGATGAATATGTGGTGAGGAGGACACACAGATCTTGCATTTGTAGCTGATGGATAATTGTGAATGTCTTTCATTTCACAATTGACATTCCCTATTTTCCACACTTCAATGAAATTGGCAAAGAAGAAGTCACAATATAATTATTTCCATGGACAGACAACCAGGGAGGCTATAAAGCAATGGACAAATGTGTTACAAAAATAAACAAAAACAAAACAAAAAACAGAAATATTGACCACTTCAAATTTTTATTTATTTATTTATTTTATTACATTTATTCCTTGCCCTAATCCAAGGACTCAGGGCGGCTTACAATTTAAAACAATTAAAAACATATTGCTTACAATAAGAATTAAAAATTTAAAGTAAAAAAAAATAGAAGATAAAAAAGAGAAAATGATAAGAAAAGCCAGTGTAGTTTAGTGGATTGTAGCCAAAATCCTTTTGCTTAGTGAAGTAAATCACAATAGAATAAACTCATTTAATTACTGGGAATTTGATGAGTCACATCTTCCATACTTTCCAATGATTGAAATGGACTTTCTCCAGTTGTAACCAGCTGTGCTAAAGTATGCTGCAACCAGGTAGGCCCATCTGGATCAATGGCACGTGTGTGTGTGTGTGCGTGCATGCGTGTGCGTGCGTGTGTGTGTGTGTGTGTGTGTGTGTGCACGCGCTGAATCCTTATTGTTTCAATGGGCCTACTCTAGTTTCACTTATTATACTGCACCACAGGATTTTAGCCATTGTGTCTAACTCTGGTGACCTGGTTTCAAATCTTTGCTCAGCCACAGAAATTCACTCAGTTGTACCTCAAACTCTCTTAATGATCAATCTAGATTGGAAGTGACTAGAGTTCACACAAGATCAAAAGATCCAAGCACCACCAGTGTAAAACATCCTGTGAATAAAGGTGAAAAATGAAAGCATAGCAGAAGAAAACACTTGGGAAATGGAACAATTACCTCCATTTTTCTCTCATTTTTCTTCCAGCTTGGACATTTGCAGAGGGCTTCTGTCAATTGTCTGCAAACAGCCAGTAGTTGAAAGATGAAGGTTTAATCACACCATAACTCTGCATGGCATCATTAGGCAGAACAAACATTAACTTGAGGTGATGTCATGAACATGTTAGAATCTATTTTTGCTTGGCTTTGCCTTCCCCTGGCATGTGTCTTTGTTGCTCATTTCCTTCCTGGTGTTTTTTTGTACCCATTTTTGATCAGTGAGGATAAAAGTCTTCAGACTGTGGTCCTCTGGAAATCTGAATTCCCCCGCTTGACTAAAATTAAGTACAGTATTCTGAAGCAGCTGAGTAATGAAAGGATTAGCATATTTTGTAAGGGTGGCTTGTCCTTTGGGTATTCTGAGTTGGGTGTCAGTTCATTTCACTCTCCTATCTTCTGTGGAGTAAGAAGTGTTGATCCTGACCTGGTTTTTCTTCACTTTGTCCTTTTGGCTGTCCCAGATTTCTCATACAATCTGTGCCAGAAATATCCATTATTCTATTTCAATTATTTCCTTACGCAACCAGGGTTATAGGGACCTTATTGGATTCTCTTTCCTTTCCTTTTTAGATTACACCGGAGGTGCATTAATTTATTTTCCCTTTCCCTTTTCTATCATCTTTTTGACTCCTCTTTTTTGATTTCTCTGTTTCTTCCACTTTGCTGTTCTAGAATTCTTCTGTTCTTATGCTTCTGCTTTGAACTGGGCTCGGTGAGAAATAGTGGGATCTCTTTAATCATCAGTGTGATCAAAAGACAAAAGCTCCTGTAGAAGAAACTTAGCCATCGAATCATCTAATCGAATCAGCCACCCTCCCTGCTCTGGCCTATTGTTGTTTTGTAACTTCTGTAAGTGTAATTCTTAAGTTTAATTTTAACCTAATTTTAACTTAATTTTTAATATTTAATTAACTGTAGTTGCAATTTTTAATGGATGAAGTGAATTTTAATATGTATGAGGCATGTTGGAGTGTCATATTGGCCGTGTATTTACTATGTACTGTTGTTTTAAACCATGTCTTTTCTGGTTTGTGTTGTAAGCTGCCCAGAGTTGGGTTTACCTAATTGGGGCGGGATAACAAATTGGACAAATAAATAAATAAATAAATCTTGTTTACCCATTAAGAGTCATTCTCGCCCCCTCCTATCTCCATCTTGACTCTAGGCATTTCTGAATGTTAATTCCTATTGACCCCTGTTTCTAGAGGACAATGGCCCTGAAATGGTTCAGCCATCAAACTGGTTTAAGTCCATGAAAGACACCAGATTAATTGGTGCTGTGGGCCTAATCCGGCCCACAGGTCATAGTTTGGGCACCTCTGTTCTACATAATCTGCCCTCTGTTAATCTATAAAACTTTCTGTACTCCTGATCTGCTTGTCTTTTTTTCTCTTTCTCATGTAAGATGGTAGAGAAAAGAGGGCCCTTTTTGCAAAATAATTTTTAATAAAGCCTTTCTCTCTTTCCTAATTTTGGTACATGTATTCCTTTTGTTACCTACAGGCCTTGAGCTGCGATTTACCCATTTTCAGCAACATTTCTTCCATACAAAAGGGACTTAAGGGCTAGGTGCATAAAGGTGCAGAAATTGGAATATCATCAGCACAGATATTCAAACTCCATATTTTGGAACCTTGTTATATAAGGGAACACTTCTATCTGCAGATATCTGCCCATTACACTAGATCCCCTGAGTCTTTGTAGCTGAGGTGCCTTCTCCAAGAGAAGCCTGTAAGTCGATAATAAGAAATCAGGCCTTTTCATGGTTGCACCCTTGTTATGGAACAAGCTCCCATGGGAAATCCACTAGCCTCCATCTTTCCTTCGTTTTAGTAAACAAATCAAAAATTTGTTATGCAGAATAGACATTGGATAGAACTACTCTTATCCTTTCTTGGTGTATTGCTATTGCTATTGTTTAATATTTTAACCCATGTTAACCACCCAAAGGAGCCCTTGTGCTGAATGGGCAGCAGAGAAATCTAATTTTTATTTATTTATTTACATTTCTATACTGCCCTTCTCGCCGGGGTGACCCAGGGCAGTGTACAACATTATAAAAGCCTAATAAAACCCAATCCAAACCCATTGTTAAAAAACTTCAAAATTACAGTTATAAAATTTAAAAGGTTTTAAAATTTATAAACATCCACAGGTCCCAATTATCATTTAAAAGTTAAAAACTCAAAAACACAAGATTAAAAAGATTAACAGACCAGGGGGGAGAGGGAGCTCAAACAAGCCAGCGAGCTGGGGTCATGGTACTTCCACTGCATCGCTTGGATCACCACGGGCCAAGATGTATAGCTGGGTATCGTCCGCATATTGATGATACCTCACCCCATGGGAATGGATGATCTCACCCAACGGTTTCATGTAGATGTTAAAGAGGAGAGGCGAGAGTACCGAGCCCTGAGGCACCCCATATTGGAGCAGCCTAGGGCTGGATACCTCATCCTCCAGCCACACCAACTGGGTCCGGCCCTTCAGAAATGAGGAGAACCAGGACCACACAGTGCCCTGGATCCCCAATCCTTGGAGCCTTTCCAGAAGGATACCGTGATTGACGGTATTGAAAGTCACTGAGAGGTCAAGAAGAACCAGGGCAGACGGATGCCCTCTGTCCCGCTCTCGCCAGAGATCATCCACCAGCGCGACCAATGCAGTTTCGGTGCCATATCCAGGCCTGAATCCTGACTGAAAAGGGTCCAGATAATCTGCTTCATCCAAGACTCCCTGTAGCTGCCGTGCAAAGCAAAGCAAGGAAAACCATACCAAAAGAAAAGAAGTGTAAGAAAGCAAAGTGGCTGTCTGATGAGGCTCTTAAAATAGCAGAGGAAAGAAGGAATGCAAAAGGCAAAGGAGAAAGGAAAGAATACAATCACTTGAATACAGAATTTCAAAGAAAAGCAAGGAGAGATAAGGAAACCTACGTAAATGAACAGTGCAAAGAAATAGAAGAAAACAACATAAAAGGCAGGACTAGAGATCTTTTAAAAAAATTGGGGAAATCAAGGGAACATTTAAAGCAAAAATGACAATGATAAGGGAAAAAGAAGGCAAGGAGTTAGCTGAGGCAGAAGAGATTAAGAAAGATGGAAAGAGTACACAGAGGAACTCTACAAAAAGGACCTCAACACCCCTGATAATCACAATGATGAGAACATTGAACATACTAGAGAGTGAAGTCAGAAAGGACATAGAAAGCACTGCAAACAACAAAGCCAGTGAAAATGATGGTATTCCAGCTGAATTTTTCAAAGCCCTAAAAGATGATGGAATCAAATTATTGCATTCTATATGCCAGCAGATTTGGAAAACACAACAATGGCCACAGGATTGGAAAAGATCTGTATATGTCCCACTACCCAAAAAGGGTAATGCCAAAGAATGTTCAAATTATCGAACAATTGCACTCATCCCACACGCTAGCAAGGTGATGCTTAAGATAATACAGGATAGATTGCAGCAGCACATGGAGAGAGAATTACCAGAAGTGTAGGCTGGGATCCGAACAGGCATGGGGACTAGAGACCACATTGCCAACATAAGATGGATCATGGAAAAAACAAAGGAATATCAGAAACAAGTCTACTTCTGTTTAATTGACTACACCAAGGCATTTGACTGTGTGGACCACAACAAAATGTGGCAAGTAATTGAAGAGATGGGAATACCAGAACACCTTATATGTCTCATGAGAAATCTGTACACGAGTCAAGAAGCAACAGTTAGGACAGAATATGGAATGACGGAGTGGTTTGGAATAGGAAAAGGAGTAAGACAAGGCTGCATTTTATCATCCTGCTTATTCAACTTATACATTGAGCACATAATGTGCAATACAGGGATGTAGGAATCAGAATTTGGGATCAAAATTGCTGGGAGAAACATCAACAACTTGAGATACGAAGATGACACTACCTTGATGGCAGAAAGTGAGGAAGACTTAAACAAAGTTGCTGCTTAGGTTGAAAGAAGAGATTGCAAAAGCTTGCTTGAGATTCAAAATCAAGAAAACCAAGATAATGGCAACAGGCCCTATCAATCCCTGGAGAATAAATGGGGAAGAAGTAGAAGCAGTGACAGATTTTACTTTCCTAGGATCCAAGATCACTGCAGATGGTGATTGCAGCCATGAAATAAAAAGGTGACTGAATCTTGGGAGGCAAGCTATTTTGTTACCCTGCTTATTCAACTTATACACAGAGCACATAATGCGCAATGCATGGATAGAGGAATCACAATTTGGGATCAAAATTGCTGGGAGAAACGTCAACAACTTGAGATATGCTGATGATACCACCCTAATGGCAGAAAGTGAAGAGGACTTAAAGAAGCTCCTGATTAGGTTGAAAGATGGAAGTGCAAAAGCTGGTTTGAGACTTAATATCAAGAAAACCAAGATCATGGTAACAGGCCCTATCAGTCCCTGGAAAATAGATGGGGAAGAAGTAGAAGCAGTGACAGATTTTACTTTCCTAGGATCAAAGCTCACTGCAGATGGAGATTGCAGTCATGAAATAAAAAGGTGACTGATTCTTGGGAGGCAAGTGATGAGAAACCTGGGGAAAATAGTGAAAAGTAGAGACATCACATTGCAAACAAAAATTCTTATAGTCAAAGCAATGGTATTTCCTGTGGCAATGTATGGTTATGAGAGCTGGGCCATTAGGAAAGCTGAGCACAGAAGAATAGATGCCTTTGAGATGTGGTGCTGGAGGAGAGTTTTGAGAGTCCCCTGGACAGCGAGGAGAACAAATAGGTCAATCTTAGAAGAAATCAACCCTGACTGCTCCCTTGAAGGTCAAATAGTAAAGATGAAGCTAAAGTACTTTGGACTTGAGAAAGCCTTAATGCTGGGAAAGGTGGAGGGCAAAAGAAAAAGGGGGCGGCCAAAAATGAAATGGCTAGATGGTATTGTGGAGACAATGGGTACAGAACTGAGTGAGTTGAGGAGGATGGTGGAGGACAGAGTTGCCTGGAGGACAGTGGTCCATGGGGTCGCAAAGGGTCAGAATCAACTGTGCGACTGAATTTTAAAAAAAAGCTATGAGAAATCTGGGGAACATAGTTAAAGTAGAGACATTACATTGAAAACAAAGATTCGTATAGTCAAAGCAATGGTATTTCCAGTGGCAATGTATGGTTGTGAGAGCTGGACCATTAGGAAAGCTGAGCACAGAAGAATAGATGACTTTGAGATGTGGTATTGGAGGAGAGTTTTGAGAGTCCCCGGGAGAGTGAGGAAAACAAATAGGTCGGTCTTAGAAGAATGATCATGGAAACATCTGCAGATGCAGACAGCACTAGCTCTTTGGCTGTAAACAGAGATATTCCTATAGTCAGAAACAACTGGCTTTCAAGCAAGGGAGACTTTTACTTGGTTAACTCTTACCTGTTTATTTTTAGTTATTGGTTTCATCTTGTACTATTCTTGTTTTTTGAATATTGTAAGCTACCTTAAGATCATTTTCAGTTTATCTTTAACATATTAGAATAGAATTTATACCCATATTTAATCTATGCTGATTGATAATTCTATGGTCAGAATCCTGCTTGTTTAAGTAATGGCATTAAGGGGAATAATCTGCTTATCTCCTTTGGCAGGCTTTTCTTCAGATGACAGGCCATGTGCAGTTTGTAGAATTGATATGACCAGTAGAATAGCCAATTTTGTGAAGAACAGCTGGTTAAAGGGGAAAAGATGATGCAAGAAGACCCATCTGGGTAGGGCTTTTCTTCATAGCCTTTGGACATATTATTTTAAAAGACACAAATACAGAGGGTGTAAAAAAAGTATACACTTTTAAATAAGAAAAAAACTATTAAATTTTAATACTCAATATATACCAATAACATAAGTCGAATACAAGTCACATTTGATTTCTGCAATTACAAGAGGTGCTCAAAATGGTTACCATCAGCATCCATACACTTCTGATAATGAAGAACTACTGCTTGAGTAAAGTTGACAAAAGTGTCTACTTGTATCACTGCACATGCCATTTCAATTACTTCCCAAAGTACCACAAATGTAGCTGTTTGTCTACACCACATCTTTAAGCTAGGTAGAAGTCAAGGGATGTTAAGTCAGGAGAATGTAGGGGAAACTCAACTGAACCTCTTCAAAATGGCCTTGTGCTCCTCAAACGACAACCATGCTTCCACCATTTTCTTTGACTCTCCTGCCTGCAGTGTGGTGACACTAGCATTAATTCTTTTGAGCAAACATCATTGCTATGGTAATTCAATTCAACATTAAAAAATAAGACACATCTCTTAAAATGTGTGTACAATTTTTGGCATCCTGTGTAGATTGTAAGCCATTTGGGAATGGATCACATTCTTTGGAAAGGTGTGACACAATATTGTCCTTGTTGTTACTGTTACATCCAAGCAGAAGGCCATGTTGTAATCATGGCAGTTCCTGTCACCAAGTTAAATGGATGGATGTTTGAAAGCACAAAAGCAGGGAAATATATGTTTTAGGGATGGAAGTTTAAGGCAGGAGTTCTCAACCTTTTAAAGCCCGGGGCCAGGTCATGCTTCCTCAGACAGCTTCAGGGGCTGAATGGCCATTTTGCCCTTCCTACACCACATGGCTTTTCCTGGTGTGGTGGAAGTGGTAGGGGGCCACATGAAATGGTGCCATGGGCTGCATCTGACTCGCAGGCCACAGGTTGAGAAACCTTGGTTTAAGGTGTACCTTGAGACCCTGGAAAGTGGAAGTCATGTGGATCATTAGTTCCCCTGCCTGAGGAAAATAATACACACAAATGGTTTTGGGAAAATTTCTTCTCCAAAGGAGGGGATTTTCTTATATATAAATAATTTTAAAATCCCTGCACTTAAAAAAAGTTTAGCACCTTGGTAAGAAAGCTATTTTGGAATGCATGAAAGCTTGCTTTCTGCTTTCAGACAAAGCATGGAGAAATGTTGAATCAAATATTTTCTAGTTATTGGATTTGGAGTTCACTGACTTTTCATAATGACATCTGACAACATGACAGTTCCCATGCCCCTGCATCTCTCTTGTGAACTTCTGATATATCTTCAAATCCTCTTCTTCAGGGCAAAGTGATGTTAAATGTTCCCTTGTATGCAGAATCCTAGTACCATAGAATTTAAGGGTTGGAAGGGTCATTGAGTTCAACCTCCTTGCAAAGCAAGAAATTCCACTCCCTGGAATTTTTTTGTGCTTTGTTAGCCTTGGTGTGAGTTTTCTGAGCCCTGGTAACAGCCATACATGGGGAGTAAAAATATTAATTGGTTACTAGCAGTGGTGGGTTGTTAAAAATGTTGCTACCCCACTGTGACGTCATCGACGTCATGAGCAGACCAAATTAAAAAAAAATGTCTGTGCATGTGTCAGCAACCGCTATTTGATGCATGCACACTAAAAAAAGAACTGTGCATGTGTCAAGCGGAGGTTTGACGCACGCGCAGTTCCGGGCAGCCATGTTGGCTGCCCAGAAAAACATTTTTGAAGGGTGCCGGAAGCCAGGGGCTTGGTCATGCTCCCTCAGACAGCTTCAGTGGCAGGAGGGCCATTTCCCCCTTCCTCCACCACATGGCACTTTATGGTGTTGTGGTGGGCCACATGAAATGGTTCCATGGGCTGCATCTGGCCCATAGGCCACAGGTTGAGAATTCCTGCTTTAGCCAGTAGTCCTAATACTCTACAATCTTGTTTGAGTAGAGGTAACATAAATAACACCATCACCATGTTGTATGTAATGTAGGGAAACTCCCCATCAAGCTGTTAGATAGCTCTTGACTGTAAATATCAGCCAAGCTGGTCCCAGAGTTTCTCTTTTCTCTCTCAAGCCTTGTTATACCATTTTCCTTCTCACCTCAGATAATGCTCCAACAATGAAAGGTAAAACAAAAGCATGGGGTTGTTTGGCTCGAGAAGCTAAAATAGGCTACAACAAACTGGTAAGTTGGAGACAGGAAGCCATGCTCTGCAAAAGGGGGTCTGACAAGTAGAAAATTCACAGCTATAGAATCCTGGTCAGGTGGCTATCTAATTTCCATGTAGAAATCACCAATGAAGGAGAGTTCAGTATCTTCTGAGACAACAGATTGTGCTGCTTACATTTAAGCAGAAATGCCTTTCTTGTAATTTGAATCCATTACTTCTGCTCCTATGTTCTGGAGCAGGGGTTCCCAACCTAAGGCCCGCAGGCTGGGTAAGAAGGCCCCCAGTGCCATTTCATGTGCCCCACCCTCAGCCCTCCAAGGGCATTCAAGAAATAAAATGGCCACCCCTTTGAAGCTGTTGGGACAAAATGGCCACCCCCATCAGGCAGGCAGGGCAAAATAGTTGTCTGGTCCATGAAGCTGACTGAAAAGGTTGGGAACCCCTCTTCTGGAGCTTTAGAAGACAGGGTTACAACCTACTTTCTACTGAGACACAAACATTAGCCAGGGAAGGTTTCAACTTCCCTTGTTCTTCACTATTTTGTTATTGAGAAAAACACACTTCTTTCCTGCTTTTTCAGTGGTAATCTTCGTCTTTCTCAAGAAATAGCTTGGGAGGATTGATTTTGTCAACACCAAACATGGAAAGAAAATGTTTGCTTCTCCCTCACTCCTTGGCAACAACTACCTCCTCAATAATTGGCAGGTAAAGATAAAGGTTACCTTGCTCAAAAACCAATCATAACCAACTTGTAGGGTTCAGTGCTCATCTCTGTTTATAGCCAAAAGAGCCAGTGCTGTCTGTATCTGCAGACATTTCCGTTGACATGTGTCAGGCATGATTAGACCCCAGAGTGTACAGAACACTGTTTATCTTCCCACCAAAGTGGTACCTATTTATTTACTTGCAAATTCTTATTTTTGAACTGCTAGGTTGGCAGGAACTGGGACAGAGAAGGGAGCTCAGTCAGTCACGCAGCACTTGGGGCTCGAACTGCTGACCTTCCAGTCATCAAGTTCAGCATCTTAACCACTAAGCCACCACAGTTAATACTTGCATTTAAAATCTCGTGTCATAGATGCAAAGAGGCATTCATTATTACAACTAGTTTGCCCCTCAATTTGTAACCTTTTAGGAAAGTGGAAGAAAATGGAGACAAATAAATAGATGAAGGGAGACCAAAGAACCATGTAGTACCACATTCGGACAAGAGGGGATGCTAAAAGCCAACTGATATGTATTTTTGCCCTTTCAAAAACAAAGGCTGTATAAAGTTGCTGTTCTACTATTATTACCTTTATATAACTTTTCCTTCAGCCCACAGAAGGCCATTATACGAGATGAATGGATACACTTTCTTCTTTTGTACGACTGTAAAAGGAAATGTTTTGGAAACTGAAGCAATCCTTGCATCTTCTCATTAAAATCTTATTCTTGCACAACATACTCTCTAGGCTTCTGTAATTCCAGGCTAACTGCATCTCAGCAAAGATATCTGCCACTATTGCACCCTGGTGTATAAGGTGTAACAAAAAGCTTTCAAACAACCAAACCCATTAATCCAAGAGTAAGGGATCCAGCTTCCTGGTGATGTTGAACTCTGCATCCCATCATCCCCAAGCAGCATGGGACCTTCTCCAAATTCTTCAAGGGTCTTCTAACTATGGCAGAATATCTCAGGATTTTGTTGGGATGCTAGAAATGTTGCCATGGAATTATCAAAGAGATCTCAAGCGGAGGCTGCACATAGAAGGAGCCCTGGTGACACAGTGGTTAAACTTCTGTACTGCAGCCAGAAAGTTGTGCTTTCAACCCTAACAGGGATCAAGATTGACTCGGCCTTCCATCCTTCTGAGTTCAGTAAAATGACTACCCAGCATGCTGGGGGCAAACACTAATTAATTTGTGAACTGCCCAGAGCGTGCACTAAGAGCTATGGGGTGATATATGTGTGGTTGCCTTGCCTTACTTTCAGAGTGTCAGTGTGAACCTGCTACCTAACATTTCAACTGGAAAAGCCAACATCTGAAAACAGAACTTTTAAAAAGCAAAGCCTATGTTCTTATTAAAGAATCATGGGCCTATCCTGTTGTTTTTATCTCAACCAGGACCATCTTCCAGATATATTAGAATAAAGGATTGTTTCCATTTGATATGAAGAAGAAGCTAGATATGAAATATGGAAGCTGTAAAAAAAGCTTAGTCCTTCTAAGAAGTGCCTAGACTTTAGAGGTCCAGTTGCCACTGGTTGGAAGAAACAGCCTCCACAAGCACCAATATGCATGATTATTTTGACAGTAGCCACATTAAGTCATTTTGGGAGATAATCTTGATTGAAAAACATAGTGTACCTAAAATAAAATTAACCCAAAGAGAACTTCAATAGATAACACCCTGTAGTTCCCTGTAATCTTTACCCCCTGGATATTCCCCAAAGAGGGGGCAAAATTCTAATTAACCTCTCACTGCTAGATGTATTTCACCCCACAAAGTTGAAGTGATAATTGCTCTTCCAGACTAGGAACTCAAGGAAAGAGCCATTCCTCTTTAGAATGGCCTCCTCTTGTGACTTTGGGTAGGAGGTCAGTCCTCAGCAGATCCCTGCCTGTTCTATGGGATCGATGACTGCTTAAAAAGAGCTTTGCCATGTCAGGAAATGGAAGGAACAGAGGAGGACAGAGTGCTATTTCTGGCCATGTTAATTAACTTCCATATAACCCCTAGGCAGCTGAGCTTGTACTACATAATACAACATAAGCTTTCTTAGAACATCATTCTATAGCCTGCAGTCCTCCAGATTTATTGGACTAGTTCTTACTAACTTAAATCAAGATTGTCCGTACTGGCTGAGGAGCAATCAAAATTCAACAAATCTACAAATCACAAGTTTAAGGATGTTGTCTTATTATTTATAGGATATTGGTTAGCTGGTTCCTTAAATCTAGGAGGAAAAGTTGTGTGAAGGCACCCTAGTGTTTACCATAAACCCTCCTTCTTTTCAGATATGGAATAATGTTCTGTCAAACTTGCAATTCAAATGGATTGTTTTTTTTATGGGTCCATGAGAACAAGTCAGGAAAGAGAATGGGAGAAAAACATGATAGTTGCTATGAATTTCCTAATGAGGTCTTGTGTAAGGAATCATTATGAATCATGTCTTAAGTTTCAGCAACCACAAAGCAAAGAAAGTGGCTTCATTTTGGCAGTCCAGGGTTTGATTGGGACACAAAAGACATAGAATGACAAAACAGAGTTAATAATTTTGTGTCAGAAATTATTTTGGGTTGAAAGGATTTTTATGGGAGAAACTACACTCAGGGAACACTCAAATGAGGCTCCTTTCATGTCACCAAGAGTTGGGACAGAGATGGGCACTCAATCCATCATGCAGTACCCAGGTTTTGGACTGCCAACTTACTGGCCTTTCAGCTAATAAGGAAAGTTTCTTAACCACTGAGCCACCACAAACCCTTGAGCCTATAAAGGTATTAAAGTGTGTTTGACAGACGGCTTTATAACATTCTCTTGAAAGTGAAATTTCTAGCATTCATCACCTACTGAGGCAACTGGTCCCATTATTGTACTGCTCTCACAGTTAGGAAGTTTTTTTCCCTGATATTCAAATGCAATATGACTTGATGTAACTTGAGATCATAATTATTTGTCCTGCACTCTGGGATGATCAAGAACAGATCCTGCCCCCTCCTTTTGTATTTGAAAATTGCTGAGTCTTGTCTTTTCAAGGATAAACATGCCCAGTTCCTTCCATCTTTCTTCATAGGGGTTGCTTTCCAGTCCCTTGACCATCTTTGATGCCCTCTTCTGAACCTGTTCCAATTTGTACGGAAGTAACAAGTGGCATGAATTTCATACAAAGCATTGGAGACTCTCAAGAGTGGCTATGGATCGGGGGTTCCACATTAACTAAGGAGTTACCATCTTTGGTTCTGGATGGGGCTAGTTTGCCCCAAACAGACCCGGTGCACAGTTTGGGGATCCTCCTGGACTCATTACTCTTGCTCGAAGAGAAGGTGGCAGTCGTGGCTAGGAGGGCTTTTGCATAGCTTCATGTAATACGCCAATTGCGCCCACTCCTTGACAGGGACTCCTTCCTCATGATCACACATGCTCTGGTCACCTCCAGATTGGATTATTGTAATGCGCTCTACATGGGGCTGCCCTTGATGACCATTTGGAGGCTGCAGCTAGTCCAGAATGTGGCTGTCCAGGTGGTGTTGGGGTGTGGGTGTTATTCCCATGCATCCGCACTACTCTGGGAGCTGCACTGGCTACCAGTTTGTCTCTAGGTGCAATTCAAGGTGCTGGTTATCACCTTTAAAGCTTTATATGGTAGTGGGCCAGGATACTTAAGAGACCACATTTCCCCAAGAGCGGACCAGAGGGGCTCCCTAGTGGTTCCATCAGCTAGAGAGGCCCACCTCTCTGGCACTAGATGGAGGGCCTTCTCCGTGTCCGCTCCGGCCCTTTGGAACCACCTGCCCCTAAAGCTGCATCTCTAGATGGAGCTACTGGCCTTTAGGAAGGGTGTGAAGACCTGGCTGGTGGGACAAATGTGGGATAGTGATGATTTATTGACCCCTCCCCGCTGGCTTATTTAATATCTTATATCCACCCTCTCTCTGTTTTATGAAGGAATAGTTGTTTTAAATAGTTGTTTTAATTCATTTTAGATTTTCAAATTGTATTTGAATTTGTAATTTTACATGTTTTTATATGACGTGTTTGTAATCTGCCCTGAGTCGCCCTGGTGAGTAGGGCGGATTAGAAATTCAAATAAATAAATAAATAAAAATTGCTACAGCTCTACATTATAGCTACATTTCCTCCAGGCATTGATGGCAATGCCATTTCCCTTATCTGGTAGCAGATTGGCTGCTGATAATGTCCTTTCTGCTCAAGAAACAATTCTCAAAAGCAGAAAGTAGGGCAAAAAGAGTCCTTAGTACCCTGGGATTCTCTGTTAACCTCTGGGATTCTTTGAATACATAGGCTTTGAATTATGTCTAGACTTTTAATTAAGTCAAGACAACAATGCTCATTTGTACTTATAAGCACTTCTGTAACAAAGAAGACAAGAACATGTGTCTGTTCTTTGTATGTACTACATATACCACATAACCACATGCTGCATTGCTGTACAAATAGAAAAAGATATCAATATTATACCACACTATTGCTCAAGGTCTTTAAATTGAAAATGAACAAGATAAGGTTCTTTTGAAAATGGTCAACATCAAACATGTATAGATTTGTCCTCCCGTCATATTTTTATTGTACTAGATTTGAAACTGGGTTGTGTACATGCTGACCACTCCTGGATTACTGGCTTGATAAATCAGTAGTTTAGGTATCTGCTTGCAGAGTCAGAGGTTGGGAGTTTGGTTCCCTATTGTGTCTCCTGGGAGAATGATCCAGTCTCAAGATGCTCTCACAAGAAGGAGATGGTAAACCACTTCTGTGTATTCACTACTACTTAGAAATTCCTGGAAAGGGTCACCATAATTCAGATTCAACTCAATGGCACACAATGCACGCACAGTGGTTCAAATGTCTGCTTTATCATAGCTGTGCAAAAGTAACGGATGTGTAAACATGCCCTGTGACCCTTATGTAGCTCTCATGTCCCTTAGATTCCTTTGTCACCTGAGAAAGAAAGGAAATTGTTTCCCAAGTGTTAGTTGAACTGCAATTAGCCATCTTATTTATTTAGCTCTGTCCCAGGTCTGCTTGAGTCTTAGATATTTTTAATGGAATTGCTTCCTCTTTTGATAGGCTAAGGGTATAAATTACATAAAAACTCAACCCTGACTCCCTCTAAGGCTTCTGGGGAATGATGTTCATCTCTTTGCAAGCCATTTCTTCTCCAGGGGTTTAGAGCAGTGTTTCCCAAACTAAGTCAATTCCCCAAAGCACTGATTAGCCAATGTACTGACGTTGACTTCTGGGAATTGAAGTACCCTTATCCTTATGGGCCCCACAATGGGAAACACTGGTTTAGAGGGTTCGGGGAGAGAGCAGTAAATCATTCTTCAAAATCCAGGGGAACTTAAAAATGGACACCTGAACCTCTGACTTTGCCCAGCTTCTATGCAGTCCAATAACTTTCATGTTACAACTATACAATATTGAAGATTTTTCTCCTGATCCTTAAAACAGAGAGGTTTCTTGTGACATAAACTTTGGTGGGCTAGAATCCAACTTATCAAATGCACAAATTACTGTCTTCGTTTGGCAGGACATCTGCCTGTATGAGTGCATCTCAAAATGGAAAACAGGTGAAAAGGGAGTTGTGAACAGTGGGATCATAAGGGAATGAAATGAAAAGGTTTTGTCCATGACAACATGACAATTCAAGGAAGGAGCCCTTCACAACATAAAACATTGGCCATAAAGGTGTCATCACACATTTGCTAAATGAAGACACTGTTATAATTGGGGATTAATTGGGAAGTACGGTAAGAAATACCTGCTAAAGACACTTCTTCCAACCCTTCAAAATATGCTAAACTCAAAATCTACAAGGACAGAGTTATGAACATTCAATATGTGTTTACAGTAGAAAATATGTAAAGGGAAAAGCCATCTCATCTAACTACCAAATCCGACATCATCTTTCAGTTGTTTTCCTGCTTCATCTTATGCAACTCTTGCTCTTCTTCTTTGACCCTGTGGGAACAAGTCTTTTATCACCTCATTTCCTCCCCTTGCCTTTGAAGTCTATTAAATCCTTCTTTCCATCTGGAGGCAGTACTTGTCCATTCAGCTCCATAAATGGAATGAGGATGCTGGTACTCTCTTGTTCTTCTTGTGTATTTCTACTCTGTACACCACTATTGAACCCATTTTTTAGTAGAAACTTTCATGGATCCATGGTTCATTGGAAGAATCATTAAAACAGGAAGCGATCTTCATAGAAGTCTAGGAAAGAAGTGAAACTGCTAATAGGGTGACGGTTACAGAAACAAACCAGCTCATTGAGGAAAACATGTTTAGCATGTTTGGCGGCCAATATAAAGCTTAAGAATATATCCCATGGGGTGATTTTAGCCCCACCTAATTCAATTTGTGCCATACATTCAAATTTTGTACATTCCCCATAACTTCTTTCCATATCAAAGTTGTGCAGAATGTCGTTGTAGAGATGTCTACTCAAACAAGGAATCCTCACTGAATAATAACTCCAAAGTATTCAAATTTGTAAATTTGCAAAACATTGAAAAACAAAATGGCTGCAACAATTGTCTATTTGTACCAATATAATGAAACTTGGAAACAAGAGAGGCCCTAAAAAAGGAGAGTCTATCTGCTAAAATTCAGGCAGCTAGTTTAAGGAGATTGTATACCAGGCAACTGTACATTTTGCTTTTTACAAAATGAAAAGAATTAGGCTGAATCTGTGTCCCATCTCATTTGCCTTGTTCCAATTTGGTTTTAAATTCACTTTGATTCAGCCCAGAATGTGAACCTGACTATTCTGTTTTGATCTGGATTCCATCCTGATTGGTCTGGACTGCACCAATTTGGTTCAACATTTGTAATTTTTCCAAGGGATGGGGGTTTATGCAGCTCTAATTGACTAAGGTTTGAAGGGAGGAAAAGGGGGAGGGGCAAGCTGAATGAAACAAAAAAGATGTTTCCCAAAACAAACAAACCAGCAACAACACTTTGATTGTCTGTCTGAGATCCTGAACAAAAGCATTCAATTTCTGCAATATATTATTGCAGATTCTACTTCTTTCCAACAGTTTATGATAGGGTCCTTTTCTAAATCTGAAAATATGAGCTGTCAAAATTACACTGAGTCATCTCACTTCCAGCCAAGCAGTCCTGTTAAAACCAACCCCAGCAGCCTTTTTGAGTTGAAGATTCTTACTTGGCAACTGCAGAGACTGGTTTTCTTTCCAACTGCAGCTACTCTACTGCTCTCTTATAATCTCCATGATAGATACCCCCTCCTTAGTTTCCTTCCTTTCTTCCTTCCATTCACCAGAGCCACAAACCTCAAAGAGGTGGTGGTGGGAGGGAGGGAGAGAGAGAGAGAATTGCCAGCTGGAACAAGGAAACTGGCTTGTTGTCATCTGCTTCTCAGATGTTGTCTGGACTCAGTGAGGCTGGTATGGTGTGACTTACTTGGGTTATGCAGCCCAGCCTGCTGAGATAAAGACAGGCATCAAAGCTGCCATTGTCAGCAGTTGCTTTTCTGTCCTGCATGCTTTCCTCCCCTTCTCTGTCCTACTAAGAACAAAAACCCAAGCAAGCTGAAAGAAAGATGCTAGCAGAACGGCAGCTTAAATGGAGCCATTTCATGTGGCCTGCCACCAAATGGAGCATTTCATGTGGCCCACCCCCTCCTCACCGCTACCAGAAGCAGATACCTTTACAACAGCCACAAATCATGCCTGAAAATATATAAATGTGTCTGCACCTGCTGTAAACACTGCCGTAAATGCACCTGCGGTTGTAGTAAACGCATTTACAGCAGCCATGGACACATTTTACAGCAGGAGGAACCACGTGACTGGCCTGCTCAACTGTCGGGGGGGGGGCATGGTCTGGCCCAAGGCATGAAAAGTTTGGGAACCCCTGGTCTAGAGGATGGCTAAAATTAAAGAAAGTTTTTCTGCCCAATTCTCAAGTTCTAAATATTAAACCAGAAGAGGCTATGCTAAACTTATGGGGAACAAAAACAATATACCTTGTTGAATGGATGAATGCCAAAGAGTGTCTGCCACCAGAACAAGATTCTGGCTGGACCATCTGAAAGTCACTTAATAGATTTTTCTGCAAAGTAAGAAGGTCAAAGAATAATCAATTAAAATGGGACTACAGGACAAAATTTCTCTGCATGTGGAGAAATTCAATCAATGCAGCATTTGTGTGCACACAATGGTGTGCCCCATGAAATGTTGAAAAGAAGATCTAATAAATGGCTGAGATAACACTATTGAAGTAGCTAACCTCTGGTCAAAATTAATCTAATTCTGTAATGCTCTGATATGAACAAAGAAAGAAAACCCACAAGTGGGTCTGCTATCTATCTAAGTGAAAAGATGACATGCACCATAAAAACCAAGGGAAAACTATAGAAAACTAAGGATGGTATCTATTTGGTTCCAGTTCATTCTAAAAGTAAAAAAATCAAATCTCCCATGGTTTGAAGGGAGGGAAATCTGGTTAGCAGTGCAGAGTAATGTTTTACACTAATTTGGGTGGGATGCAAATCAAATAAGTAAACAACCAACCCGGGGCGGGATATTAAATGTGAATAATAAATATAAATAAATAAATAAATAAATAAATAAATAAATAAATAAATAAATAAAATAAAATAAATAAATAAACCAAATTAACTAATTAAAGAACTTAACCAAAACCAGCAGATTTAAGTGCTTCAATCTGTAAAGTATGGATCTGAATCTTTATTTTCAACCATACTACACCCCTACTTTTGTGACAGAAGTCTGGTACTTTTTAAAAATACTATATTGCCTCCCATGGGAAGCAGTTCCTTATGCCAATGTAATGGTTTTGTTAAACAACATGCCTTCAATGATGGGAGTCCTTTGGAAATAATTCCACACTCCCTGGCTATTTTTGAAAAGCAATTAAGAACTCTCTTGTTCAAGGAGGCCTTTCAGGGTGTTGTCCCTTTAGCTATAAATTAGTCAGCCAGGTTGATCCCCTATGCACTCAGATGCCAGTCATTTTATTTTGTTTTGTTTTGAGATGTATTTGTCAGTTGTCTGTTTGGATTTGTTATGTGTTCTGTCATGTTATTTGATATCTGCTTGTACACAGACCAGAGTGGAATACCACCCAAAATGAATGAATGAATGAATGAATAAGAAATTATTCTGGATTGAAAGGATTTTTGCTGGAGGAACTCCGCTCAGGGGATGCCTGAATGAGGTTCCTTTCATGTCCCCATGACCTTTTCCCACTGAAGTGGTCCCTCCTTATCTACTTGCAATTTCTTGCTTTCGAACTGCTAGGTTGGCAGGAGCTGGGACAGAGACGGGCATCAAACCGTCATGCAGTACCTGGGTGTCGAACTGCTGATTTCCTGGCCTTCTAGATAGCAAGGCAAGCTTTTTAACCACTGAGCTACTGCAGCCCCTTTGGAAATAGAAGGACACTGAGCCATACAGGTCCAAGGACTTGTCTGATCTATTCTGCCGAATGATATGCCCTTACTCTACCCGCTGCTCCACCACTGGTGTTAGAATCCAGACACCAGGGAAATCAGACTCCCAGAAAGGTTCCAGCAGTCACTGCACAGCCAAGATCAAATCTTTTAATCAAGCATTGGACCTATCTCTCCCACCTTATAGTAGGACATCCAATTCTCGTGATGCTTTTCTACAGACAGTAACATTGCACAGACTAAAAAAACCCCACAAATATAATCTCCAGTGCCCTTATTTCTGTGTTCAGCCAAACAACAAATAAATAAAAACACAATGTATCCCATTAAAATACACAAAACAAGTCGGTTCCCTCACTTTTGGTCTTCCAAGGACAGAGAAAGACTCTGCTACTTACGCAGGCTTTTGACAACTAATTGGGCAGTGATGAGTTTGGATGTTATGCATTGTATTAGCAGTAAGTGTTTTTTTTAAGTTTGCTTTTAAGGTGCTGTTAACAGATTTAATGGATTGTTTGAACACTTTGCATATTTAATTCTTTTTTAAAATCTAATCATTTATCCTGTTTTTAACTTCTTTGGTGTTTTAATAACTGGTGAGTTTCCTAGGGTCTTGAACATTGGGAAGAAGGTGGCATAGAAATGAAATGAAATACTGTATATACTCGAGTATAAGTCGGGTTTTTTAGCCCCCAGAATGAGGTCCTGAAATGGGATTCAACTTATACTCGGGTAAACATAAACACTCAAAAACAAATGTCTAAATTAATTAATTTTACCACATTTTCATGTATTTTAATTAATGAAATTCACTAGCAGCTGCTGTGTTTTCCACCCCTGACTTGTACTCGGGTCAATCTATTTTCCTAGTTTTAGAGTTCCAAATTAGGTACCTCAACTTATATTTGGAGCAACTTATAGTCAAGTATATACAGTAAATAGTACCAGGAAATTTCCTTATTGTGTTGGTGACATCAACAAGGTGGACAAAAAGATGTTACTGATTACACTTATTGATTCACATGCATAGAAGCAGTGTTAGAAATGAAGTAGGGAAGAATTTTGGTCAGGATTCATAGGCCTGCTGAGTTTCCTGCTCTGGTACTTCTCACTGTGGATGGACATATCCAAGGCCCCCTTCTTCTGTTATTTTTATTTTTAAATAAGTTTTAAAGAGTCATGTCATGCAGTGGTTAAACTGCTGTAAGGTTAAAAGGTAAAGGTATAGGACTCTAGGGTTCTCTGCTCATCTCTATTCATAGCCAAAGAACCAGCCTGTCTGCATCTGCAGACATTTCCATGCTCACATGGTAGGCATGACTAGACATTGGCGTCCACAGAACACTGTTACCTTTCCCACTGAAGTGGTACCCAATTATCTACTTGCAATTTCTTGTTTTTGAATTGCTAGGTTGGCAGGAGCTGGAACTCAGACAGGAGCTTACTCCATCGTACAGCACTTAGGCATTGAACTGTGAACGGGCCAACCTTCCAGTCATCTAGTTCAGCATTTTAACCACTAAGCCACCACAGTATCCTGTACTGCTGTACTACACAAGCTGCTGTACTGTAGCCAAAACTGCTGATGTTGTGAGTTCGATCATAATGAAGTTCAAGTTTGACTCAGCCTTCCATCCATCTGAGATCAGTAAAATGAGTACCCAGCATGTTGGGGAAAATGTTGGGAACTGGAGGGGGGAGAGGGGAGAGAGACCTGCCAGCCGGTGATAGGGGGCAGTGCTCCATCTGGAGTTAGCAGTGAGGTTCCTGGGGCCCAAATTGGTGTTGTGATGGGCATGGGGTGGTATGGCGGGAGCCAAGGGGCAGGCCGCACTCGGGGAATGTGGGACAGATGCTGTCTAATACCTATCCCCTGTTCTGGCCCCTCGGCTACACCTCTGGGTCCTGTGCAGCTGATCCAGAGAGCTCCCTCCCTTAGGCTGCTGCTGATGAATGCCAGGTCATGTGTAATAAGGCTCCCCTGATTTCAGATTCTATTCTGGGGGAGTGGGCTGACCTGGCATGCATCACTGAAACCTGGCTGGCACCAGAGGATGGGGTTCCCCTTTCCAAATTGTGTCTGGTAGGGTTTGGTATTTGGCACCAGCCTAGGGTTGATGCGAGGGGTGGTGGTGTTACCATTGTGGCCAGGGAGACATTGGGAGTTGCCAAGTGCCGGGCTGTGAGGCCCTGCTCCTGTGCGTGGGCCCTAAGGTTCAGTTGGGAATCTTGCTCTTCTACCTGCCTCCCTACAAGGTAGCAGATTCCCTGCCTGAGATCCTTGAGGCAGTCGCCATGTTGGTGTTGGAGTTCCCCAGTCTTATGGTTCTGGGGGACTTCAATTTGCCTTCACTGGGGGCTGGATCCAGGGTGGCTCGAGAGTTCATGGCTTCCATGGCAGCTGTGGGCCCAGCTCAAGTAATTCAGGGCCCAACTAGGGGCAGTGGCCACACCCCGGATTTAGTTTTCTTGTCGGAGCCATAGCAGAGTGATCTGATATTACAGAAATTAGACATCTGTCCTGTGCCATGGTCGGATCACTATCTGGTGACTCTGAACTTCCTGGGGATGTCGCTTCACCGTAGGGAGGTAGGGCCTATTTGATCGGTCCACCCCCGGCGACTGATGGATCTGGATGGATTCCAAAGGGAGCTGGGGGTTTTCCCTCTGGATCAGCAAAATGATTCACCCGAGATGCTTGTTGACCTTTGGTATAAGGAAGCAACAGCGGCCTTGGACGTAATCGTGCCCCTACGGCCTCTCCATGCTCGTAGGCAGCACACTTCTCCATGGTTTACAGAGGAGTCGAGGGTACTAAAATGGGCAAAGAGACGCCAAGAGCACTGCTGGGTGAAGTCTCAGAGTGAGTCCGACCAAACACTTGCTAGAGCTGCTATTAAGGCCTATCAGGTGGCGATGAGGGTGGTGAAAAATTAGTATTTCACCAACCTCATTGCCTCTGCAGATAATCGACCAGCGACTCTGTTTATGGTGACCAGGTCCCTCCCCGGAATGGCAGGGGTTGGCTGAGGCTTTTGCTGATTATCTTGTGGAGAAAATCGCTCAGATTTGGTCGAGGTTGAATCCCAACATGGGAACATTGGATCTGGGGCTGGCCGAAGTGCAGTCTGGTCATGTTATCTGGGATTGGTTTGATCCAGTTGTCCCTGAGGAAGTGGACAGGCTCCTGGGATCTGTGCGTGCCACTACATGTGCTTTAGACCCATGCCCCGCATGGCTGATGAAATCTGCCAGGGCAGTGACAGGTGGTTGGGTCGAGGCCATCATTAATTCTTCCCTTCGAGAGGGGTTTTTCCCTAAGACCTTAAAACATGCCTTGGTGCGCCCCCTCCTAAAGAAGCCATCCCTCGACCCCGTGGTTATGACCAAATACCGGCCTGTCTCTAACCTCCCATTCCTGAGTTAGGTTTTGGAGAAGGCAGTGGCAAGGCAGTTATAGGAGATCCTGGGTTAAGCAGATTATCTAGACACATTATAGTCAGGATGCCGGCCCGGATGTGGTATGGAAACTGAATTGGTTGCAATTGTGGATGATCTCTGGAGAGAGCAGGCTGGTGGACATCCATTTGTCCTGGCTCTTCTTGTCCTCTCAGCGGCTTTCGATACCGTCGACCACAGTATCCTTCTGGAAAGGCTCTGAGGATTGGGGATCCAGGGCAATGTGTTCTTCTGGTTTTCCTCATTTCTGAGGGGCCGGACCCAGTCGGTGTGGTTGGAGGGCAAGGTGTCCAGCCCGAGGCCCCTCTGTCATGGGGTGCCTTAGGGCTCGGTACTCTCGCCTCTCCTATTTAACATCTACATGAAACTGCTTGGTGAGATCATCCGTTCCCACAGGATGACGTATCATCAATATGCTGATGATACCCACCTGTATATCTTGGCCCGTGGGGACCCAAGCGATGCAGGTGAAGTCCTTTCCAGGTGCCTTGAGGCTGTGAGGGTCTGGATGAGGGACAACAGGCTACAGCTGAATCCTGACAAGACTGAGTGATTGTGGGTCAGGGGCCCTGCATTAACTCGGGAGCTACCATCTTTGGTTCTGGATGGGGCAGTCTTGCCCCAAACAGACCTGGTGCATAATCTGGGGGTCCTCCTGGTCTCACGACTACTGCTCGAGGAGCAGATGGCAGTCGTGGCCAGGAGGGCTTTTGCACAACTTTGTGTAATACGCCAGTTACGCCTGCTCCTGGATCTGGACTCCTTGCTCATGATCACACATGCCTTGGTCACCTCTAGACTGGATTATTGTAATGCGCTCTACATGGGGCTGCCCTTGGTGACCATCCGGAGGCTGCAACTGGTACAGAATGCAGCTGCTGAGGTTGTGGTGGGGTGCAGGCATTATGTTCATGCCTCACCATTGCTCAGGGAGCTGCACTGGTTGCCAGTGTGCCTCCAGGTGTAATTCATGGTACTGGTCATTACCTTTAAAGCCCTATATGGTAGTGGGCCAGGATACCTAAGAGACCGCATTGCCCTAAGAACATCTGTCCGTTCCACCAGAATGGACCGAAGAGGCGCTCTGTTTGTACCATCAGCTAGAGAGGTGCACCTCTCTAGCACTAGGAGGAGGGCCTTCTCTGTGTCCACCCCGGCCCTATGGAACCTCCTGCCAATTGAGCTACATCTCCATTCGGAGTTGCTGCACTTTAGGAAGGTAGTTAAGACCTGGCTGGTGGGACAGGTATGGGGTCTGGGTCGGACAGTTGCATTGGCTTGTTGGCTCATTTGACCCCTCCCTCTCTCTCACTGTATGATTTTTAAAAATCTTTTAACTTGTTTAGTTTTAATATTTTAATAATTTTTAAATTGGATTTTATATTGTGTTTTATGTATCTTTTAAAGCTTTTGTTAGCCGCCCTTAGTCTCTTTGAGGAGGGCGGAATATAAGTCTGTAAAATAAATAAATAAATAAATAAATAAATAAATAAATAAATAAATAAATAAATGTTAATTAATTTGAGAACGGTCCAGAGAATGCTCTTAACACTATGGGTAGAAGGGTTATTGCTATTGCACTCGCTTGGGCAGACTGCCAAAAGGAGGACTGCCCTTCCTAAAAGAATCTGTATGACTATCCTAACTGACCAGATGGGTCGCCTGGATGCCTTCTGAGAGAGGAAACCTCTGACCTACTCCTTCCTGTTGCATAGTTTTTGGGTAGTCTCAAAAACAAAAGAGAAGGGTTCTTGTTGCCTACTCTTCTGAGCATGAAGCAGATGGATGGTGCTATCAGTGATAACACAGACACAAATTAGAACATGCCAGAGGCATAGCTGAAGTTGTTGGTCTGGACTCAACTCAGGGATAGCTGCAGAGAGAGCTATGATTGATGAGAAGAGAGAACAATACAGCCTGTAGGCTTTTCCTGTGCTGCCTCTTGGATTCTTAATCAAAGCAGCGGCTGTGCAGAGCTGTCTTTGGTAGCACAGATTTTCTCATTCTCTTTCCTCCACCCTGGAATCAAACAAAAGCATCCTTTTTTGCAGCCTTGCCAAAAGAATGACCAGAAAAGTAGCACTTAGGAAAATGAGGGCCCTACAATGTTAGTGCTAGTTCATCCTAGGCTAATTAGTGATTAATTCATGCTAGTCAAGCCCCAGCATTCCACAGCCAATATTGGGAAGTGGTTTAAGAAGTGAACCATTTCTGGATATTGACACATTAATCACTTCCCCTGCTTGGCAGAGGAATGGATCCTTTCCATATTTCTTATAGGGTCTTTCATTAAAGTATCATCCACATATAAACTTATTTTTGTTCCTTCTATCCCCTCTATATTTAAATCACTCCTTATTGCTCTGGCCAGTAACTCCAAAGCTATGATAAAGAAAATGGATGTAACAGGTTTTCACCAGTTCGCCAGAACCAGTAGTAACTTTCCCCAGTGTCCTGGAGAACCGGTAGCAGCTTTTGGGGGAAACCACCTTCGGGGCTTACCTTTTCACTGGTTCCCCCACTGCGCATGCACGCCAAGCACTTGGTGTGCATGCACGTCTACAGTGTTTGGCACGTATGCACAGCCTCCTTGCTGTCCTACAAGCGGGGAGGAGGAAGAGAAGCTGCTAGCCTGAAGCTCCCTATAGCCTGCTCCCCAGGGTAAGTGACTCACCTTTGGATGTGGTGTGTCTGTGTGTATTTTAATGTGTATTTAATACCTTTACCTATATTGATGTACTACCACAGTTCCTAAAAAGGCCTGGCGGCCAGCAGACCTGGCAGCCTGGCTTGGGGTTTTTAAGCAAAGTCTTGGAGTTACTTCATCAATAAGCTACACCTGTGCTGTTCCAATTGCTGTTCCAAATGGAGAAACCTTAAGGAGGTACAGCTGTTTTACATTTAGATTAAGGCATATTATCCTACCTAGAGAACTGGTTAGGCAAAGATTTAGTACCTAAAGTCTTTAACTGTTGAAAAGTTGAAAAGTGCCAAAATGAAGCCATCTTGTGGTGAGTTCATTCTGTAGTTCCTTCCATCTGACCTAGTGTGAGAAAGATTAGCCAGAATAAGCTTTAAGCTCTGGTTTAAAAGCTCTTGTTGATTTGTGTTTGGGGTGGGTGGGTGAGTGTTTGGGTGCATTTTAATGTATTTTTATTTATTAATTTATTTAATTTATTAAATTTATTTATGGGTTTGTGTTGTGGGTGGGTGGGTGGATGGGTTGAGGGGTGTGTGTATTTTTTTCTTTGGCCCCGCCCACAACATCATGATGTCATGACATCATGACGTTGGCTCTGCCCACAACGTCATGTCGTCGTGACGTTACCTCCACCCACACTGTGATGATGTCATGGTGGGGTAGTAAAATTTTTGACATCCCACCACTACTTTAAGCTCAATATCCTCTGTGAAATAATCATTTACTTTACTTTGCCATAACTATGTTTATAAATACATTTTTAAACTTTTCCCTAAATCCACCTTTTATAATAATTTTCTTGATAGTAACCCATTGTAAAGAATCAAAAGCCTTAAAAATGTCTAAAGATAATAATCCAATTTAACCTTTTCTTCTATTATTTATTTCTAACAAATTTAAAGTTCTAAGGGGCAGTCAGGATTGATTTCTTCTAAGATTGACCTATTTGTTCTCCTCACTGTCCAGGGTACTGTCAAGACTCTCTTCCAACACCAACACACTGAACCCTAGAGTAGGATCCAACTGGCTTTCAAGCAAGAGTGACCTTTACCTTTCCAACACTACTCACACAAATTCTGTTTCAAAACCCTGAAAATGTAGCAATTTCCTGTGATTCCATCCAGCATTTTGAGGATTGACAATCTTGATTCGGCAGGGTCATGCTTAAAAACTCAGGAATTCAAGTTTAGACTTTTAAACAGTCAACTGCTTATTCCTAAACATTTACTCATCTGCTCTCCTGTTTGTGGCATGGAAAGAAACTTTGTAATGTAACCAGTCAAGTATACCCCCTTATTATCTCATTCTTTAGGAGGTTAAGATTTACTTATCATGTTTTCATGCCAATCTTCAGCCAAAAAATTTAAGATAGTGCTGGATTCGACTTCTCTTCATTTTGAGAGTTAGTTTAGGAATAAAGTTCAGAGGTTTTGTCCAAAGGTCAACAAGTAAGCTTCAAGGCTAGAAGCATGATCTCCTGGCTTCTTGGCTTCTCCACTTGCTAGGGAAGAGATGGTGAAGCGAAAATGGTTGCTTGTTGTTGTTCAGTCGCACAGTCAATTCCAACCCTTTGCGACCCTATGGACTATTGCCTCCAGGCACCTCTTTCCTCCACCATCTTCCTCAGCCCACCCAGCTCTGTGGCCATTGCATCTACAATACCATCTAGCCATCTCATTTTTGGCTGCCCTCTTCTTCTTTTGCCTTCCACCTTTCCCAGCATCAAGACTGTCTCAAGTGAATCCTCTCTTCTCATTTGGTGTCCAAAATACTTTAGCTTCATCTTTACTATTTGTCCTTCTAAGGAGCAGTCAGGGTTGATTTCTTTTCAGATTGACTTACTTGTTCTTTTCGCTGTCCAGGGGACTCTCAAAACTCTCCTTCAACACCACATTTCAAAGGCATCTGTTCTTCTGTGTTCAGCTTTCCTAATGGTCCAGCTCTCACAACCATACATTGCCACCAAGAATACCATTGCTTTGCTATGCGAATTTTTGTTTGCAAGGTGATATCTCTACTTTTCACTATGTTTCCCAGGTTTCTCATAGCTTGTCTCCCAAGAATCAGTCACCTTTTATTTCATAGCTGTAATCACCATCTGCAGTGATCTTGGATCCTAAGAAAGTAAAATCTGTCACTACTTCTTCCCCATCTATTTTCCAGGGACTCATAGGGCCTGTTGCCATTATCTTGGGTTTTTTTGATGTTGAGTCTCAAGACAGCTTTTGCACTCTCTTCTTTCAACCTAAGCAGCAGCTTCTTTAGGTCTTCCTCATTTTCTGCCATTAGGGTAGCGTCATCTCCATATCTCGAGTTGTTGATGTTTCTCCCAGCAATTTTGATCCCAACTTGTGATTCGTCCAACCCTGCATTGAGCATTATGTGCTCTGTGTATAAGTTGAATAAGCAGGGTGACAAAATACAGCCTTGTCTTACTCCTTTTCCTATTCCAAACCACTCAGTCATTCCTTATTCTGTCCTAACTGTTGCTTCTTGACAAGTCGGTTGCTTAATTTCCAGCAATTGAAATTTTATGCCACTGTACCAGCACTTTCTATTTCAAAATGTCTTCAAGGCTTCGTAACACATTGTGAAAGTCCCCTCTGGCATAATTTCTATTTTGATGTTCCAATTCTCACCTTCAATTGACTTTTATATTCATGCTAGTGTCAAAAAGACTCCAGCAGAGAGATTTGTTCCCATTAATTATGTTTCTCCTTTGAGTTCTCACCTTGCTGTGTGATGAAAATACATACTACATGCTTAGCTTCGCCTCAGTCTTTTTCTCCCTGCCTCAACTTCACATGTAGAAACAACAGTTAAAGTCTGGGTCAATCTGCCAATGCAAAACCTGGAAGAAAATAAAACAAACAAACAGCATGTTTATGTATGGTTCAGTATACTCGGATTGCAAGATCTTAACCCCAGTCAAAGCTAAATGAAAACTACTAGAAACTATTGTAGCCTGAAGGATAGCTGGCCAACCACTTTTTAATATGCAACAAACATGGGGAGCATTTCTCTTTTTAAAAAGCATTAAAGGGAAATTATTATTATCCTTTCATGTCCCAATCAAACCCTGGAGTGCCAAAATGAAGCCACTTTCTTGGCTTTGACATTGGCTAAACTTAAGTCCTCATTTGGTGCATGCTTCTGGCAGTAATTGGCAGGCCAGCAAATGTGTTGGAATCTGTATCTCTCCACATTCACATAGTGTATTGTTGTTCACCAGCAGCCCCCACCTAAGCATGTTGGTCTTTCATTTCTAGACTCCAACCCTCAGCCTATTCAGGGTCCTCCAAATGACATAGAGGAGGTTGAATTTCTCAGCCATCTCTTCCTTTAATGTGGTTCCTTGTCCAGTGTGCTCCTTCCTCCATCTTTTAATTTGGTTTTGCTTTTGTGTAACCTTAACAATGTTGGTTCTTGCCATAAAGCTCTTCCTGGATCTGAACTGCAGGACTTGAGAGGAAATTTAGATATATTTTTGGAGTACAAGAGTGCTGATGGCCAACAACCCTCCAGGTGATGTTAGAGCAGCGGAAGTGGTAACACCCATTTCAGGGTTACTTGAATCTACTCCTTTTTTAAAAAATCTCCATACTGTACAGGAGATATTTAAGGTGCAGTGTCTGATTTTTGCATAGGATTTGAGACCCTGGGTAGTCACTGAAAAGTAGCAAGTAAGGCAGGTATCTGTTTGCTAGTACCAACTAGAGTAGACGGCTGGCTCAATAGGATTTATCTATATATTGATCTGCCACTAAGTAATTGGTTCAGTGGGTCTGTTCTCATTTGCAATTAGCAGTAGGATACTTTCAGTAATGATCCTGCTGGCTGGAGATGCCAGGAACTAAATTTGCCCCGTCAAAACACATGAACCATCATTAAAGTGTAGTCTCTCCCTCAGTATGTGCTGAGCACTATGTAGAAGCTGACCCCTTCAGAGCTTTTGATGGCAACTGTTCTTATAAAATGAAGCTTATGAGCTTCATGGTGGCCAGATTGATTCTCCAGTGGATTGTCTGTCTTCTTCTTCTTTTTAAATGGCAGAACTGATAATTGCTTATCTAGGCATTCAAACCAAGCAGATTAGATTATATCTTAAATATAATTCTGATCCTTCTTTAATTACGGTTGCTTGCATTCATAATGAATCTTTTCCATCACATTTCACATATTGTTCATTAGTTGGTGCATTAAGCAGAAAGTTAAGAGGGAGACAAAACAAGACTCAAGACTAAGCATATGGCTGCATCAAAGTGTAGTGTTTAATTATATTTTGTATAAACACATGTTCTAGGTTAGAATTTGATCTTAAAGTCTTGATCTAGTCACCCATCTTTATTTTTTCTGTTCATTAAATTGATTTTCATTGATCATGCTCAATACTGACTAACATAAAATATTTATTAATGTAAATCCCCAGGGGTTTCAAACCTATTAGACCAAAAAGTTATTTGGCTAAAACTCCCAGAAGCCTTTGCCTTTGGCAGTGCTGGCAAGAATTCTGGGAGCTGTAGTCTAAGACCATTTGTATATTGGAGATTCCAAACATTGTGATAAACACATGTCTTGAACCAGACTTACTACCAAACAGGGATGAATATTTTATTTATTTATTTAGATTTGTTTATCGTTCTCCTCCCCGAAGGGACCCAGGGCGATTCCCAACACGATAACAATTTAAAACCAATTTAGAAATTAAAAGTTTTAAAAGAAGCTTAAAAACTTAGCATTAAAAACCAGGCATTATAGCTAGGTATTATAGCTAGGAGGCACTGGGTGTCATACCAGCCAGCCAGCTGGGGAAATTGATCGATCCATTCCCCAGACCTGACCTGCCAGACAGGTTTTCAATCCTTTCCTGAAGGACAGCAGCTCCGTTTGCAGGCATAGTTCTATTGGGAGGAGGTTCCACAGGACCGGAGCGGATACAGAGAAGGCCCTCCTTCTAGTGCCAGAGAGGTGTGCCTCTCTGGCCGATGGCACAACCAGAGAGCCTCTCCGGTCCACTCTGGTGGGACGGACAGATGTCCTTGGGACGATGCAGTCTCTTAAGTATCCTGGTCCACTACCATGTAGGGCTTTAAAGGTAATAACCAGCACCTTGAATTGCACCCGGAGGCAAACTGGAAGCCAGTGCAGCTCCCTCAGCAGCGGTGAGGCACAGGCATAACGCCCGCAACCCAACACCACTTGTGCAGCCGCGTTATGGATCAGCTGTAGCCTCCGAATGGTCTCCAAGGGCAGCCCCATGTAGAGCGCATTACAATAATCAAGTCTGGAGGTGACTAAGGCATGTGTGACCATGAGCAAGAAGTCCCGGTCTAGGAACGGCCGCAACTGGCGAATCACACGAAGTTGTGCAAAGGTCCTCCTGGCCACGACTGCCACCTGCTCTTTGAGCAGTAGTCGCGAGTCCAGGAGGACTCCCAGATTACGTACCCATCCAGAACCAAAGATGGTAGTTCCCGAGATAACACAGGACCCCCTACCCACAGCCACTCAGTCTTGCCAGGATTCAGCTGAAGCCCGTTGTCCCCCATCCAGACCCTGACAGCCTCCAGGCACCTGGAAAGGATTACCACTGCATCGCTAGTGTTCCCACGGGCCGCGATATACAATTGGGTATCATCTGCATACTGATGATACCTCACTCCGTGGGAACGGATGATCTCGCCCAACGGTTTCATGTAGATATTAAATAGGAGAGGTGAGAGCCCTGAGCCCTGAGGTACCCCATATTGGAGCAGCCTAGGGCTGGACATCTCACCCTCCAACCACACCGACTGGGTCCAGCCCTTCAGAAATGAGGAAAACCAGGCCAACACTGTGCCCTGGATCCCCAATCCTCGGAGCCTTGCCAGAAGGATACCGTGGTCGACGGTACCGAACGCCGCTGAGAGGTCAAGAAGAGCCAGGACAGATGGATGTTCCCCATCCCGCTCCCTCCAGAGATCATCCACCAGTGTGACCAATGCAGTTTCCGTACCATATCCAGGCCTGAATCCTGACTGAAATGGGTCTAGATAATCTGCTTCATCCAGGATCTCCTGTAGCCGCCATGCCACTGCCTTTTCCAATACTTTACCCAAAAAGGGTAAGTTGGATACAGGTCGAAAATTGGCCATTATGGTTGGGTTGAGGGAAGGTTTCTTCAGGAGGGGGCGCACCAATGCGTGTTTTAGAGAAGCTGGGAAAAACTCCTCCCAGAGCGAGGAATTAATAATTGCCTCGACCCAGCCGCCAGTCACCAACCTGGCCAATTTAACAAGCCAGGCAGGACAAGTGTCTAATGTGCAGGCCGTAGCACGGACAGCTCCCAGGAGCCTGTCCACTTCCTCAGGGACAACTGGATCAAACCGATCCCAGATAACATGGCCAGACTGTACCTCAGGCAACCCCAGCTCTACATTTTCCACGCCAGGATTCAACTTCAAGCGAATCTGAGCAATTTTCTCTGTCAGATAATCAGCGAAAGCCTCAGCTGACCCCTGCCACCCGGGGCCCGGCCCCCCCTTACCAAGGAGGGACCTTGTCACCCAGAACAGTGTAGCTGGGTGGTTATCTGCGGAGGCAATGAGGGAGGTGAAATACTGGCGTTTCACCCCCGCCATCGCCACTAAGTAGGCTTTATTAGTAGCTCTAACTAGTGTTTGGTCAGACTCGCTCCGTGTCTTCACCCAGCGGTGCTCTTGGCATCTCTTAGCCTGTTTGAGCACCCTAAGCTCCTCAGTAAACCACGGAGACGAATGGTGCCCATGAGTACGGAGAGGCCATAGTGGAGCGATTACATCCAAGGCCCATCACCTTCTCTCTCCTTTTCCAGGTTGTAAACCGATGAGTAAGGAACTGTGACCCCAAAAATAGCTAAATTGAATTATTATCAAAATAAGCATGCAGTTAATGATGCTTGTATAATAATTTTAAGATAATTTTAAGATAAATTATTTCTGCTAATATATAGTGTGGCCTGGAGAAAGCCATTTTATGAGAGGACAGATTACACATAAAGTCCTGTATTATTTATCTAAGTCAAGGGTTCTCTACCTTTTTAAGCTATGGGCTGGACCATGCCCCCTCAGACAGCTGAGTGAGCATGGTGATTTCTCCCTCCATAAACACTGCCATAAAATGCATCTGCAGCTGTCGTAAACATGTTTATGACAGTCACGGGCACATTTACGGCTGTCGTAAACACATCCACTTCTGCTTCCAGTTTTGCCATTGGCGGCGGTGGTGACAATGTGGGCCACATGAAATGGTGCTGCAGGTTGGGTCTGGCCCGTGGGCCATAGGTTGAGACCCCCTGATCTAAGTGGAGTAGACTTGTGTGACTGTGCATTTCTGAACATTCTGAAAAATATGTCATGCCAAGATAAAAACATGAAACACCTTTGGCTGAGAACACATGTGTGTAGTTTGTCATAAAGTATATAAGTCTGGTTGAATTGTTAATTAGCATCCTTGAATCTGCATGGATTCAAGCCCCAATATATACATTTATTATGTTATGATGAATCTTGTTGATAAAATCTCTTTTTCCTTCAAAACTTCTTTGGCTGTTTCATTTATGTTTACAGAAACTTATGAACTGACTGCTTTTTAGAGAGTTTTCAGGTGATAGAACTATGGTTTCTCTTTTGGAAAAACATCAAAAAAATGGAAGTAAGGCACATCAGAAGACAAATAATTGTACTTATTGTCTTCACTATGGTATAAAAACCAGCTCAATTAGAGTTCTGGATCCCGAGGAAGCCAAGTTAAGGGCATGCCTTACTTTATCCCTGAAGGTAAAAAGTGCTCCCAGCTTACAAAAGAACACTTTCATAGAAGTGCAGAATTTTCTTATTTTAGTGAGTTCCTCAGTGTAACTATATGTTGGTTGTGAGTTCCATAAGGGAGAAATATTTTTTCCTAAGGAAAGATGAACCTGCTGGTTCCACTTTCTCTTCCATTTGAACTTTTTAAATTGCCATTCTTCTATTATTCCCAAGTAACAAGGGAAATATATGGCTCTCATTTGCACATCAAAAAGAAGTGGTTGGGAGGGAGCACCCCACTTAAATTCCCTCTGCCACCTGTCCAGTTGGTGAATGCATATACCAGGTGGAGGGATGCAATGCATTTTCTTGAATATGAAGATTTTTTTTAAAAAAAAGTTTTGCTAATTTCCACCCTAAAGAATCAATTGAAATGGCAGTAACTTGTCAGTAGTAGCTTATTTGCCTCTAACTAGTTACTTTTGGAGGAACAATTTAACTGAGAGTTCAACTATCATTTCTTAGATATAACAAGTAGCATGTAAGTAACTTAAGTGTTGCTAGCTCCACTTGGTTAATTTCAAAAGTAATTTGACAAGAATATCCGGAGTCATTTTTAGATGAATTATCACCCAAAATGTCCAGGTTTTATGACATTCTTTTATAAACCCAAAATGGCAAGAGAAGTATGTTTTCGTATTCCTTTTTATAAATATTTGCCAGATGCAGTATCAGAATAGCTAATAGAGAGAATCACAGAGTATTTTCCTCTGCATTCAGATGTATGAGCTGAGCAAGATGTTAATACAGTAAAAGGCAACAAATTACTTGCATGACTGGAACAGCCACAGCAATAAAAGCAACATGGCTGCCAGGAAGCAATGATTAATTCAAAAAATTGCATTTGGAATATTATGTTCCAAGCTTTGCTATGCAAATCCCAGCATGGGAAAATACATGTTATACCTGTCTACCATAATGGTACTAGAGATAAACAGATTTTACCTTGGAGTCATTATTCACGGCAACATTCCGCACAACTTCTGTCCATAGCAATCTGTCCCTGGCAATTTTTCTCCATGTTGGTCCAACATTTTTCTTGAGAAAATCTTCCCATCTGTGATGTCTTTTGCGATCTCTCAGATACCAATTCACTATTCTGGCACTTCATCTATTGTCACTTGTGCATGTAACAAGGGCAGCCCGCCCTAATTTGTTTGTCAGGTATTCTGTTACTATGTCTGATATTTGCCTGATATCCTCATTTTTAAAAAATTATTGCAAAGTGAGATTCTGAGCATTGATCTCTTCATTGCTCATTGTGTTATTTGCAGCCATTTTTCTTCTACAGACTTTAACATGGTGAAATATGCTGGGATTCAGATCCATATCTTTCAGGGTTAAGTATAAAAGCCCTAGCATTCTAAGGTATTTATTTTATAGAAGACTCTAAATTCGTTTAACTTCAGGTTCTTGTGTCTTTTTGAAATTCATTTCCTTAAGTCCTTTCTATTCACTTTCTTGCAACAGTTCATCATTTTTTTAAAATTGTTCAGTCGCGCAGTTGATTCCGACCCTTTGCAACCGCATGGACCATTGCCCTCCAGGCACCTCTGTCCTCCACCATCTTCCTCAGTCCGCCCAGCTCTATGCCCATTGCGTCCACAATACCATCTTGCCATCTCATTTTTGGCTGCCTCCTTCTTCTTTTGCCCTCCATCTTTCCCAGCATCAAGGCTTTCTCAAGTGAATCCTCTCTTCTCATTTGTTGTCCAAAGTACTTTAGCTTCATCTCTACTATTTGTCCTTCTAAGATCGACTTATTTGTTCTCCTCACTGTGCAGGGTACTCTCGAAACTCTCCTCCAACACCACATCTCAAAGGCATCTATTCTTCTGCGTTCAACTTTCCATATGGTCCAGCTTTCACAACCATACATTACCACTGGAAATACCATTGCTTTGACTATGCACATTTTTGTTTGCAAGGTGATATCTCTACTTTTCGCTATGTTCCCCAGGTTTCTCATATCACATTTCCCACAAAGTTATTGCATACAGTCATGCTTTTCACCCTATTAATTACACTTGGGTTTTCTTTAGGAATCTCCATTTCATCAGCATTCACTAGTTCCCTACCGTCTCTCTGTATAAGCCTACAAGCATTATACTGGTGTTTCTTCTTGTTCACTTAATATTTAATATCTAACAGACAACACTCTGTTAGGCTAACCAGCTCAATTGTCCTTTTTATTATTTCATAGCTAGTGGGTGAATGGCACTTGTGTTTCAGAACAAATTTTTGTGCAGATGAGTGCATTCATCTCTCTCTAATGGTTTTGTTATTCAATTAAATAGCTGAGGGAAAGGGACTGGGTTATAAAGAGAACACAAAAACTTGGGAAGAAACCTGCATTTCATTGAGTCCAAAAATAGTCCACTTCCATATAAACAGATCTGCAGGGGATCTTGATATTTTTCTTACTCTAAATTTATTTTTTTACAACTGAAAACTATAGTTTGGAAGGATGGGATTATGCTTTAGTAAGTCTCAGGGTCATAAATGTCACCTCTTTTTTCGGGCAGGAGCGAGGAAAAGATCAGAAGCATCTAATTCTGTTCTTCTACCAATCTGAGTGCATTGTTAACAGCTGAACTCAGGAACCATGCTTAGTTAAATCACAGCTTGAGGATATACCAGTATCACAAATCATGACTTGGACCAGGTGTATTTGAACAAACAGTTGACGAGTTGACAATGGTGGCTCTCCAAAGGTTTTTGAAATACAACTCACGTAACTCGGGTCTGTGCTAGCTAGCACTTATGGGAACTATGCCCATAAGTAAGTAAGTAAGTAACTAAGTAAGCAAGTAATTAAATAAGTAAGCAAACAAGCAAGCAAGCAAGCTGGAACCCACAGTTGTCATCCCTTCCACATTTCAAACCAATCTCAGTTTCTCTGGCATTCAAACTCCATTTAGAAATGCCAGTAGAACTTCTGGGGCACACAGAAAGAGCCTTGTCAAAGGCTGTGACACTTACTTTTGAACCACCATCAGGCATACCCCAGACAACAGCAACTTTGTTGTGCCAGCTAATCTTTCTCACACAAGGTCAAGTGAAAGGGACTATGAAACGAATTCACCCAATGTTCAAGTGCCAGGGGTGGCTACACCAGGCGCTTGCCTTTGCCCCCTCCCTTCAGAGGAGACTGGGTTCTTTCCTTGGCGCTTTTTTCATATCTTTAACAGTCAGGAGGGGAGGAGCCTGCCCTCTTTATAAGTGACTGCAAATCTCCTCCTCACCCTTCTGTAACTTTGCTCCAGGACCAGGGAAAAAGCTTCAGGTTTCTCCTTTGTAGTCTGCTGTCAGTTTTGATCCGCTGGAGCCATTTGTTTAGATCACTGTCGGAGCTGGGGGGGCCCCCACCGCTACCTCTCCTATCTGTCTCCCCTTTCAGAGAGAAAGCCTTGTTTCTCGTTCTGATGCCTTATAAAAAGTGTTGTGCGCCTCTGGCTGACGGGGGTGGGGGGCACCCAAGTGTGTCCCTCCTCCCCCACAATCCCAGCCTGGAACTTCACAGGCTCCTCCTGACTCTGGGGTTTTTGCAGCATGTATTTCTGCCCTGGAGGCAGTTTCAATCCCTGTGACTCCCCACCCACACCCTGCCGCTTGTCCAGAAGACTTGGCCACTCACCTCAGCTGCCTGGTCGTCAGATACAGCAAGACTGGCAGGCTCTTGCCTTGGCTCTCCAGTACAGGGTGGAGGCTCTAGAGGCTGCTGGTGCTGCTCCAATTGACCAACTGGGAGACGACGACCCAACCTCCCCACCTGGACATGATCTGATTCCTCTCAGTGAGGTTTCTGTTGCAGAGTTGGCCCTGAGTATTTCCTCTCAGTAGAAGATGACAGGTCAACCTGGAACCTCCTAGGGTCCTTTGGGACCTGGACAGAACGTCCAACCCTTTTCTGACAATCCTGTTCAAACTAGTACACCTGCTCCCTACCCATCCCCTGGTTTGTCCTTCTCTAGCTATACATCTACCACTCCGTTGCCTTGGGCACAATAGCCCCCTTACACTCTTATGCCATCAGTTGCTCCTTCTTTGAATGCCAATTAGATTGCCCCTTACCCTCCACTGCAAGGTTATTCAATTCTTCCTCCCCCCACTCCCACCCCACCCCCATTCTGGGGTGGCCATACTTGGGGTCCTTGGATACTGGTTACAATTTTGTGCCAAGGGTGGACTTACCTTTTGGAGATCAATTCTTTTCCTTGGGAGACCATCTTCTACTGACCACTAAGGAAAAGTTATGGAGGGGTGACTATGTTCATGTTTTCAGCCTCCTTAAACATGACTCTGAGAAAGCTGACAAGGATAAGGAAGATGAAAAGGATAAGCCGCCAGGCGTAAAAAGCCTGCATACCTTGTTTATATTGAGTGGCCATTCAAACTCTCCTGAACTTGGCCCTTCCCTTAATACAATATTTAGACATTATTTACCATGCCTATGCCAACTTCCCTGGTCATGCATGGCTATTGTATGACCAAAATTTCTGAATGAGGGCCGCCATTAGACCAGGAATGTGTTGGGATGAGCCGGATGCCCCTTTGTGGCTTCAATCCATAAGCCCTTCCTGCCCCACACTGGGTGACTGCTATGATAGTGGTCGCCTCATTCAGCATCCTAATACTCCCCAAGCTGCCTGCCTACAGGCAGGACAGTTGGTTCAACCCTGTCTACTGTGCTGGAAATTGTCCTCTCAAGGCCGTTGTTCAAGGAAGCAATGCAGATTTAAGCATGAATGCTTATCTGCTTTGGCCCCCATTCTGCCAGTACCTGCTTTAAGGCAGGAAGGGCCCAGGGACAGCCTTGTGAGCAGGGTCCTCCCTGTCCTGACCCTGAAAAGACACTTTTAAATCAAGACCACCAAGGCTGGCAGGGCAGACTAATTGGTGAGATTAAAAATATTGTTCCCTGTATAAACATAGTCCCATTCTGCTAGCCAAAAGAGCTACTCAAATGGAATTGATCTCAGTGGCCTGCCAAAACAATGCAGAATCTAGTTCTCTGGCCTGCCATTCCCAAAGGCCTTTGCTGTCTAATGAGTTATTTATTTGTCTCCCATACAATGATTTCAAGGTGTCTCTTTTCTGTCTGGCACAAATTTGCCATTTGCAAAACCACATTTTGTACCTGTGATCCCTCTGTCTTGGGAACAAGGAGATGTCCTATTCTTTTTTCTCACTTTGTACATTATCACCAGAGTGTTATTACTACTCCTGGTTCTAAAAATGTGCTGGCTCCCTTGCTTTCTCCTTGTGCACAATGCAGGGAATGAGCATACATTCCTAAATGATAGGATACAATTCTATAATTAATACCGCTATGCCCAGTGGGGATGGGATTTTCAGAATTGTTTGGGGCTACAAATCCCATAATTCTCCGCATTCTCAGCATTCTATGTGACAGACACCTTACAGACAACTACATGGGACTAATTAAGAAGTGGGAATACTTTGAAGCCTAGCTAGCCTTAATTCCACCTAAGTTTCTGATCAGAAAGAATATTCCTATTTAGCATTGAGGTGAGAATGTTTTGGGGCTGTGGTGGATTAATGGTTAACATGCTGAGCTTGATAACTGGACAGTTGGCAGACCAGCAGTACTCCACAACGGAGTGAGCTCCCGTCATCTGTCCCATCTCTTGTCAACCTAGCAGTTAAAAAGCAAAAAATTGCAAGTAGATAAATAAGTACCACTTGGTCAAGAAAGGTAGTGGTGTTCTGTGTGCTACAGCATCTAGTCATACCTGCCAGATGACCACTGAAACATTTGCAGATGCAGACAGTGATGACTTTTTGGCTGTAAACGGAGACGAATACCAATCCCTAGAGTTGGGCATAACTGGCTTTCATGCAAGGGAGACATTTACCTTTACCTTTAAGAATGGAAACCCTGGACAGAGCTGGGCCTAGCTGGGCTTCAAGTCTTTGTCCCAGATGAGTCACTTTTAGGTATCTGTCTAACCCCATAGTTTCCAACCTTTTCTTGGCCATGCCCCACCTAAGCATCTCTAAAATCCTGTAGCATATTTGCTGGCATTTAACACCCACTATTCCTTAAAATACACTGGAAAAATGGAGTGTGTCTTGTACTGTACAGGGTGGCCCATAAGTTCCTACCCATCCATACATATTATAATCCCCCCCCCCCCGAGAAATATGACTGATTTAAGCCCATTTAAACCTGGAGAGCATATTGTGACAATTACATGGGTACATGAGCACAAGAATACTGGTGATACCCTGGGTACAATAAATGGCAAATGTAGAGAAGGATCCAATAGGGACTTGCAGGCCACTCTGTATATAGTGGGCTATAATAGGCTATTTTAGTAATAACAGGATGTGTCTTATACTCCAATGTTTCTTATACACTGGCAAATACAGTAATTCTTCTTCTTCTTCTTCTTCTTCTTCTTCTTCTTCTTCTTCTTCTTCTTCTTATTATTATTATTATTATTATTATTATTATTATTATTATTATTATTATTATTATTATTATTATTATTATTATTATTATTATTATTTAGATTTGTATGCTGCTCTATTTGCCAAAGCAACTCAGAGCGGCTAACATACTATAGGGCAACATATATCACAATATTACAATATCAAACCAAAAAGCAACATATATCACAGTATTACAACGTCAAATATAAATACAGCTACATAATATAAATATAGCAACATAATGCAATACAGTCAAATATATCTAGCACTACAATACGATACAGTCAAGTGGGTCTAGAACCAAGAAACAGAGTATCAAAATATCAAGGTATCAGCCACAAATTACAATTACAAAAGATATCATATCAACACAATATAACATGATATAATACATTCTAACTACTAATAGGATGCTACACACCTGTGCTCCATTCTCTCGAGGCCAGCCAAGAGAAGAGTCCAGTGGTGGTGGAGGCAGGAGCAGCGTTTTTATCCAAAAAGTGAACTCCTATTCACATGGAGGAAGCCTAACAGGCCATTCACTGTTAATGACTTGTTCTCAAATTGCCCCACACAACACCTTAAAAATTAAATTGCTCCCCTGCGGGACATGTGCCCCACATTGGAAATAACGTGTTTAACCGAACTGCCATAATGGAGAATTGCAAAATTTGTAGTTATAATAATAATAATAATAATAATAATAATAATAATAATAATAATAATAGTAGTAGTAGTAGTAGTAGTAGTAGTAGTAGTAGTAGTAGTAGTAGTAGTAGTAGTAGTAGTAGTAAAATCTGAGACCAGTAATAGTGTATACAGGAGTCTTCTGGTTCAATTCCTGGGACCTCTATGAAGAGCTTGTTTTTTGAAACCTTGGAAATTCTGTGTTATTCTGTAAATAAAACATTACACTAAATCAGTGGTTCCCAACAAGGGGTACACAGCCCACTAGTGGACTTCAATTCCCAGAAGCTTAAGTCAGTACATTGGCTGATCAGTGCTTTGGGGAAATGACTTAGGCTTCTGGGAATTGAAGTCCAAAAACCAGCATTTGGGAAACACTGCGAAATGAATGGAGAAAGAGAACTGACAAAAAGGAAAGAATTGACTTCTTGATAGAGTACATCTTCAAATAGTCATAGTTTCTCTTTTATTATTATTGTACTTCTCCTTTCTCAGTATTGCTGGTTGTGTAGGGGTGGACCAAAGGGTCAGCCTTAAAAGATAGAAATCAAGTTGTAAGAATCTTCAGGTCAATCACAGAATTCAGTAACTGAGTTGAAAGGGGCCATTGAGGCCATCAAATCCAACACCTTGCTCAGTGAAGAAGTCCAAATCAAAGTACAGTAGATCTGACAGATGGATGTTCAATTTTCTCATGAATGCCTCCAGCATTGGAGCACTCACCAACTCCCAAGGTAATTGGTTCCATTGTCCTACTGCATAAGATGACATGTTTGAAAAATCATTGATTTTTTAATTTCAGAAAGAATATTACATCTGTTGGCAATTGCTTTAAATTGGTAAGAAAGGATTTTGGATTGACTCCAGCTACTTAAATTAGTATGGAGAGAAAGATGACCTGATCTTGCTTCTACAGTCTTTTACTTTCTTACCTCAGTTCTTGGTGCTTTGCAATTCTTGAACTGTACTTTCTCTACTTTTAAGGTTGCTTCTGATGGAACCTTAACATATATAAAACATGTTTTTCTTTGTTATTTATCTCTAAGTGTAATTTCCAGCTTATTAAACTCAACTGTATTATTCATGGTAACTTGTTTGTCCTAATACAGTAGAGCAATTTTGTTTTCTAAAAGTGGAAGATGGTGGGGTTTTTTTGTAATATGGAGGGGGAGCTGGAAGTTATTCACAAAATTTACCTGGCTGCTGGAAAATGATCTTTGCAACTTGGTTATACTTCCACATATAAACTGTTGTTGTTGTTGTTGTTGTTGTTGTTGTTGTTGTTGTTGTTGTTGTTGTTGTTGTTGTTGTTGTTGTTGTTGTTGTTGTTGTTGTTGTTGTTGTTGTTGTTGTTGTTGTTGTTTGTTCTTGTTCTTGTTCTTGTTCTTGTTCTTGTTCTTGTTTGGGGCAGCAACCTTGGTGCTCCAGGTTTTCTTAAACTTCAGTTCCCAGAAGCCCTGATCAGCTGGTGTGCTGACTTGGGCTTCTGGTAACTGAAATCCAAGAAGTTGGAATCAAAATTGCTGGGAGAAACATCAACAATTTGAGATATGCAGATGATATTACCCTAATGGCAGAAAGTGAAGAAGACCTAAAAAAAAACCCTGCTTAGATTGATAGAAGAGAGTGCAAAAGCTGGCCTGAGACTCAACATTAAGAAAACAAAGATAACAACAACAGGCCCTATCAGTCCCTGGAAAGTAGATGGGGAAGAAGTAGAAGCAGTGACAGATTTAACATTCTTAGGCTCCAAGAACACTGCAGATGGTGATTGCAGCCATGAAATAAAAAGGTGACTAATTCTTGGGAGGCAAGCTATGAGAAATCTGGGGACCATAGTGTAAAGTAGAGACATCACCTTGCAAACAAAAAGTCACATAGTCAAAGCAATCACATTCCCAGTAGTAATGTATGGCTGTGAGAGTTGGACCATAAGAAAATTTGAGTGCAGAAGAATAGATGCCTTTGAGAATGTGGTGTTGGAGGAGAGTTTTTGAGGGTACCCTGGACAGTGAGGAGAACAAATAAGTTGATCTTAGAAGAAATCAACCCTGACTGCTCCTTAGAAGGTCAAATAGTGAAGATGAAGCTAAAGCACTTTGGTCATCAAATGAGAAGAGAGGATTCACTTGAGAAGGCCTTGATGTTTTGAAATGTTGAGGGCAAAAGTAGAAGGGGGTGACAGAAAATGAGATGGCTAGATGGTATTTTTGATGCAATGGGCACAGAGTTGAGTGGGTAGAGAGGGATGGTGGAAGATAGAGGTGTCTGGTATGCAATGGTCCATGGGGTCGCAAGGGGTAGGAACTGACTATGTGTTGAGCACAACTGTGACCACTTGGGGGGTGGTTCAGCACTAGCACAGTATAACTATGGCCCACCTGAGGAGGGCATTTTGCTGAGGAGGGAATTCAGAGGAAGAACTGAGACTGACAACTGACTTGCGAGGGAGAAGACGTACTGCATGAAGCTATGCTTCTACCAAGAACTATCAGGTACTATATATTTGATTACTTTTGATTATATTTGATTACTTTTGGTGTTCTATAGCTTTGCTATATGATCTAAAGCAGGGGTTCTCAACCTTTAAAAGCAGGGGGCTGGATCACACCCCCTTAGACTGTTGGTGGGCCAGACTGGTATCAACCATGCCACTGCCAACACTCCCCCCAACACTGCCACTGCCAATGCAAACACTCCCCCCCCAAGCCACCAGTTTCGCCCACAATCACTCCCCCCACGCCAATGCCGCCAATACCTCCAATGCCCCCAATGCTGCTGATGCCACTTCCCTGTTTACTGGCCTGCCATGGGTGAAGGAGAGGTTCTGCCTTTCCTTGTCCACACTTGGCCAGGATGGCCTCCAGGAAGGCCACGGGTGTTTTCTGCTTACACTGCTGTCATCACCAGCCTTTTCCCCTCCACCCGGCTTGGAATCTCCCTGATGCCAATCTGTAGCAGGGTGGATGTGTAAGCCTTCTTACAACATCCACCCTGCTACGGAGCAGCATTAGAGACATGCCAAGCCAGACGGAGGGGAAAAGGATGGTGATGGTGGTGGCAGGAGTAAGGGCGTGGGCTAGATGAAATGGTGCTAGAGGTTGGATCTGGCCCACGGACCATAGGTTGACAACTCCTGTTCTAGATATCCTTGTTACTCCAGCAGTGTAAAAGGGAAAGGTTTACGTGAGAGATTGCTCCATGATAAGTAGTTATTAATATCCAAGACTTTACCTATAAACAATAAACCAAATATTATAGAGCAAATTCAGGCCTGCTTTTCCTTAGTGCTTCAAATATGTATGGAAAAAATATCTAATTTCTTAGTGAGAGAGGCCATCTTGCATTGTGAATGGTGGTTAAGAATTTTACAACTGATGGAAAACTTCTCACTTCAAGTGTGAAAAACAGTCTACAAGCATTTTTCTTGTCATGTTTTCCAAGTCTCACACAAAAGGCAGCAGAGCAAAACTCATATCTTTCCCTTCATGAATACACACAGAGCAAGGAGCAAAGACCAAGTGAATTGATCAGAAATATACAAACAACCCATCCATTCCTCCTCTAGCCAGGATCCAGTTTTAACTGAAGACTAGCAGTGCTGTATGTGTAATTTTAGAGAGATGAGAAATTCTAACAAGGCAAGCAACCTGCCAAATTTCAGACATATATTTATTTTTATTTATTCTTGCACTTATATACCACCCCCTGACCAAAACCTCTCTTTAGGGGTTTTGTATGTGGAATCTACTCTGATCTTGATTTCGACTTAATGGCTGAAGCAAAGTTCTGTTCATCCAATTCAATTTGTGCTCCAGATACAAATCGGTCTGTAAATTCACTTTACTTTGCCTGGAACTGAATTTGGCTATTTTGCATCAATTTATCTGTCTGGAGTAATGTACAAACTAATTAGGATAGGATATAAATCTCATAAATAAATACATTCAGACTGCATACGAATCAGCACAAATGAGTACAATTCAGTTAGAAATGTGGGGTTTAGCCACATCTGGCTGTTTCTATTTTTTACTCCTAATTCTCACCCTGTCTGATAGTTTTTTGGACTTTTTGGAGTGTTAGGAAATTAGTGATGTAAATTGCTATTGAAAGCTTTGTATGCAAACGTCTATGTGTGGGAAGGACAATATAATTATGAAGTGCCAAGTGGCAGTTTTGCTTTGTTAGCTCTAAAAGCCATTAAAAACCACCAGAGGAAGCAAACCCTTAAACAAACAGCCCCATTTATTTGGTCTGCCAATTTACATGCACAATCTCTACAGTATGGCAAATAAATAATAATCTGGAAAGGCACAGGAGAATTTTTCCCTGAAGTGTCATAAGTTATATGGCTAAATAATGCTATTAAGTTCCAGCTTTATTCAGAATACATGGTGTATGGAAAATAACCTGTGGAGGAGAATAGGATGTGGTCATATATAGGCCACACCTTGAGCCATAACATCTCATTACTGGAATCCAGGGCTGAAACTCACAGAAATAAGAGCCATCCACTTCTCCACTATCCCATGAAACAGAATTGCCCAAGCCCAAGTATATTCTACAGGCAATGTAGAAAGCAGGCCATGTATCACTGAAGATGTGAGTCAGGAGGGTGTGGCCAGGAGACAAGGGAAGGTAAATATCAGCATTATGGGTGCTGGTAATGAAAAGCACCTTACTGCAGTGGGAGGGAGGGATGAAGAGGTAAAGATAAAGGTCTCCTTTGCTCAAAAGCCATCCATGTATTACTCTAAGGCAGTTCTCAACCTTTTTAAGCCGGGGGCTGTGTCAGGAAATGACATATTTCCTAATGCTCCCAAGGCTTGAAATTGCAATTTTTCAGCTAGGCCTCATAAATAGGCCTCATAAAAATCCTTCTCCTTCTCTCTGCCTCATGGATTCATGTCACAAGACTGCCTGTTTTGCAGTATTTCTTATCTCTAGCTTCATGTTTTGACTACACGCTAGAACACTGACTCTACATGGATGTAAACAATCCATTGTTTTGAGAAAGTTATTCTCTGTTACCTGATTGGCTAAAGCTAACTCACCTGACTGCAGATTCTCCATTTTGCAGAGAAGTTAGTTAGTTCGTCTCTGTTTCTCAATGGCTTAAGACCCTGGCTATGGTATGGGATTACTCTTTTCTTTTCACTATGATTACCTAACGAACTTGGACTGTTTTTATTGGACTGATTCTTTGTTATGACCTTTTAATCTATGGTTTTTCTATGGACTTTGCTATTAATGAACCTGAAGAATAAAGCAGCTGTTTCTCTTTGAAGATTATTGTTTTTCTTTTCACACACACACAAGGCAACTTGGCGACATGCTACCTGAAGAATCCTCCCTTGTTCTGCTCTACTGCCAGAGCTCAGTAAGTTCTTTTTGAAAGCAGCTCAGCTCTTCCAAAGGTGAGACAAGGGTTAAGTTCCAGTTAAAATGGGCAGTATGCCCAGAAACTAAAGGGAGGACCCTTCCGATGGAACGGCTGATGTCCAACAGGCTGGATCATGCCCAATTGGACTGTTGGTGGGACAGACTGGTGTGTCCCCCCCACTGCCGCCCTGAGGCCCCACCATTCCTCCCACATCGCCACCACTGCCAGCTCCACTCCCCTGCTTATGGGCCTGCTTTGGGTTTTCCTGTCCTGCCTGTCTTTGCCAGAGCAGCACCCAAGAAAGATTCAAGCAGCCGCATTCGTATGCCACTTCCATTTCCACCACCCTTTTCCCCTCTGCCTGGCTTGGCGTGTCCCTAATGCCAATCCGTAGCAGGGTAGATATTGTAAGCCTTCTTACAACATCCACCGTGCTATGGAGCAGTGTTAGGGGCTCATCAAGCCAGGCAGAGGGGGAAATGGCAGCAGTGGAGGGTGTGGGCCAGATAGAATGGTGCTGTAGGCCAGATCCAGCATGTGAGCCATGTGGGTTGTGAACGCCTGCTCTAAAGGAGGAACTCAACTCCATTTACAGTCAAAGAACCAGTATTGTTTACATCTGAAGAAATCTCCATGGTCATGAGTAGACATTGGAGTGCACAGAATGTTGTTAACTTTCCCATGGAAGTGGTACCATTTTATCTACTTGCAATTTCTTGCTTTCAAACTGCTAAGGTGGCAGGAGCTGGGACAGATGACAGGAACTCACTCCATCATGCAGCGCTCAGGTCTCAAACTTCTGACCTGCAGATCCACTGTGGCCCCTAGGAGGGGATAAAAGAATTGGCAAGGACAGCACCCATGGACTCCAGAGGACAATGGTGTGGAATAATAGAAGGAAAAGGTGAAAGCTCTGGAAGGGCTCCAAATCAGAGCCATGAAGGACACCTTCCATGTGGTAGTGAAGTGGTTTCAGGATGTATTCATACAATGAAAATGGGACCACTCAAAGCTACCCTACTGTGACATGGCATAGGAACTGGTATAATAACAATTTTGTGTCACAGATTACTCTGGATTGAAAGGATTTTTACAGGACGTCCGGAAGAGACTCATTTCATGTCCCCAAGTCCAGCTCTCAGGCATCGAAACCCAACCTTCCAGTGTCCAGCTCAGCGCCTTAACCATTAAACCACCAAGAGACCATTAGAGTGGTTACACCAATTGGTGCATGAGGTCTGGGGACCTAAGGCTGCTTTCCTGCATCTCAGCCACAATTTAAATTAATCACACAAGGTATATCAGGGAAGGAGAAAACCACTGCTCCCAAAGGAGAAAGGATGCACAGTGAATGGGGGATATCCTTCACCCAGAGGCTAAGAGGAAATTCAATTCATTGGGGAAATTGACTTAGGCTTCTGGGAACTGAAGTCCAAAAACTAAAGTCCAATGTTAAACATTGCCTTAGAGCAGGGATTCTCAACCTTTGACCCATGGGCCGGACGTGGCTCACAACACCAGTTCATGTGCTTCCCACCACCTCCACCATAATAGGAAGTGCCATGTGGTGGAGGAAGGGGAAATGGCTGTCTGGCCCCTGAAGCTGTCTGAGGGAGCATGACCCGACCCCCAGCTTTAAAAGGTTGAGAACTCCTGCCTTAGAGTCTTTATCTCTATTGGCCCTTTCAACAGACTGTTAACCTTGGAGGACTTGGCTATACAGAACCATAGGTTATTGAGGTATGTTGCAGACTACTCTGTAAATGTAAGGGATTGCCTTGAATCCTTGCTATATAATTGTTGTTGTTCAGTCCCACAGTCGATTCTGACACTTTGCGACCCCATGGACCATTGCCAGGCACCTCTGTCCTCCACCATCCTCCTCAAACCGCCCACTTCTGTGTTAAATATATAGCTCAGCTATATAATTAACCTGTTTTTATATTTCTGCTTGTGTAGGCTCATGTTGCAACTCTGATTTCCAAGTTAGATTTTCAGGTTCTGGAGTGAGATATTAGAGCAAGAGTTCTCAACCTTTTAAAGCCAAGTGCTGGGTCACACTCCCTCAGAAAGCTTCGGGGGCTGGATGCTCATTTTGCCCTTCCTCCACCACATGGCACTTCCTGGTGTGGTGGAGGTGGTGGTGGTGGGCCACATGAACTGGTGCTGCAGTCCGCCTCTGGCCCATGGGCTACAGGTTGAGAATCCCTGTATTAGAGGAACTGAGCCAGCCAGATTTTGCCAGTTTGAACAATTTATTTTGTACGTACAATTTTAAATGTACAATGTGATGAAACAGAACAGAACTGAAAGAGCTGAATCCTTCAGAAAAAGAAGTCGTGTCTTGTTTTTAAAAATCAGCTCTGCAACAACTGTCTAAACCAATTTCTTTTTCTACCATTATATAGCATCAAATCAGTGCCAACTTATAATGACTCTTTCCTGGGCTTTCTAAGTAGAGAATACACAGGAATGGTTTACCATTCTTTTTTTCCCCTGAGGCCACTGTGGGACTGTTCAGCTCACCTATAACTACACAGAATTGATGTTTTCTCTGGAGGCCCAGTTCAGCTGTGACTTAGATGTCTGGCTATGGCAGTGGTGGTGAACCTGTGGCACACGTGCCAGAGGTGGCACTCAGAGCCCTCTCTGTCGGCACCCACACAGTCACCCCAGGACAGAGTTTGCCCCACTCCTCTGCCCAGTAGCTGAATGGGAGCACTTCCTCCCTCCCCCAGCAGCTGAATAGGAGTGCTTCCTCCCTTCTCCCGCACAGAGTTTGCCCCACCCCTCTGCCCAGCAGCCCAATGGGAGTGCTTCCTCCCTTCCCCTCGCACAGAGTTTGCCCTGCTCCTCTGCCCAGCACCCCAATGAGAGTGTTTTCTTCCTCCTCTGTTGCTGTTTTAGCACTTTGAGATACATAAGTAGGTTTTGGGTTGCAGTTTGGGCACTCGGTCTCTAAAAGATTTGCCATCACTGGGCTATGGAGCCAGAGGTTGGGAATCAAACTCTCAACTTCTGGCTCCACAGCCAGATACCTAAACCACTGAACCATTGCCTCCCAAAATCCTTCCACATTTTTTTGACATTTTAAATGAGAACGTCTGAAAAGAACTCCACCAAGACCCAATTTTCCCAATTATTTTTCCTGAGTTAGATATTAGAGGAATTGAGCCAGTCAAATTTTACTACCTGTAATTTGAACAGTTTATTTTGTAAGTGCATTTTGAAATGTACAATGTGATGAAACAGAACAGAACTGAAAGAACTGAATCCTTCAGAAAGAGAAGTAGTTTCTTATTTATTTATTTATTTATTTATTTATTTATTTTTGGAACCAGCTCCACAAGAACCATCTACACCAGGGGAACCCAAACTATGGCCTGAAGGCTAGATTTGGCCCATGATGCCAATTCATCCAGTGCATTTTATTTCTGCTTCTGGGAATGATGAGGGTGTAGTGTGTACTGCATGAATTGGCATTGTGGGCGGGATCCAGCCACCAGGCTGTAGTGACCAACCCCCCTGAACCATGTGACCAGCCCACGGCCCAAAAAGTTTGGATACCCTGGGTCTACACCAAACTTCTTTTTCTACCACCATCATCACAATGTTCTATAAAATCCAGCCAAAGTATTCTTTTGCTGAGATAAATGGTTAGAAATGCAATAAAACAAGGAAAGCTTTTGCACTTTGTGAATAATCATGTTGAAAAATTATGGGTTCTTTGGACAGTATTCAAGTTCAGATTTGGCCTGTTAAGACCAGTTCTTTCTTTCTTCAGCTTTTACTTTAATTAATTTCAGAAGGATTTCTGTATGTTTCCTCCTAGAAAGGTATCAAGCAGCATCTGATTAAATTCCTTTATCATTTAGGGCCTAACAGTTCTGAAGAGATGAGGTTGAGATTTCCCATGGTTTCCAGAGAAGAGGAGGCAGGTTGGGTGCATAAGGATGGACTCATCTGGTGTACCCAACACTGATATTTGTACTCTTGTGCCTCTTCATGACTGCTTTTTTTCTCTGCAGCCACCTTGTAATTACTGACCCTGCAGTATTTATAACTCTTAAGAAGAAACTTTTAGATCTTCTTCTTCTTCTTCCATATCCAAATCTGAATAAAGGTAATCATCATGGTAATCAGCCATAAAGACTGTCCTGAGAATAAAATGTAGTGACCTTTCATCTGTCTTCCGTATTGCAGCATGACACCTGTACCACTGATCCAATTCCTTGAGTCACTTTCTGGTTCTGAGCCCTTTTGGCATGCAAAGTCCTCATCAGCCCCAGGCCAGTATTGATGAAGTTGCTACCCTCCATCAAAATGGATTCAAATAGGATTTAATCCACTTGGTGACATCACACTTTCCTGTGGATTTTGGCACCCAAGGCTATTAGTCTTTAGGATTGTCAGATTAGTTAACCACCACCTGACACTCAGCATTGAGTTGCTGGCAGTATGGTCTACTCTACCATATCAGGATAACCTGGCCAGACAGGCTTTTAGTCCTAGAATACTCTAAAATTAGGCCTTTTGTGTGTATCCCTGTTATGTTATGTATTGACCCCTGTTTGGATAAAATGGCACATTACTTTTATGACCTAAAAATTCCAACTCATAGCAGAGCTTTCTTTCTGATCAGAGTAAATTCCTTTCCCTCACAGTTGCTTTACGGGAGGTACAATCATGCCCTTAAACACGAGAGGTTTTACTCTTGTGCATCTCTTGATTCAGTCTGAGTGTCACTTATATGAGTCTCTTCAACAAGAATTTCTTTTAAAGTCTTCAAGGGATAAATTCCCAACAATGGCTGTGCCATCTTACCAATACCTATTAAGTGAATAGTTGCAAATAGTTGCTCAATTTCTAGATAAAGTACTTGACATGGCAAATGTAATTCTTAACAACATGCTGTGTAAGGTATGGTCGGCTCTGGTTGGAATGGTTGGAATGATTGTACATTTGTCAGTTCTCCCCTTTGTCTCCTTTTTATGCCAATAAATGTTTAATAAATAAAATTACATACTATGTTCATATTAATATATAAACAGAACATGTTGGAGTTTTTGAAAAACAATCTCACATGCTGCCCATGGTTGGAATAACTGCAAAGCACTTTTCTACCCTAGGGTGCCTCTCTATCCAACACTAACCAATTGTTTCTTTTTGCCTCTGAATTCAAAGAGCCTACCCTTTTTCTGCTGTGTGTTCTTCTCCTCTCTTTGTCAGTTAGTGTCAATTGTTTGTTGCTCTTAATCTGTTTGGTTAGTTGCTAGCATTCCTGCAGTAAAAGAAGCAGCATGCACACATGTGTAATTCCAAGTAACTGTAAGGAAACATTTTATTATTATTATTCTCCTATGAATTTTAATTTAATTTAATTTCCTCACTTGTATGTCTCAGAGTGGGTGCCAGTTAATGAGTAATGGGTGGATTCGGGAAGATTTGTAGTTATTCTCTGTGGCTCTCTGTCCTTGGCTTTGTTGTTGAAATTCAAAACTCTTGCTTTGACATATTTTGCACAAAAATGCAGACAATGTACAGTATGTGAAAGAGATGGTTGTCTCATTTTCACAGTGCAGGCAAAAACTCCCATAAAGTTTGAGAATCCATGAAAGGGCATCTTTCCGTCTTGATAGGATCCATCTTGATGAAAAGAAATTGTTATTGTCTTCTACTTTCCTTTCCTAATCTGTAGTGAATTGCCAAGAACTTTTTTTGTAAGAACTTTCCTGAAATTTGCAAGGTTATTTGTACATTCCATGGAACTGTTCAGAGACTGTCTTTCTATGCCAATAAGGCCAGTGTTATTTAGGGTGGCCTGTAAGTCCCTATTGAATCTTTCTCTAAATTTTCCACTTATTGTATCCAGGGTGTCACCAGTATTGTTGCACTCATGTATCCATGTACTTGTTACAATATGCTCTTCAAGTGATAATGGGCTTAAATCAGCCATATTTCTCCGGGGGGGGGGGAAGAATTATACATATGGACGGGTAGGGACTTATGGGCCACCCTGTAGAAATGCAACATGGGTGAGATTTCTTTACATCCCTAACTATAGTAGTTAAGTTTTAGGGTGTATTCCTGTCTTAATTTTGCCAAGTTGACCACAGTATTGTCAAGGTATTTTAGGAAGACTAATTAGGCACATCTCCTCTAGAGGAGTCAACAGGTCAGTGATGTTTCCTGTTGGAGCAGTAGATGTCATGAAGTGGTGAAGCCATTAAGTCCTTAGAGTAAAAGGACTTATAGGACTGTTACTCAGGAAGCCAACCCTCAACACTTAGAAGGGTAGCTAAAGGGTTGGAGACAGTTTGTTCACCATGAATAACTTTCCTAATTAAAAGACAACAATGAAAATGAGGTGATCTGAGGGTGCCTTGTTTGAGATTGACTTTCTTCCTTCTCTCATTCAGGGGAAGCAAGCTTGCCTTTTGTTATCTTGCTTTTATGGGCACACAGGAATAAGAGCAGAGGGTGATCTCACTGCAAGATGGCAGTTGGCTACACAGGCTCAAGAACATGTTGCTCAAATTTTCCATTGGTTGCAGCCTGAAATAAAATGGGAGATTCCTACTAAGTGCAAATCCAGAAGGATTTGGGGGGAAAGTGAAATGAGGGTTAATAAAGAGCTGTGAAATTTTCCAACAAAGTTGGAATTACATCCCTAATTTAAAGTCAACACAGAAGACAGATATATGTCATGGACACTAGAATTTGGGGAGGGAACTGGATTCAGATCATGGCTTTGATGTTGAATGTTTAATCCTTTCTTCTATGTCGATTTCTGATTCAGAACAACATGAAATGGATGTTAGCCAGTGGGGAAAAGGAGAAAATAACAGAACATGTACTTGTCATTCTCTTAATGTGTGATTCATCACCTCTTTGGAGCGCAATGAAAAGCACGGTGGCATGGGATGAGGAACAATACACTTTTTACTCAAACAACACATCACTTCTAAATGGTCCCCTAGTCCTCTTGAAGCAAGCCAACAAACCTTAAACTGATGGCAGTAAGTGGATTTTGTACTACACTACTTTCCTTACATTGCTGCCTTTTGCTGTGATAAACTATAAACTTCATCCACCACAGCCTATTAGTTATGCTCCTTTTATTGCCATTTCCCCATTAGTTTCCAGTCTCCGATCTCGCTACAAAGATCCAAACAGTGACATGTAATGTATTCCCAGTGTTGCTATATGGAGTTGAAGCTTGGACATTACCTAAAGAATCTGAAAAGAGAATCGAAGCTTTTGAAATGTGGATCTATAGATGGCTGATATGGATATCATGGGTTGCACTGAATGGATAAAGAACAAGAACTCTTTAAGACAAAGAAAGCTCCAATATCTTGCCCAAATCATGAGGAACAACATAAAGTATCAAATCCTCCAACTCGCTCTGTAAGGAAAGATCTCGGGGAAGAGAGGCCCTGGATGTAGATGGACTTCATGGCTGTAGAACCTGAGGGACTGGTGTGGCATGCCCTCAGAAGAACTGTTCTGAGGAATTAAGAACAGCAAGACTGATGGATACGACACCTGAAGATGAAGAAGATGTGCAGGAACATTTATGGCACTCGTCAGAAAGCTCTCTGCTCTTGTGTTGGACATTCATATTGGAGGAACACCAGACACCTCACTTCAATACCCTTTTCTTGAGGTTCTTGTTGCAAACTCTGTTGATTTGTTGACTGTTACTTTCTGTCTTCTAGCATCATGCTGAACACCCAGAGTTCCTGTCAAGAACATAGTTATAGACCAGTAAATGCCAAGCGTAAGCAAACTGTGAGGAAGTGTTTGCCAAAATGAGGAGTTTTGTGTGTTGATTACTTTCAGCTTGTACTGACGCCAGGCAGCCAACCAACCTTGGGTCCTGCCTGCAAAAGAACCAGGAGTTCTAGCAGCTGTTGCACTGTGTAATGCTGCTGAGTGCCCTCACCATGGCAACAGCATCAGCACCATCCACAGCATCATTCTACCCCCCCTCCTTCTCCACTCGTACTCCACCCCCTTCTTAACATCATCAGTACCAGGAACAGCAGCAGTAGCCTTGGTTGAAGCTGGAGCCTGGTAGCAATGACTGCAATTTAACAAGCTGCCTTTGTAAACCAGTCCAGATGCTACCAGGATGAGATGCAGCAAACACTCTACTGCTGTCATTTTCCGGAAGATGGACAGATAGAAAAGGGAGACGGAGAAAGAGTGGAGACATAATGCACTGCAGATGAACCACAGAAGATCCAGGTAAAAGCACCCCCCTCCCCAGTTTGGCAACTCTCTGCCCTTGATTGTCTTCCTTAACATTTCTTTGTCTTTTATTTTAATTGATTTAATTCTTCTCAGCAATGTCTGCTTCTCCCCCCCCCCCAAGGGGGGAAAGATTCATTTCTACTCCCCCACTCCTCTTACCACCATGACTTTTATCTCAGGGGGGAAACACTCAAATGCATATCAAAAGATGGAGTGGGTTCAAATGTATATCATGATAGTAGGGGAAGTAATGAAAAGATGCAATGGACTGTGGAAGTCAAGAAATCTTGTTATAGTATGTTTTGCCATAAAAGTGAGCAGTCGTTTGAAGGAGGATATGGCACAGCAAGAGATAATCTCTTTAAAATTCCTCCTGTGCATGTGTCCAATCCATCAATTAAAATTGCTCTAAAAATATTTTGCATGTAGTGAGGTGTGTGTATGAAAGAAATGAAAAAAAAGAATTGCAAAGAGTGAGCAAGAAGTGCTTTGATGTATGGCAATGGAATCTATCCCAAAAAAATCTTGCATTATTCTATGCCATAAAGGCAGAGACTAAGGATGGTGAGCTGATGGCATCACAGGTTATCTGCTTCTTGGGCTGGCAGACTTCAATCGTAATCAAATAGACATAGAAGGTTGGTTTGTCTAACACTGTACTGTGTACTCAGTTTGGTAGGAGTCGCCCAGGATCTAAGGAAGACTTTTCAACAGCCCTACAGATGATCAGTGGCAAGGGCTGTATGTATAGCCTTCTACCCACAAAGTGTGGGTCTGTCAGAGATGCACTTCCAACCTCATAAATTTGGCTGAAGACTGCCCAGCATTGAGCAGTGCCTTCAGGAAAGGTGTTGATCAGCCATTGGGTGAGATAGTGATTGTAAATCTTTTTGCTATTTCTTAGCTAACTTCTGGCTGTTTTTTTGAGAACCAGGCTACCATTGTACACAGATGTGCCTTGCCATAATGTGCACTGAACTCAGTAGGCGATATTACTGAGTGCGCATAGCTAGAAAAGCACCCTATAAACCAGCTGCATGACAGTATTTTTTTCCATAGTGAAGTTCATCCAATGCGTATGGAAGGAATAACCTTTTGCAGCACTTTAGCACTTTGATGGCTGTTTCCAAGCTGATTCATCTGGGGTTCTATCAGACCTGCAATGGAACCCCATTTCTCACTTTGAAAATATTATGATTTTCCACAACTCATAGTCTTCCTCTTGCTAAAATCTTGGATTAAATTCAGTTTCATTGCATGCATTGTCATGGAACTCATTCAGAATGATAATCTCCGTGAATACACCATTTATATTTTCCTTTAGTATGTTTTTTACCAGCCTGTTGCCACAGTATGTTCCCGTTTGCAGCTGGGAAATCAAAGCTAAAATAAACATGACAGTGCTTCATGCACACCCCCGCCCCCATCTATAAGAACTTTTCAAAGTTTCCAATTTCACTTCATTCATCTAGTAGAAAAGACTTGAATTTAAAACAGGGAAAATCAGGGGGAAAATCATGATTTTGCAGATTTGCCCATCTGTACAAACTACTTTAAGTGTCATTACTCCATCTTTAGATCCCTGTGTATTCAACCAAGTTCATAAAAAGGAATTAGTCATCTCTTTTCTTCTGAAAGGTGCTTCTTTAATAGGTGGGTGGTGACTGGGTGGATTTTTTTTTTGGTGGCAGAAATTATTCTTGGTTGAAAGGATTTTTGCTGGAGAAACTCTGCTCACGGGATGCCCGAATGAGGCTCCTTTCCTGTCCCCAAGATCTTTTCCCACCAAAGTAGTCCCTGTTTATCTACTTGCAGTTTCTTGCTTTCAATCTGCTAAATTGGCAGAAGCCGGGACAGAGACAGGTGCAGTAGCGTAGGGTGGGGGGACAGGGGGCTGACCCACCCTGGGTGGCATTTTCCAGGGGCTGGCATCCCCGGGGAAGATGGAGGAGGAGGTGGGCACAGGCGCGCATGAGTGTGCATGCATGAGTTAGATATCACTGTATGTCTGTGCCTGGGAAGAGAGAGAGAAAGAGAGAGAGTGATTTTCTCCAAGGGTGAGTTAAGCTCTAAGACTTAGTCAACACTCCCTCTGCCTCGACCGCTACCACTTGGAATGTGGCCCTTCTTCCCTGCTTGGTTTCCCTAGAGGAGGAGCACAGCGTCCCGCGTGGGGGAAGCGAAACCTGAGAGACAAATGTCTGGCTGAGAGTTTCCACGCTTGGGATTTTGATCTGAGCCAATCAGAGACTCTGCGATTGTCTCCACCATCGGTTGCCAGGCAGTGAAGTCCCATCAATTGCCTCCATTCTGTCTTGGTCTCACCATCCTAGGTGCCCCTCTGGTGGGGTTTGAGGTGTGCGGTGGGGAGAAATCTGGCAGAGAATGATTGGGGGGGAAGGCTCCCAGGAGCAGAAGAGCCTTTGCCCCACCTCTCCCCAGTGAGGGGTTAGCTGGGTCCTGCTGGGGGGGGGGGCGAGCCTAGATGGGGAGGTGGTGAGTTTGGCCTGCGCCCTGGGGAGCTAAAAACCTGCGCTACACCACTGGACAGGTGCTCAAACCATCATGCAGTACCTGTGTCTTCAACTGCTGACTTGCCAGCCTTCCAGCAAATAGACAAGCTTCTTAACCACTGAGGCACTGCAGTCCCTACTGGGTGAAATAAGAGCCTCTCTTATTTCTATTGAATTTGGCCACCGCAGCTGGGTGAGAAATTAGCACAATTCCTTTTCCCACAAGAAGGTTCTAAAATGTCCATATTTCTTCATATGTCCAATGAAATCAGCTACATAACTTCAATGGAAACATAAGGGAATGTCAAAGAATTCAAAAGTGGCCACCTCCTGATAGAAATAATGTGGTTTATTGAAGGGTGTTGAGTGTGTGTCCCTCTCAAAAAAAATGGTGTATTTTTTGCCTCTATTTCCAGGGCTGCATTTTCTGACAATAAGTGGCTATACAGTTCACTAAAAGCAAAATCTGGAGGAAAAATTGATAGAAGAAAACATCAGCAAAAATTTGAAATGGGAGTGGGGAAAGCATAAGTAAGATTTCTCAAGAATGTTTTGTGTATGTTTTGACCTACACAAGGATAATCAGAAATGAATTCTCCAATAAGAAAATTTATTTAGTCATGTATAAAATTATCTGGTTCATCAAAATTGAAATTTGTACCAATGAGGATCTAGGTTTGGCCAACAACAAAGCCAAGAATGTGAATTCATTTTGGCACTCCAAATTTTGATCAGGACAAGAAAGAATATCAGAAATGGAAATGAATAGTCAGAACTGAATTTTCACTATGATTTATCAGAGCTGAACTCTGTTTGAATTAAAAAAAAAAAAGCTGTTGTAGAGTGAGGCATGCATCTCCATGTAGAACATTGCACATTCCTGTTTAGAAGGTGAGTTAGAGGAACAGAGCTGGGAAAGAATTCTACCGAAAGCTCCAGTCACTGTTTACAATTTTGAGCTAGATAGACCAATAGTCTGACTAGTATCTCCTCGCTCCCCAATTTTGCTTCAGCAGATGAAGCCCAGGTTCCAATTTTATGAGTAGAAGTTTGCTTGTATGTGTGTGTTTACAAGAACAAGAAAGCTCAATGTTTCTCCCTCTTTGTATTCTCCAGAGGGACACAGAGGAACTCTTGAGACTCATTATGAGCCAGTACTGACAGTGCTCAGCTAGATGAACCACTGGTGTGACCCAGTATAAAGACACATTTCTAATAGGTATAGAATCTCAGCCTGACAGAGTTATCCTCAACAATCCCAAAAGAAAATGCAGGATAAGTTGGAGGGAGAGAGAGTCTATGGGACACCTTGAAAATGGATATCACAAGTATAGAATTGATGTTTCAGTCACTTGGGGACCAATGTATTATATATAATAGATCATCTCTCATGAGAAGATGGAATTCCTCAAGTGTATGTGATTATTACAACAAGAGCTCTTAGCTGTAGTAATTTGCAAATTAGCTTGTTTTGTTTTATGATTGGTCTTTAGTCCATAAGCATGTCTTTTCTAAGTCTGGTTGCTCAGATACAACAGACAGATTCAGTCTTAACTCCTCATCAGGAATGTGATTTTAGCTCTAATGGTGGGTTATCTGTAATTTACAATTTAGCCTGGAACTTCCAAGTAAGATTTCTTTGCTCCTTTGATCCACATTTGATTTCTCATATCAGATAACACACAGTAATAATGAAGCACTATCACTTATTCATGATATAATGATTTTGTGTCAGAAATTATTCTTGGTCGAAATGATTTTTGCAGGAGAAACTCCATTCAGGGAACACCCGAATGAAGCTCCTTTCATGTCCCCAAGATCTTTTCCTACCAAAGTTCTTCCTATTTATCTACTTGTAATTTCTTGCTTTTGAACTGCTAGGTTGGCAGGAGCAGGGACAGGGATGGACGCTCAAACCATCATGCAGTACCTGGTTCTCAAACTGCCAATTTGCCAGTCTTCCAGCTGACAAGGTGAGCTTCTTAACCACTGAGCCACCACAGCCCCTTCCATTTATTATTATTTATTTTATCTGTTCACTGATATGAATAGTTTATGTTTCCACACATGCCATATTTTTCTGTGAGTGGGCAGGCAAGCATGTTTGTGCTGGGCAAAAAGGTCATTTTTACCATCTCATGTGCTTTCATTAGAACTCTCTACCTTCCACCAAGTAAATCTAATTAGGGTGCATGTGGCAGTCACTGTGAGGGGGAATAACCCCTCTCTGTTAGAAAGTAGTTGGTAGATTTTGGATCAAAAACATTTCAAGAGCTGATTTGCATTTAAAACTACATAGAATCCATAATATAGCACAGTGTGGTTTAGCATAGTAAATCACACTAGAGTAGGTCCATTGAATCAATTTGGATTTTGTATGTCAGCTCCTCCTGTAAGTTCCATCCATTCAAATAGATCTACTCTAATAACAATTTGATGGGATGTGGTGGCTTAGTGGTTAAGATGCTGAGCTTGACCACCAGAAGGTCAGAAGGTCACTTGAGATCTGAGTGCTGCATGATGGAGTGAGCTCCTGTTATCTGCCTCAGCTCCTGCCAACCTACTACTTTGAAAGTAAAAAATTGCAAGTAGATAATTAGGGAGTAAAACTGGACTGTACTTCAACATATACACATCACTGACAGGATATTAAGCATAAGGTATGCACCAAGAAAAATCTTATCCACAAACTTACAAATACCACATGGGGAGTAAAGCCTAATGTTCTCCATACATTTGCCCTTGCCCTACATTCCTCTACTACAGAGGATACTCCCCCAGTCTGGATACATTCTGCCTATGCTAGATAAATTAATGTTGCTCATTATGAAACAGGATGTATAGATACAGACTATTTATGATGAATGCCTGTTAATAAAATCTTGTCACTCGTGGGAGACCTCCAGATGTAAGAAGGCAAGTAGCAGCAGAACTTGAGATGTAAAAGCAAGAAACAGACCCAAGGCATCCAATGTTTGGTCTTCAATGTCATCTATCAATGTTGAAGTCAAGGAAGAGCTTCCTTAAAACAACAGCACCAATTCCATATTCAGCCAAGGCTCGTTGAACTGAACTATGGAAAAGAATACCACCCAGAAAGTTATGGGTTACGAAGGAGAAGCCAGCAGCAGATTACCATCTCCTATATGGGACATGAAAGCTGCTGAATAGGTTGAGAACTGGGATGACACAATGGGAAACAAACCTAAAGAAGTGGGGCTGCATTGACAATGGTGAACAATGTGAATGTGGTGAGAGACAAACCTTTGAACATCTGCTGATCTGTGGCATCTTGCCTCAACAGTGTAATATTGAGAATTTTGTTTGATGCAAATGACAGGGCTATACAAACTGGTGAATACTGGAAAAGTAGAATGTAAATTTGTAGATTATGTACGCATACATTTTAAAATGATTAGTGTTGTTAAAATCATGTTAATATTCAATTTCAGTACAGTACTTCGGACTCAGATAGATAAATAAATTTAGTATGTGGCTGGTATTTTATTGCCTGAATGTGAAGTGGAAAGGAAACCATGTAATCATGTTCCCTATTATTTGTTTGTTTTGTTACTGGTTGCATGAATTATAACATGACAGGAAGCCTGGTGGATTGTGGGAGGCACTCATCTTCTCCACATTTAGACAATTAGAAACTTGTGTTTATCAATCCCCACTTTTAAAACACTGTGTCTATTATTATTGTTGTTGTCCAGTTGCACAGTCAATTCCGACCCTTTGCGACCCCATGAACCATTCCCCCCCAGGAATCTCTGTCCTCCACCATCATCTTCAACCTGCCCAGCTCTGTGCCCATTGCATTTACAATGCCATTTAGTCATCTCATTTGTGGCCGCCCCCTTCTTCTTTTGCCCTCCACCTTTCCCAGCATCAAGGCCTTCTCAAATGAATCCTCTCTTCTCATTTGATGTCTAAAGTACTTCAGCTTCATCTTTACTATTTGACCTTCTAGGGAGCAGTCAGGGTTGATTTCTTCTAAGACCAACCTATTTGTTCTCGCTATCCAGGGGACTCTCAAAACTCTCCTCCAACACCACATCACAAAGGCATATATTCTTCTGCGCTCACTTTCCTAATGGTCCAGCTCTCACAACCATACATTACCACCGGGAATACCATTGATTTGACTAGGCAAATTTTTGTTTGCAAGGTGATGTCTCTACTTTTAACTATGTTCCCCAGGTTTCTCATAGCTTGTGTCCCAAGAATCAGTCACCTTTTTGTTTCATGGCTACAATCACCATCTGCAGTGATCTTGGATCCTAAGAAAGTAAAATCTGTCACTGCTTCTACTTCTTCCCCATCTATTTTCCAGTGACTGATAGGGCCTGTTGCCATTATCTTGGTTTTCTTTATATTGAGTCTGAAGCCACCTTTTGCACTCACTTCTTTCAACCCAAGCAGCAGCTTCTTTAGGTCTTCCTCACTTTCTCACTTTTTTTTTAAGGTAGTATCATCTCCGTATCTCAAGTTATGGATGCTTCTCCCAGCAATTTTGATCCCAAGTTGTGATTCATCCAACCCTGCATTGCACATTATGTGCTCTGTGTATAAGTTGAATAAGCAGGGTGACAAAATGCAGCCTTGTCTTACTCCTTTTCCAAACCACTCCATCATTCCATATTCTTTCCTAACTGTTGCTTCTTGACCCTTGTACAGATTTCTCATGAGGCATATAAGGTGTTCTGGTATTCCCATCTCTTTAATTACTTGTCACATTTTGTTGTGGTCCACACAGTCAAAGGCCTTGGTGCAGTCAATGAAACAGAAGTAGACTTGTTTCTGCTATTCCTTTGTTTTCTCCATGATCCATGTTAGCAATGTGGTCCCTAGTTCCCCTGCCTCTTCAAAACCCAGCCTGCACTTCTGGTAATTCTCTCTCCTTGTACTGCTGAAATTTATCCTGAATTATCTTGAGCATCACCTTGCTAGCGTGTGGGATGAGTGCAATTGTTCAATAATTTTATTTATCTCTTCAAAAATGCAAATACTCATATATGCCAATTCCATCTGGTAGTGTGAGAGGAAGAGATGAGGCCTCATGGTCTCATTCTGTCAAAGACCTCAGGGGGAAAATGAATGCGGTTTTTCTTTCCTGAACTCAGAACTTTCTCCTGGAATAGCCTTTTGTAGGTGTTTCTTCTAGTCAAACTATGTGCACCTAGAAAAAACATGTGAAGAAAACCAAAATAACTTTAAGAATGATGCTACATGCATTGTGGGTTTGAATAAGGTCCACATTTATCAAAGTCTGGGAGTGGGCAAGCTGTAGGTCCCTACCCCCCAAGCATATTTAGCAGATTTTGATATCTTTGGCCTACCATGAAAAATCTCATACTTTTATGATATGTGAGTATGATACCAGGATAGTCTATACCTGTGATGGTGAATTTTGGCACTTCAGATGTTCTTGGACTTCAATTCCCAAAAGCACAAGTTCAAGAACATCTGGAGTGCCAAGGTTTGCCATCACTGGTCTGTACTTTATATCAGTGGTGGTGAACCTATGGCACATGTGCCAGACGTGGCACTCCCAGGCCTCTCTGTTGGCACATCCACCATCACCACAGCACAGAGTTCACCTGATCCTCTGCTCAGCAGCCCAATGACAGCACTTCCTCCCTCCCCCAGTACAGAATTCACTCCGCCCCTCTGTTTGGGCACTCGGCCTCTAAAAGGCACTCCATCACTGCTCCATATGGTTAAAGGTTTATTCATCATCAATATGGCATCATCTATAGAGGCTTCAGTATCTCAACGGATAACTGATAAAGGAATAAATGAAATAAACCCAAACAGTGTGTTGTTATTGTTTCTACAATTGGTTATAGTGCACAAAGAGCTATGGGGTGGTATATAAGTGTGATTGCTTTGTTTTATAGATTGATCCAGTAATACATTTCCACCTAAGTAGCTCAGTGCTATTTTGTAACCTAGTTAGTGAAAAATAAGTTCATGTTATTAGAGGGCCATTATCTGATGCATTCAGCTGCTAATTTTGCAACAGGATGTCATTAGAAATATTTTGTCTTTGTCATAATTACCACAGGCTGGACAAGCATCTGTTTTTCAAGATATAATGAACATCTGCATTTTTTTCCATTCTCAATGAAAATGATATCCTGGAACTAAAAAGGACATCCATGAGAATTGCTTTGTAATCACACACTTTTGTAAACCTCTCAACATATTGACACACCCATTGCAAATATATATCCTGTTTGTGCATTTTCAAATTTGGGGACTTCCTTAACAAAACAACAACAAAATTAAATATATATTTTTCATGGGGTTTTTTTTTATCAAGGAAGTCCCCAAATTTGAAAGTGCACAAACAGTCCTATTATGTATGGATGAAAAGTATAGTTTTAAATTTGTTCATTCTCCTCTGCAAGCATGAAGCAATTCGAGATTTCTGTCTCTTTCTGTTTTAAGCAAAATGGCATGCAAAATTATTTTTCATAGTGAGAAAGCTCAAGATACACATTTCTCTTCAATTATATTCATGTTATCTGAAACATCTTCTTGTCAGAGCCAAGGAAAAATATCCCTTTTTATTTTCTCAGCAAGATTTCTCTTTGCAGTGTTTTTTTTTTTTTGGCTGAAAAATCTAGCTTGATGAAGGAGCTTTTATTGAATATTTTTTGACCTGCAGGAAACTGAAACAACAGAAATGGGAACTGTAGATACAGGGAATGACATAGAGAACAAAATCTGGGATTTGACCTTATGAGAAATCAGGAACGTTCATTAGTGCGTATGAAAGTTTTAGCAGAGAGTCTAGCAGGGGCTGCAGGGGCTCAGTGGTTAAGAAGCTCACCTTGCTTGCTGGAAGGCAGGCAAGTTGGCAGTATGAAACCCGGGTACTGCATGATGGTTTGAATGCCCATCTCTGTCCCAGCTGTTGGGGACATGAAAGGAACCTCATTCAGGTGTCCCCTGAGCAGTTTCTCCAGCAAAAATCCTTTCAAATCAGAATAATTTCTGATATGAAATTATTATTATAGCAGAGTGTCAGGATGGCAAGACTCACGTAGAACTAGTAATTTCATGAGCACCCATCAAATCCCTGCATGATATATTCTCACAATCAGTTCTCATTCACTGCCACCCAGCCTTCCGAAGTGAAAAGCCTGCTTAATTTCACAGAATTGATAGCAAGTTCTCAAAATCTGCTTGTTACAGCCATATTTTTATAGCCAGTTTGAAATATAAGTGGTGAAGTATAACTTGTAATCCTAAACATTTTGATCCAAGAGGAAATTCATACCAAATTTTAAATACTGCTTTAGGACACCCATTGTTGGTTTGGTGAATAGATATTTCTGGGTGGGTTGAGGTGTTCATTTTTGTACATATAGGCATTTTAATAGACACATACTTTTTGCAAGTTGATTTTTCTACTATAATATATTTTTGTGTCTTCTTTCCTTAATTTATTAACATTTTGCAAATCCATTGTAAAACTCTGAAATATGTTGATTTTAGTGCCCACGTGCCACTTTTTTTTCCACATTAGGCAAACTGATAATTTTGTATACAAATTCTGGATGAATAGATTCCATCTTCAGCTATCTGCCTCCCACATTATATTTCAACATGATTGCAGTCTGCTATGGAATAACATGCCCTGCTTACATAGGTGAACTTGTAAAACACTGGACTCAATAAACCCCAGTCAACTCAATTGGTTTCTTGCATCAGAATCAGGATGTAAATTCACATCACCAGCCTGTCCTGGACTCTTACTGGAAAAACAAAATAGCTCAACCTTTTTCTTCTTCTTGCAAGGACGTACACCAAGAGTTCCCAACCTTTTCAAGCCAGGGGCCGGGTCATGCTCTCTCAGTCAACTTTGAGGGTTGGATGGCCATTTTGACCTGCCTACATGATGGAGGTGGCCATTTTGTTCCAACAGCTTCGAAGGGGTGGCCATTTTGTTTATTGAATGCCCCTGAAGGGAGGGAGCCACATGAAATGGCACTATGGGCTGGATCCAGCCCATGGGCCTTAGGTTGGGAACTCCTGATGTACAAAAGGAGAAGCTAAAATAGAGCCTTAAAAAGAGAGTAAACCTGCCAATTGTCAAAATACTAGCTTCAAAAAGTTGTACACTTGTTACAAGTCCCTGAGTTGTTCATGAGGAAGGTGACATATAAATATGACCATAACTAACTAACTAACTAACTAACTAACTAAATAACATTCACTTTTCTTCAAAACAATAGCAAAAAGACATCAAAGTGATTTGTGCCCCATACAATTCAGTTTGCACTCTAGATCTGAACTAACAGCTGCATTCACTATCAAATAAAGTCTAGCTAATCTGTACCTCATATAAAGAAGTCCGAAAGCAGGTTGACTGAATTTATAATTTGGCCTTTGTCTGAGGGCAATACACAGCTTCACTTTGGGCCACACAAAGCCTACAACTGTGTGTATTTGAAGTCTGGAAATCACTGGAGAGAATTTAGAAAGAAGAATCAGTTAAACGTGCCTAAGAGGCTCCTATTTAGTGTGATTAAAGAGTTTCTTGTGTAAATCTTTTGGAGATCCATAGGGAGGGAATGTTTTCATAAATACAAAATTATCATTTAATAATTTATTCTGAGTTTTATTTGTGGTAAGAAAACTCAAGAATAATCATTTTCTGTTTTTCAAATGCCATTTTCAGCAAAATCATACATTTAACATTTATGGATGCAATTGTTGGGGGAGATGTGGCAAATCTTGTTTCGGAAATGAGTAAACCTGGTATAGCTTACCTGAAGGCAAATGAAAGTTTTGGTTGTAAAGTTACACTCATGAGGTGCACATATCATCTCCCAAGGGACAAGACAAAGTCTCAACCAAGTTGTTGTCAAATTGGCCTAGAAAATAAGCCTAGCCAGTTCACCAATAAATAAATAAAAAATAAAACCAAAATTCCTGTTATTTAGCTGAATAGTTGAATACAGATTGATCTCAGTTTTGAGACCCCATCTGCCCACCAATCAGCAGCAGGAAGACCAGACATTCAATGATAGTCCCTAGAAATCTGATTAACACCCATGTCTCTAATCAATCTTTTCCCTAATAAGGCCAAACGTCATTTCAGCAATGTTGACCTGGAACATGGTGAATGAGAAAGGCATATGCATATGTGTGAGTGAGATAGACAGATAAAGAAATAAAATGAGACCCTAGGACAGTTGTGAGATTTCGCATGTCTGCTCTTAATGTTGACATATTTTGCCTCTTCCATGTTGTGTTCAGTTTAGTCTTAACAGCCACTGAAAAATAGCAGAAAGTTATTTTAAATCTCAATTCACAAAGAACTTGGGCAGTAAGAATTGGGAAGCTGATTTAGAGAGTCTCACGTTTTTTTTTTTGGTTTATTTTTTTGAATAATTACTGCTAGTGTTAGCAAAAACTATGTACATTTCTCAAGAGAAGAAATGCCCAAAATATGGCTTGTGGGCCCCCAACACAAATTCATCCAGCCCATGTTACCTTTTGCTGAATGTACAGAACACTGCCGTAAATGCACCTGCGGCTATTGTAAACACATTTATGGCAGCTACAGGTGCATTTACAGCAGCCTTCTGCACATGCATGGATGTGTTTTACTTCCACTTCTGGTGGGAGGAACCACATGTCTGGCCTCTTGAACTATGTGACTGGCACGCAGCATGAAAAGTTTGGTCATCCCTGTTGTACATGATGGACTGAAATGAAATCTTCAGTCAACCCTGTAGCTGCAAGATTCCCCCATGTAGCCCTTCAAGGTATAACCAAATTGGTAGCAGCTCTCCAGAACCCTTCAAAAAGGGTCTTTTCCTAACCTGAGATTCCTAAATTTGATTCTGAAGTCTTCTGTATTCTCCCTAGACATTTTGTGTGAAGCACCATTTTTATTTGATCATATTGACTCCACTTCACTCCTAGGGTTTGAAACAGGATTTTCCCTAGCCTTAGCTGGGGCATTCTGCATGGAAAACATATGCTGATCCATTGTCCGTTTGTTTGGTTCTCAGTGCTATAACTATTATAATTCTTGTAGTGCAAAAGAATCTCTGTTTAATACATGCCTGTTTGGAAGAAAGAGCAACATATATTTGTTATAAAAAAGCAGTGAAATATCTAGTTTAATCTGGATTAGCAAAATGAAAAGGTAGGCAGCTAAATGTGAAGGTGTGCAATTTTTGAAGTTAAAGTTGTTCTTATTTCTGTTAGAGATTGTTAGCCATCTGCTTATGCCTCTAATTTAAACCCACAAGATATAAATGTGTTTTATTTGAGTCTGAATTGTAATTCCTTCAGGAGAAGCTGTCAAGATGAGGACTGTTATGCATCAATATGTGTTCAGATCCAACACGCTGTGGTAATGACACAAGATTGCTTTGAAAAGGTCATGGATGAAAGCAGTTCCCAATGGCTGTTCAACTTGACCCCTCAACTTTACTTCCAGGTTCCAAGGCACTAGGTTACTGGATATGAATTGCTAGCCAACAACACCTTATTGCTTTTGTTTTAATTCTTTATTTATAGATTTTCAATAAAAAATGAAACAGTAAAAAAAACACACAATACAAAAAAAATTTTCACAAGAATACTACACTTAATATGCATTAAATACAAAGAATAAAAAAACTATAACACATTTTTCAACTTTTATATCACCTCTCTTCAACCAATAATTCTAATACCTCTATTATCTCTACAACATACATTCTTCATTACTTAATTCACCTCTGTGCTATATACAATGTCCAGGAGGGTTATATCCATTTACATTTTCCAAAAGTTAATTTGTTCTGGTACAGGGTTAACTCCTTTATTTTTAACGATCACATATTCCACAAATTTCTTCCAGATTCCCCAGAATCCATTTACTTGAACTATGCCTTTCTTAACATTTAATTCCCATGTCAGTTTGTCATTAAGAGCTAATTCCCACATTTCCTTATACCAATCTTGTATATTCAATATCACGTTGCTTTTCCAATTTTTTTGCTATACATTGTCTTGCTGCGGACAGCATCACAGCCAACAGCTCTTTGCCATCATTGTTTATCTTATATTTATCCACATTTGTTAATAATGCCGTATCTGGTCCCAATTCTAGCCGCATATCCATTATATTATCAATTTCTTTTTCAACCTTGCTCCAAAATTCTGATACCTCGTTGCAATTCCACCACATGTGTACATATGTCCCAATTAAGTGCTTGCACCTCCAACATTTATTACTTATTTCCTTATTTATTTGATGCAGTCTAATTGGGGTCAGATACCATCTCCAAAGTATCTTGAAGTTATGGTCTTTTACTCTTACAGACATAGTTCTCATTATTCTTTTTTTCCATTTTCTATGCCAGCCCTCTCCCGAAATTGTCTTATTCAAATCTTGTTCCCAGATATTCTTTAAAGCTTCCTGTATTTTCCTCGTTTGTTCATTATCTTATAAATTTTGCTAACTATCCCTTTAATTCCCATATTTCCTTTTCTTATTTCAACCAAGAGTTCTTCAAAGGTCGTAAGTTGCCTATCTAGACTATTATGAGATAAAAATCTCTTATTCCAATTATTTATCTGGATAATCTGGAACCAATTTAATTTCAATTGTAGAAAAAGTGCCTTTCTTTTCTCCAAATCACTACAAATCTTCAGCCAATCTTTTAACAGTGAAACCCCATTTTCTAATAATATTACCTTAGAGTCTCTATCTAATTTAATTGGGAAGTTATTAAAATCTTCTAATTCTACAATTGGTGAGATCCCTGGAATAAGATCTTCTCTTACTCCATTCCATTCTTCTATAGTTGTTTTTATCATCCTATTCTGTATCTCTTTATGTTTTTTACCATCAATTTTACTTAAAAATATCGCTTTACCCACTTGTAAAAAGTCTCTCTTTTCAATTTTTTCCCATATTGATTCTTCCCTCATCAAGATTTTTACAACGTTTCTTACTTGAAAAGCTCTATAATAATTATGTATACTCGGGATTCCCAATCCCCCTTCTTTTTGAGGTATGTACCACAGTTGTTTAGATATCCTTGCTCTTCGTTTCCCATTACAAAAATTATTTATAATTTTTTGATATTCTTCCAATTCTTTATTACTATGTTTTATTGGTAAAACATCGAATAAAAAATTTAATTTAGGCAATAACATCATTTTGCTTAAGGCTATTCGGCCGAACCATGATAAGTTTAATTTATTATATTGTGTTATTTTCCTTTCAATATCCTTCTTTTGCTTTAGATAATTTAGCTTTCTAAGATCCCCAGTTTTGCCTGAGATCGTTATTCCCAAGTATTTTACATTAGGTTTAACTTGTATCTTATATTTTTCTTCAATATTTTTTGTTCCTCTTTTTCCCCGTTACAATATATCATTTCTGATTTTTCCCAGTTTACTCTCAGGCCAGTTGTTTCTTCAAACGTTTGTAAGTGCAAATATATTCTTTCTCATGCCTTCTTTGGTTGTTTTACAATTATAAGTGTATCATCTGCATATAAATTTATTTTATTATCCTCTATTCCACTTATTTCCTCATCTTGACGTATAGCATTAGCTAAAAACTCCATTGCCATTATAAACAAAACTGGGGATAAAGGGCACCCCTGGCGGGTGCCTGCTTCCAATTTTATATCCTCTGTATATATATCTTTAACTTTAACTCTAGCTGTTCCTTGTTGATATAATTTTGTAATTACACCCTGAAATTTATTACCAAATCCATATAGACCGATCATTCCATGAATTGTAGCCCATTGTAACGAATCAAATGCTTTAAATATATCAAGAGATAAAAATCCTATCTTCTCTTTTTTCCTTTCTGTGGAATCCAACAGGTCCAACACTCTTCTTACCAAATCCGACATGTATCTATTTTTCACAAATCCTGCTTGATCTTTATTGATATATGCATCTATAAAACTACCCAATCGCTTAGTCAGTATTGTAGTAAAAATTTTTGCGTCTTGATTAATTAGTGAGATTGGCCTGTATGATTCTACTTTCTCCAAATCTTTTCCTGGTTTAGGAATTAAAGTAATGATCGATCTATTCCATGAATCTGGAATTGATTCACCTTCCAATATTTTATTGAATAATTTACATAGCTTTGGAACTATCACTTCCTTAAATTCCTTATAAAATTCGGCCGGTAACCCGTCTTCTCCTGGCGCCTTATCTGCTTTTAATTTTCCAATAACTTCCCAAATTTCATTTTGTGTTATTTCCTCCTCCATTTTTATTCTATGCTCTTCTGATATCTTCTTTATTTGTTGTTTATCAAAATATTCCTTAAGTTTTGCTATGGTTACATCCTTTTTTGAATAAAGATCTCGATAAAAACTTTCAACAATTTTGACCTTCTCTGTACTTTTATTGCACCTTTTCCCTTTTTTATCTATCAATACACCAATCTGACTCTTAACCTTCTTTTCTTTAGCTGCTCTTGCTAACAATTTCGAGTTTTTATTGGCGAATTCAAAATATTCTCTTTTTAGAAAAATTAAATCTTTCTTAACTTTTTCCATATCTTTTCCTTCTAATTCCTTTCTTATTTTTTTAATTTTTCCAAATATATCTTGGCTTTTAGTCCTTGCATGCTCCAGTTGATATTCTTTTAATTGTTTTTCCAGTTCCTGATATCTGCTTCTATTTTGCTTATTTCTTGTACTTGTAATTTTTATAGATTCACCTCTAAAAACTGCTTTCATAGTGTCCCACACTGTGCTATAGCTAACCTCGTTGTTATCATTCCATTTCCAACTTTCTTCCCATTTCTCTATTATATAATTCTTAGTATCTTGCTCCTTAAAATTTTTTGAATTATATCTCCAATTATACATTTTCCTTCCAGGACCTTCTAATTTTATGTCCATTAATATTTTTGCATGGTCTAATTCTTTAATTGTTCCTATCTCTATATCTTCCGTCAGTCTGTTCAGACTTTCTGTAACAAAGATATAATCTATCCTAGAATACATATTATGCACTTGGGAAAAATATGTATATGCTCTTTCCCCACCCTTAATTTCTCTCCACACATCCTTTAAGCCAATTGTGTTGATCCAATTATCCAATATATACTTTTTACTCTTTCTTTTATCTCCTGTGGTGTCCATATCAGATCTTATTAAATCAAAGTCCCCCGCTATTATCATATTCAAACTACCTTCTTTACTGATAATTTTTTGCATTTTATCTAAAAATTGTTCCTGATTATCATTTGGTGCATAGATATTAACAAGTGTCAATTCCTCATCGTCTATATTTCCTTTAATTATTAAGTACCTCCCTTCTGGATCTGAGATGCTTTGTGTCATATTGTATCCAGTTTTATCAGAGATCAGTATCGCTACGCCTCTAGACTTAGATGTACCATATGCCATTTCATAAATTTGTATTCCTTTTAAAACCAATTTATTTGCTTCCGCTGATTTTTGATGGGTTTCCTGTAAAAAAATAATATCCGGTTTATCTTTTTTAAGCGCTAATTTTAATTTCTTTCTTTTCAATACGTTGCCTGTACCCTTTACATTCCATGATACTACTTTAATATTTTTGATCATCTGTAATTGAACTGTTTCAATGTGTAAAAACCTTCCCTGGACATGCAATCCACCACCCTACATTGAGTAACCAAAAAAGAAACTAAATACCTACCCCTAACTGAACTAAACATCTTACCTATCCTACTGAAATTGTTGAACCTCCCCACTCTTCTCTTCAGAGTTGCGCCTTTGTTTTCCAAAGAGGGGAGGTGGGGACATGAAAAGAATGGCATGATCTAATTACGGTCCCTATATTTGCCCACCCAGCTCCACCCATCTCTCTCTCTCTCTTTTTTTCCCCTATAAAAGTAGAAGAAAATCAAGGGACATAGAAAAAGGAAAAATAACATTCAAAAGATAATAACTGCTCACTCTACCACTACCACACTCACAGAATCGTCGGTACCCCCCGTAGCTCCCTCTTCTTCTTCTTCTCCAGATCTATCTCTTTTTATAGCTCCAGATTCTAACAATTCTTTTCTTAAAGACATCCATTCCTGCGTTCCCACTTTAACCAGGCCAATCTGGCACATATACTCCAATACATCCATTTCTGAATTAACAACGTGCATCTTTCTATCATAATAAAAACATATTTGCTGTGGAAATCTCCAATTATATGTAAGCCCTCTGGCTTTCAAAAGTTTTGTCACTGGCTTCATTTTATATCTCCAAACACGTTCTTCCGGAGCTATATCATTGTAGACTTCCACTGCAGTCCCATCCATTTCCAGAACGCCAGCACCAGCCTGTTTAATAAAAGCCATCACCCTAAGCTTATCACCCCAATTTGCAAATTTGACCAAAACATTTCTTTGAAAATTCTTTCCTCTCTTTCCCCCCACCCTGAAAACACTTGCTATATCTTCCGCAACGAAATCTTTTCCCATTTTAAGAGTGTTTAGCCAATCAACTATTCTTTCCTTCAGCTTGTCTGGCGTTCGTTCTGGCATTTTTCGAATCACAATATTTTGCTTTCGCATACCTTCTTCCACCATATCTAATCTTTTTCCTTGTGAACACACTTTATAGTCAATTTCTTTTGTTTTGGACTCCAATTCTTTCACATCAAGTTGTAATGTCTTTGTGTCCTTCCGCGTATTCTTCATCATATTTTCCATCCTTTTTGAATTGTCTTTGACTTCCCTTGACAGATCATTAAGAATTGTGGCCAAATTTTGAAAATTAGAAGTAGTTGCATCTCTGTCCCGCTTCGTCTGCTCGTTGTTAATTTGAATCTCTTTTCTCAATTCTTGAAAATTCCCTGACATTGACTTTTCCATCTGTTCAACTTTTTTCATAAATTTACCTATCTCTACATAGAAGTGCACGTTTTCTCCTGCTGAGGTCTCGGCCATCGGTGGTGGTGTTTGTCCGTCTCTTTGTTCTCTTTGTTCCCTCTGTTCCTTTTGCTCTCTTTGGTCCTTTGGCTCTTTCTTGTCCTTTCTCGTTTCAGGTCTCTTTGGCTTAACAACTTCTTCCTCCTCTCTACCCTTACCCCCCTCCATGACTGTGCTCAGTTAGTGCACAAGATCAATATTTTGGCTAAACAATTAGAACCAATTCCCTCTCTCTTCTTTCACTCACTCTCACTCCCCCCGTTTATGAGTTTAAAAATAGCTTTTATAAATCTCTAATTAATTTCAATTAATCAGCCAATTTTCAAATTGACATTGCACACTATCAAGAACAAATTATATCAAATCTTCAATAATCAATACTTAATAATCAATAAATTTCCAATAGATCAAATATTCAATTTCAATAATATCAGTCAATAAAATATATTTCAATTCAATCAATTTCAATTATAATATCAAAATCAATATCTAATACCCCTAATCAGTTTCAAATCAATAACTTTCTAAAAAAATAACTTTTTAATAAAAATCAATTAATTTATATATATAATCCAAGTTATATCAGAAATTTTCAATTTAATATCAATTTAATACTTTAATTAGCCTCTAGACAATTTTAATTCACCTTTAGTAATTTAATAATTATTCAGAGGGAGAGAGAACAGGGGGGTGGGAACAGGGGGGGAATGGAATGAGGGAAATCCAAGCTATTAATAAGGAGCCACCTTACGGGTACTTCAAGGGAAGGGGGGGAATAACACACTGAAAGACATACAATATATGCTTTATTAAGATGTAACTAACAGAACAAAGAAAAGACAAAAAAAAGAAAAAGATAAGAAAATAGAAAGAAAAGCAATAGAGACTAGATAAAGCAAATATTGTAAAAAAAAATTAAAAAATTAAAAAAAAATTATTATGTATAGTTCAAACCCAATTAATCCAAAAAAGAGAAAAAAGAGAAAAGAGAAAAAAAATTAATAAACAATAAAAAATCTAAATATTCAATATTGTTTTAGATAAAAAAGAAAAAAGGAACAGTCCGTATGTTTCCAAGACTATATGTTAAGTTTCGTTTCTTTACCACCAAACTTCCGCTCTTCTTAGAAACCCAGCGCCATTAAAATTCAGACCGTTCTGTGATAGATCGGAAAAAAAAAGTATTATATGTGTCTCAGTCCAAAATTATTCCTTAAAGTAAAAAAGCTGGTTAGTCCATAAAAAACCCCCACAGTACTCAGTCTTATTTTTTATATATAAAAACGAAAAAGAAAAGAAACGGTCCGTGTATTCCCACCACTGTATATAGGTTTCGTTTCTCTACCACTAAATTTCCGCTCTCCTTAAAGTTCCGTTGCCATTACAGTTCAGACCTTCCCCACATGGAAAATAACTAATAAGAAGTAATAAGAAGTAATAGGAAGAAAAAAGAAAAATCCGCCCCTATTTTCTTCCACAAAAATCCGACCTCAAAAATCCACTCTTATTTCCTCCCAAAAAGAATTGCGCTTTATCTCTTTTATTCCACTTGCTTTCTCCCCGATAATTTGTTTTCGGCGGTTGCCGATCTTACCACTTGCCGCTCGTAGCTCTCCTTTTCACCGCGCACACGTTCACAAGCTCACATCCACGTTCTCTCCGCACCTTTCCGACTCAATTTTTATCCCTCAGTACTGCGGGAGTTCCTCTGCTGATCTCCGGCTCCTGGACCGGCTCAACGGGATGAAGCCGACAGTCCGGAGCCTCTTCGAGACCCCGATCTGCCCTTCTCCCGGAGCGCGGTTCCCTCGAGCCCCGACCTTTTGTGGTGAGCGCGGGCAGCTCAATCGGCTCCCCCCCGAACGTCTTGCTTCAGTTGGTGTTTAGATCCTTTTTATTTTGCTTTTATTTCTTTTAATCCCATTGAAAATCTCATTAATCGGTGGAGCTAGGCACAATGGCGACCGCTCTCTATGCCATCCTTAGCCACGCCCCTCCACCTTATTGCTTTTGAGGCCCCATTCTGGCCTCACTGAGGTCTCTGGTGGCCTACAGTGGAAGGACAATTTTGCCATGAAGTACCTTTAGTCCAGGTGTTCCCAACCTCTAGCCTGTGGGCTCACCACTACCACTGCTGCACCCAGAAGTGGAAGTGGGTGCATTTACGACAGCCATAAAATGCACCCACACATGCGTAAACATGGTTATGTCAGCCATAAATGTGACCGTGGCTATAGTAAATGCAGAAGCAGGCACATTTACTTCTAATTCTGGGGGTGTGGTCTGGCCCACTCAGCTGTCCAAGGGACATAGTCAGGCCCACAGCATAAAAAGTTTGGGAACCCCTGCTTTAGTCTATACCAGGAGTCTGCAAATCTGACTCTCCAGGTGTTCTTGGACTTCAATTAACAGAAGCCCAAGTCAGCATACTTGCTGATGATGACCATGGAAACATCTGCAGATGCAGATAGTGCTGGTTCTTTGGCTGTAAATGGAGATGAGCAACACCCCTTGAGTTGGATCCGGCTGGCTTTCAAACAAGAGAGAACTTTACCTTACTTTACCCTCCATTCTTGCTCTTTTTGACCACTTAGCAGCTTTCGATACCATCAACCAAGGTATACTGCTGGACTGGCACCAGAGGTTGGGGATACAGGGTGCTGTGTTGTCCTGGTTCTCCTTCCTGAGTGGTCAGACCCAGTCTGGGTGGGTGTGGGTGTAGAGTTGAGTCCAAGACAGCTCACGTGTGGGGTCCCTCAGGGATCAGTCCTCTCGCCCCTACTCTTTAACATCTACATGATACTGCTGGGTGAGATCATCCAATCCCATGGGGTGATATATCATCAGTATGCTGATGACACTCAGTTGTATATCTCTGCCCGTGGTGATCCCAGTGATGCCTGGAGGCAGTTAGGGTCCCGGATGGGGGGAAACGGAGTACAGCTTAATCCCAGCAAGACTGAATGGCTGCGGGTGAGGGGACCTGGTCCTCATAAGGAGTTAACACCACTTGTTTGGGATGGGGTATTGTTGCCCAATCCAACCTGGTGTGCAACCTGGGTGTCCTCCTGTACATGCGGCTTCTGCTCCAGGAACACGTTATGGCCGTGGCCAGGTAGGCCTTCAGGCAAGTGCATGTTATTAATCAATTGCAACCACTCCTGGACCGGGAGGCCCTGCTCACAGTCACCCATGCCCTGGACACCTCCCATTTGGATTATTGTAATGCTCTCTACATGGGGCTGCCCTTGATGACGATCCAGAGACTGCTGTTGGTCAAGAATGTGGTGGCCCATGTGGTTGTGGGGTGTGGTTGTTTCGCCCATGCCTCGCCACTGTTGCAGGAGCTGCACTGGCTGCCTATATGTCTCTGGGTGCAATTCAAGGTGCTGGTTGTCACCTTTAAAGCCCTTCATGGTAGTGGACCAGGATACCTCAGGGACTGCATTGAGCCTAGGACATTGACCCATCCCATTAAGGCAAACTGAGAGGGCACCCTCCATATACTATCCATTTGGGAGGCACACTTCTCCAGCAAGAGAAAAAAGGCCCCCGCTATGAAACCTCCTCCCGGTAGAATTGCGTCTCCAAACCCAGTTGCTACCATTTAGAATTGAAAATGTGGTTAGCAAAGTGGGGCACAGCGGGGGGCACCATTATTATGTTGGAAGGGCTTTTAACTGTTATATATATATTAATTGTTGCTGAGCGACTAGTGAGGTGTTCGCTGGACTGTGTACACTGCTCAGAGTCTATTGACTGGGGTGGTGTATAACTCTACTGTAAATAAATAAATAAATAATATTTGCAGAGTAGTGAAGCTAGCAAGTCTGAGAGGATTAAGGCTGAATGTTTTGAAATGCAAGCTCTCTACAATTCCCCTTTTGTTTCTTCCTAATTCCGATGCTCAGGACAAATGCTCAATCACAGTTTCAGCAGAAGGGACATTTCTTTTACTTACAATGGTTGTGTTCAAAGTTGTCCAGTCGATGGCAAAAATATAATGCAGCAGTTCATCTTGTTTGCAGTGGAGGCAAGAAGAACAATATTTAGAAGCAATTGATGGTTGTAAGAGATGAACACTGAATCCTAGAGATGGATACAACTGGCTTTTGAGCCAGGGCAACCTTTACACTTCTGACCATGCTTATAGAGAGTTTTGTGCCCATTTGAAATGTGCACATTTTGTTTTACATGTCTTCATACCCCTTGTGCATTTCTTCTGGATGTCTGGGTCCACTCATCAATGGACACAATGCAAATAACAAATGGGCTCCTGCTCACAGCCAGCTGAGTACGTGTGACCAGAGAGAGAAACCCACACACCTTTAGGCTAGACCTGTATCTTATGCCACTGTAGTATGATAACTGCCACCTTATCATGTGAAATGAATTTTCAGAGATCTTCCCAATCATTGAGGTCAGCCGCATGGCTTACAGTCAATCTCTCCTTCTTAGCCTAGCCCAGCCCCATGATGGCGAACCTTGGCACTCCAGGGTTTCATTGACTTCAGTTACCAGAAGCTCAAGCCAGCACTCCTGCTGATCAAGGCTTCTGGGAATTGAAGTTCAAGAACAGCAGGGATGCCAAGGTTCACCATCACTGCCTACCTCTTTGGATGCCATGCAGAATAATCTTTCGGGAACATGAGTGCTCCATTATCCCAATTCTAGAAGAAGAGTGAAATAAAAACATTGTTAAAAATAACGAGTTTCTTCCCCTCACTCAACCCAGCAAAGCAGAGCTAGAGCAGCTGCACACAGAAATATTCTGAGACTCTTAAAGATGAATACCATCTGCTTGGATGTCACTTTCTTCCTTCTTTTCCTTTTTAAAATTGGATTTTCCAAGTGAACCTCGTAGGACCCATATCCATCTGCTACTATTTAAAAAAATCTGCCTGAAATATCCTTCTCTCTTTCAATCTCATCTTTTTATTGTTGTTATTTTTTAAAGATTTAGGCGGCTGCCTAGTAAGGCAGCCAAACAGATTTACTGGATTAATATTTTTAGATGACGTTGTAGCAGGAGAAAGAGAGAGCAAGAGAGACGGCTGAATACGAGGGTGTTTAGATCACAGGATGTGCTTTCTATGATTCTGAGCCATACTTTGACCCTCTCATCAGTTTTAGCTTGGGGGATGATCCACTTACTACGGTCGGCAGCTTATCCAGGCGCCTCGCCCTTCCTGCCCTGCCGTTCATGCAGCCAATGTCTTCTTGCAAGTACTGTATGTCATCAAAGGACAGAAAGGAAGCTGCAATTTCTGTCATAGGGATGAAAAATCCTGACTTCCACAAAACCAAGAGAGCATAGAAATCTGCTTTCATACTTTTTTGCCCAATAGCACCACCAAAACATGCAGCTAACTATAATGCAACTCAGAACAGGATGGTTGGTCATCCTATTCATTACTGGCAAGGACAGAAGCCCAGGTGTGGAAGGTTTGGCAGTGGTCTGATGAGGTATCAATCACATAACCAGTTGAGTGTGAGTGGCCTCTCTCAGATCCCTATGGCAGCTGCTATGTTTGGACTCCTACATGCATAAATTATGCCAAGAATCTTTTTTTAAAAAACAAGATCCCTGTTGTTCAGTTGCACAATCGTGTCTGACCCCTTGCAATCCCATGGACCACTGCACACCAGGCTCCTCTGTCCTCTGCCATTCTCTGCTGCCCACTCAGGTCTACGCCCATCACATCTCTGATGCCATCCAGCCACCTCATCTTATGCCGTCCCCTTCTCTTTTTGCCTTTGATCTTTCCCAGCATCTAGACCTTCTCAAATGAGTTCTCTCTTCTCATTTGATGGCCAAAATACTTGAACTAGGAAGTTGACTGGCAGCTTCAGTATTTCTCCTTCTAATGAGCAGTCAGGGTTCAGGAATGACTGATTTGTTCTCCTTGCAGTCCAAGGGACTCTCAAGAGTTTCCTCCAACACCACAATTCAAAATTGTCTATTTTTCTGCACCCAGCCTTCCTTATGGTCCAGCTTTCACATCCATACATTATTATTGGGAATACAATTGCTTTGGCTGTGTAGTCTTTTGCTGGCAGTGTGATGTCTCTACTTTTTATTATGCTGCCTTTTTTTTTATTTCATGGCTGCAGTCACCATCTGCGGTGATCTTGGATCCCAGAAAATAAAGTCTGTCACTACTTCCATTTCTTGCCCTTCTATTTGCCAGGCAGTGATGGGGCCAGATGCCATGATCCTGGTGTGTGTTTTTTTTAAATGTTGAGTTTCAGGCTAGCTTTTGCACTCTCCTTTTTCACCCTAATCGAAAGACTCTTTAGGTCAGGCATTCACAACTTCTGGCCCATGGGCCTAATTGGGCCCATGCATATCAATAAACTGGCCCACAATGAGAACCCAGGGAACCTCTAGGCACGACCCCCAACTCACCCCCAACCCTGGAAGCTGCATTACATCACTTGCATCACCAGCACCACCAATTGCACCTTTTTCACAGCTTTGTCCACAGCCTCCATCACTTCCCAGGGTGGTAGGTCTCTTTGGAGCAATTTCACTCTGTCTGGGTGATTTTCTGATGTTTCTCCACTTCACTACAGCCACATGAATGCACTGCCAGATGACTTCCGGTGCTAGGCAGAGATTGCATCATTGGCTTGGTTCCTAGTGTGGAACTAGGAAGTTGACTGGCAGTGCATTTGAGTGGCCATAGTGAAGTGGGGAAGCATTGCAAAATCATCCAGACAGAGCAAAATTGCTCCAAACAGCCTTCTGCCTTCCCGTGAAGTGGTGGAAGCTGTGGAGAAAACCCAAAAAACAGTACGATTGGTGCCACCGCTGCTACACACCGATGATGACAGAAACGTTTGTCAAGGGAGTAGGCATGCCTCTGCCCCCCACCTGTGTGAGGGGGCATGTCTGACCCACGGCATGAAAACATTGAGAAGACCTGCTTTAGGTCATCTCCGCTTTCCACCATTAGGGTGGTATCATCTGCAGATCCCTGCATTTGTGCAAAATGTATTTCCAGCATCCTGAACAAAAACTGATGTCCCTTTCCTATGATAAGCAATGCACACACAAATGTAAAAGGAGAGGGCAATTGTTTTAAAACACACAACATAGACTATAAGTCATTTCTAACATTTAAAAATATGTGTCAAATGGCACCAACAATTGTACAAAAACCATTTTGAAATGTGCAAATTTTCAATGACAGCATTAGAAAATATCTTGCTCTCTCGCAGGCAGCAAGGGAAAAATGTGTGATACCTGTTCTTCACATGCATCAAAAAGACAAGGAGCAATTTGCAAGGCACTTCTGCCACCAGAACTGTGATCAATTTCCACTGCTTTTCAGAAGAGTGTGAAAAAACATCTTATTAAATTGGCTGTTGTGATGGCTTTAATTGTTAATCTTTTTCAAGGACTTATTTATTTATTTATTTATTTGTGGATTTTTATTTCCATCCAATTCCAAAGACTCTGAGCAGTGTACAAACATTAAAACCATCACAATTTTTTAAAAATCCCAATTAAAACCCCATTAAAAACTACCAGACAAAAAACAATACTCCCCTACCCTCCCACCAATTTAAAAAAGAGGGAGAGAGTGCTCTTAAATCAACCAGCAGGCCAGGGCCACAGCATCGCCAGTGCCTCTAAATGGTCATCAAGGGCAGCCCCATGTAGAGCGCATTGCAATAGTCAAGTCTGGAGGTGACTAGAGTGTGTGTGACCATAAGAATGGAGTCCAGATCTAGGAGAGGGTGTAATTGGCATACAATACGAAATTGTGCAAAAGCCCTCCTGGCCACCAGTGCCACTTGCTATCTCAATTTTCTGGTCCACATAGCTATCTCCCATTCCCCAGCCCGACTTGGGTGGGGCCCAAGGCTAGCTGGGCAGTGGTGTTGGGGCCACCTGGCACAGGGTCCCAGGAGGGTGGGGCCCAAAGCCAGCTGAGTGGCAGTGTTGAAGCCGCCCAGCACAGTCCGTGGCTTTTACCTGGACCCAGGAGGGTGGGGCCCAAGGCAAGCTGGGTGGCAGTGTTGGGCTACCCAGCACAGTCCGCGGCTTTTATCCAGTCCCAGGAGTCACTGATATGTGTAGCTCAGTGATGGGATGATAAAAATTTTTATACCCCACCCTGACGTCATCACAGTGGGGGCGGAGCTAACGTCATGACGTCATGGGTGGAGCCAACGTCATGACATCATGACGTTGTAGGCGGGGCCAAAAATAAAATAAATAAAATAAAAATAAAACACACACACACACACCCCTCAACCCCCCCCCACAAAACCGTTAATAAAATAAATAAAATAATAATTAAATAAAAATACACCCAAACACCCACCCACCCCAAACACAAACCCCACTTACAATGGGGACCGTTGGGGCTGGCCCCCAGCCTTGGTGCCCGGCGCCGCGCCTAGCCGGGCGGCCCACGCTCCCGGCCGCAACGCTCCATGGGCGGCCCCGACCCTGCACGCGCGCGCTGCCCACCTCCTCCCCCCCAGCCACCCAGCCAGCAGCCAGGGGCTCCCCGCTATGGCGCCACCCCCCCCCGACGAGCGCCCAGTCTGACGGCAAGCTGGCTGGGTGGGTGGGTGGGCACCCCCCCCTGCCAGCCCGCCGCCAGAAGTTCGAAAAAGGTAAAGATCGCGGCTCGACTGCGGGGGTTAGCTGGGATCCCGAGGGTTTTCCCCATCGTCGCCTAACCCCCGCAGAGCTGCCCACGCGCACGCCCGAGGATTCGAAAGGGTATTCCTACCCTTTTGAATCCTCAGGCGTGCACGCGGACGGCTCTGCGGGGATTAGGCGAGGATGGGGGGAACCCTCGGGATCCCAGCTAACCCCCGCAGTCGAGCCGCGATCTTTACCTTTTTCGAACTTCTGGCGGCGGGCTGGCAGGGGGGGGGTGCCCACTATTCAGCAGGGGAGGGAGCGCCTTCTGCCTGGGGGGGGGCGAGCGATGAAAAGCCTGCAGGGTCCAGCGATTGTCCCCTAAAAGAGCCGTCTTGTCTTGGTAAGGACGGGCGGCAGAGGATGAGGAAGGGGTCCAGGCGGGCCGCGCGTGTGTCTTTGCCACCTGAGTCCTGTTTTTGTCCGGACTGGCACCGCGCAAGCCCCCACCCCACCCCCCACCTGATTGGCTCTTGGCGAGGGCTGCCTCGGAATAGCGATGCGGAGGGCGCCGCTCGTCCTCCCTCCCTCCCATAAGATCTCTACGAGGCAAACCATTGCCAGCCACGAAGGGGTCCGGGGGCGGCGGCGGCTCAGAGGAGGTTCCTACAGCACGGAGCGAGTGTGTGTGTGTGTGTGTGTGTGACGGACTCTGGGCGGAGTGGGGGAGAGGGTCGTGGGGGGGGAAGAGAGAGAACAGCCTCCCGTTTTCGCTGCAGTGCCCCAGAGGAGCCTCTGGACTCTGGCGCGCCTCAGGTTTTTTGGCACCCAGGTTGGGTGCGCGGCGGGAAACCCGCGTGGCGCTCCTGAGGGGGGACCTGAGTCGCGCCGCCTCCGGGTCGGACGGCTTGCTTTGCTCTCCGTGTGAGGGAAGGGCTTCGTTCGGGAGGACCCTCTTTTCGGCGGGTTTCTTTCGGCTCTTAATGCGCACTGAATTGGAGCCATTTTGGCTCAAATTAAATTTTTTTTTTTTCTGCCGGTGAGGCGTCCGATCCGGACGCCTCAAAACCGATATTACCCTCCCGGAGACCCCTCCGGAAATCCTTATAACGGTTCTGTGGATCCGTTCAGAACCGGTAACATCCCATCACTGGTGTAGCTACAGTGTTATGCTCTATAAATGAAGTGTTTCCAGAGCACATACTTGAAGGAGTTATCAAGGAGTAATTGAGGAGTACTGGAGTAGCCTGGGAGTCCAGTTGGAACATCCTGGAGTTATTGGAGCAAGAAAAGAGAAAACAGAAGGACTGTTTCTTCAACTCTTGCTGAAGTTGCTGGGGAAGAGCTCAGGGAGAAGCTCTTCTACAACTAAACCTGCACTGGAATCTGGAAGCATCAGTAAGCACTAACTAATCTCTTTTGCCAGAGTGTCTGTATGTTTGTGCTTGAAGGAACTGAACTGCTTTTGCCATTGAACTTGAGAACTTGTAACTGGAATTACTCTTGTCTTTCATTCCTGTTGAACTGCTGTGAATGAACTGAACTGCTGTTCTGAATTTACCAAAGACTGTAAGCAAATCTGCAAGCCTCTAATCAGCCTCAGAAGGACCTTGAGAGATTACTGCCAAGGCAGTGAGACTTTAACTTTGTGTAAATATGTTTTGTGAGAGACACTATCTATATTTACGTTTTGCACTGAAAGATAATTAGCACAGAAAAGTAAACACTGTTTGTTTTCTGTTGAACTATGCTGCCGTTCTTCTTTTGTATGTGGGCAGTCCAAGGCGCACCGCTTCTACTTGCGTTACACTTACAAGCTACTTTGCTAAACATGCGCACACACAATAAAACTTAAAACACATAATTTGTTGCAAATGGAATAAATGTTCCCTTGTCTACATAAACTAGACAACACTAGATACATTTCTTATACACTGTCCATCCTAGAGTTAACTGAATATTAACAAATAAGAAAGCAGCCTTTCTTTACTTCTATAATTTGTGTAAATTACAAAAATGGAAAGAAAAATGTATTTCTATCTCCACCTAAGGAACTGTGGTAGTTTAGTCATTAAGAGGCTGAACTTGATGACTGGAAGGTCGGTAGGTCAGCAGTTCGAGACCTGAGTGCAGCATGATGGAGTGAGCTTCCATCTCTGTCCCAGCTCCTGCCAAACTAGCAGTTTGAAAGCAAGAAATTGCAAGTAGATAAATAGGGACTACTTCAATGGGAAGGTAAGCTGCGTTCCATGCATGGAAATGTCTGCAGACACAGATAGCACTGGCTCTTTGACTATAAACAGAGATGAGCACTGAACCCTAGAGTCAAATATGACTGGCTTTTGTATCCTGGTGGCACAGTGGTTAAACTGCTGTCCTGCAACCAAAAGATTGTGAGTTCAATCCTGACCAGGACTCAAGGTTGACTCAGCCTTCCATCCTTCTGGGGTCAGTAAAATGGGTCCCCAGGATGTTGGGGGCAAAATGCTAATTTACTTGTGAACCCGCCCAGAGAGTTCAATAAGTGGTGTGGGGTGGTATAGAAGTGTGATTGCTTTGCTTTTTTGAACAAGGGTGACCTTTACCTCCACCTACCATATTGGCATTTTACTTTCATTTGAATGCCAAAGTCTCTCCACTGATTTGATGAAGACTAACATTGCCATCTTTGGGATGGCCAGATCTGAGCAAAAATATCTGGTGTAGTGAGATTCATTCACAACCCTAATTTTGGGTATTAAAAGCACAAAGAGTGAGTTGAGTGCTATAGAGAAGAGTCTGGAAACAGAATCCAGCTAGATTAATAAAGTTATGAGCAAAGGAATATATCAGGGACATTAATGCTGCTAACACATTCCCTATCAACAAACTGATCATTTTGAGCTAAAATTAGACCTATGATTATACACTTTGTATCTTAATTAAAACAAAGCCCTCTTTATCAATTAGCCCTGACAAGTGTGTTCAGGTGTCTGCTTGCCAACACAATCCCTTACTCCCATTTTGATTAGTAAATGGGATTATATTAAAATTGATTCTCCTGTGGTCCATTTGTACTCTTTTTTTTCTATTTAATTAGATTTCTGGCCTGTTGCCATTCACAGGCTCCCACAGTTGGATGGCAAAACTGCTCCTATGAGAATGCTCCATTCTTCACATCGGTGATTTATTACAATAGACCCCAGAGCAGTGATGGCAAACCTTGGCACTCCAGGTGTTCTTGGACTTCAGTTACAAGAAGGCAAAGTCAGCACTCCTGTTGATCAGGGGTTCTGGGAATTGAAGTTCAAGAACATCTGGAGTGCCAAGATTTGCCATCAGTGCCCTAGAGACTCACCATGTATCTTAAGATGCACATCTTCCTTCTTCCATTGACCATTCCTCATGGACACTGTGCCTCTTTCAAGCAGTTCCCACTGAAGTACTGGGAGCTAACCATCTTGCTCAATGTCTGAGAACATGGCTGTAGCACTAACTGTTATATTTCAATGTGAGCTTTTGTAGATTAAGTCCACTTTGGTAGACAGGGGAGTGAGACTTCATGGCATCAATTTATACCTGGCGTTATCTACCTTTTAAAGCCAAAGCCCGGGTCACACTCCCTCAAACAGCTTCTGGGGCTAGATGGCCATTTTGCCCTTCCTCAACCACATGGCACTTCCTGGTGTGATGGAGGCGATGGGGGGCACATGAAATGATGTCACAGGCCACATCCAGCCCACAGGATGCAGTTTGAGAATCCCTGATTTATACACATCAAGTAAAGAGGTCAGGTCTGTTTATACCTATGCAACTTTCTTCATGAGGTTGATGGATGTCCACTCCATTCAGCCAAATATAATGCCTTTCATAGTTAATTTTTTTTTTGAATAATAGCTGTGTTAGTCTGTGTTTTAGGAATATCAGAGAATAAGCAAAAACAAAAATACTGTAGCACTTTAAAAACGAACTGTTATATTTCAATGTGAGCTTTCGTGGATCAAGTCCAGTTATTTTCTGACTGTTCTCCTCTGCATGGAGAGCAAGTCTCCTGCCAGTGCAATTTCTTGTGTCAAGGGTTACATGCTTATATAAAGTCACCTCCCCAGAAGCTTAATTGGAACATTCTGTCCTTGGTGCAATGTCAAGTACAGTGTTGCATGTTACCTTCACAACCTGAAGCAGTTCATCTGTCCAATTGCAACATGAAATTCTAGTATTGTAGGACTCTTATTTGGTCAGCAGCTTCTCACTCACTCCTGATCTGTCTCTCAGTTTTCAGTTTTGGGTTATTTTTGTTGCAAGTATGGATCCTACCAGGGCCATAGTCAGGATTCTAGTTGGGGGGGGGGGTGTCCAGGAGCAACAATTTCACACACACATATATTATTATTATTATTTATTATTATTATTATTGTTAGACTTGTATGCCGCCCCACTCGCCAAGCGACTCTGGGCGGCTAACAAAGTTACAAAGTATACAATAACAAAAAACAATACAGTATATCACAGTTACAAGATATGGCATCACACAAAAAAAAAAATTCAAAGGCATTTCAAAGCATCCCCAATCACAGTTCAAGTCATTATAAAACAGTTCAAAAATACTTCATAAATAATGTACAAAAGCCTCCCAAACTCAACCCCACCCAGTATGTTCATATCCCTCGAGGGATAACATTGGCATCCCAGGGTGGGTTGGGGGGGGCTGTTAGCTCAGGAGGGTTCTGCACCCCATCCCCTTGGCTATGGCCCTAATCCTACCTGCCCCCAGTTTTCCATTGCTACATTTCCTTGGAGCAGTTCACTTGTCAAAGATATGACCAAAGCATAGTTTTAGGAAAGTCTCACTTGATGCAGATAAATAATGTTAGAGGGATGAATTTGTTTGTGGTTAGAGTAATGTTTCCTGTTAGCTAATAGCTCAACAATGAAGGTGAAATTCCTAAAATGTCAGAGGGTTCAGACAGAAGGAAGCAGAATTTTGTTAAGAACTCAGGAATTTACTTATTCTAGGTTCAAAAGCTGAGGGGTTCTGATCTGGGCAAAAGTCATAGTGAAGAAGAGCTGGAATCAGGAATGTTTTGTGCCATGAGCTCTGGTGGTCCAGTGGTTAAACTGCTGTCCTGCAACCAAAAGGTTGTGAGTTCAATCCTGACCAGGGCTCAAGGTTGACTCAGCCTTCCATCCTTCCAAGGTTAGTAAAATGAGTACCCAGAATGTTGAGGGCAAAATGCTAATTAACTTGTGAACTGCCCAGAGAGTACACTAAGTGCTATGGGGGCGGTATATAAGTGTGATTGCTTTTGCTTTACTTTTGATGAAGTCACTTTAATACAATGGAACAGTGTCATGCAAACAATCAGCTATACAATCACTGGCTAATTAATTACCTGGACTGGAGCTGGGAGAGTTAATTTGGATATTTACAGACTTCAGAGCCAATAATCTTATTTAATAAAGTCTGGGATTGAGAGGTGGTGGTGGTGGTGGTGGAATGGCAGTGCTTTTTTAAAAAATGGGTGAATTTACACACACACACATATGAATTCTGTGCCAGAAGCCCAGAAAAAGCTTTCCCTTTTCATCCATTGTCTTTGTGAAATGAACCATTATTAGCTGCATTTTTTTCTGAAGGAAATCGCAATAGGGAGTTCAAAGTAGGGGATGGAAGCTATACTTCAGCTGCTTCAGCAAGTTTTTTTCTTCTGCTCCCCCATCTGCTATTTTTGTGCTTGTCTTTTAAAAAAAGATTCAACTCTACCTGCTTAAAATCTGGTATTCAAAGTGTGAGATGCACTGTCTCAATATAAAGAATGTGCTAATTACACTCGATGACTACAACTCATATCCGAGAATTCATTTTTTCCTGAAGCAGGAAAAATGCCATTGGGGTGAATTTGTTTAAGGTGGATCCCAGTTTGCCATGAAGTGACCCACACACTATGATCATGGAGTCATCTCCTGTGGCACATATGAAATGAGACATGCAGGATTTAACATTGAGACTGCAGTGGACTGCCACATCATTGAGGATATTATCAAGGTGTGCTTTCACAGCCAGTCCATCTGGCATGGCCTCTTCTACCTCCATGACATTGGGAATCAGAAAGTGGTTCCTCCTCCACTCATTTTGCCATTGAGCCCAATATGATGGTTTCCAGTGGCATTTCCACCACTGAGGGGACCATCACCTCACCTGAAGGTGCTCATCTGCCCATAGACATTGGCCCCTTAGGTGAATAAGATTATTTACTACTGCCCAACACTCAGCATTGAGTTGCTAACTGTACAGTCTACTCCACTGCCATTGTGGGATGTCTGGACAGACCCTTGCTAACTACACTACTACAGCTCAAAATGTTACTGTTGTACAACAACAGAGGTGGAGAAATCCAGAAGTATTCTGATAATTTGATTTCCTCAGGGTTGCCATTTGGTTGGCAAAGGAAAATCCATTCCTAGAGTGAAAATTGTCTTCCTGATGCACCAGGCTGTAAAGACAACTTCAGGGTGCTTGAAAACTTGGCATCAGTTGAACCAGGGGCCTATTGATTGTGAATAACTCTCTGGTGTTTAGGTCAGTCTCAAGGAGCACAAACAACAATAGCAGACATAGTTGTGTAAAATGTATGGACCATTTTGCCCCAATAGTTTCATTTCTACTTTTTCCACATCAGTTCCCAAATAGCCCACCAAGTCATGGTGATGGCGATTACTAGCTAAAGAGTTCTGCAAGTTCTATCACAATAACCTTTTCAAATTATGATTTAAATAAAGTCACACTTCAATTATTGGTGCTCTTGAAACCATCCTCCTAAAATTGGGTCAGTACAGCAGTACTGGATCAACATATCAAAAACTTTTGATTACCATAAGATGGCTAAATATTTTTTTTGTTTCTTTCTTTTTAAAGAAGGATAATCCTCCAATTCAGGAGAAGAGCTTTCCTTCTGAAAGTGTTCTCCATCTGAAGGACTGTCCAGTCTTTAAAGCTAAATAATCATAAGGAAGGAGACTAGGAAGTTGACTTTGAAGTTTACCATTCATCATGAGTGCCTGGGTAGCAGACTTAACAACCAGGCCACAGTCTCTCCAAATCAAATGAGAAGCATTCCAGTCTCATCCTTTCTTTTTGAAGATCACCATCTCCACCAGATTCATTATTTAGATAGAGGGAAAGAAGGGATGGTTCAAGTTGAGTAGTACCATGGTGATGGACACACAGGTGATAGACCAACCCAATACAAACCTGGAAGATACATCACTTCTGTATCTTCTAGTATCTTCCAGAAGCCCAAGTCAATTCCCCAAAGCACTGATCAGTCAATGTACTGACTTAAGCTTCTGGGAATTGAAGTCTCCTTGTGGGGTGTGGGCCCACATTGGGAACCACTAGGTTAACCAATCCTGTGCATGTTGTGTTGTCAAGAAGTTAGACTCTTGCATTCTCACTTCTTTCTTCTTTTTCTGCATCCTTGATTCTTTTTATTTCAATTAAAGATATGGGAATACCAGAACGCCTTATATGCCTCATGAGAAATCTGTACATGAATCAAGAAGCAACAGTTAGGACAGAATATGGAATGACGGAGTGGTTTAGAATAGGAAAAGGAGTAAGACAAGGCTGCATTTTGTCACCCTGCTAATTCAACTTATACACAGAGCACATAATGCGCAATGCAGGAATGGAGGAATCACAAGTTGGGATCAAAATTGCTGGGAGAAACATCAACAATTTGAGATATGCAGATGATACCACCCTAATGGCAGAAAGTGAGGATGAGCTTAAAAAGCTCCTAATTAGGTTGAAAGAAGAGAGTCTAAAAGCTGGCTTGAGACTCAATATAAAGAAAACAAAGATCATGGCAAAAGGCACTATCAGTCCCTGGAAAATAGATGGGGGAGAAGTAGAAGCAGTGACAGATTTTACTTTCTTAGGATCAAAGCTCACTGCAGATGGTGATTGCAGCCATGAAATAAAAAGGCGACTGATTCTTGGGAGGCAAGCAATGAGAAACCTGGGGAGCATAGTGAAAAGTAGAGACATCAAATTGCAAACAAAAATTCGTATTGTCAAAGCAATGGTATTCCCTGTGGCGATGTATGGTCGTGAGTGCTGGACCATAAGGAAAGCTGAGTGCAGAAGAATAAATGCCTTTGAGAAGTGGTGTTGGAGGAGAGTTTTGAGAGTCCCCTGGACAGTGAGGAGAACAAATAGGTCAATCTTAGAAGAAATCAACCCTGACTGCTCCTTCGAAGGTCAAATAATAAAGTTGAAGCTAAAGTACTTTGGACATCAAATGAGAAGAGAGGATTCACTTGAGAAAGCCTTGATGCTGGGAAGGGTGGAGGGCAAAAGAAGAATGGGGTGGCCAAAAATGAGATGGCTAGATGGTATTGTAGATGCAATGGGCACAGAACTGAGCATGTTGAGGAGGATGGTGGAGGACAAAAGTGCCTGGCGGACAGTGATCCATGGGGTCGCAGAGGGTCACAATTGACTGTGCAACTGAACAACAACAACAAAAAAGCTCTTTGTTTGATAGCATTCTCACCAGACCTTTCAGTTTTGGGTGAGTGTCCTGTTCTAGTCCTATTTGCATAATAAAAGATCATTTCTAATTTTCCATCTATGTATACGATTTTGGTTATGCAGATTCATGTGAACCAACGTCCGTGTTTCCCCTAAATTGGGATGGTACATGTTCTCCTTTTGGTAGAAAGGAATAACTGTAAGAACTGTCCATTCCATCAGACAGAGCCAAAATGTTTTTCAGTTCAAGGCTGCTGTCAGCAGGCAACATGCTCAGCCAGTACTTGGGATGACATGGCTCAAAACTGACATGCATCCTATGGAAACCCACCCACTCACCCACTTCCATTTCATTCACATTTCCTAATATGTTTGGCATCACTGTTAAATAAGGGAAATTGTGGGCAGTGAAAACAATAAAGAGCTCACTTCATTTCTCCACAAATAATAACTTAGATGACTTATTGACTGGGATGGAAGGCATTCCTGAAAGAAGGTCCAGCTCTGCTTGTCCGTGAGCTGCCATGAACAACTGATCCAGATCTGGCCCATGGGCCTTAGGTTGGGAACCCCTGCTTTAAAGTCTGGACACCCATCTCCTCTTCACTTTTCCAATTAATGCCATGAATCAATGGTTCAAGAAGAAGGTGTTTGTATGTGTTGTGGACCAAATCACTCAGCCATTCTCTTCCCAGTCTTCTCCTTTTGTACCTGGCTTGTGAGGAATGCTTCAGTTGTGTCATTTGGAGCAAAGCAAGAAGAGGAACATTGTGCCACCACTCATGAGCTTTATTCTGTACCCATTTACTCAATCTTTCCCTAAACCCATTCTATATTGGGTTGGCAAAGAAACAGTTCTGCCCTCCCAGACACCCCAATTTTCACTTGTCCCACTTCTGTTATGTCACAAGGATCTGACCCCAGGTCTTAGGTTTTCTTCTCAAATCACAGGGAATGGTATATTTGTAATCTGGCAACTCCAGACACACCACATGTTATTAGGATTGAGGAAGGCTAATCTCAACCCATTTTATTATGGATCGTCATGGAGCCAATTTTGCTTCTGAATCTTGCGACCTAACTTTAAAAGCACAGCAACTGTTTTTGATTTGCAAAAAGTAATGCCAGGAACATGATACGATCCTAATGCAGTGGGAATCAGGACTGGCTCATGTTTTGTGATGCATTTGCACTTCCTTTTGCCACATGTCCATGCTCTTTGTGTCCAAAATATTCCTATTATAGTATGTAGTACAGAAGCCACAGGGAGAACACTGTAACAATGGATGGAAATATCCTTGTGCAGCACAGGTTCAATCACAGATCTGTAGTGTGGACCATCTGAGAAATGTGTTGCTCTTAACCTCTCTTGTTTCCTGCAGTGATTCTCAACTAAATCTCTCAGCTTGGAACTCTTACAATGGAATTTTGCTTTAGATGAAGTTCACTGGTAATTCTGCACTTAACAGAACTGTTTGCCTGATCTCAGGAAACATCAGTTTGCAGTGTAAGATCCTAATGTTAAAATGTGGAAATCATAACCATGTGCTTCCAAGTAAAACACAAACTACTAAATTAGAAATTTTTGCTAGCTCTGGAACTTACTGGCAGGTGCGAAATTCTTAAATACCTGAATGGAATCTACATGGTCCTGCTATTGAGCTAAGATGTAGTTTGCCTGCTAGGTTATAACTACCTAAAGTACCGGGGAAGAAAACTATAATATTTCTGGACCAATCAATCTATTTATACAGTAATTCATATCAATGTTGCAGGTGTCTACTCATATTTTGTTCCTTTTTGATTTTGTGCCAGTCTGCTCTTTTAATGAATAGACACAAATCTGTGGTATTTTTAACATTCCCCTAAAATAAACATTTCTCATCCATTTTAATTTGAAATAACAACTGAATGGAAATTTCTCCAAATTTGTGCCCTTGCAATGAGAGGTCATGGTTGTCCCCTGCTGGGGGTAATGGACTTTTTTTCATCATCAAGGAAAGGAATGAAGAACAAATAACTAGTAATTCTAATTTTTTCTTCTTCCATGTCTAGGTCAGACATGAAACTGAAATGAAGCCACCTTTGGTGAATTTATTCCACAGTTCTTTTTGCTTGACCTAAAGTGAGAAAGATTAGTTGACACAAGTTTGCTGTTGCCTGGAATATGACCAATTGTGGTTTGAAAACACCACAGTCTTTGAAGAGGCTTTTTTCTTTGCACCCCAGTACAGTAATTCTAATTAGTTCCTTTCATATTCTCTCTTTAGGTAAGGAGGCCAGTCTAGACTTTAGCCCTGCATTAAGAACATGGGAAGCTGAATCAGATCAGGACAAAGGTCTGTCAGGTTCTGCACTACAGTAGTCATCACACTGCTTAAGGGACGCTCAGAAGCATGATGTGAATGCAATCATGTTCTATAACAAACACTGTAAAAAGACAAGCTGATTCTAATCCCAAAGGTATCTAAAGGTCTGATGAACTGCCGTCTTGAAAGACTTTGGGCAAGTCATTACTATCAGGATCCTTACAAGAGTTAAAATGAGATAATTACTTAAATGTCTCTCTCAGGTCCCCCCAAAGATGAGTTAATCACAAACTTGATAAATAAAGCAATTGTGTACATATATTTGTGAAACTCTTTTGTGATGCATCATTAATCTTCTCAAAACTTTCTTCTTCTTATGCTTCTAAATATTGGCAATCATCATAGCGATTAGCCATTAAGACTCTCCTGTGAATATAATGCCTTTCATCTCTCTTCACACCACAATGTGTACCACTGATCCAGCTCTGAAAGTCACTTTCTGTTCCTGAGCCCTGTAGACATGCAAAATCCTTCTTGGCTCCAGGCCAATATTGATAAAACTGCTGCCCTCCATCAAGATGGATTCAAGTAGGATTTAATCCACTTGGGGACCATCACCCTTCTCTGTAGACTTCACCAAGGCCACTAGTCATCAGTTTGTCAGGTTAGTTAACCACTGCCTAATGCTCAGTGTTGAGTCACTGGCAATATGGTCTACTCTATTACCATAGCAGGATAACCTGGCCAGACTTGCAAAAAAAAACTTCTTAAGGTAAAGGTCCCCCTTGCTCGAAAGCCAGTCATATCTGAGTCTACGGCTTGGTGCTCATCTCCATTTGTAGCCAAAGAGCCTGTGCTGTCTGTGTCTGCAGATGCTTATGTAGACATGTGGCAGGCATGACTAGACACCAGAGTGCACGGAACGCTGTTTATCATCCCACTGAAGTAGTCCCTATTTATCTACTTGCAATTACTTGCATTTGAACTGCTAGGTTGGCAGGAACTGGAACAAAGATGAGAGCTCACTCCATCATGCAGCACTCTGGTCTTTAACTGCAGACCTGCCAACCTTCCAGTCATCAAGTTCAACCTCTTAACCACTAAGCCACTGCAGTCCCCTAATATTTCTTTAGGGTTCAGTTGATTTTCTGCAACAATTAATTGCACATTCTCCTCAATGTTTTATTGAGAAATTCTATAATTTTCCCTCTCTCTCTTTTTTTTGCCTTAGCTGGGTAAAATACTGTTTGCCTGATCTCAGGAAACATCAGTTTGCAGTGTAAGATCCTAAAGTTAAAAGGTGGAAACCAATACCATGCGTTTCCAAATAAAACACAAACGTGTGCGCAGAGGAGAATTTTGGTGAACCTTCTTAAAATTCACATATTTCTTAGTATTTGAAATGGGACTAAATTTAGTGAATATGAAAGAAATTGAAATTGCCAGGCTCATCGTTCCACTTCCTCCAATGTTTTCCTAGCTATACCTATAGTTCCTTAGTGTTCCTTGGGATCCTACTTGTTGTCTGATATCCAGGATCAGGTGTGGTTTGGGTGTTTTGCAGAAATCTGACAGACTCTTACAAGTCTTGCTTTGAATTCTATGCATTCCTTTTGTGTGACCATCTTAGGGCTAAGATCAAGTCAACTTTTCTTCCTGATGAGGTCCTCCCCTTTAACATAGCCCTCTCCATTCTCCATTAACATAGATTAAACAGTCTTCTTTCCTTGAATATATCGAACATTTATAGAACTTTGGATTTCCCCCCCCCCCCAACTTTACTACTTCTTTAACCTCTTCATACCACCATAAAATGTGCCTGGACCCATACCATCTTTTTCCACTTTTCCTTTTCCTCCATTGTTCTTCTGCAGCACTGAGCAAGGTCATTTTGTATTCCTTCCATTCATCCTCCACATTCTTCACTTTTAGTGGCAGTTGGTTAAATGCTGTCTCCACCATTCATTGTAACAGTTCAACTATTTCTCCCTGTTTGAGTTTTGCTATTTTAATTCATTGTTGATTTTTATTTGGCTTTCTTCTTTTAATATTGGATTTATTATTTCTTGCTCTGAACTCCACAATTTTATGATTGTTGTCACATGGCCCATTGGGATTTGCTTTTGCATCAAGTATTCTAAATCTTCTTTTAACTCTTGTTAATATTTAATCAATCTGATTTTAATTGTGATATCCTATTTATACATGTATAACATTGTGAACTGTGATGTTCATTAAAAAGTATTAGTAAAGCTGGTGTTGGTTGCACAAATCCAGTATAATAATAATAATTTTGTGTCAGAGATTACTCTAGGTTGAAAGGATTTTTGCCACCAAATCCCCACAAGGAGCTGACAGGCAACCATCTGTTGGTGAAAACATGGGACACTTTATTTAAACATAACATATATACAATATTAACATGACCTGCAATTAGGCATCATAGTGAGTAAATGGTCAGCTATTTATGGGTATGCCTACCCATGTCATCATAACTGATTATGACCATTTATGGAGGGATGATGTCTCCCTCTGTACTAAGATAATTACTTGCCATCAGGCTCAACAACCTAGTATTGTACTTTGTAATTAAGTATCCGTTCACCAGGCAGTAGACACCTCCAGTGCCTATGTCTTTCTATCCAACAAATGAACCCCCACTACCCAACATCAATTACCGTATTTTATGGACCATAAGGTGCACCTTACCATAAGGCTCACCCATTTTTTTAGAGCAGGAAAACAAGAAAAAATATTCTGAACCAAATAGTATCGATATACTAAAATATTTATGAAAATAAAGCAAAATATGGTAACATTTAACAGTGTAAACTCAACAGTGGTGTTAAGAACCATCATCACTTCCATTAACAAATGAGGAAAGACTTAGAGGCTCAAACACTTGTCTAGTTTTCTAGTTTGGGCATCACTGGGTAAAGGTAAAGGTTTCCTTTGCTTGAAAGCCAGTCATATCAAACTCTAGGGTTCAGTGCTCATCTCTGTTTCAAAGCCGAAGAGCCAGCACTGTCTGCTTCTGCAGATATTTCCATGGTCATGTGCCAGGCGATTGTGTGCTGGGGTCAATGTGGTGCTTGGGTTGATCCCAGCGTGTGATCGGCGTTTAGTGTGTGTGTGTGTGTGTGTGTGTGTGTGTGTGTGTGTGTGTGTGTGTGTGTGTGTGTGTGTGTGTGTGTGTGTAAATGGATGCGTACATCCATCCCCCTACCTCAAGTGTCAATCGTGTGCTGGGATCAATTGGCGATTGGGTTGTGGGGAGGAATGGGTGTGTGCACCCATTCCTCTCCACATCCCAAGCACTCATTGATCCCAGTGTGCGATCGACACTTGGGTTGGGGGGGTGGGCGAGTGCACCCATCTCCCCCCTCCCAAGCGCTGATCTTATGCTGGACGCCCATCCCCACCCACAACCCAAGTGCCAATTGATCCCAGCACATGATCAGCAATTGAGGGGGGAACGGGTATGCAAACCTTTCCCCCCTATCCCAAGCGCTGATCTTGTGCTGGGATCAATTGGCAATTGGGTTGTGGGGAGGAATGGGTGCATGCACCCGTTCCTCCCCACATCCCAAGCGCTAATTGATCCCAGTGTGCATTCGGCGCTTGGATTGGGGGTTGGGGTTGGGCAAGCACACCTGTTTCCCCACAACCCAAGCACTGATCTATCACAGTTTGTGACCAGCGCTTGGGTTGGGGGGATGGGTGCATGCACCTATTCCACCCACCCAAGTGCCAATCGCTCACTGGGATCAATCGGCGCTTGGGTTGGGTGCCCATCCCAAGCGCCTATTGATCTCAGCATGCGATCGGCGCTTGGGTTAGGGGGGACGGGTGTACACACCCATTCCTCGCTACAACCCAAGCGCTGATAGCAGTGCAGGGGCGTTGCGGCTTGGAAGGCAAATGGGGAGTCCCGGGTCGTGTTTCTAGCCACGCTGCCCCTCCATTGTGCCGCACCTTCAGATCGTCCCCCCCTTTTTTGGGGGGAAAGTGTGTCTTATGGTCTGGAAAATACGGTAAGCATAATTTTGATCACCATTTACCACACTACTGCCACCAAGGATGTACGTACTATGGACAGACTCCCCCACCTCAGTCTGACAACTCAGACTCAATGCCCCATCACAGGTCCAAAATGATTTTTTCCAGCCCTTCCTCAGGCATAGTGGCCAAAGTAGGCATTAGGGACCAACTACAGCCCCCCCCCCAGCCCCCAGTGTCTGTAGCTGGGCGGGCGGAAAAAAACCCAGGCAAAGGGTAAGGCACCAAACAAACAGCCACCACAGGCAACTGTGGGGGCACAGGTGATGGAGACACCCCTTGAGGACTATTAATAGACCAGGGCCATAACTGCTGCAGCTGCATTGGTACAGTGGGTGTGTACCCAACTATACCAGGCACAGTATTATCTTTGGGTAGATACTCACTCTCAGTAGGCATGCTGTGGGAAATACTAGGTGTTGCCACTACAAAACTGCCGTCGGACTCCACAGGTCCAGGAACCACCACGTTCAATGAAACTTATCCGGCTCCCACTCCACCTTCCCCCAGCCATGGGGGATGAAGCTGCAAGGGCATCAGTGCACTTCTGGAGAGCTTGAGTGATCTCCTTCCATATCAATGCATCATCTGCCGGGTTCCCCCTGCCACATCCGGCAGGTGATGGAGGGGCCGGGGCTGGTCACAATGCCACTGCCCATTCCAAGGCTGCAATCCTGGCCAACAATTCAGCTTGGTCTGGATTTGTAAGGTTCATTGTGATCTGCAAGTCATGGGTGGTATGATGATCGACATTTAGGTGCCATTCTGCTGGCTCTCTCTCACTCAATATGTACCACACAGGCCTATGCACATGGTGGCAACAGGCTCAACACTTTTTGAGTGGGCTTGTCAAAGAGGAAAGGAGAGAGAGGGCGAGACAGGAAGAGCCACACTTTTACAGTGCGCTTGTCTCTTCCCTGAGACACCGGTGGCCCCTGGGATGGTCACCCACCTTGAGTGGATGGGTGGCAAAATGCATGCCCATTTTATGTTGTGCACTGTGGCCATTGATGGAGAAACTCCACTCAGGGGGCCCTGAGTGTGGCTCCTTTCATGTCCCCAAGTATAGCCCTCGGATATCAAAACCCGACCTTCCACTCTCCAGTTCAGTGTCTTAACCATTAAACCACTCGGGGGAGCTGTATCCAATATCTTTTGTCCATTCAGATTCCTTTCATTGTTCTCAGCAGCATGTGGGCCGATAAACTGTTCATACTCTCTTCTGTTACTACCCACCCTACTGTTAAAATCTCCCATTACATATAATGTGTTATTAGCTTCCACTTCCTCTATCACCTCAGCTAGTTCATTGAAAATCTCATCATTTTGTTTTTCTGCATAACTGTTATTACATGGAGCATACAATTGTACATATGTTTCAATTTGTTCTCCTCTCTTGATTTTCACTATTATTCTGTCTGAATAGTTGTTAATAGCTAGTATGCATTGTGCTATGTCTGGATATACTAAGAAGCCCACTCCATTCTTTGCTAAGATCCCTCCTGAGTAAATTAACAAGCAACCTTTATGAACTTTCTCACTCCAAGGTTCTTTGTGTCTTATATCAGCTAGATGCTAGACCATTATCTTAATCCCTCTTCTTTCCATTATTTCTAAAATCTCTTCTGTTTTATTTTCAAAGCCAGTTATATTCAGAATTCCTATTTTATACTTGATCATTCTGTCTCTTAGTCCTTTAATGTTGCTGTGGTCGTTTCCTATTTGGTCAGTACATTTATCTCTTGTCTGGATTGCAGTAGCAATAGACTATCCATTGGCGGCTTACTTGGCTTGTCACAACTTCACCAGGGCCCCCTTTACCAGATCTGCTCAGAGTGACCCAGGAAGGCAATCATGGCTGCTACAGAAGTCCTTATTCAGTAGGTTGCTTCCTCTCATGAGATCGACATGGGGTTGGACCTTGAGAGGCCATTTGCACATTTGTGAGAAATTGATATGTATTTTAGGGGAAAGACTTGCAGTTTAAAAACAATTACAAGAGAAGAAAAAGGAAATGACAGATTTTCTCAGGCTTAGTGTAAAATTTTCCTAACTATTCTGGGACTTCCAGAACTGGTAAAGAGGAGGTGAAGAGCCACCCAGGGCTGCGCAGGGCACCCTGGGAAGGTGCTGGACAGGGAGTGGTGGGGGTGCCTATTGGGGGAGGGAAACCCATATATTGCTATTGGTGCCGCAGAGTGCCAGAGGGAAGGGCAGGGTGGGACAAAGCCCAATTGCCTGATATACCAGCATGTGCCTGCAGCCACCATTCATATTTTCTTGAATAACGATATGAAAGAAAACAAAGTGATAGTCTAGACTAGCAATGATGGTGAACTTTGGCACTCCAGGTGTTCTTTGACTTCAATTACCAGAAGCCCAAGACAGCACTTCTGGGAATTGAAATTCAAGAATAGCTGGAGTGCCAAGGTTCACCATCACTGGTCTAGAGATTCTTGTTGAAGTTGCCCATCTTGTATTCCTTCAAACTCGCTAAAAGACAATGCAGATCCTCACATATCTGAAAAGTTTGTGATTTGCTTCTTTTGTTTGTTTGTTCATTTATAGTCCCCAGTTAGTAAGTGCACACTATTCTGGACGGTACACAACACAAAGTAAAACCCCCATCCACTATATTTCCAAAACAATGAAATTGGTGCATTTTTAAAAATGCACAGTACTGTACACAAGTCTAAGACCACCACCAGGTGATTTGAGGAAAATTCAATGAGTGATTTGGGGGCGGACGGGCATAATTCAGCCCCTGAGCCATCTAGACATATCAAAATTGGAGGGAAGCTATATATAGTATATACTATATATAGTATATATATATAGTCAATGGGAAACAGCATGTAAAACAAATACTTTACCAAAATTGTGTAGATAGGTATGTTCACTATCGAAAGCACATATGAAGGTTCATGCAGGGATTTTAAAAAAAGAAAACAACAAACTTCATATATAATAATAATTATGTGTCTGAAATTATTCTGGTTTGAAAGAATTTTTTATGGAAGAAACTCTGCTCAGGGAATGCCCAAATGAGGCTCCTTTCACGCCCCCAAGAGCTGGGACAGAGATGGGTGCTCAATCTGTCATGCAGCACCCAGGTCTTAAACTGCTGATTTGCCAGCCTTCCAGCTAACAAGGTGAGCTTCTTAACCACTGAGCCACCACAACAAGCCTCATAACCTGATGCAACAGGAATGCAGGCATGGTGTGGAAAAGCATACAATGAAAATGGGAATTAAGAGTTTTCTACATCATTTTTCTGAGTCCTTGATCTAGGAATATGGATTTTTCCTCTTGCCTGCCCTCTTCTCCATTTATCAGATGTTTTGACCAAGCAGAATTTTACCTCGCCACTCAGCACACATTGAAATTTGAAGGAGAGAGGAGATTAATTCAATAACTTTTTCAGAAGACATCATATGCAAGGGAAGGCTCAGCATGACCATACTTCATCAGAAACCACTGTCCCTTTCTGTGTACAGCTTAGACTCTAAGATTTAGACAGTTGTTTTCCTTTTATGTATCCACCTCCCGAGAGAATCAGAAAACAGTTTAAAATGTTGTCCCCCACCCTAACTATCTTTTTGCTTTCTTTTTGCAAACGTCAGAGCAGAATTGTTGACAGTGAGGTTCAGAACATCCTCTTTGTATAAGCCTTCTACTGGGCTGTGCTCCAGCCGTTTGCCGCTTCCTATGTTTTATATTCTGGCAACCAACATTAATTCAGTTAATTACCATAGAATGGGGGTCATCTGAGGTACTGTCAATGATATGTGGATGTGTTTTGCATAAGCCATGCAGCGCTTTTATCTGCCCTTTATCTCATGTGCTTTTTTGCACACGGCAGTGGCAGGACAAATTGTTCAGAAATGAGAATATCACCTTCTGGAATGTTCCGTGTTTCTCAATGTGAAGCTGCCCTTGAAGTGGGGTTGGAAGATTCAGCTGGTGTCTTCCCAAGCCCACCAATTTCTGGAATTAGATGAATCACCAGAAACATATCAAACCAATGATCCAGGCTCTCTGTTGGGGTCTTGGAGCATCTTGGCAAAATTCCAAGCACTGGGGTCACCTGTTAAGGTCAAACCAATTTAGGTAGAGGTAAGAGTTCCTCTCCAAACTTCGTAAATGTATCTATAGACCTAACAACTGAATATTCTTTATCATATTCCTATATTTTTCTTTATAACTACTGCTAGATAACTCTGTGGTTTAGTCATCTGCCAGAGGTTGGGAGTTTGATTCCACACTGTGCTTCCTTGACATGGGCTGGACTTGATAATCCATGGTTTTCTTCCAGCTCTGAAGTTCTAAGATTATTATTATTCTAGATCAGGAGTGGTCAAACTTTTCACACTGTGGGCTGGTCACATGGTTGAGTGGGCCAGTCATGTGGTTGAGTGGGCCAGTCATGTGGCTGAGTGGGCCAATCACATGGTTGAGTGGGCCAGTCATGTGGTTGAGTGGGCCAGTCATGTGGTTGAGTGGGCCAATCACATGGTTGAGTGGGCCAATCACATGGTTGAGTGGGCTGGTCATGTGGTTCTTCCAGCTGTAAAACACATTCATGGCTGTTATAAACACATTTATGACAGCTGTAGGTGCATTTATGGCAGTGTTATGTGCATGTGTATTATGTGCATGTGTGGGCATGTTTTACTTCTACTTCTGGGAGCACCACAGGTGGTGCAGACCATATGATTTGGTGTCATGGGCCGGATTCAGCCCAGGGACTGTAGTTTGGTCACCCCTGTTCTAGATTATTCCTTCACGGATATTTACAGCCAAAAAGAGCTCAAGTTTTTGGCTGAGCAATCTGTTTAAAACAACAACAACAGAGCTCAGGGTTGATCAAAGGAATGTTGCTGCTTCAAGCAAAGGATGAGATCATTTCCAGGTGCTAAGCAAGGTAACCCTGGGCCTTTTAAGCTGTGATGCATCATGGCTGCAAACCAGGAAAAGAGTGTGTAAGGCAAGAGCCAACAGCAGACAGAAACAGAGACAGAAGTAGATGAAACCCACCCCAGTGAATTCTGGTTTTGTTGCTGTTCTCCTTCATAAGTACAGTAACAACACTGAGGAGGTGGAGTAGAAATCTGTTCTTGGGCACTTCTGATCAAACAGAATGTGGTGTAAGAACTACAGCCACTTTAGGGAGATAAAATAGAAGTAACATTAGCTGTGCTGGTGTTCAAGTTGGCTGGGAGCATTGAAAGTGAAAAGCATGGATGGAAAAGTCCATGAACAAGCAAGCAGCCTATCTCTTACCCTAATTTCATTCCACAAACACAACTGATCAGCATTTAACCACCCAACTGATCAACACTTGAATTCTAGTCTTTGTTACATTTTAGGGCAACAGGCTGGCTTGAGAGTACAGGGCAAGCTACCTAGTGTCACAACAGGATAGTTGTGGAAGGGCTCAAGTGAAGCAGCCAGTCTGCAGTGGCTGTCTTGAGGCAGTTGGTTTATTCAACCTAATGGTAGGGTTGACCCTGAATATTCCTGGTTTGATCAACAAGTGGTACAAACAAATCAAGCAATATTGGATTAGGGAGCCAACCTACAAACTCTTTTCTTGGTTTGCAGCCATGATGCATCATAGATTAAAAGGCCCAGGGCTACCTTGCTTAGCACCTGGAAATGATCTCATCCTTTGCCTGAAAAGTAAACTTGAGCTTTGCCATGTCTTTTTTTAGAGTAGAAGGCAGTTAAGAGGAGATTTGTGGGCACAGTTTTGGACATGCAAAGGGGTGAGTAGATGATAGATACAGATCAGGGGCAAGTTGTAAGATTCTCAAGAGTCTGGAATACAATGAGTTAGCAATAGCTACTCACTGTTTTTCTTTTCTTTTTTCTTTTTCTTTTCTTTTTTTTTTTTTTGGTTACTGTTAAAGTTAGGATCTCAGTGGTGAAAGAGGAATACCACATATTTCAAGTGCTGATTGATGCTTCTTCCATGGGGTGGGGTGGCTGCATGTCTTGAAACAACAACAAGGTGGATTAGAGGAAAAGTTTTGGTCTGTTTCTTTTAAGCTGATAGGTTTGAGAAATGGGGTGTTAAAAATTGCTTCCTTCAAATCTAAACAATACTTGGGTAAATGACAATCTTTCAGAACATTGGGATAAGATGACAATACATTAATAAGAAACTGATTTGTAGATGAAGTCCTGGGTCCTCTTAACCCCCATTCATCTTTCTGATACCCATTCTGTCTCCCTTTGTCTTGCCATGCCTTGTCCCTTTTCTTTACATGTTCCCTAAGCCAAGCACAGTGTGGATGTGGTGTGAAGAATTCATGTTATACAGTCACCTGAACTTAAATAGGGCATAGAGATAAAGAGACTTGGCTCTTATTTATAGCATTACAGTCAAACCTCACTTAACGAATGCCTCGCTTAGCGAAAAACTCGCATAATGAGCAGGCATTTCAAAAAGCGTTCCGACTTGCATAATCAAAATTTTCGCTATGCGAGCCGGACTTTTCCTATGGAAAACCTCGCATAACATTTGATTTGTATCCATTAATTCTTTTGCGTAAAGATTGTCCTGTTTGTCCTACATAAAGCACGGACAGACATTTTTGGCAACAGATGGCATAAATCACATTGGGAGAAGCACAAGTAAAACTGCCTTTAATGTTGTGTGTGGTGCCATTGGGTCCAGTGATACTGTTTCCAGGGCGAATGTGGGGGCATAGTGGGGGATAATGGGGGGGGGACACAAATCAGACATTCAGAATGGCAACACAGAGAAACCTATCTCAAACCACTTCAATCTAACTGGACACTCTATCCAAGACCTGAAAGTTACAATTCTGGAACAGAGAAATTACAAAACTAGGATTGAAAGGGAGACAGCAGAAATCAGATACATCCATCTGTTAGACACCCATCGCAGGGGACTAAATATTAGCGAAGGGTTTCTGGGACATTATCAAATTTGATACACAGATTGCTATATGATTTTATATATTATATTACAACTTTCCTGCCAATTCTCTTTAGCAAAACAAAAAGCAACCAGGTACAGTGTTTTTGTTTGTTTTTCTGACATGCAGTTCAAAAGTTGATTGGAGACCAGAATGGGCTTTCTCAGCAACCTTGAAATTGAAAGGGAGTCATTTAGAGCTAATCTGAATAATCTATTGTTGCTAATGGCTGTGTGAAGCTATATTGTTGTGCTTGCTTGTCTGTCATCTTGCTTGACCACACCTTTCTCCCTTTGACCCCCTGAATTTGGTGTATAAAAACCATGTCTGTAAGTTTCACTCTTTGTCTGAAGAAGTGGACTTAATCCACAAAAGCTAACAATAAAAATATAGCAGTTAGTCTTTAAAACGCTACAGTGTTTTTTATTTTTGTTTATTTTGTTGTGTTTATTTTGTTTTGTTTTCTGATATGCCTAAACCACAGACTAACACGGCTACTATTCCAAAAATAAATAAATCAAGATTTAAACTGATTGTGTCAATGCTAGTTTAAAAATGCAATAAGGTTTTGAATGGTATAAATCAAATGTACCAAGTGCCAAGAGGACTCAGCTGCATTGTTTCTAGATTTGTGTTGTTCAAAAAGAAGGATTATCCACTGTTTTGCGGTGATAAGGTTCTTATTGCAGCATGTCACTGCAGATAGCAAGACATACTTCTTCAAAAGCATATCTTCTTCATGTACTGTATCCAATTCTGAATATTGGTGATCATCATGGTGATCATCCATGAAGATTGTCTTGGCAACAGTATAATACAGTGACCTTCCATTTGCCTTTTGCATTGCAGCGTAACACCCATACCACTGATCCAATTCCGTGAGACACTTTTTGATCCTGAACCCTTTTGCCACACAAAACCCTGCAGCCCTCCATCAAGATGGATTATACTGGGATTTGACCCACTTGTGGCTCATCACCCTTCCCTGTGGACTTTGCCACCCAAAGTGGTCAGGAGTGATCAGGTTAGTTAACCCCCTCATGACAATCAGCATTGAGTCACTGGTAGTATGGCCTACTCTATTATCATAGCAGGATAATATGGGCAGACAGTGACATTTGGGATGGAAGAATTTGAGGTGAAAATAATAAAATGGGAGAAAAAATGGAGCTGACATTTGTCCAGCCTCAAAGTCTTGAGAGATTAATAGTTTGGGTCTGAACATCGTATATCATCATATTTGTGCTGTTCAGCCTATTATTTTTATCTCTAATTCTATTTATATCATCTACAGATATTGAGAGAGAGAGAGTTGAGCTAATCAATTTCTCTCCCATTTATATATGGTCAAAATCCACACCGAGAGATTGAAATCCTTTGTGCACTTTGTGTAGATTGACACATTGAAATGTTCACTAGGGGGGGGGGGCGGAGCCAAGATGGCGTAGGGGAAACATCGTCTCTCGCTTGCTCTGCCATACCAATGTGGAATCAATGGGATAAATAAACACAAAATAGAAATAAACATACCTGGCGGTCCTGCTCCGAAATGCAGAGGGGCATGGAATTGGTGAGATATCCGGAGAGCAGCCGATTGTGAGCGGGGCATGGAAGACTGAGCCCCCGGTGGCGGAAGGGGGGGGTCGGAAGACTCAAACCTCTTCGCTGCCTGGTGGAGCTGTGGAAATAGTTTTTTTCTGTGCCGGAGCTTTGTGACGGAGGTTGGTGGCTGAGTTCCCGGAGGTTCTTGGAGGTTTTTGGGACGAAGTGGAACGGAAGGAAGACGTGGATGGCGGAGAGGAGGCAGGCCGTGGTGAGCCGGGGATCGGAGGCGCGTGTTCCGGGCAGCGGGTGGAGGTGTGTGTTTCCCGCTACCTGTTGAGCCGCGCCGGGATCGTTGGAGCAGCGGGTTGAGGTGTGTGTGTGTTTGCTGCCTGCCGAGCCACACCGGGATTGCTGGAGCAGAAGAAAGGCAGGGGAAGAGGAGTGAAGCGCGAACTGAGGGGGCAGTGCTGAGAAGGCAGCCTGAGTGAAATCGCACATAGAGCTTTATACATATATACTTTTAAAACATAGTTGAAGCGGGATTAAAGTGCTCTTGTTGGGTTATCGCTGTGGTGTTTGGGCTACCGATTTTTATTTTTATTTTATTTTTTGAGAAGTAATGGCGGACAGTTGAGCCTGAAAGGGGCGGTGACGAAGCGGTTTCTTTGTACTACAAGCCATGCCCAGGAAATACTGCGGTGGGAAAAGTGCCTTTTAAACTCTGTCAGCAGATTCGTTTTCAGGTTGTTTCTCTGTTTGTTCTTTCGGCTTTGAGAGATAGTGCAGGCCTTCAAGAAAAGACCTTGGAACTTTGATAAGAACAGTAATATTTTGACTCGGGGGCTAAACGTCAACTCCTTAATTAACAACAATATACAAGATCTTATATATAAGTGCCTTTGACTTAGATCAGGGGTGCCCAAACTTTTCGGCCCGGGGGCCGGATAACATTTTATCAGAGAGGGCCGAATTATCTTTCAATATACAAGATCCTATATATAAGTGCCTTTGACTTAGACCAGGGGTGCCCAAACTTTTCGGCCCGGGGGCCGGATAACATTTTATCAGAGAGGGCCGAACTATCTTTCAATATACAAGATCCTATATATAAGTGCCTTTGACTTAGACCAGGGGTGCCCAAACTTTTCGGCCCGGGGGCCGGATAACATTTTATCAGAGAGGGCCGAACTATCTTTCAATATACAAGATCCTATATATAAGTGCCTTTGACTTAGACCAGTGGTGCCCAAACTTTTCGGCCCGGGGGCCGGATAACATTTTATCAGAGAGGGCCGAACTATCTTTCAATATACAAGATCCTATATATAAGTGCCTTTGACTTAGACCAGGGGTGCCCAAACTTTTCGGCCCGGGGGCCGGATAACATTTTATCAGAGAGGGCCGATCTATCTTTCAATATACAAGATCCTATATATAAGTGCCTTTGACTTAGACCAGGGGTGCCCAAACTTTTCGGCCCGGGGGCCGGATAACATTTTATCAGAGAGGGCCGAACTATCTTTCATGTGTAAATTCTGATTGTTATAGCTTGAATTAAGACACTGGGGTGTTTGTTGGGAAGGGAGGGGAAAGTAATGGAGGAGGTTGTGAAACCAAAAGGTCGGAAAGGGAAAAGGGGCAAAGAGCAAGAAGTGGGTAAAGAGCAAGAAGAGGAAGAGCGGCACACTCCATCACCGAACATGGAGCCTACAACGGCAGCAACGGATTCCACAGCAACAGAGCAAGGGGGCTCCCTCGACCTGGCCCAAAGGATGGACAATATAACGACAATTCTTCAACAGTTGGCCAAAAACATGGCTGATACTCAGGCAAAAATGACAGATACTCAGGTGACAATGCAAAAACTGGATGCAAATCAAACTAAATTGAATAAAACAGTAGAGGCCAACAGTGAAGAAATGAAAAGGGATAGGGAATTGGCCAGGCTACAATATGAAAGCCTGGCCAAAGCCCTTACAGACGTGAAGAAAGATGTGGTAGTAAATACACAAAGGATTGATGAGATTACAAATGCAATGCAGAAGGAGGTTAAAAATGCTATAATATCTGTAAATGAGCTTTATATTCAAGAACATGTAATGGAAAACAAGATGGCTGTACAAGAGAGGAAAATGATGATGATGGAGGAGGGGTGGAGAAAATCTAACATTGTGATCCGTCACCTGCCTGAGAGGACGCCAGACAAGCTGAAAGAGAGAGTTTTGGAATGGTTGAACTCACTAAAAACGGGTAAAGATTTTGCATTAGACGATATTGGTGCTGTGTACAGGGTGGGGGGAAGGAAGGATAGGAAGACATCCAGAAACGTTTTAGTTAAATTTGCAAATTGGGCGGATAAATTGAAAGTGATGTCCTTTATTAGGCAAGCTGGGTCTGGCGCCCTAAAAATAGAAGGGCTGGATGTGGAGGTCTACAACGATATTGCGCCCGAGGAGAGGAGGTGGAAATACAAAATGAAACCTGTTACAAGATTGTTGGTAGCAAAGGGCGTTAAGTATGGTTGGCGATTTCCACAACAGCTGAGATTTTTTTATGACAAAAAATGGCATGTTCTTGATGTGAATACTGATGCATTGCTGTATTTAACACAAATTGGCCTGATCAAGGAGGCGGACGCGGATTGGATTCTTTTGAGAACAGAATTGTACAAAGTCGGTGTTATGGGATCGGTATCGGGCCGGGAGGAGGAGGGAGCAGTGGGAGGAGCAGTGGGAGGAGCGGACATTCCAGGGACAAGCGCGGAACAGGTGGGATGATAAAAAGTAAAATTTAATCATGGTCAGAGTCGGGGAGCTATTGGAGGAAGTATATGCCATCTCTCTCCGGCCCCCCCCTCCCCTCTTTGGAGAACAAAGGTGACATCGGGAAGAAAGATGTGGGGAGGGAAGAAGAAAGGGAAAGATTAGGTAAGTCTGTTTTTTATTATTTTTTATTTAGTGAAATTAGTTTTTTGATATTATTATATTTTGCTTTGTTTAATTTCTTTAGTAGTAGGGAAGCAGGAGGGTTTTTAGGGAGCACGTCCAGGGAAGGAAACGAACAATGGGAGGTGGAGTTAGACACAAATGGTTAAGTCACTGAAAATAATAACGTGGAATGTGAAGGGAACAGGGAATGCCCTGAAAAGAAGGAGATTGCAGATGTCGCTCAACAAAGATAGGGCTGATATAATTTTTTTGCAAGAAACTCATCAAAAATCTGCAGATGTCAATAATTTGGTGGTGAGGGGAATCGAAATATATGAAAAAGCATATGGGACATCCAAAGCTAGGGGAGTTGCAATCCTGATTTCGGAAAAATTGGGGTTTACGGTGAATAAAATTATTGCTGACCCAGAAGGAAGATATTTAATAATAAAAGGAAAAATAGAGGAAGAAGAGATAACGTTGGTTAACATCTATGCTCCAAATGACAAACAGCAAGAATTTTTAGATAAAGTGGGGAAAATTTTGAATAAGGAAGGGACTAAACGCACGGTCTTATGTGGAGATTTTAATATGATGTGTTCAGATATTGACAGTACAAGTGTAAAAAAAAGAGGTAAAAAGTACATATTAGAAGAATGGAGAAAATTCATGGGTATGAAGGATGTTTGGAGAGAACTTAAAGCGCAGGAAAGAGAATATACTTATTATTCACACGTGCATGATATGTACTCACGGATAGATTATATTTTTGTAACAGAAGAATTAGTCAAAACAATTGAGGATATAAAGATCGGGACATTTAGGGAATCTGACCATGCAAAGGTAACAGCAAATATAAATCTTAAAGAGATAGAAAAAGGAGGGTATATTTGGAGATATGATGCGAACTTATATCGAGAGGAATCAACGAGGAAACAAATTATGGAGAAATGGGAGGAAAGTTGGAAATTTAATGAAAATAATGAGGTCAGTCGGGGAGGAGTTTGGGATACAATGAAGGCAATCTTTAGAGGGGAATCGATAAAACTGAATAGTATTAGAAATAGACAAATTCAAAATAGGAATCAGGAATTGGAACAACAATTAAAACACCTTCACATGGAATATGCTAAAAAGAAGGATCAGAAAACATTTCAGAAGATAAAAAAAATTAAGAAAGAGTTGGATGGGAAAGATATTGAAAAAGTAAAGAAAGATTTGATCTTTCTTAAGAGAGAATATTTTGAATATGGCAATAAAAATTCTAAATTATTGGCAAAAGCAGCAAGAGATAAAAAGAGTAAAGGGCAGGTTGGTGTCTTGGTAGACAAGAATGGGAAAAGATGCAACAAAAAGAAAGAAAAAGCTTTCCTTATTGAAAACTTTTATAAAAATTTGTATTCAAAAAAAGAGGTAAACCAAAGAAAAATGCGACTAATCTTTGAACAGCAACAAAATAAAAAAATTACAGAGGAAGATAGGAATAAAATGGAGCAAGGAATATCTATGAAGGAAGTAGAAGATGTAATAAAAAAGTTGAAAAAGGAGAAAGCACCTGGGGAGGATGGTTTACCAGCTGAGTTTTATAAAGATTTTATGCCTTGGATTGCCCCGAGATTATATGAGTTATATAATGGGATTTTAGAGGGAGATGCAACTCCAGATTCATGGAACAGGTCGATTATAGTTTTGATTCCCAAGCCTGGTAAAAATATAGAAAAAATTGAATCTTATAGACCAATTTCCCTGATCAATCAAGATGCAAAAATTTTTACAACGATTTTGGCAAACAGATTAAATGGTTTCATAGCCAATTATATTAAGAAGGATCAAGCGGGATTTGTTAAAAACAGACATATGGCGGACCTTATAAGAAGAGCAGTGGACATACTGGATTTAGCTGAAAAAAGAAAGGAAAAGATGGGATTCTTAGCATTAGATATTTTCAAAGCCTTTGACTCTTTACAATGGGTGACGATTCATGAGTTGATAAGATTATATGGATTCGGAGATAAATTTCAAGGGGTTATTGGAAAGTTATATAAACAAGGTTCGGCAAGAGTCAAATTCAATGAATCTTATACAAATGAGATTAGGTTAGAGGCGGGTACGAGACAGGGCTGTCCATTGTTACCTTCATTGTTTATATTGGCTATGGAAATGTTGGCAAATACAATTCGTCAAGACGAGGACATAATTGGAATGGAAGGTACCAAAGTAAGCCTCTATGCAGACGATACACTGATAACGGTGAAACATCCAACAAAAACTATAGCTAAAATAAATAAACATTTGAAAGACTTCGAGGAAGTAACGGGACTGAAAGTTAATTGGGATAAAACAGAAATGATCTTAGTTAATGGGAACAAAGAAGACGAGGAGTCAATAAAAAGGAATTATGTGCAGATTACACAGAAAATGAGGTATTTGGGAGTAATGCTATCACATAAAATTGGGGAACTCAAAGAGTTAAATTATGGAAGACAGAAGAAGGAAATAGAGAAGAAAATAGCACAATATAGTAAATTAAATTTGTCATGGTTTGGTAGGATAGCCATATGCAAAATGATGTTAGTTCCTAAATTGAATTTTTTGTTTGATGTTTTACCGTTAAGACACACTGACAAGGAGTTGAAAGGATATCAGAATATGATCAATAGGTACTGTAATGGAAATAGAGGAGCTAGAATAGCCAAATCACTGTGGTATCTCTCACAAAAGGAGGGAGGACTAGGGATTCCCAATGTTATTAAATATTATAGGGCCTTTCAAATAAGAAATGTGATAAAGATTTTAATTAGGCAAGAAACAATCTGGGAAAGAATTGAAGGGAAAGGATTTACAAAGGAGGGTAAGGCGCAGTTTTTATGGGATGGAAAGGAAAAAGGAAAAAAGGAGATTCAGGTTCTGATGTTAAAGACAACAGTGGAGACATGGAACAGAGTGAGGAATGAGCTTGCTCCGGGGATTTCACCGATTTTAGAGGTGGAAGATTTTCAGGATTTTCCAATTAAAATTGATAAAAAGATTAGGGATATATTGGTAGAAAAGAAGGTAAAATTATTAAAAGATTGGGTTAACACTTGCAAAGATCAGGAAAAAAGGCATGAGCTGTACACGCAACTACAATTAGATTGGTTTAAGATCCTTCAGATAAATAATTGGAATAAGAAATTCCTAAGGGAAAATGGACTAAATAGAGATTGTACGGAATTTGAGATACTTTTGGCTAAAGTCAGGAATGAAGAAATGGGTATTAAAGGATTAGTCAGTAAAATCTACAAGATCCTGAATAATAGCCAAAGTATACAAGAGGTGTTAAGACAAAGTTGGGAACAGGAACTAGATATAAGAATACCAACAAAAAAATGGCAAAAGATGTGGGAAAGAAGGATAATGAGAACAATGTCGGTCAGAATCAAAGAGCATAATTATAAAATAGTATGGAGATGGTATAGGACCCCAGTCGGCCTGCACAGAATGTATAGTAATCTGAGCGATATATGTTGGAGATGCAAAAAAATGAAGGGAACATATGAGCATATGTGGTGTAGCTGTGAGGCATTAAAATTTTTCTGGGAAAGAATAGAAAAAGAAATAGAGAATATATTAAAAGTGCAGATCGGAATGGGGTCAGATACAATCTTGTTAACAGATATAGGAGATTATGATATGAATAAGAACAATAAAGAGTTATTGACTATAATGTTGACCGTTGCAAGATTATGTATAGCCAAAAAGTGGAAATGTAATGAACAAATCAATATTCAAGATTGGTATATACAAATGTGGGATTTAGCGTTAAATGAAAAGCTTACTTGGGAAATAAATTGTAGGAAAGGAAAAACGCAAAGTAATAATTTCTGGAGGATCTGGGAACCTTTTATAAGTTATTCTTTGGAGGAAAAAAAGGGCATACCCCCTGTACAAGAACAGAATGACTTTTGGAAATTGTAAAGGTACAGAACTCCCTGGACAGTGTATATAGCACGAGGGTGGTGTTAATGGGCTAATAGAAAAGAAGGTGTAGAAGATTATGTCTAAAAAGGTGGTAAATGTAACACGTAATATCGTTATGCATAAAATACTCTACATGATCTTCATAAGTCTAGATATTTCTGTAATTGTCTTGTTATGTATTTCTGTATTTTTGTACTTTTGTACTTTTGTATCCTTGTATTATTTTTTTTAATACCTAATAAAAATTTAAAAAAAAAAAAAAAAAAAGAAATGTTCACTAGGAGTTACGCCCTAAATTTATATCCACTTGTCTGATGGCATTAGCCTGTTATAATTGAAGCACCTTTTCCAATGAGCAAATCTGTCTATAAACATGAAATCTGAAGTGATATCATCACATAGAAGCACTATTTCTGATGTTGTACTAAGTACATGGTTCACACAGACAAAGCCCGAGTGCCTCGCTTAGAGAGTAACTCTCTTAAAGAGCAGCATTTTCTCTGAATGGTCGCTTCACTTAACAACTAAACAACTAAAAACTCGCTTAACAAATAAATTGGGATTCACAATCCCCACCACCACCAGAAGTCACAATTGGTCACTTACAAATGGTGTTTCACTTAAAGAACAAACTCGCTTAAAGAGCAATCCTGTGGAACGCATTATGCTCTTTAAATGCGCTACAACTGTATTTGAAGGTGGTTTAGTCAAGAACACAATTAAGAATGATTAGATTTATGAAAGACCCATTTCTCTCTCTTTTAAAAATATGGACTGATCTAGTACCCTGCATTTTTGGACTCTCAAAGAGGGACATGAATATAATGACAAGCACCTGAACTTTCAAATCTACTCCTATGGTCCTGACAACCCCATAACACTTCCTCCATTGTGTCACCTGAAATATACTCAATGCCAACACTTTTGTCACTGGAAGGAGCACTACTTCTAGACACAGAGTCTGTGCATTGTCTAGTAAGGACATTAGTCCCAATTAGGCACATACTAGATCTGCCAGAAATCTTTTTGCTCATTTTGGTTTCACTGTCTTTGAAAATACTTCCAATGTTTCTCCCCTTCTGTTCCTTGAATTTTGCTTTAAAGTATAAATCCATGCAAGTTTGAAATTAAAGTGATTCTTCTGGATAGCACAAAATTGTATTGCTCATTGTCTGTTAGGATCATGGGCCCTCTTAGGGAAAGGAGTATGTTTCTTGTTAACAATGTTTGCCAGCAGATTCCATGGGAGTTTTATAGTGCTAGAAGCATAGACAGCACAATGGGAAGTTATGGCCTATAATGAGTATTGTGGGGAGCAATTTGGGAAATTGTCCATCATTTCTCTGAAGAGCTATGAACAGATGCCATCCCCACAAACGTTGTGCTAATTTGAAATTATTTTTGCCTTCTACAACATTTCGAAGCTTTCTGCCTGAGAAATAGAAACTCTCTTTGATTTCAGTTGGACAATTGAGTCCGATCCTTTGAGGCCCTATGGACCACAGCACACCAGGCTCCTCTGTCATCTGCAGTCCTCCTGAATCTGCCCAGATCTATGCCCACTACATCAACAATGCTGCCTAACCATCTTGTCCTCTGCCACCCCTTCTCCTTTTGCCTTCATTATTTCCTAGCATCAGGGTCTTTTCCAGTGAGTCCTCTCTTCTCATTTGGTGGCCAAAGTACTCAAGCTTCAGCTTCAGTATCTGTCCTTCGTAGGAACAGTCAGGGTTAATTTCCTTTAGGATTGTCTTATTTAATCTTGCAGTCCTGGGGACTGTCAGACATGTTCTCCAGCACCACAGTTCAAAGGTGTCTATTCCTCTGCGCTCAGCCTTCTATATGGTCCAGTTCTCCCAACCAAACATGACTACTGGGAAGGCCACTATATGGACTTTTTTTTGGCAGGGTGATGGCTCTACTTTTTATTATCCTGCCTAGGTTTGTTATAGCTTGTCTCCCAAGGAATAAGTGTCTTTTTATTTCATGTCTGCAGTCACCATCTGTGGTGATCTTAGACAATCGACGGAAAATAGCCGTATGATCCATGTTCAAATCATAAAACTTGCAAATAATGCAGGAGGAAGGCAATACCTTTATTAGATCACTAAAAAAACACATTGGATGAGCTTTTGAGATCAAAGGTCTCTTCATCAGGAAGACATACAATTATTAATGATCTTAGAAACTCCCTTAATTTGCTCCAAAAGCTGTTTGGGTTAAAAACCTGACTTGCAGTCTGCATGCGAAGTGCTATGAAGTCAGAAGTGATGACTCTAATAGGGCTTTCAAAGTAACTTGCGTAGTTGAGGAATGTTTTTATTGGTTCCACTTCCCAAGTGGACTTCCATGGATAAGCAAGGATTTGAATCCCACATCTCCTGAGTACTTTTCTGTTACTCTGTCCACTGGGTACAAGTCATGTCTAGCAGAGACCTGGCATTCTAAAATGAATTAAGAAGTGCATAAATAAGTCCCCAAAACATTTATGAAACAAGCAAGGCCAGATCTACTTTGTACTCATTCCATAGTGCAGAAGATAGAGTAATGTCTGGCCCAGTGCTCTGGCCCTATGGAACCTCCTGCCAACCGAGCTCCTCCCCTTCAGAAAAACTCTCAAAACCTGGCTTGCACGTCAGGTGTGGGGTGCCACCAGTGTGGAATAATCCCCCCCCCCGCTTATATACGGGCTAGTCTAGTTTTTAGTGGTTGTAGAAGAGGGTATGCTATGGGTATTTTAAGGGTTTTAATGTTTGATGGTTTTTAGATACGTTTCTTGATTTTATTGTTATGGAATGTTTTTATATTTACACTTGTGAGCTGCCTGGAGTCGTCTCGGCGAGAGGGCAGCAATACAAATATAAATAAATAAATAAATAAATAAATAAATAAATAAATCCCGAGGCCTGTAGCAAATCATGTCAAGAGGCCCTTGCTTAGATTTGGATTTAGGATACCTATAAAATAAAACATCAGTAGTAAAAACAAACATGTCAATGAGGCGTCAGCGAGTCTCTTCAAGTGCACATTTTTTGAATATCTGTGCGAATGCATGGAATATCTAAATCTGTATTTTCATTCTAATCAAGCGTGGGGGCTGAGGGCCCCAGAGACGTGGGGTCCATAGCATTTGCTATTCCTGCTATATAGCTGATCTGGCACTGATCTGGCCAGATATCCTGCTGTGGTAATGAAGTAGACCGTACAGCCAGTGACTCAATGCTGAGGTTGGGTGATGGTAAATAACCTGGCTGCCTAAAGGGGTCAATGGAGGAAACACTTCACTATTATGATTCCCAAAGGCCATGGAGGCGGAAGAGGGCATGCCAGATGGATTGGCTGTGAAGGGACACCTTGTTAATATCCTCAAGGCTTTGGAGGTCAATTACAGTTCTGGTGTTAAATCTTGCATGTCTCATTTCATAGATGCCACAGGAGACAGCTCCATGATCACAGTGTGTGGGTCATTTCATGGCAAGCTGGGATCCTCCTTAAACAAATTCATGCCAATGGCATTTTTCCTGAAAATGATTTTTAGGAAAAAAATGTATACTCAGATATGTGTAGCAATTGACGACAATAGTAAGGGGCTCAAGTTACAGGAAACTAGACATAGGCTGAATATCAGGAAAAAGCTTTTAAACTGTTATAACAGAACAACAATGGAACCAATTACCTTTGGAGATGGTGAACACACCTAAGCTGGAGGTGTTCTAATCTAGGGGAAATTGGACAGCCATTTGTCAGATCTGCTTTGCAGAAGAGGTTGGACTCAATGGTATTATAGACCTCTTCCAACTCAGTTATTTTATAATTATATACAGTGGTGGGATTCAATTTTTTTTTACTACCTACTCAGTGGGCGTGGTATGGTGGGCATGGCCAGGGGGACAGCCCTGTGTTATTTCAAAACTTGGATGGGTAGGGCCAGCCAGAATTTATGTCACCAGTCCTGGCGAACTCAAACAAACTTTTTTTTTACTTCAAAAGCATCTTTATCTAATCTAGAAGGAGGGAAGCTGCAAAAAGCCCTCTTTTTTAGTGAAAAGAAAAAGTTCAAAAATTGGACAGCAGATTGCAGGTCTCCAGTGGGTATTTAATGGCTCAAATCAGCTTCATCAATACTGTCCTGGGGCTAATGAGGATTTTGCATGCCAAAAGGGCTCAAGATCGATCAGAAAGTGACCCGCGGTACCCGTGTCATGCTGCAATGCAGAAGGTAGATGAAAGCCCACAGCATTATATTTATAGGATAGGCTGATTGCCATGAGGATTGCCAATATTCAGAAGAATCTCCCTTGACAGAGAAGAAGAAGAAGAAGAAGAAGAAGAAGAAGAAGAAGAAGAAGAAGAAGAAGAAGAAGAAGAAGAAGAAGAAGAAGAAGAAGAAGAAGAAGAAGAAGAAGAAGAAGAAGAAGAAGAAGAAGAAGAAGAAGAAGAAGAAGAAGAAGAAGAAGAAGAATCTATGCTCTACTTTCAAATTTATGTACTGTGTTCAGGGCCCTAAACAACAAGGGTTGTTTGATTTTTTTTTATTTCCCAAGGCTCAAACCACAATTAGAATAAAACATGAGATTTTCAGACTAAGGAATCACCCCTCTGCCCTATTGATTGCCACACGTTTCATTTTTAAAAATTTGGCATGGTGCTTTACTTGCCCATGCTGCTGTAACCAGAGTGACTTGAATTACTGTCTGCATGAGAAAACCAGTCCTGTTCTGTGGGATTAAATTACATGCTACACTGCAGACTGAAGCACTCCCCCCCCCATGTATGAATGTGCAAGAGGAGTGATCTATTTCAGGGTTTCATGTTACTGTGTTTGCTTCAGTCCAATGATTTAGAGTACAAACCAAACTGATTGCTTACAAGGAAAAAAAATTGTTTGTGTTTAAAGCCAAGGGGCAGAAAAGCATGGTTGATCTTCACAGCATATTTCTGGTTTGTTTAGAATACCTTTCAGGTTTTGCTAAATGGTTGGGCTTTTCTGTACCACCCTTTTCATCCTGATGGTCTGTCCATCAAAATGTCTGCCTGTGAAGCCTATTTTGGAGTCTAGACAGCATTTTCCACATTACTATCTAGGTTGGATAGATCAGTGATTATGGTATCTGACTGCAAAGCCAGAGATTGGGAATTTATAGAATCATAGAATAATTGAGTTAGAAGGTGCCTGTGAGGACATAAACTACATGCCCAATGCAAGAATCCAAATCAAAGCAACTTTTTTGCACATTTCTCTAAAACACATAATATTTTGAGAACTCCAGGGGCTGAAATCTGGTTGGGTGGGTTTCATATGTGTGATGGAAAGGACATCACAGACTTCCTTATTCAGTCTCAGGTTGTACGTGACTATATTGTGTTGTGTGTGAATTACAGTTGCCCAGTTTTTAAACAAATATATTTAATCAGTGGAAATTTGCTGCTTACAATTATATTATTCTCATTACATAGACAGAGCAATACAACCAGATACTGTATTGGCTAATGACTGTTGTGTTTCATAAAGAACTCGCCAAAGTTAAAACATGGGTCTTGTGCCTCTTGGGAGGAAAGGCAACCTGTGTAGCTAAAGGACAGCTGCACAGCCACTGGATGCCACCAGAAGGTGGGAATGGTAAACCACATCTGTGTATTCTTTGCCTCAGAAAACATGGGGAAAGGTGACCGTAAGTCATAATGGACTTGCCAGTACAATACTGTTATTATTAGGTAAGTTTGCTAACATAGAACCAGATGTGATTTTTCACTGCATCTGTTGAGTCTACTCTGATTGAGGTGTAATGGAATGAAAATCTAAAGATGTCCATGCTGACAATAAATGGTAAAATGGAATTTTAGCATCCTTCCTGAAAGACAGTTGAAACTTTGTCATTGTTAGTACTACATAAAATCTGTGTCCCCTTCCATATTTCTCTAAAACACATTGTTGCAGATGTTGCAGATGACTGCAATTCATATCTAAGAATGCATTTTTTCCCTGAAGCAGGAAAAATGTAATTAGAGTGAATTTGTTTAAGCTGGATCCCAGCTTGCCATGAAGTGACTCACAAACTATGATCTCAGAGCCCTCTCTTGTGGCACATATGAAATGAGACATGCAGGATTTAACACTGGGACTGCAATGGACTCCCACAGCCTTGAGGATATTATCAAGGTGCACCTTCACAGCCACTCCATCTGGCATGGCCTCTTCCGCCTCCATGACCGTTGGAAATCAGAGTTCCTCCTCTGCTAATTTTGCAGTTGGGCCCAATATGATGGTTTCCAGTGGCATTTCCTCCACTGAGGGGGACCATCACCCCACCTAAAAAGAGGCAGATTTGCCCCTTTAGGGAGTCAAGCAGTGGTAGGCTCCCAAAAACATTACTACCTACTCTGTGGGCATGGTATGGTGGGCATGGTCAGGGGGAAAGCCCTTCATTGCACCCAAATTAGAACTACTTTATTTCAAAACTTGGATGGGTGGGGCCAGCCAGAATTTCTGCTACTGGTTCTGGTGAACTGATGTGAACCTGCTGATGCCCACCACTGGAGTCAGGTTCATTAGCCACCACCTGACACTTGGCATTGAGTCACTGGCTGTACAGTCTATTCCATTACCATAGTGGGGTGTCTGGCCAAACAGGCAAAATAATAATAATAATAAATAAATAAAAATAAAATAAAAAAGAGCATCTAAAACATATAATATTTGGAGAACTCTAGGGGCTGAAATCTGGTTGGATGGGTTCCAGGTGTGTGATGGAAAGGACGTCACAGACAGAAAGTGAGTGACCCACTGCAGCAAAATGCCACTTACTTACTCACTTACTCAGTCATGACCCAGATTAACAAGGACCACGATGGATGCTATAGCTCCTGGGCATCTATTGAAAAATGGAATATAGGGATCAACTCCCTCTTGTAGGCAACCAAGGCATGGAGTTGATGAATGACTGGAAGACTCAAGTTCTTCCCTGAACTCGAATTACAAGAGATTGAAAGCAAGTCAGTGCAAGAGCCAGACCTGAGCATAGTTTATAAAGCAGCTAATTTACAAATAGAGAAGCAAGTAGTGGAGGAAAGCAAGGAGACCAATAGGGCTACTGTGAAAGCAAAAACAACAGCTAGGAAAGATCTTGTAGAACCAATGGCCAATGATGAATTAGTTGAGAAGATTAAAGTTCAAATGAAAATGGTGGAAAGCATCTGACTGCCAAGACTGAACCAAGTTAATAAGAAAAAACTTGGCCTATGCAATGGTCAATATTTGAAAAACATAGAAAACAAATTACATGAAGACAAAAATACAGCACGTATCCAACAATAGCAAATGACAGCTTTGTAATGAAAAGTATAAAACAGTGGATGCAGCAAAATTTCACAGTCCAGTTATTTACAATGCCATAACAGGGTTGCAAAATTTATCCTTTGCGATCTTTGCCAGAAGTTTGGATTTGAAAGCAGTAAATATCATTGGGAACATCAACTAGACCGTTTTAGAAAATGAGAGAATCTAGAGGATGTGGGACTTTAAAATTCAAAGAGATAGACATTTGTCTCACAACACACCTGATATAACTGTTGTGGAAAAGAAGAAGGTCTGGTTTATTGACATTGCTATACCAGGAGATGCACAAATTGAAGACAGACAACTGGAGAAAATCTCAAAATATCGTGATTCGCAAATTGAAGTTGAGCATCTATGGAGGAAGAAATCTTTTATTGTACCCATAGTGATTTGAGCCCTTGGAGCAATACCTAAAGGACTCCCTAGATATTTGGAAATTCTGGACTTATCGGACTTGAACATCTTTTTTTATTGTTCAGTCGCACAGTTGATTCCAACCCTCTGCGACCCCATAGACCACTGTCCTCCAGACACTTCTGTCCTCCACCATCCTCCTCAACTCGCTCAGCTCTGTGCCCATTGCATCTACAATACCATCTAGCCATCTCATTTTTGGCCACCCCCTTCTTCTTTCCCCTCCACCCTCCCCAGCATCAAGGCCTTCTCAAGTGAATCTTCTCTTCTCATTTGATGTCCAAAGTACTTTAGCTTCATCTTTACAATTTGACCTTCTAAGGAGCAGTCAGGGTTAATTTCTTCAAGATTGACCTATTTGTTCTCCTCACTGTCCTAGGGACTCTCAAAACTCTCCTCCAACACCACATCTCAAAGGCATCTATTCTTCTGCGCTCAGCTTTCCTAATGGTCCAGCTCTCACAACCATACATTGCCACTGGAAATACCATTGCTTTGACTATACTAATTTTTGTTTGCAATGTGATGTCTCTACTTTTCACTATGCTCCCCAGGTTTCTCATTGCTTGCCTCCCAAGAATCAGTCGCCTTTTTATTTCATGGCTGTGATCACCATCTGCAGTGAGCTTTGATCCTAAGAAAGTAAAATCTGTTGCTGCTTCTACTTCTTCAACTGCATATATACTCTGACGTTACCTTAACAGTTCTTAGGTCCTTGGTTAGGGCTTGAACTGTTAATTTTATCCCAGTCCTCGACTGTGAATCATATGGTTGATTTGTATCCAAGAATAAGAATAAGAATAAGAATAAGAATAAGAATAAGAATAAGAATAAGAATAAGAATAAGAATAAGAATAAGAATAAGAATTCCAGTCCTCTACTGTAAATCAAATGGTTAATTTGTATTCAATAATAGGATTTAATTCAAACTCTTTCTAATTAGTTCAGTTCTCTGAACACTTTATTGTAAGTGGCACATCTTAGCTTATGAATCATTGTTGCCCTTTATTTCAGAGGCTGCTTATTATTTTGCTCGTCTACATATGACTTCACTGATTTCTGAGCTAAGAGCATACACCATCAGCAAGAGAGAGGGGGAGAAGGAGAGAAAAGGGAGCAGACAAAAGAGAGACTAAGGGAGAGAAGGAAAGATAGAGAGATGTTATTTCTCCAAGACTGTATTTCAAAATTGTATTGCAGCTTGCGGAGGTGGGGAGCAGGAAGCTGATTTTTCCTCTCCCCCCCCCTCTTTTTTTCTACCAAAGACCATATCTCAGCCTCCTTGGAAACCTGAACATAACGCAGTGCCTGCCAAATACATCATGCCGACCTAAGTGTTTCCTAAGCAGCCTGCATTATTTCCACCTTTTGAGTCATTGCCTCCTATCATGGAGTGCTTTGTTTTTTGCTTCATCGTCCTTGACTTTTGGTTTAGTTTTCTGTCTCACTACCCCCATTTCTGGATGATTTTAGAAACCAAGGAGAGGGGGCTGAAATAACACGGCTTCTTGTTGTTTTTGCTCCAGAGTTAAACCTGCAATGCTGGGCAGCGGGATCAGCCGTCAGGTCGGTAAACAGATTTGCAGTAGTGGTTTTCCGCTTGACAATGTGTCATTTGTGTTTCTTGTTCAGGTTTGTGATCCTTGTTTTTGTGTTTGGGGGCAGGAGGTTGCTTTCCAGGTTCACATGTGGCTTTTACCATTTCATCCCTGTGCACACAGTGGAAGTCATGGAGATGTTGTGTTGGAAAGTCGTGTGTTTCAGGTGGAATGAGCTGACTTGGTAACTTTCAGCCACGAGCAAGAGTTCAGTCCAAAAGACAGAGACATGATTAGCCTCTTGATATTTAATGACAACAATAATAATCATAATTTTGTGTCAGAAATTAATCTGGGTTGAAAGGATTTTTGTGGAAGAAATTCTGATCAGGGAATGTCCAAATGAGGGTCCTTTCACGTCCCCAAGAGCTGGGACAGAGACAGGGGTTCAAGCCATCATGCAGTGCCTGGGTCTCAGACTGCTGATTTACCAGCCTTCCAGCTAACAATGCAAGCTTCTTAACCACTGAGTCACTGCAGCCCCCCCCCCCATATTAGGTGACGAGGTTATGGAATGGTTCAGGTCATTGGCTGGTTGTAATGGAAGAGAGAGGCATCTCCCTCAGGCAGATGCTATGTCAACACAAAATTTACTGCTTTCACTGCTATCAGCTGACAGATTTTAGATGTCACGAAAGGCTTTGTGTTGATTTTCATAGGATTGCATCCCCCCCCCCTCTCCCAGTTAGGAAATAGAAGTGCTTCAAGGAGTTCTTGGCATCTGCCCAAACAATATGGCTGGTTTGCTAACCATGAAGGTGTGACATTTACTGCTATCCCTCAGGCAGCAAAATGCCTTGGGATGGCAGTACATATTTTCGTTCTGAGTGAATGGAAGGCAGGTGAATGCCAGATACAGGCAGTTGAAAGAAGCAAGAACCTGGGTCAGTGGATTTTGGCTTCACTCTATCACAGAGTCTCTGAAAATCCTTGTAATTAATGTCTTCCTCCACTTTCATGAGTGTTGAGCTTGAAGTAATTACACTGCACAACAATGATTTTGCTACAGGGAATAACATATGTGATTTACATGAGATCAAGTGTGCTGATTCCAAATCTGAACTTAGAATTTGCCTATCACATACAGCTTTTAAGTTATAGGCATGTTATAGCTGTTCAAATGGTTTTGGGTAATGTATTTTTACATGGAAACATTATAACAATTGCAGCTACCACTATGCCTGCTGCCGCTGAATCATGTCTCCTGGTGGCATGTATGTTCCAGCAGTGGCTGGGTATTTTTGGGCAAGTCAGTGAGCTGACATCAGACATAGATATAAAAGATGAGATGGCTTGTTTCTTGTGCAAAACACTCTAATTGGATAGTACAGCTAGGAAATAGTGAGTCTGTTATGAGCTAAAGATGAGTAGGCACAGCTGTGTTAATAAACTGGACAATTTTTTGCTACATTTGTGGCAAATATATCCTGTGTGATCAATGCAAGAACCAAACCAAGAGAGTGAGATTTGCTTACTTAAGATCCTGATGTCCTAGACAGAATCAGACTTCAGATTTGGATTCAGCATACAGTAATACCTAGGATAAGATTTACATCAGATAACGCTAAAACCGCATAACGTTAAGCAATCTGGGAAAAAAATTGCATCACATAATGTTAAAATCTTATGGGATGCATCAGATAACATTCGCCAAAGCCTGTGCTGGTTACAATGTATCTCTATGGAGTTTTAACGTTATCCAATGCATCCCATAGGATTTCAATGTTATCCGATGCATGCATCAGATAACATTAAAAATCAGATAACACTAAGACTTGTGGAACCAAGCTTTAGTGCTATCCGAGGTTTTACTGTACTTGATTTAGTATAGGACACATGAATTAGACCAAGTAGCAGACAATATTTATTCTTTTGTGGTGCAGTGTTTTTGTATGTGTGGAGTTATGCTGGTCTGAATATGCCTGTAGATAATTCCCATGGGGGACTGCCATGGGTTAGTGGTTAAGTTACTGAAATTGATGACTGGAAGGTCAGCAATTCAAGACCCAAGTACTGCATAATGGAGTGAGCTCCCATCTCTGCCTCAGGTCCTGCCAACCTAGCAGTTCAAAAGCAAGAAATTGCAAGTAGATAAATAGGGACCACTTCAGTGGGAAAAGATCTTGGGGACATGAATGGAACCTCATTTGGGTGTCCCCTTAGTGGAGTTTCTCCAGCAAAATTCATTTCAGCCCAGAATAATTTCTGACATGAAATTATTATTACATCTTAATGATACCAGGGACTATTGTATTGGGTTCAACAATAAAAAATAAACAACAGTTCACTCTGCCATGCAGCACTCAGGTACTGACCTGCTGACCTTCCGGTCGCCAAGCTCAGTGTCTTATCCACCAATCCACCATAGCGCTACAAATGTTGTAATTCCAGGATTCTGTGATACAAATTCCACTTTGAAAGTGAAGGCAGCCTAAAAGAGCAAAGCATAACCTTCTAGTTCTGCTGATGAACTTAGAATGGTTCCGGTTACAAACAGAAAATTAGAACATTTGTCTAGTTCTAGACATGTTTATATTTAGATTCAAAAACAGAATGCTGTCAGGGACTATCTCAGCTAGCAAGAAGCTTCTGATGCCCAGGTCTGTCTTTTCCATTTCCTCATCCTCTCATGTTTTATTACCCACCTTTTAGGTGATGACCTGAAAACACCATGTCGGAAGTCCAAGGCACTGTTGACTTCTCAGTAGAGCTGCACAAATTCCATAATGTGGATCTTTTCCAGAGAGGGTGAGTCAATTAATGTGAACTTCATAAATAAGAAAACTTGAAGCAGGTCAGACAGCCCCAAATTTGAATGGACAGTCATTCGTTCTAGTCTCACGTTCAGATGGTATCATTCTTTATCTAGCCTATATGATACCACCCACACACACAAGGAAAGTATTAGCAAGCTGTAAGAACAAGTGTTTTAAAAGTGTGTGTGGATAAAAAGTCTTTGTTTCTGCTTCTGGAGTTCTTTGTGGCATGGGGAGATCTCTATGATTCCCTGACAAACAATATAAAAGTCTTTCACATGCAATATGACATTACTATGAATTTAATCTGGATTATTTTGCATAGAATGTAGATGATCTACTACTGAATTATAATCCTGACCCTAATCAGCACTGCAGTAGGAGAGAGTAAGTAGGTTTAATCAGCTTTTTAGGCTAAACTTCAATGGCCATTTGAGGTCTGATTTTCCAGCTCTCTTTGTCCATATGTGGGTCAACTGTAGCAAGAGGAATAGCAATAGCAATAGAAATTACATGTATATACCACCCCCTCACACTTAGAGCATTCTCTGGATGGTTCACAAGGTAATTAGCATTTTTGCTCCTAACAAGATGGGTACTCATTACTCCATTTATGGAAGGATGGAAGGTTGAGTTAATCACAATCCCTGTTAGGATCAAACTCACATTACAAGCAGTTTTTGGCTGCAGTACTTCAGGTTATTATTTATTTATTTGCTGTATTTCTATTGCTTGTTAACTGTTGCACCAAGGGGGCTCACAATTGTAGTTGTGTGGAGACAGGCTGATAGTTTAGAATAGGAAATGAACCAGTGAGTTACTAGATGTTGATGAGAAGATCAGTGTACTGTCCTGTAGTAATGGTTAACCTAGTCGTAAGGAGTTGGCACAGTATTATTTTGAATAACGGATGTAAATCCTTCTGCTTCTCACCTGCATGGATGGTTATGGGTTTTTTGTTACTCATGATAGAGCTTTTTAATTAATGAGAATGATATTTTGTACAAAATTGCTGATTTTGCATGCAGAAAAATGCAATTCACAAAACTGTGCCAATTGTACAATTTTGACTGCAAAAGTTAGAATTATTACATATTTAAGAATTAAAATATTTAAGAATTAAAAACATTGAATAGGTTGTGTCTATATGACTTAAAACCAGATATCTCTTCAATGTTGTCTATCTGTGTATTTCTGTTTCTATGTCTACATGTATGTTTTGCTTTTCAAAGAGAAAAGACATTAGACTAATTCTGTGCAGTTTTATGGAGACTGTGAGAGTGTGAAAAGCCTGGTCTCATTGTCAACTGGAGATAATGAAAATCATGAGGCTTTCAATGTCCTTGTTGATATCCTCCACAAGATATGACTTGCAGGCTGGAGGTTTCTTCTTCCTTCTTGCTCTGTTTGGAGTCTTAGTTATTTATGAATCAAAAAGCAGAATACATATAGACAAGCAGGTAACATTGAAACTTGACAGATGTGTGATTGAGATGGCTGTACCATAGGCGGAATTTGAAGCCTTACACTGTTTTGAATGATTCTGTCATAAATATTTTGCCATTAGTAATTTGGAAAACAAAAATATTATATATAAAGACAATATATATCTTCATTAAGATCACTGATCAGATAAAACAAAGATAGCATACTGACCCATGAGACATATGTCTGGCTGGAAATCCCGCTATGGTAATGGAGTAGACAGTGCAGTCAGTGACTCAACACTGAGTGTTGGGTGGTGGTAAATAACCTGACTCCCTAAAGGGGCCAATGGCTATGGGCGGATGAGCCCCTTTGGGTGGTATGATGATCCCCTCAATGGAGGAAATGCCACTCAAAACCATCTTATTAGGCCCAATGGCGAATGAGTGGAGGAGGAACTCTGATTCCCAATGGTCATGGACGTGGAAAAGGCCATGCCAAATGGACTGGCTGTGAAGGTGCACCTTGTCCATATCCTCAAGGTTGCAGTAGTCCATTGCAGTCCAGGTGTTAAATCCTGCATGTCTCAGTTCATATGTGCCACAGGAGATGGCTCTGAGATCATAGTGTGTGGGTCACTTCATGGCAAGCTTGGATCCACCTTAAACAAATTCACACCAGTGGCATGTTTCCTGATTGCCTCGGAGGGCGAAAGTGGCTCAGAACCAGTTGGCCTCCAAAGCCAGGCCTCCTGGCACTCTGGGGCAGGAACAAAAGCCTAGCATATTTGGATCAAGTTGCGGATCAAGAAATAATCTTTAGTTGGAAAATATCTTTGTTATTCAATATGAATGTTTCTGTTGTGAAAATTTGGCTAGTGTTTACAAAGAATGCTTCAGTATAAATTTTACATTTTTCAATGAAGGAAAATTTATTTATTTATTTATTTTATTTACATTTTTATACCGCCCTTCTCGCCGGGGCGACCCAGGGCGGTTTACAACATCATAAAAGCATAATACAATGCAACCCAACCCCATTGTTAAAAACTTCAAAATTACAATTATAAAATTTAAAAAGTTTTTAAAATTTATAAAAATCCACAGGTCCCAATAATAATTAAAAAGTTAAAAAGTTAAAAACAAAAGATTAAAAGACCAGGGGGGAGAGGGAGCTCAAACAAGCCAGCGAGCTGGGGTCATGGTACCGCCAGGACCCTATACCTGTCCCGCCAGCCATGTTTTTAAGTTCTTCCTAAAAGACAGCAAGTCCATCTGGAGACGTAGCTCAGTTGGTAGGAGGTTCCATAGGGCTGGAGCGGACACAGAGAAGGCCCTCCTTCTAGTGCCAGAAAGATGTGCCTCTCTGGCCGATGGAACAACTAGAGAGCCTCTCCGGTCTGAGTACTGCCCCAGTCAACTTATATCAAATATTTGCTGTTCAGATTGGGACCAACCCACCCCATCTGTGGTTTTAGAAGGAGTCTGAATTGTTTTGTTCTAAGGCAGGGGTTCCCACCCTTTTCAACCCAGGGACCCGGTGACACTCTCTCAGTCAGCTTCGAGGGCTGGACAGCCATTTTGCCCTGCATGATGGAGATGACAATTTTGTCCCAACAGCTTCAAAGTGGCAGTCATTTGTTTCTTGAATGCCCTTGGAGGTGTATGGGGCTGTGGGCCGCATCCAGCCCATGGGCCTTTGGTTTGGAACCCCTGTTCTAAGGTTTGTGCAGGTATTTATATGTTTTCAGATTAGAAAATGGTGCACTTTTGGAAAACAAAAAATAATCATCTGAAATGAAGATAGAGTGGTATCACACAGCTCCATCAGTTCTGGGAATGTGGTTGACTTTTAGTGTGCAGACAATGCTTCTACCAGCTTCCTTCCTTCTGTTGTCCCCTCCCTCTTAGAAGGCTTGCACAGTTCTCCTTATTACACAAACATCCTTCCATGGGTCTACCCTGCCTCAGCCACCAACGTGTATTAAAAAGTACAAGAAAGTAGAAAATGATGGTATGGACATAGTCTATAGGGCACATGAAAGGAGCCTTATTCAGGCATCCCCTGAACAGGGTTTCTCCAGCAAAAAATCCTTTCAACCCAGAGTAATCTCTAACACGAAATTATTATTATTATAGTCGATAGCTTCCCTTTGTCCTGATAAATCAAAGACCACAAAAGAGAGTTAGTCATCCATCACACATTCACAAATGCACACTCAGTCTTAGGTATCAGGAAGACTTAATTGTAACTGCATGAAATAAAAAGGAGGGGGAGGATGAAAATTCTTGAATGTGGCCAGTTTGATAAGCAATGTTGTAGCTTCCACTTGCCAGGCCTGGGCACAAAATGGCTGGAGAGTCAAATGAGTAGGAATATAAAATGAGGTCACTATGAGCAGTATTGAAGGCCTCACCAATTAGCTTCCCAGGGGACATTGAAGCCCCAGCAGTCAACCACATGGTACACTGACATTTCATTATTTTGCAATAGCAACTGACATTAAGACCTTCCCACCCCACCCCATTGTCAACATTTGTAAGCCCCAAAACAAAGGTAAGGGTCTCCCTTGAGGTTGCAGTGGCTCAAGTGGCTAAGATGCTGAACTGACTTACTGGAAGGTCGGAGTTCAGTACCCAAGTTCTGCACAATAGGGTGAGCTCCCATCTCTGTCCCAGCTCCTGTCAACCTAGCAGTATGAAAGCAAGACATTGCAAGTAGATAAACAGGCATCACTTCGGTGGGAAGGAAAACAGCATTTCATACACTCATCATTATCTAGCCGTTCCTGCCACATGTCCATGGAAATGTTTGCAGAAATAGACAGCACTGGCTCTTTGGTTATAAACAACACAGATGAGCACTGAATCTTAGTGGTCCCTATTTATCTACTTGCATTTTCTTCCTTTCAAACTGTTAGGTTGGGAGGACTGGGACAGACAACGGGTGTTCATTCCATCACATAGCAGGTCTCAAATAATGAGTTGGCACAATATTAAGTCTCAAACTGCTTACCTGCTGACCTTCTGGTCATCAAACTCAGCCTCCTAGCTCAACTACTGCAGGCACAACTTTGAGTTGCATGTGCAAAATGGCACAGCAGGAGTTGGCCATTATGTCCAAAAGGATTTATTCCAGGAATAAATGGGAGGAGTTTTTTGCCTCAAATTAATTCAAGCAGTTTTGAAGGACAGAACAGGTTAAGTTCTTATGTATCACACTTAGTAGATTGCGAAAGATTTGGAAATAAATATGGTAAAGGATCTCAATATGAAGCCACTATCTATAAAGACTGAATCATTATACAAAGTATAGGATGGGAGGGGGTCCCTCAGAATTTATTGTCTCCTTTTTAAAAAATAAACAAAGAACCTTTTCCCAAATTCTAAAGGTCAAGCATATACAGTATAATGCAATTTTTGAAAGGAAAACAAAGCTGACAGCTTCTTCTCCTCATCCAAATGCATTCCATCATGCCTGATTTAATGACTGGTGACAGCAGAGCCTCTGCCAAAATTAGTTTAGAGCTTCTGGCAATCTTTAATAAACTGGAAAAATAAAGTTATCCAGATTTGCCAGAGATCAATTAATTGATGTGTCTGCTTGTGTCAGAAGACTTCATTTAATTTCCCCTTTGTTCTTACTTTATTCAACATTTGTTCACCATATAGGACAGTGGTGGCGAACATATGGCACATATGCCAGAAGGGGCATACAAACCCCTCTCTGTCAGCATGCACACCATCATCCTAGTACAGAGTTCTCAATGGGAACACTTACTCCTCCCAGCACAGAGTTCGCCTGCCCCTCTGCTCAGCAACCCAATGGAGCATTTCCTCCCTCCCCTAGCACAGAGTTCACTCCACCCCTCTGCCCAGCAGCCCAATGGGAGTGCTTCCTCCCTATCTCTCCCCAGCACAGAGTTTGCCCTACCCCTCTGTTTGGGCATTCAGTCTCTAAAACTGCTTTCCTTACTTCAGGATCCTGCATTTATAATTCTTTGTTTTGTGATTGGTCGTCAGAAGGTAAACATGGGCTTAATTTGCAGCTATTAATTTGTTACACCACATATCCCATAGGAAATCACAAAGCAGAAAGAGAATGCCTACGTTGTTGCTTTGGCATGTATCCAGATACCAGAAGGGGAACACTTTAACCCTTCACATGAATTGGCAAATCAGTAGCAAGAAGATGCCATACAAATCTTTATTAGGGCAAGGAAAGTAGGCCATATATAGCCTTCCTGCCATAATGCATAATTTCAATTTTAGTAGTGGTGAGATTGAGTTCGGGAGAGGACTTAGATCAGGTGATCCATGAGCTCACTAGGTGATACTGCTTGAGACCCATGTGAGTTATGACCAATTCAAAACCATGGGAGTTGTAGAGGAAGCAGACCTGGGAACGCCTCCTCAAGATATGTTAGGTGGGATGAGGGAACGGTTTTGTCATGAGGACTGGGATGAGCAGCAGGCTTGTTCCTAGAGATGAGAGAAGGTCAAGGGGACCTCTGTCCTTTCATGAAGATTAATATTGAGGAACTCCACTATAGGGTGGGGCCATGGTGGCTTAGTAGTTAAAACGCAGAACTTGATGGTTGGCAGGTCGGCAGTTTGAGACTCAAGTGCTGTGCGATGGAATGAGGGGCCATCAAATATCCCAGCTCCTGCCAACCTAGCAGTTCAAAAGCAAGAAATTACAAGTAGATAAATAGGTGCCACTTTGATGGGAAAAATAACAGCATTCCATGCACCTGTAAATGGAGATGAGCACAACACCCTAGCGTTGGATATAACTGGTTTTTGAGCAAGGGAGACCTTTACCAATATTGGCTAGGAGAGTTTAATACTTGCTGGTAAGTAAAGTTGTGTCCTGATTTCACCCCACCACAATGTTTTACCTCCTTATTTCACGGGGAGGGGTAATATCTATTAGTCAAAGGAAATAGACCACACATTTCAAAAAGCATGCTAGACTTCACACCATGTGTCAACCACAACAATGAAAGAAATTACAAAAAAGGTTGGTCGTACTTCAATGGCCAACAGATGTATTTCCATGTCGCCATTCATGGATTAAAATCCACTTCTTAATTCTCTATAATGTTTAATTTAACATGTATATTGTGCGTTTCTTAATATTCATTTTTTATCTAGGGCATTTCTGCATACCTTTTTCTCAAGAATCATGTCTGTTGGGTTGTAGGAACTGCAGTGGTTTAGTGGTTAAGATGCTGAACTTGATGACTGGAAGTTCAGCAGGTCAGCAGTTCGAGACCTGAGTACTACTTGATGGAGTGAGCTCTCGTCTTTGTTCTGGCTCCTACCAACCTAGAAGTTCAAAAAGCAAGAAATTGCAGGTAGATAAATAGGCACCACCTCGGAGGGAAGGTAAACAGCATTCCATACACTCAGGTGTCTAGTCATGCTTTCCACATGTCCACGGAAATGTCTGCAGATGCTATAATCTCTCTTTGGCTATAAATGGAGATCAGCACTGAACCCTAGAGTCATATATGATTGGCTTTCAAGCAAGGGTGACCTTTACCTAGTTTATTTTATGTTATACTATTTTTGATGTGCACATTTTAAAGGAACTGCATGTTCTAAAAAAGGATCACCTGATACACAGTGAACCTGAAAACTTCCAAGTGCGCCAATTTCACCAATCATGTACACAATGTCTTTCTTCTTGTTTTTTGGGAGCTCTGGCATAGATAATTCTGACAAGGAAACAGTTCTACTTACATTTAAGAAATAAGACAATATAATACCAAATGCAGTAAAATCATAGAGTAAGTGAGTTGGAAGGGGCCTATGAGGTCATTGAGTTCAGCCCCCTGCTCAATGCAGGAATCCAGGAATCTGACTGACGGTTACTCAATTTTCTCCTGAAAGCCTCCAGTATTGGGGTGCTCACCACCTCCCGAGGGACGTAGTTCCAGTTTTGTACTTCTCTAACAGTTAAGAGGTTTTCTTTGATATTCAGTCTATATCTGGCTCCTTGTAACTTCAACCCTTTATTATGTGTCCTGTATTCTGGGATTATTGAAAACAGATTATGACCCTTCTCTTTACAAATTTGTTTTAAGAGTTTGAAAAGTGCTATTATAACCCAAGGGGCTGCGGTGGTTCAAGTGGTTAAGACACTGAACCTGACAACTGGAAGGTTAGCAGGTCGAGACCTGAGTACTGCACAATGGAGTGAGCTCCCGTCTCTGTCTCAGCTCCTGCCATTTTAGCAGTTTAGAAGCAAGAAATTGCAAGTAGATAAATAGGTACCACTTTGGTGGGAAGGTAAACAGCATTCCATGCACTCCAGTGTCTAGTCATGCCTGCCACATGTCCATGGAAACATCTGCAAACACAAACAGCACTGGCTGTTTGTCTATAAACAGAGATGCGCACTGAACCCTAGAGTCGGATAGGACTGGCTTTCGAGCAAGGGTGACATCATAACCCATCTCAGTGTTCTTTTCTCAAGGACAAAAACATGCTCAATTCTTTCAGTCTTTCCTTATAGGGGTTATTTCCAGACCTCTGATAATCCCTTGTTACCCATCTCTGAATTTATTCCAATTTGTTGGCATCCTTCTTAAAGTGTGATGTTCAGAACTGGACTCAGTACCCTAGATGAGGCCTAACTAGTCCCAAATACCTCTCAGGTTGTGAAGATTATACTTCTGTTAATGCAACCTAAAATAGAATTTGCCTTCTTTGCAGCCACATCACACTGTTGGCTCATATTCAGTTTCTCATCAACAACCATTCTATGACCCTTCTTACTTATAATGTTACTGAGCCAAGTATCCTCCATCTTGTAACTGTGCTTTTGGGTTTTCCCCCCTAGGTGTAAAATTTTGCACGTATCGCTGTTAAATTTCTGTAGTTTTCACCCCGGTCCTCAAGCCTATCAAGATCTTTTTGAATTTTGACCCTGTCTTCCATTAATGTAGCTATTCTATCCAAGTTTGTAAGTATTCTCCTCCCTCTCTCCTCTTAGTCGTTAATGAAAATATTGAAGATCACCTGTTGGCATCTCCTGCTATGGGCCTTTGGCTGCCATTGTTCTGACTTTTATTAAAATTGGCTTTTGTAAATGTACATATGGCTACACTCTGCTTTCTTTTTCCTTTGAAATCAAGAACATGACATCTACATGACTACAACCCTCTGCAGAGCAGGCACTGTTCAATTCAGCAGTAATTCCTTTGGGATGTTTTCCGTTTGGCAAGCAAGCTGAGCTATCCATTTTTAAAACTTAGAAATGAAAACCAGTGCCTGTGCTGGGAATTCTGAAAATTATACACCAAGCTCTCTCATAGCTACATTGATACTTCAATGTCCTCAGTGTGCCACATGGTGTTGCCGGTCCATCTCTAAGCATGAGAATTCATAGAGCTAGAGATGCCACAGTTTGGATTGTGGCTTTTCAGTGCAAACAGAGAGCTTCTATCATCCCTTCCTCCAATATCTATGGGACCTCAACTCCTACTCCACCACCTCTTCCTCCTTCTCCTTCTTCAGGTGTTGAGGAAAATACAAATTTCTTGCTCTGGCACTTCTAGCAGGCTTCAATGGCACTATTTGAACTTCTTGTAATATGCCTTTGATGTTATCACTCCACTTTCCTCTGGGTCTACCTTGTGCTTTTTGTCTTTCTCCTCTCTTCATATATGCTTTGTTCAGCATGGAATCCCAAGACATTCTCTTCAAATGGGCAAACCACTTTATTTGTTATTTCTGTTTGAGATTATTTCCAATTTTTCCCTTGTAATCTCATTCCTGAATTTCTCTCTTCTAGTCATCCAACAGCCTTCCTCAGACATCTCATTTCCATGATGACCAACTTTTGTAAGTGTCCATGTTTGGCCATTGTAACATAAGATGGAATAAATATGCTTTGTATGAAGTGTTTCTTTGTGCTGGCTAGTACTGTCTTATGCTGTAATGTCGGAACCTCCTGATTAGCACGAATTTGAAGTTTATGGCAGAAATGGTGCTGGAAGCAGGTAAAAGGAAAAGAAAAGAAAAACAAAGCAGGAGACAGGCTGAAGCATGACAACAAAAACAAAATTTTGGTTTAGAAAACATTACTAGAGGGGTTTGCATGCTAACATTTTATTTTAAAACATGCATTTCATCTCTTTTTCTTCTGGAATTTAAAGTTTCAATGCTGTAGTCAAGAAACCTCGGCACTTTAATTACTTAAAATGCTGGCTGGAAAGGCACCAGGTGATTAAATGCATGTCAATCCTTTCATTAGTCTGCATCCAATTTAGTTTTTTAAGAGAGATCCATTAATCTGTGGGCAAGGTGTGTATGCCTTTATTTCTTGGCAGCCACAATTTCCATGCCCCCCCTCCCCCCGTAATGAGAGCTTGCAAAATGAATGCTTTGTTATAGAGCAAAATAATCAGTTGACCGTGCATAAGGTATTTTATGATGATGCCCTTAGATAAGCAGGAGGTTGGCTTCTAATGGAACTGGAAATGTAACCACTGAATGAAACAGTTGCTGTCAAACAGCAAGAACAGTAGCAATTACTTTGGGGACTGGAAATGTACATCCTCGAGGGTATTGCACTCTGAACATTGGCATTTTGCTAGTTTGCAAAATATTTCTGTTGGCGTTTCTGCCCTTTGCTGTTTTTTCTTTTAAAATTCCTGTACTGTGTGCGACCCACTAAATCAAATATAATCCTTTCTGCTATGGAAAGGAACCAACTAGGGATGAGACAAAATTATTGTGAGACAAAAGGGCAATGACATAGTGCAGGATGCTAAGCCTTCTTGACATAAGCAGTCTGTTTACATTTAAAACCTACAATTGTACACAAAACCTTTTTGTGACTTGCCCTCACCTGTAACGACAAAGAGCTGCACAATCGTTTGCCACCACCCTGTGGGAAGGTGAGATATCTAGACAAGAGCCACGAACAAGAACGAGAAAGGTATTTTTTGTGTAATGAAGCAACATCGGGAAAAATTATGCTACAAGATGAACAATACAAATCACACACACAAATACTCCTCAACAGTCGCTGCCTTTTTTCATGGACTTTTAAGAACTAGACAGAACAAAGGGATTGTTCATGTCTTTTTTAACCACTGGACAGGAATATTGCCTTTGCTCTTTGTGCATCTATGCACACATATGAATGCTTTGCTTTTCAAGGACTGTGGTCCTGAAGTGATACATTCTGCAGGAATTAAGTGAGCTTCATGATCAAGAAAAGAGTTCCTTGCTTTGCTCTTACCTGGAGGTGAACAATTTCTAGAACTCCTTATTGACATATCTCATCAGGTTCAAGACAGCCTAAATTAAGAATGATGAAAATTTGGCAAGTCATTTTTTAGAACACTAGATGAAACCTCCAGTCCAAGTGAAGGTACTAAATGTAAACAGACTGTTCATCTTTGTTTATTTATATCTTCCAGGAAAAAATAAAAAATTCAAAAGTTATCTGCTTGCTTGGTGAGATTATGAACATCTTTATGCTCCTGCCCCTCATTTTGATACTTTTTTAAAAAAATCATGAAAATGAGACCTTGTATTTTGTGCAAAATATCTTTTGGTTTTCCTCCCAATAACATTTCTGGTGGTGAGAATAGTGTACCATATTTGCTGGCATATAAGATACATTGGAGTATAAGACACACCCTGTTACTACCAAAAATAGTCCACTATAGGCCACAATATACAGTACAAGACGCACTCCATTTTCCCCATGTATTTTTTGGGGGGCTTATACACCAGCAAATAGGGTATATCTTGTTATCGTGCTTCACTAAAGAAAAATGTCTCACAATGACTGAGAGTTTTTCAATGGGGTGTTTTAGTGTGTCAAGACATCCTTTCCTGTTGGGGAAAGAAATTTTGACCACATTTATTGCATCATGAGTTGAATCAATTATTGTTGGTGGTGTGAAGACAAAATATGAGGGGACACTGTCAGAAGAATAGATCAGTGTTTATCAACCTTTGGTTTTTGGAATTCAATTCCCAGAAGCTTAAGTCAATTCCCCAAAGCACTGATCAGTCAATGTACTAACTTAGGCTTCTGGGAATTGAAGTCCCACTGTGGGGTGTGGGCCAGTGGCATAGGCTGGGGGCCCCGGGGGGCAGGCTGCCCCGAGCGCCACTTACCAGGAGGCGGCAAAATCTCCCAGCACACAGGAAGCCCTGCGTCAGTACAGCTCGTTCATGCTGCCTCTCTCTCCCGGCTCTCCTCTGCTCTTGCTAGATTGAGTGCATGACTGGCTGGAGCCACATAGTGGTGACTGAACAAACAGCATGCAGTAGTGAATTTACTCTTTAAAGCCTTTATAGAATACTGTATAATATGTTTCTAAAAATGTCCAGAGGTGTGCTCTTGTAGGTGTTTCACTCTTGGTAGCAGTCTAGGTTTTGCTTGATTAAAATGATTTCTAACAGATTTAACCAAATTATCAGTGAAACACTGCAGAATTCATAAAAGTATTCTCTAAGCTCCTATAGTGCAATCCAACTGAAGATTACTAGTTGCTTCTCACATCCTGTAAAACATTTTTGTGTGCATATCCTGAATTAAGTGCTGCCAATTGCTTGTTGGTGATGATGATGATGATGGACTGGGAGTAGACATGACACCTTGCTCCTAAAGGGGGCCACCACTATCAGACACCAACTTTAAACAAAGAAGTGCCTTTCTGCCCCGACCATATACAGCATATCAGCCTGTTCATGCATTTACATATTAAAAACAAGCACAAATAATTTACATTCTTTTCACTATTCAGCATGTTGAATCAGAGAAGAAAATAGAATTGGGGTTTCAATAGTAGAGAATGATTAGGTAAAGGTCACCCTTGCTCAAAAGCCAGTTGTATCCAACTCTAGGGTTCGGTGTTCATCTCTGCATATAGCCAAAGTGCCTGTCGGCATCTGCAGATGTTTTTGTAATCATGTGGCGTTCTGTGCATTCTGGTGTCTAGTCATGCCTGCCACATGACCTAAAAAACATGTGCAGAAGCAGACAGCACTGGCTCTTCAGCTTTGAAACAGAGATGAGTACTGAACCCTAGAGTTGAATACAATAGGCTTTGGAGCAAGGGCAACCTTTGCCTTTACCTAACTAACCATTTGAGGGCTGCAGTGGCTTAGTGGTTAAGGCACTGAGCTTAATGCCTGGAAATTGAGCAGGTAGCAGTTCGAGTCTAGTCATGCCTGCCACATGACCATGGAAATGTTTGCAAACACAGACAGCCTTGGCTCTCTAGTTGTAAATGGAGATGAACACTGACCCCTAGAGTCAGATATAACTTGCTTTTGGGTAAGGGAGACCTTGCATTGGGCGACGGACCCAGTGAGGGTGTTGCCTGCACGAGGGAGCTTTGAAGAGGCAGCACCCACGGCAAGCAACTTCATCCACCATGAGACCAGCTAAAGTGGGTTTGCAGGGGCTTTTTGCCATCTACAAGCCCCCTGGGGTGGGTGTATTGGAAGCAGGTGTGGGACACGGTGGAGACCAACCTCCTAAAAAATGAGGATTTTGTTTTTGGGGCAGCTTGATCCCTCCTTCACTCCTAAAAACAGTGGCTTGGGAGGGGGCTCAGGCAACATTTTTTTTTGGGATGGCAAAATTTGTCACTGTCTGCGTCATGGGCCCAGGGGGTGGCAAATTTGGCCTCTGTCCCGGGCGGATGAAACCCACGCTACACTACTGGTGTGGGCCCCATGTTGGGATCCACTGCTAGATGTACCCAGCTGAAAAAACCAATGACTTAGGTCCATGTAATCTAATGGATTCCACCTCCCTGTACAAATCTCCTTGAGTTTTAAGATCTGCAGAAGAAACCTTTCTCTCAGGTTTGCCATTGTCACAGGCACACCTGGTGAAGATAAGGCCAGGTGAGAGTAAAATATGAAGAATATTTGGGAGGGGGAAAAGTATGTCTGGGCAATTTTCACATTTTTGGTATACTGAGATATTGCTCCAAAATATCTCTACCGCACTAGTGCCATTTCTTTGCTTTGCATTAACAAGACATGAGTCTTGTTTTCCCCATTTCTAACCTCCTCCTCCTCCTTCTGAACAGCACAGTGTTGAATTCTATGCAATTCAATTGTCTTTCTGGGAAATTCTGTGCAAGAATTTTGCTTAGGAATGCTTATAAATTTTCACAGAAAAAAAATGAGATGCACAAGAAATCCTGCTGGAGATCTTGATGAGGAAAATAAACTCAATTCCCTCAGTTTCTTCCCAGTAGAGAGATTTTGTGCAATGTGGGCATTGGATTTGCTGACTGTAGAATTCTGGGAGTTGATGTTCAACCTCCCCTCAAAATAAATGTCCCATACTGGGTCAGGCCAAAAAAGAAAGGATTGCCCAAGGTACATTCAGTGGGCTTGAACATTAACACTTCAAAGTCTTAACTTTGAAATCAAGGACCTCACCAGGTTAGCTTGAGGCTGATATTACTACATTGTAGGAAGTGGATTCTGATTATTTAAACAAACTTGAATTCAAGTTTTCATGTGAATTTAGATCAGTCTCCCTCTGTTTCACAGCTTTAGTCACAAGTGAGACTAGGTTTCTTTTACCATTAAAGTCCTATAACTTGCCCAAAATATGACAGTGTAAAATTAGAGTCCTTCCTTCTTTAAAAACAAAGTATGCCTACATACTGTACCTAGCAACTACTGGCTGTCAAGAAGGATGCAAACAGCCCATTCAATGCTTCATTCTCTTAAATGCCTATGAAACAAAATAGCACCCTAGTTTTACACAAATGGTTATTTACACAAGTTGCATAATGAGCACCAAGAAGCTCAGCAATTTGCACAAAGCATCATCCTCACCCCTATGAGAATTACATCGAAATCACTTACAAATTCCTTAGTATTCTCCTTCCATCTCTGTTACTGTGAGAATGAGGTAAACAATGCTTTACATTTCCACTTTTTGACTTGCCTTTGAAGGACTTGACTGCAGTGGTTTGGTGGTTAAGACACTAAAATTGATGATTGGAAGGTCAGCAGATCAGCATTTTGAGACCCGAGTAATGCACAATAGAGCGAGCTCCCGTCTCTGTCCTAACTCCTGCCAACCTAGCAGTTCAAAAGCAAGAAATTCCAAGTAGATAAATAGGTACCAATTCAGTGGAAAGGTAAACAGCATTCCGTGCACTCTGGTGTCTATTCATGCCTGTCAAATGTCCATAGAAATTCCTGCAGACATAGACAGTGCTGGCTCTTTGGCTATAAATGGAGATGAGCAAAGAAACCCTAGAGTTGAATACGGCTGGCTTTCAAACAAGGGCGACCATTCCCTTTACCTTGAAGGGCTTTCTGAATCCCACATTAAATATTTTTAAACTGCAGAAAAGGTTATTGAATGAAATAAAATAAACAATAGAGATTTGTTGTCCTCTTCGTCATCATCACAACAACTCCTGTGACCAAGACATTCAGGTCCTGTTTTCATCAACTCCCTAGTGCTTCTGACCTTTGGTCTTGATTCTGAACCTCTGGCAGTCTGGCCTGAAATGCTATGACCTGACTTTCCTATTATGTTTCTAGTCAGTTTCATATTCTCTATGGGGTTCCCCCTACTCCTCCTTTCTCCTTTTGTGTCTCCTTTTTCATTAAGCATCCAAAAAGGGAAGCAAAGGGCAGATTAGTGTAAAGATGCCGACCCAGGAGTGACTAAAAGGCAGCCCACACGGCTGCTGTTATGCCAAGAGAGGCATGAACTCCTGTGGTGAGCATAAAAGGGGTTTCCAAGGAAGGCTGTTCATGTGGTTGTCAGAGAACTGCAGGGATGAAGACATTTTTGTTTTCCTGATTTCTGGCAAGACTGTTATTTGAATTCAGATCTAAAAATAAAAATGATAATAATAAAGAGAGACTATCACATCTGTGGTTTAGCTATAGCCAATTTTTAAAGCTTAGTCTCCTACTTCAAAGCTTAGTTGGCTCAGACATAAGCTGAAATGTTAAGATGCTGCTTTTTCACACACACACACACACACACACTGGACACCCCACAAAATGTCTTTGGTATGTACTTGCTGGCTAGCAGAGTGAGATAGCCTATAAGAGTAATTTCCACACAATATGCTACTTGTCTTCTCAGCTACAAAATACAGGTATCTGACCAGGGATTGTTCTAAAAAACTGGCATAAAATCTGTAATGGCCTCAAGTTTTATTCAATCACTCATTCATTCGTATCACTATCACACATTGTAATTTGGTCACAGTCCTCCTTTCCTCAAATACACATTTCTTTGTATTGACATCTATTTGCAGACAGAGAAAAACACTCTACATGAAAATCCAAACATGTTCTTGTGTGTGATTTTCCCAACATTCATTACTGAGCAAAATGACCCAATGGTAAAAGATTTCTATTACAACAGAAGGCAGGTTTTTTTTTATCTAGATAGGAAGTCTTGGTTAAACTTCACAGTGAGTGGAAATGTGGCATCCTTTGTGTAAAAAAAACAACAACCCCAAGGAACCTTCCTCTCGAGTAGGCCCCATCGTTCTTCTGAGTTGTGGCTCCCTGGCTGGACCACCCAGGCCCCGGATATGTGTAGAAAAGGTAGCATTAGGCCAAATAACCACTCCAAGTTTCATCAAGCAGTTATCTTAACTGCTGAATAGCTTGATGGTTTAAGTATTTGGCTGAGGGCCAGAAGTTGGGAGTTTGATTCCCCATTGTGCTTGAATATGATGGTCTTTGTTGATAGAAGGACAATAGAGAAGGAACTTAACTAGCCATCACTAAGAGGGTATTATCTCATGTTTCCTGTGAAAAATTGTCTCTGGGGATAAAAGACTGATAGTAGAGCTTCTCTTTGAAGATCTTAGAGCCCTGAAAAGCTTCTATAGAAGCATATGCTCTTTTCTGTCTAATCCAGAGTTTTCCAAACTTTGGTTTTTGGACTTCAATTCCCAAAGGCCTAAATCAAGTCTCCAAAGCCCTGATCAGTCAATGTACTGACTTAGGCTTCTGGGAATTGAACTTCCCCTGTGGGCTGTGGTCCCCATGCTGGGAAATATTGGTCTAACGTCAGGTACATTTCTTCCCCTTCTTCTTTTGGCTGCTTTCTAGGCTAGTGGCTTTCCCATATATTTGGGGAATAACAAGAAAGTATCTGCTGGAGTAATCTGTTACTGGCAAGCGGCAAAGCTTTCTATCAGAATGGCAGAGCAGCAATATGTCAGGATGATGACACACTGAGATCACAACTGTGTTTCTTGTGGCATCCTGCTAGATGATATATTCTTCTGTGTCATGGCAAAATGCTGTTTTTGGTTTCCTATGTTCCAGAGGCCAGATTATTTAACGCTGGGAGCTACAGATGTGAGAGAAAGATACACTCCCCTTGCTTGTCATTCGGTAAATACTTTGTGAACCATGGACTTAAATTTTATTTTTATATTGTAGAGCAAACCTGATCTTTTCTTTTTTTAAAAAAAGAAAGGGTATCCATTGGCTGGAATCCCGTTGCTCAATTATGCTTGCTCAATGGTGATGATGTCACTATTAACAGGAAATCACCATTCATTAAAAGTTATTTTCAGGAAGCAAGTAGATAGAAAGAAATAAGAAAAAAATATTATTGTAATGATAACATCTTTGAGACTACTTATTGTAAAAAATGGATAATAGTTTCTGAAATTGAGTTGGATGATTGGTTTAAAGATTGACTGAATATAGCAATAAATGATAGATTGATGTGTGAATTAAAATTAAAGAAGGGATTAACAAAAAGAAATTATTTTAAAGAGATTTTGGGAGAATTTGTTGAATATGTTTAGTGAATGTGAAAGGAGCTAGACTGGGACGAGAATACTTATCTTTTTGGAAAGAGGGGACAAATATATAAAAGAAATGTTATATAATGATAATAGGACGAGGTTTTACAGTGTCCCATTGGTGGTGGGTGTACTTACTAGGTTATATAATTTGGTTTTTTACATTATTGTTATTGTTGCTGTTGCAGTTGTTAGTTTTATGATTAGTATGTTTAAATTTACAAAAATAAAATAAAAAGTGATTTTCAGGGTTTGACTTGAATGCAAGTTGAGCTCAATACAACAAAGTTTCGTACACTCCTGATTTGGCAAATGAACCCTTTAACCAGTAGTGATTTGTGACTGATGATGACCTTGTTGGGTATGGCATGTGGAAATAGCAGGAATATTACCACCAATAATAGTTCATAAAACCAGTCTTGCTCCCTAGTCATGAGTAGAAGAGCAAGATATTTTTCTTTCCCTCAAAGTAAAGTACCCAGTTGGATTGGGAGCTATTATTTTTGCAATGGCCTCTGACGCTGACAGGCTGGATTAGGGAAGCAAAATAGTCAGGGAAGCACAGGTAGGCCAAGAGGGCCCCAACTGCCACCCCAGGCATCTGCATCACCAGGTAACTGGCCCACTGCATAATAGCGGGGCTGGCTCTGAACATGCCCCTACCTTGAATTGTCTGTATGAAGTCATGACGTGGGATGATTATTATTATGCATCAATGGCACTCCATTAGGTTGTAGCTCAAAAGAATGATGAGATTCAGTGATGTATTCAATATTATGTAGAGCATCCACTGTTTTATTTATATATTTATATTTTAAAAATACAGATATTGATTTGCATGGAACTCCACACATTTGCAACATTAGTGATTGTCTCATTTATAAATTCCCTTTTTGGATGTAAATAGAGATAAGCAACACCCCTAGAAGGGACTGCAATGGCTCTGGTGGCTAAGATGCTGACTGGAAGGCAGGAGTTCGGTACCCAAGTACTGCACGATGGAGTGAGCTCCCATCTTTGTCCCAGTTCCTGCCAACCTAGCTGTTAGAAAGCAAGACATTGCAAGTAGATAAACAGGGACCACTTGGGTGGGAAGGTAAACAGCATTCTGTGTGCTCCGGTGTCTATTCATGCCTGCCACATGACTACGGAAATGTCTACAGAAGCAGACGGCACTGGCTCTTCGGCTTTGAAACAGAGATGAACACTGAGCCCTAGAGTCGGATATGATTGGCTTTCGAGCAAGGGAAACCTTTACTTTCTCTTACCACCCCTAGAGTTGAACATGTCTGGCTTTTGAGCAAGGGAGCCCCTTATCCTTATAAAATGAAGAGAGAAAAAAAAATCCATATGGGAGGGGGGAATGCAACAAAAAGAGTGTACTGTATATTATTGTCATATTCATAAGCCTGAGACATTCTATTTATCACTGTCTTGGGGGTTAATCCCCCAACTATGTCCGAATTATTTGAGCTCATGGATTGAGAATGCCTGGAGTAGGTATTTTATGTCATCCATCCTGACCTTTACCGTTCTGGATTAAATATATGTAGGATCAACAGCATCAACAGGAAATACAGTGTTTCCTCTTTCAAAAAAAAAAAAACTCTCTTGGCTTATTACCTTTTTAGTCTTGCTGCTTAAAAATAGTAATGAAATTCAATGTATCATAGTATAGGAAATGTTATAGTCTTACTGATGCCATCCCCCTCAATTTCCTTGAGTTTCCATATGTGACAAGCAAATCTAGCTACATTCCATACACGTTTTGTCTACTGCAATGAACATATTTAAGTGAAGTTTAGTTCCAGAGACATTGTAAGGGGTAAATACTAGAACTTACATCATGGTAAGAGCAAGAATTGCTGTGAATTTCTCCCTTTGACCCTGAAAATGTTCCCCATCCTAAATATAGAACAGGGAGTATCTCTTTTGCTCTGGCCTGCCACCCTGCAAAATAAGCCTACATTTTAATTGTCAATCATGCTTTTGTGTGAAAGCTGTTTACCTAATGCTAAAGCTCCTGTTGCTTCCTTCAAAATTAGAAGCACCTCAAGATAAATTACAACATTTTGCTTTTAGATGATAAAAGCTCATACACAGCATGCTTGCATGTTTTATTTGCTCTTGCTACGGGGAGCTGCCATTTCTATAATAGTGTTCCTTTTTCTCAAAATCTTTTTTCTTTAGGTATTACTTGGTGCGTGCAAGTCTGAAAGTCCCACCTAGGATTCCACATCGATTGTTGGCAACAGTTGGGGAACAAAAAGGTGAGAGAGAGAAAAAACTTAGAGAGCTATGTCTGCTTTTGAGATTAATACAAAGTTGAGTTGAGAAACTGACCCATAATCTCAGGAGGATGAGCTGAAAGATTTACACTACAGCAAAGCACGATGAAGTTGAACTTCATGTTAGGAATAATGTTCAGATTTGATAGAGTCTAGACCAGTGTTTCCCAACCTTTGGTGTTTGAACTGCAATTCCCAGAAGCCTAAGTCAATTCCCCAAAGCACTGATCAACCAATGTACTGATTTAGGCTTCTGGGAATTGAAATCCCTCTGTGGGGCATGGGCCCCACATTGGGAACCACTGGTCTAGATAGTTTCATTAGAAACCTATATTAAAGTCCTAAATTAGTGGTGCCCAAACTTTTTTTTCCTGATACACAGCTGTGGGGGCCGGTGGTGGGCTTCCCCCACTGCTGACTGTTTCTATGTCAGCAGCTGTGGCTGACGTCAGCGTGCCACATCGAGGGACTCTCTCAGCGCTGCAGATTTTGAGATGGAGAAGCCTCGGAAAACTTCTCTGACATGGCGATCCAGTTTGCAAGAGACTTCTGAAGGGCTGGGACTGAGCAGAGGCTGCTCAGACCAGCAGGAGCTAAGCCCGATTACCGCTGCCACTGCAGGTGACATACTACTATGTCAGGCAGTGGGGGTGAATGGGTGGCAGTCTGGAGAGGGCCCAGGTTAGCAGCCTGGGCAGGATTAATGAGATGTATATGCCTAATTGGGCCCACAGGCCATAGTTTGGGCACCACTGTCCTAAATGATTCAGCATTAACTTATTTGAAACACTCCCAGTATTGATACAAATCTACCTGGGTCTGGAGATCACCTTTAAACTAACCACCTGATCAGCAGGTGTGCTGATTTGGGCTTCTAGTAATTGAAGTCCAAGAACAGCTGGAGCACCAAGGTTGGCTACCCCTGACCTCTATGAATTAGAATGAGAGACAGAAAAGACAGCACCATCTTGGTGGTAGATTTATCTCTCTCTTGTGCTCTTCCACTATGTGATACCCATGGGTCATAATTTATTGGTTTGTTAAAGGACTCTGAATCTTCCTCAAATTTCAAAATACTTTTCAATTCACATTTCTCTTTAATGTGACAATGGCTGCTGATTTAATGTCATAATAGTTAATTAATTTCAGCTTTTCATTGTTATTCTACTGAGCCTCTGACTTATCTGAGTTGTCATTTCATTATAAACTACAGTTGTACCTCGCTTAAAGAGCATAATGCGTTCCACAGGATTGCTCTTTAAGCGAGTTTGCTCTTTAAGCGAAACACCACTGAAAGTGACCAATTGTGGGGGGGATTGCGAACCCCGATTTATTTGTTAAGCGAGTTTTTGTTTGGTTTTATTTGTTAAGCGAAGCGAACATTCAGAGAAAATTCTGCTTTTTAAGCGATTTACTCTTTAAGCGAGATGGTCTTTATGAGAGGTTTGACTGTACTTTGGATGCAGTTGCCTGGAACACAGTGTATAAATTTTTAAAATCAATGAATCACTGGTTGAAATGCTTTTGCTTAGTATAGTAAGTTTCACTAGAGTAGGCCCATTGAATCAGTGGGGATTTGGTGAATTAGCTCTGCTATATGCTCCATTTATTCATCATTTATTTAACAGAAAAAATACAATAAATTAACCTAATCACATTTATTTAAAATCAGTCAAACAGGGGAAGCACCCTGTTGTTGTTTTTTTAAAAAATTGTAAGCTGTCTTGAGAATGCCATCAGGCAGCCTATAAAGGAAATAAATAAACAATAAATATTCCAGAAGAGGAAGACCAAATATAAGATTGTTTCAAGAAATGAAGCCTTTTTCAAGAGCTGACCAAGAATGTTAATGAAAGGATCCTTTGAAGTCAGCGACCTTAAACCACCAAAACCTGGAAGCAACTTGATGGAACCGAACAACAACAGGCTTACTATAATATATGAGGCTAGTCATGTGTGTTGGTCTTTAAGCCTAAAGTCCAATTTCTTTGGGGGTTAAATCCTATGGACCAATTCACAAACCTAAAGGGACATGAGGTTTATGGTATAAAACAAATAGAACACTAGCAGAGTAAAAATCTCCACAAGCACATTTTATGTTAGATTACCAGTGTGTTAATAGTTGTGCATGAGAAGTAAAAACATCTATCTAATTAATAGATTGAGTTACCTGAATTTAAGATGTCCAGAACCTCATTACTTTTTTCCATTCATGTCCAAACAATCTAAGATTTTCCTTCCAAGAGAGCTAAATGTTCCTGGAGTCGCCCAAACAGCATATAAACACCTTCCTTCCTTGTTTGCCTTTAGTACTTGATTCATAAAGGTAAGTTCCCTCTGAACATAGGAAACAAAAGAGAGACTCGTTTTGATCTATTTTTAACCAAAATGCGTCCAATTGACACTTCTTGGAGCCCAAATATATATCTCTACCCAATCTGATCTCAGAAATCAGTACACCAAAAAAATGCATTCATTAAAAATGTTTGCATGTCAAAGATGTGTGAAATATGTACCCCTGAAAAAGAACAGAAGTATTATTCAGGAAATGTAAAAATAGGTGCCTTTCAAAACAAATCGACACAAAAATATCAATATGTCACAAAACAAATGTGAAATAAGCAGTATTTCCTGGGCAACGAAAAAGCATCCATATACTGAAATCAGAAGAAATCAGAGGAAATAAGAGAACCCTGATGAGCTGGCGTTATGCTTATTCATATATCTGTGATTTGATATTCACATGGCAAACACCCACTCATGTTCCCCAAGCATAGGTTCTGTCCTTTGTAAAAACTCCAAAAGCAGCGGTTATTATAGCTTCCTATATTTATAAACTCTGCCACAGTCCAGAAGAAATGTCTCTTTTTATTTCTCACCAATCTGATGCCAACCAATTTGACTGTACAATCATAAGACCATTCCATTACACTGCATTACAAAAAATAAATATTGTCTGCTACTTTGTCTAATCCATGTGTCCTATACTAAATTAAGTGTGCTGAATCCAATTCTGAAGGCTGATTCTGCCTAGGACATCAGGGTCTTATGTAAGCAAATTTCACCCTCTTGATTAGGTTCTTGTGTTGATCATGTGGGGTATATTTGCCACAAATGTTGAAAAAATTGACCTGTGTGTTAACACAGCTATGCCTACTCATCTTTAGCTCAATTCAGACTCACTATGTCCTAGCTATAATATCCAATGAGATGGTTATGCGCAGTGATGGGATGTCACCGGTTCCAGACGGATCTCTGGAACCGGTAAGACCAATCCCGGAGGGTTCTCCGTGAGGGGAAGTCCACTTTTGGGGCGTCCGGTTCCGGACGCCTGACCGAAAGGAAAAAAAAATTAAAATCGGAGCGAAAATGGCTCTAATTGACTGCGCATGCGCAGAAACTCAATCTGACGCATTGCACATGCGTCAGATTGAGTTTCTGCGCATGCGCAGTCAATTAGAGCCATTTTCGCTCCGATTTTCAAAACATTTAGAACTTTCAGGGCAGCGGCGGCGGCAGCAGCCCTCTGAGGGGGGCGCCTCCCCGCGGCACGTTGAGGGCTGCCTCGGCCGTCCGCTGCTGACAAGCCCCATGCCCTGGGGACGCCCGGCGGGGTACACCGCTGCCGCTGCCTCCGCCGGGCGCCTGTGGGCCGGGTGCCTGCACCCGCCGTCCACAGCCGCCGCCCGCCGCCGCCGGAGCTGCCGCTGCCTGAATCCCTGTGGACTCCTTCTTGGGTCGGTCCCTTTTGAGCTCGGCTGCCGCGCGCTGCGGAGGAGGAAGCTGTAGGCGGCGGCGGTGCGGCATGGGGACGGCCCAGGGAGGCGCGGCAGCCGCGGCTGCCCGTCGCCCCTCGCCATGGCCGGAGCCGGGCTAAAAAGGTACCGGCCCAAGGAGGACGCCACAGGGGTGCAGGCAGCTCCGGCGGCGGCTGTGGACAGCAATCGGGGTGCCGGGTCCCAAGAAAGGTAAGCGAGGGGTTTTTATTTGGGGTGGGTGGGTAATTTATTTGTGTTTTGGGTGGGTGGTTGTTTTTATTTTATTTATTTATTTGTGTCTGGGTGGGTGGGCTGAGAGGGAGGGGTGTGTGTGTGTATGTTTATTTTTATTTTTTATTTATTTTTATTTTGGCCCCGCCCACAACGTCATGACGTCATGACGTCGGCCGTGACGTCATGACGTCATGCCATTGGCCACGCCCATGACGTCCGTGACGTCATGGCGTGGTAGTAGATTTTTTGTCATCCCATCACTGGTTATGCGCTAGAGACAAGCCCTTGGTCTATCTCGCCTTATACAGCGGTACTTCATACAATGATTCCAATCCGTTCCATGGGGCTCGTTGTTATACGAAACAATTACTATACATGCATCGTATAGTGGTTTTCCCTGTGGGATGCATCGTACAACAAATTTTTTTTTGCTAAGTGGTTTTTCCCATTGAAAAATTGTTGTACAATTTTTTTCCATATGAAAAAATTGTTATGTAGGATGCCATTTCCTCCCAAAACCTAATTGTTATGTGATTTTGTTGCTATACGGGGTGATTGTTGTATGAGGTTCCACTGTATACCTATTTCTGATGTCAGCTCACTGACTTGCCCAGACATGCCTGGCCAATGCTGGAACATGCATGCACCAGGCGATGAAATTCAGCTGAGACGGCAGCAGGCATCCTGGTAGCTGCAACTGTTATAATATTCCAATGTAACGATGCATTACCCAATACTATTTAAACAGTTAGAGCACACCTATAACTTAAAATCTGTACATGATAGGGAAATTCTGAGTTCAGATTTGGAATCACACAATCGATATCATGTAAATCTCATGTATTATTCCCAGTAGCAAAATCATTGTTGTGCAGTGTTATTTTATTTCAATTAGGATGTTGTTTTTTACTATATGGAGCTGGCTATATAGCTCAGTTATTTTGAATTATATGCCAGTGGTTTTTGTTATGAACATAACTTTTATTACAGCTCTTTTAAAAATTGTATTAATTTGCATGGATGGTGAACAGTGAATTAAATTTATAGTTGTTGGGGTTTTTTTTGCTAATTTTTCCGTGAATGTTATTTGCATTAATGACAAAGATGGTAGAATACAATCGTTCTCTAGAGCAATTGTCTTGATGCGTCTTCTGTTTTTAAAAGCTGCTTCTCATTTTGTACAGCTTGTAGTATACATTTAAAAGGAACTAAAATTCCCAAATGCAGAACAAAAAATGGAACAATCCATGGGTAAGGCCCTGTAGTGTATAGTAATTGCTTTTAAACTACAAGCCCAACAATTCAAAAACATCTGGATACACGGGAAGAAGTCAAAAAACAGATTTAATATTGTATTTCACCATCTGAGCCCCAGCACTGCAGATAATATAAATCAAGTGGATCAAATCTCGTAACCCTGTTTAAATGTAAATGCAAACAGTACATCCCACAAGCAAGTTGTTTCCTCTTCTAAATCTGTAGATTGTGCAGACTGAATGCAGTCATTTTGCCATCCATTATTCCACTGTAACATCTTCAAAATGTCTGCTGTTATTTTGATTTGAGAAGATAATCAAGGCAGGCCTGTTAGTAAGTGGATGGAGAAACCATTAGAGAAGACCAGTGTTCACCAGGCCCAGAATGTTAAAAAATAATTATATTTAAAGCTCAAGATAGCTGAGGCCAATAAGAGAGATAGTAGCATAGATAAGGGGTGCTTCCGCACCAGAAGCACCCCAACATGTCAAAAACTTGGGGGGAAAATACACCAGAAGTGGCCCAAATGTGCTGAAAACATGGTGAAAAGGCACCAGAAGTGCCCCAAACGTGCTCTTTTTGGCACTTCTGGTGGAGGAATCCTCACCATGGGCTGGATTAATTGGTACCATGGGCCAGTGCTGGCCCACAGGCCATAGGTTGGTAACTCCTGGACTAAATAGACCAATATTCTGCAGTGTTATTTGTTCTTTAATGGCTCTCTTTGGCAATGCTACATGCATTCTTTATTAGAGTAAATTTGTTAAGACATGAGCCCTCACAATCAATACCAACTTCCATTCCACTTTCAAAGGTTAAACAAGGAGTTTTCAAACATTGCTTGAACAAGAATTCAACATCATTGGTGTATGTTTTATCTTGGCTGCTCTGGACTAGAAGAGCACAGCAGAGTGTTTGTTCAACCATGCAAAATCTGTAAAACCCAAGAAGAATGTGTAGCATGGGGTGCCATTTGCAAGAGTAGCAACTGATTTGCATGGGCCTAATGCAGTCTAATGAAGGCTCTAATTGCTTTACAGGGCTGACATCAAAGCAGGGATGGTAAAAGCCATTAAAGCTTTATGGGGATCCTTTTGAAAGTGTGCCATAATTGATTTTTGGAAGCTTAGGGGGAAACAAGAATTAATAAAACAGAAGTTTAAGCTTTGGGATGCAGGGATGGCAAGACCAGTTCCTTTGATATTATTTACTGGGCATCTCAGAGTGTTGTTCATTCATATTTGTCATGGATTATTGTTTCAGAGCTCTGCCCCTTATGGATGGTGTATAAATTATGATGCAAGTAAGGGTGCTAAACTGAGATTGACCTCTTAAATCTTGGCACTTCATCTGATGATGCAAAGTTGGAAATCTTAATGGCTCTGTGAAGTGAAATGCCCAAAATGTATAACTGGGATGATTTCTTTTCCAGGGCTCCCCATCAGCCAACTATTGGCATAATCTGCCCCAACTCCAGAGTCCTGAACTGTCACCCATACTCTGGTTGAAATCACAGTAAAGAAACAGTGTTGGCACAGGGAAGGCTTCCTGACCTCATTGAGGAACAAGAGTGGAGAATGCCTAATGATTTTGCCCTCTTTAAGATCTTTGTAGAAGTAAATCTTTCTACCATCCTTCTCCTCTACCTCATGGAAACAATTGTTATGAGAGCAGATCTCAATGCCTAGTAACTTTTAGATTTGCAATGTGCCAAGGGAAGCCCATCTTAAGGGCTATTTTGTTGCTCTATTAGGAGTTACAGATTCCTATAAGGATGAGATGTTACGTATTCCCAGTGTTGCTATATGGAGTCGAAGCTTGGACATTGACTAAAACATCTGAAAGAGTATCTAAGCTTTCGAAATGTTAATCTATAGACAGCTGCTAAGGATATCATGGCTTGACCATGTGACCAATATAGAAATGTTGTGCTGGATGGGTAAAAAACAAGAACTGTTTAAGACCATTAACAAAGAAAGCTCCAATTCCTTGGCCATATAATGAGGGACAACATAAAGTATAAAATACTCCAACTCAATCTGGAAGGAAAGATCCTTGAGAAGAGAGGCCCTGGACATAGACAGACTGCAAGGTTGAAGAACCTGAGACACTGGTATGGCATATACTCAAAAGAACTCTTCCGAGTAGTTACGAAAATGAAGACTGTCACCATGATGATAGTCAATATCCGGAATGGATACGGAACCTGAAGAAGAATAAGAATAAGGAGTTTTTGATAAACAGAATAAACAGCATTTCCCTAAGGCCATGATGGCAAACCTTGGCACTCCAGGTGTTCTTGGACTTCAATTCCCAAAAGCCTAAGTCTCTGTGAATCTACACAGATGGGTTTTCTGGCACTCCAGGTGTTCTTGGACTTCAGTTCTCAGAAGCCCATGTCTCTGTGAATCCACATGTGTGTATGCACAGTAAACTCATTTGTGTGGATTCATAGAGACTTGGGCTTCTGGGAATTGAAGTCCAAGAACACCTGGAGTGTCAAGGTTCACTATCATGGCCCTAAGGCATTTTCAGGTATGTCTGTATGTCTGGCTGGACATCCCGCTATGGTAATGGAGTAGACTGTACATCCAGCAACTCAACACCAAGTCTCTGAAATCCTGATGCAACCCTGTGACATATAATTCTTATTATTCAAAAAGTGAACTCCTTTCATGTAGAGGAAGCCTAATAGGCCTTTAATTTGGTCTAAACATTCTCAGATTGCTCCCCTTACAAATCAAATTGCCCCTCTGTGGGGTGTGTGCCCCACATTGGTAACTATGGCCATAAAGGAAGGGAGTGGCTAACCACCTTGATGTGTTTTCTACCTAGAAAATCCTGGAAAGGGTCACCACAAGCCAGAATTAACTTAATTGCATTCAAAAACCTACACTTTCTTTCCATTCCTTTTTCTTTCCTTTCCTTTGCTTTTTTCGTTTCCTTCCCCCCAGTGGTGGGCAGCCAAACATTTTACTACCACATTGTGGGGGAAGCCAACATCGTGGGCGAAGCCAACATCATGACATCATGGGTGGAGCCAATGTCATGATGTCATGGGAGAGCCAATGATGTGGACGGAGCCAACATTAAAATCTCATAAAAATAAGAACAGTACACATAAAAATACAAATTAAATAGCCATAAAAATACATAAAAATAACATAAACCACATAAAATACACATTAAAATAAACACACTAAATAGACATAAAACACATAAAAATACAAATTAAATAGACATAAAACACATTAAAATACACATTAAAATAAATACACATTAAATAGACTTAAAAACACAAAAATACAAATTAAATACACATAAAACACATAAAAATACACATTAAAAATAAATACACATTAAAATACCCTCACCCCACACCCAAAGGTGAGTCACTTACCCTGGGGAGCAGGCTATAGGGAGCCTCAGGCTAGCAGCTTCTCTTCCTCCTCCCCACTTGGGAGGACAGCAAGGAGGCCATGCATGCACATCAAGCACTGTAGGTGCGCATGCACACCAAACTCTTGGCACACATGCACAGAGGGGGAACCGGCAAAAAGGTAAGCCCCCGAGGTGGTTCCCCCCAAAAGCCGCTAAAGGTTCTCTGGGACACTGGGAAAAGCTACTGCCGGTTCTGGTGAACTGGTGCAAACCTGTTGCTGCCTATCACTGCTCCCCCCTTTCCTTTCTTTAGCCAAGGACATGTTTAAGCAGCTTGTTAATGCAATCCAACATGTTTGTGCTGCTTACAGCTCAGTGAACTAGAGAAGAATCAGGGCTCTCAACTGGATCAAATTGCTGTCATTAGTTCCAATAACACTTATGAAAGTAATTTCTACTTCCATCAAGCAAAAGTGAATTGACTGCCCTTCAGATGTACAAGAAAAGCATTTTCATTTTCTGTAGAGGGCCATATTATTTTTATTGGGCAGTTTTATAAACTCACCTTAATCACCTCTGGATTTTTACAATTTAGCATGGCAAACACCAGCAGAAGTCCTTGTATTAGGGATGCCAACGTCAGATTTACTTTCAACGTAGAGTTTGGTAGTCCAGTCAATGTAAGAGAACTATCCCAAAAGCATTTTCTGTCTGTGTCATGATCTTACATTTAATAATTTCTAAATTTTGATTCCTAAAGTGAATTAGGGACTATGGTGGCTTAGTGGTTATGATGCTGAACTTGATGACTGGAAGGCCAGCAGGTCAGCAGTTCAAGACCCAAGTGCTCCAGGATGGAGTGATCACTCATGCTTTTAATAGTTTTTAACTAGATCTTTAATTGGTGCTTTTAGGAATTTTAAGAGTTTCTATAGTTTAAACGTTGGGGATTTTATGCACGTCAATTGGGGCGGCTATACAAATTGAATAAAATAAATAAATAACTTCTGTTTCTGTCCCAGTTCCTTCCAAACTAGCAAAAAGCAAGAAATTGCAAGTAGATTTTTGTTGTTGTTCAGTCGCACAGTCGATTCCAACCCTTTGCGACCTCATGGACCACTGTCCGCCAGGCACTCCTATCCTCCACCAACCCCCACAACAGTGTTCCATGCATTCTGGTGTCTACTCTTGCTTGTCACATGTTCACGAAAATGTATGCAAACACAGACGGCACTGGCTCTTTTGCTATAAACAGAGATGAGCACTGAACTCTCGAGTCAGACACAACTGGCTTTCCAGCAAGGACAATCTTTACCCTTACGTAATGTGAATGCTATATTGCTATATTGTCTGTTTTTTTTTGTTTGTTTTTTTGGCTAGGTGGTATCTGGGATGGGTGGGTTTGCGTTTGCTGGACTATTCTGGACACCCAGAGCAGAGTCTGTCACTAAGAGGGGCATTATACAAACTAAATGAATGAATGAATGTTCTTCAACCTGAAGAAAAAAAATAAACTCCCATTATGGGTATTTATCAAGGAAAAGAAAAATGTCCCAGACCTCTGGGTTACAGAATAAAATACACAACACTGAAGCAGAAAGGATAGGTTCAGAAAATGTACCTTTCAGGTGGAGAGTGCTGTAATTGTGTGCAGTTATTTATGCTAGTTTTAAGATTTGGTCAATTGTGGTTATCTTGATTTTTTTGTTCAAGTATTCAGGATGGTGTCCTAATGCCGGATAGCAACATGACTTTGGTGTCCCTTACATTTTACTCCATCCAGTTTCGATAACCTTGAAGAAGCAACTTTATTAAACATAACAGAGATAAGTGACTACATTTCACATGAGGAAATTAATAGGGGTATATCTAACTTTTCCATCGTCACTTAATGGAATAGCATACAAAAGCAGTTAGTTATCCTTCTTTCCCAGAAGCTAATTGGAAATGTCAAAAGGCAAGGTTGAGATGAAGGATGGATAATAGAGCTGTTTGACTTTCAGCAGAAGTTGTGCTTTGGAAGGAAAAAGATGAAAATGTGAGTCTCTAATCATAAAGAGAGGAGGTTATTTCTCATCAGTCCTAAAACTATTGCCCAGAAGTGTGTTGGAAAACATGTGTTTTGCCAAGATCATTGAAGGTCACTACTGCACAAGCTGGTCCACTAAGGGATTAACAATCCATGTGTGGATTGTGTCTACAGAACTTCTTAACCAATTTAATTTGTTCCTAGAGGTTGGCTGTATCTCAAAAAATTCTTATTTTGAATTTCCCATAGGAATGCATTGAATGCAATTCCCCATAGGAATGCATTGATTTCTATGTCTTGAAAAAATCCTATTAAAAATTTGTATCTCGAACCTGATTTTTTTCTGAGATTCCTGGATGTATCTCGAGTTTTTCTTAAGCTGAGCCATTCTTATCTCAAGATATTCAGAAGTGAAGGATCCCTCCACAGGAATTTAAAACACCTTTTTCCTTCTTAAGGTTGCCTGCACGCAGATTCACACATTACACATTATGGTAAATGTCTCCCTTACTTGAAAACTAGTCATGTCTGATTTTAGCGTGTAGTGCTCATCTCCATTTACAGCCAAAGAACCATTGCTATCTGCATCTGCAGACATTTATATTGTCATGTGGCAAGCATGACTAGACACTGGAGCATATGGAACACTGTTACCTTTCCTGCCGAAGTGGTACATGTTTATCTCCATACAATTTCTTACTTTTGAACTGCTAAATTGGCAGAAGCCGGGACAGATTATGGCTACTCACGCCATCACACAGCACTCAGATCTCAAACTGCTGTCTTGCTGACATGAAGCTTAGTCTTAACCACTTAGCCTTAACCACTAAGCCCCTCCACATTATGACTCCCTGCAAATATGGGAAATGAGGGTTTGAGTATGACTCATCTGCAAATTGAGGGGAGGGGGAGTCCATAGGGAGGGAGAAGCTTCCCTCCAAAGACTAAAAACAAACAAACCCAGTCTTCTTTTTACATGGCTTGTGAAATGCAGAGGCAGCAGACAGAGCATGAGGAGGGATAAGATGTCTCCCGCATCTAAAGGGGAAAGTGGTCTGATGTGAAGAGGAAGAGGAGGAAATATCCCTATGAAATGCAAAATGGAGGGTAGATTTGAAAGAGTGTATTTTCATATCAGAGATTACTCTGGGTTGAAAGGATTTATGCAGGGAACACCCAAAAGAGTCTCCTTTCATGTCCCTGATTGTACAGCTCTTGGAGAATCGAACCCCATTGTCCTGGTCTCCAAGCTCAGTGCTTTTATCCACTGAGCCACCAAGGGAGTGGCCAGACTGAAAAGATACCAGCCAGTGGCTACCTTAAAAGAGGTGGTGTCTTGAGTGAGCTGACTGAGCCCACAAGGATTGATGTGTGAAAGTCCTGGTTGCTTCAACCTCCCACAGGGTGGCCTGATTACAATACCACTGGTGTGCTAAATTCAGCTGGGTAGAGAATGCCATGTAGGTCACATTTAGAAGCCATGTTTTCTCAGCTTTCACAGCAGCTTTAGAGACTTTAGAGATGGTAAATGGTTTGTGTTCTATTCAATTCCCAGGGTGCAGAAACTGTAGAAATCAATACATGTTGGGAAGAGAGAACTGCTTGTTTTAATCTGTCTGTTGATCTTTCTTACAGAAGTATTATGTATCTGGTAACTGGGGAACTGCTTCCTTTAAAAACAGAAATGATTTGAGCATGAGTACACTGTTTATTCATTCATAGTATTGTAACTTGGAATCAACAGATGAAAATTTTTCTGTCTTTCTCTTTTAAACTTCTTCTTTCATGTCTCAATCAAATCCTGGACTGCCAAAATGAAGCCACTTTCTTGGCTTTGTCGTTGGCCAAACTTAAGTCCTCATCGGTGCTTGTTTCTGGCTGTAATCAACAGACCAGTAGTTGAGCTGGATTCTGAATTTCTCCACACTCACATGATGTGTTGTTGTCCCCCAGCAGCCTCCACTTGAACAGAAGCTATTCCACAGTGTGAGGACCAAACTGCTTTATCTGCTCTGTTCTTACATTATCAATAGGTAAAGTTTGCCCTTGCTCGAAAGCCAGTCATATCCGACTTGTCAAGGATAAATTTTAATCATTTATAAAGACTCTTCACAATATAATATTAATTTAATTTATTGCTTGCATAAGCCAAATAAAATCAGAACACATTCTATAAAGTACAATACCTTAATAATAAAGAGATGCAAGTAATATTAAGATTGGTCAATAATATACAAATTTGGAACAAAGCAAAGACAGGTTTCCCTAGGATCCCGTGTTTCCAATGACCGAATGCCTGTCTTTCCTTCTCCCTTATATACCTTCTAAAACTGCCTTTTTTCCCTAGTACATTAGGTCATCTCACGTTTTGTGGTTAGCAAGATACACGTGAGACATGGTCAGCATGAGGCACGTGTAACCCTGTCTTGAGCCACCTGCTGAAGTTCCTCCCTTCTTTCAGGTCACAGTGACATGATGACTCCCTTTATATCATTTTGATTCTACTTTTAATCAAATATTATGGATCAAAATTTATCTCTCACAATCTCTAGGGTTCAGTGCTAATCTCTGTTTATAGTCAAAGAGCCAGCGCTGTCTGCCTCTGCAGAAGTTTCCATGGACATGTGGCAGGCAGGCCTCAACACCAGGGTGCATGGAACACTGTACCTTCCCACCAAAGTCGTAGCTATTTATCTACTTAGAATGTCTTGCTTTCAAACTGCTTGGTTGACAGGAGCTGAGACAGAGACAGGAGCTCACTCCGTCATGCAGTACCTGGGAATTGAACTCTGACCTTCCAGTTAGTGAGTTCAGCATCTTAACCACTTGATGAAAAACTATGCTGGTACATCCTTATTTCACCCCCTATAATTCCATGACTAAAGCAGGAAAGATTTTTCATTTTTGCTGAAACATTATTTATTTATTTATTTAAATTTGTTTATCGCCCTCCTCCCCGAAGGGACCCAGGGCGATTCCCAATCAGCATGATAACAATTCAAAACCAATTTAGAAATGAAAAGTTTTAAAAGTTTTAAAAGAAGCTTAAAAACTTAGCATTAAAAACCAGGCATTATAGCTAGGTATTATAGCTAGGAGGCACTGGGTGTCAAATATATAAATATATGTTTTTTTAGGACAGCTCCATAATCAAGGACAGGTATTATCCCTGTATCTGTTATTTGTCTGTTTAAAAATTGCTTGCTGCCAGACGCCGGCCCCTTACCCACCCGGCCTGAAGAGTGAGGAACACCTGGGGAGGGCTGGTTGCTGATTCAGGAGATAATGGTCCCTTTGCCACAGTTGTCAATGTATGTGTTGGTCTTTTACGTTTTATTGCACTGTTACCTTTTATTGTATTATTATATTTTATTGCATTGTTACATTTTATTGTATTATTATATTTTATTGCATTGTTACATTTTATTGTATTGTTGTGTTTGTTATGTTGTGATTTTTGTTATTATGGCATAATTTTTGTATTGTGTATTGATTATTGTTTCTGTTATGGGCCATTTTTTAAAGATGTGTATTGTGTAATTTTTGTGCACACTGTATTATTTTGTTGTTCAGTCGCACAGTCAATTCTGACCCTTTTCGACCCTATGGACCACTATCCGCCAGGCACCATCCTCCTCAACTCGCTTAGTTCTGTGCCCATTGTCTCTACAATACCATCTAGCCATATCATTTTTGGCTGCCCCCTTTTTCTTTTGCCCTCCACCATTCCCAGCATCAAGGCTTTCTCAAGAGAATCCTCTCTTCTCATTTGATGTCCAAAGTACTTTAGCTTCATCTTTACTATTTGACCTTCAAGGGAGCAGTCAGGGTCGATTTCTTCTAAGATTGACCTATTTGTTCTCCTCGCTGTCCAGGGGACTCTCAAAGCTCTCCTCCAGCACCACATCTCAAAGGCATCTATTCTTCTGCCCTCAGCTTTCCTAATGGTCCAGCTCACTCAACCATACATTGCCACCAGGAATACCATTGCTTTGACTAGTGTATTATTATATATTGGATATTGTATCATTATTGTTGTTAAGCACTGTTTCTTTTTCTTTTCTGTTCTTTGGATGTGTATTCTATAATTGTTGTATATATTGTATTGCTGTATATTCTGTAAGCCACCTAGAGTCGCTTTCGCGAATGAGGCAGCATAGAAATCTAAAAATTAAATTACAATTAATTAATTAATTAAAATTAAATTACAATTAATTATTTATTTTATTCAGGCCAAAACCCTATTGTGTAAACACCAAAGTCACACAGGAATGGGCTCTTTTTTTACAGGGAATTATTCATGTACTGTATCTTGTTAATAAGTGTTGTCTTGTTGTTTATTTCTCTTACTGAAACTCCAAGAGACATAGCAAATGCTCAACATGGTTCAGAATTTATTTTTAAAGGTCAGTCTTTCTTTTCTTCTTTTCCTCTGTGCTTAGCTTCTGTACCAAATGCAACAAGACACTCATTTCAAATCCTATTTATTTATTTTTCTAAACCAATAAGAGTACAGCACTCTAGAAAAAACTGTAGGCAAACTTCCCTACTACACATACTCTGAAATCACTAGTTGATGCATTTTTGTATTCATTGTCTCCAAATTAAAAGCCAATTTAAAATGTGTTTTACTTTAGAACATTGGCATGGAACATTCAGTGAACTGCAAAAGTTTAAGGATAATTGTGTCTTGATTGTGGATTAATTTGGGAATTGTGAATTCGGTTGATTCCTACCAAAATGTGCATTAAATGAAATTTTGATGTATTTTTAAGAAATGATTTTTACCTGCCATAGAGAAGAAAAGAGTTGGCAGTTCATTACTATTCTAGGAATTCATTGAGAAAAGCATAAATACTATATGTGTCAAAGATAAAAGAAAGGCATTCAGATTATGAAATTTCCGGCTTTGACCTTTAAATTAAGTTTAAAATGTTGAGATCCAGTTTCCAAGTCTTCAGATTTTTTTTACTTAAAATCTTAGGAAATGGAGGCTTGTACCATTTGATTTTTTCTTTTCTTCTTTCATGTCTAGGTCAGACTTTGAATTGCCAAAATGAATCCATCTTCTTGGCTTTGTCATTGGCCAATCTTAAATCCTCATTGGTACATGTTTCTGGTAGTAACTGGCAGACCAGCAAATGACCCAGATTCTGTATCTCTCCACGTTCACACAGTATGTTGTTGTCTGCTAGCATCCCATGTTGAGCATGTTGGTCTTACATTTAAGCACTCAGAACCTCAGCCTATTCATGGTCTTCCAAGTGACGTAGGGGATGTCGAGTTCCTCAGCTATATCCTCCTTTAATGGTATTCTTTGTCCAGTGAGCTCATTCCTCCATCTTTTAATTTGGTTTTGCTCTTGTGTACCCTCAAGACTGTTCATTCGTGCCATAAAGCTCTTCCTGGATCTAAGCCGACAGATTTAAGCACATATCCATTCAGAGGAAGCTGAGGGTCATTCTCTTGCTTAGTTTTCTCATCCCTATTCTGTAAACCAGGATTAGGAATAACAAGAAAAAACACTGCTGTCAGATGGACACTGTGCAATCCAGGTATAACCTGGAGTGCTCATCATGTCTATTAATTTCAGTAGTGTTTTATTCCTTCACTTTCCAGCAGGAGGTCTTTAATTAATAGAAAGCTCTGCTGAGTACAGTATCTTCATCTGAAAGCAAATTGGCAGCACCTTAATATTGCTTTCAGCCACTGGAGGTGAAAACAAGAAACTTAGGAAGCCCTGTGTGTGTGTTTCTAAATTATAGAGCTGTAGAAAGAAAGAGCAAATGGCAGTAATGTGGGGAACGTGCAGTTTTTTCCTTCCTTTGTTGTCTTTTCAAATCCTTGATGTATGACATGCCAGGTCCTTAATATAAGTTAACCTTTCCAGTTTTAAGTTCATGTAAGGATTTTCAGAGAACATGATGTTAATGTCACTCATGGACGCAGGCGAAACACATGCTGAAGTGGAGGCAGACGTAAACCCAGAAGCCTCTCCCCCACCTCTGATTTCTTGAAATGTGAAATATTTTAAATGTGACAGTTTTGCTGATAGGAGTTCTGGCTTTTCTGGGAAAATACAGTCCTGTGAAGGAGTAACTAGTTGCAAATAGGTTATTTGTAGTTAAACTAGTTATATAATTGTCATTGCATAAGTAAACAGACAATTTGTTACAAATTACTCATTGCTTATAATTAACTTCTTTCTGCGATAACTACAGAATAACTAAGCTACACCAGTCCTTCTGCAACATTATTCCAACTGCTTTAGTGACTATTGTTATTGTTTTTCTTCCGTGTTTAGGCCAGATGTGAAACTGCCAAATTGAAGCCACCTTGGGTGAGCTCATCCTGTAGTTTCTTTCACAAGACCGAGTGTGAGAAATATTAGCTAGCACAAGGTGACTGTTGTCTGGGATACGCCCAATTGTGATTCAAAAATACCACAAACTTAGAAGAGACTCTTTCTGTGTACCCCACTATAATAATTATGGGAATGTGACCTACCTAAAAGATAGTAGAGGTGCATCTCATAGTAAAAGCAATGCCTCATATTACTGCTTTGTGCTGGTTTGGAGGTACACAAGGTGACAGTGACCAATGGCTTGTAATACCCTGATTGGTTTAAAAAGTAATCCAAAGTAATGTTTAACTACTTTAGAAAATGCCAGTTACATTTTTCACTTAAGAACTATAGATTATTACTTCTTGAAATTAACTTTTCAAGCTCTCTTCCCAGTTTGGGGAACGTCTCAAAGGTTCAGTGAAGAGGCAAGAGGTAAAGCCAAACAGCTTTCATTTAATATGGAATCAAAACCAGAAGAGCACAAAACTATTTCTGCACACCCAATGATGGAGCCCACCAAAACCTATTTTCCTAATACTTTATGGCTCTTTAACCTTTCATTAATGGATCAGGATGATTACATTGAGACTTGTTGAAAGAATCGAGGAGATATAGTAGAGCAGTAATGGTGAACCTTGGCACTCCAGCTGTTCTTGGACTTCAATTCCCAGAAGCCAAAGTCTCTGTGAATCCACACAAATGGGTTTACTGCACATACGCAGAGACTTGGGCTTCTGGGAATTGAAGTCCAGGACACACACAGTAAATTCATTTGCGTGGATTCACAGAGACTTGGGCTTCCGGGAACTGAAGTCCAAGAACAGCTGGTGTGCCAAGGTTCATCATCACTGTAGTAGAGTCTGCTAAAAATATTTTTTTTAATTTATTTTTACAATTTCTTGGTCTGCTTATCCCACTTCTTGCTAAACATTAATCAGAAAAAAAGGGGGGAAGACTCCGTAAAACGTTTGCTTACTGTAAAGAATATTTACAAAATGTAACATTGTTGGCAGGTTTCTGTTCCTTTAATTCCCTCAAACCAATGGTGGTGAACCTATGGCATGCGTACCAGAGGTGGCACTCAGAGGCCTCTCTGTCCAGTCACCCCAGCACAGAATTTGCCCCGCCCCTCTGCTCAGCAGCCCAATGGGATTACTTCCTCCATCCCTCAGCACAGTGTTTGCCCCACCCCTCTGTCCAACAGCCCAATGGGAACGTTTCCTTCCTCTCCGGTTGCTATGTTGGCACTTTGTGATAACTAAGTGGGTTTTGGGTTGCAGTTTGGGTACTTGGTCTCTAAAAGATTTGCCCTCACTGCCTTAAACTCTGTCCCCTAGTGGTTATTTGGATTAGTTGCAAATTTTCACCCTGTTGAATTGCAAATAGTAGGAGGATACAAGACTAAGACCTGGCATTAAACATTATGAGTTTAATCTCCAGCATCAGTTGCCAATAATGTGAGTTCATCCTTTATTCTGTGAGACAGCCTATGTTGTGAATGAGAATTCTGCTGAAAAGGTTCTGTATAGGAGGTTATAATATAACAACATATAGCATACAACAGGGCTTTTCAACCTACAGCCCATGGGCCAGACTTGGCCCATGACACCATTTCATGTGGCCCACATTGCCACCATCAGAAGCGGACATGTTTACAACAGCTGTAATGTGCCTGCAGCTGTCGTAAGCATGTTTATGACAGCCATGGATATGTTTTACAGCAGTGTTTATGGCAGAGGACCACCAGTCCAGCCCGCTCAGCTGTCTGAGGGGGCGTGGTCTGGCCTGTGGCTTAAAAGGTTGAGAGCCCCAGGCATACAATGTATATAGCAGCATATAACAATCTGTGTATAAAATTCGATAATGTCCCAGAAACCCTTGACTAATTTCATACCTTTGAGATGAGTGTCCAGCATATGGATGTACAGTGTTTTATTTTGTGCTTGATCCCTGAAAGTTAATTTAAAAAAAAAAAAAACAGCAGTTAGTCTTTAAAATGCTACAATATTTTTGTTTTGTTTTGTATTGTTTACTCTCTGATATCTATGTGATAATAATAATTTCATGAAAGAAGTAGAAGTTGCTCTTTAGAAACTGTAGTTGTCTGCTGAGTTGCAGGTATGTGTGACAGAAGGTAGGTTTGGATTATTATGTTTTTTTAAAAAATGTAAAAATAATGCTGTCCAGATTAATTAGAGGTACACTTTTGATCAATACAAAGTTCTTTAATTAATTAACCTGATTAATCATTTAAATGTAGCAGCCCTAGCATATGCATGGCAATTAACGTAACATGCCAAAAGCTACTGTCTTGTAATATCTCTGCAAGCCATTAAGATCTCTGAGCCCTGCTGAAACCTAGAGTTAAGAATTAATTCAGCAATTAATTAACTTGCAACAAGCTTCACTTTGATCATACAGATTATTATTTTTTAAGTTGAATTAGCATGCAGAGAAAGCATTTCACACAACACTCGCCCTTTCACCTACCTCATAATCTCAGGTCTTGAGCAGTTTACACTTATGAGTAGTAGTGCTGTTTAGGAGGGAAATGTACTGAAAGCAACCTGCAAAACCATAATGCCTTCTTTTCAACATGTTTGTAGAAGGACACAGAAAGAGCCTCCTCAAAGATTGTGGTATTTTTGAACAACAAAGAGGTGTACCCTGGTAATGGCAACCTTGTGTTGGTTAATCTACACTGTGCTGAGGGATGGAGGAAGTAATCCTATTGGGCTGCTGAGCAGAGAGGCGGGGCAAACTCTGTGCTGGGGTGACTGGACAGAGAGGGCTCTGAGTCAGCACCATCTCCTCTGCCAGCATTTCTTGTATCTTAATCAGCCTTGGGCGATATTAGACTTTTATTTCCCCCTAATGGCAATTTCTATTATAGCATGAAAATCTTTTAAAGGATAAGAACTACAGAGTCAGTCCATGTTGATATTTTCAGACTTTTTAATGGGAGGAAAAAAAACCTCATTCCTAATGTTCGAGCATGCTTTTCAAAAAATCTTACACACATCCCCCCCCCCAAAAAAAGCTAAGAATCATAGTTAATAAGGGATTTATCTGAACAATCAACTGATAAGTTGATTTCTCTTCTGAAATCAGTAAAAACTGATGGGATTCCAGGCACTAGCTCTGTCTCATTACCAGTTGAGCCAATTGCTTTTCTTTTTTGGGTCCTCTTATGTTGAGGGAAGAATATATTTCTCTCATTGGTGCAGTTCGGCCAATGAATCTATTATGATGAGATTAAGATGAAAATAAATAGGACTACATTGCTGCTTTTGGGGAGCTTATCTGACTTATGTGTTTTACCATCACCTGTGCAGCATAGTAAAGATAATGAGTTTTCATTTGTCAATTCTACATTTTCATTGTGATGCTGAAGAGGTGGGCTGACTGAGGAACAGTTTTGGGACATTTTTAAAAAATGATGGGTTCATGACTGAATATGAGTCAACAGTGCAATGTAACTGGGGGGGAAATGGGAAATGCTATTATAGGCTGCATTAAGATGAAAATAAATAGGACCCCCAACACTGGGAGGTACTAGTCCCCCTCTGTTCAGGACTAAAAGGATGTCAACAAACTAGAACAAGTTCAGATGAGGGTAGCAAAGATGTTCAGGGGGCTGGAAACCAAAGCCTATGCAGAAAGATTGAAGGAATCAGTTATGTTTAGCTTTGAGAAAAGAAGATGGAGAGGGAATATGATAGTACTTCTCAAATACTTCTAAAATAGTCATAAAGAGGAGGGATAGGATCTGTTCTAAAATAGTCATAAAGAGGAGGGATAGGATCTCTTCTCAGTCATCCCAGAGTACAGGTCACGTAATGAAGGGCTGAAACTACAGAAAGGCAAATATAGGCTGAATATCAGGAAAAGCTTCTTAACTCTTAGACCATTATGATAATGGAATCTATTACCTCGGGAGGTGGTGAGTGCACCATCTCTGGAGGCATTCAAGAGAAAATTAGCCAACCAACTGTCAGATCTGCTTTGCCTTGAGAAGAAAGTTGGACTCAATGGTCTCATGGCCACTTCCAATTCAGTTATTCTTTGGTTCTATGGTTTTGCTATAAGTATAGTGTATGCTATCCAAAACACAACAAATGTTCACATAGAATCGACTGTGGAACATTCAACAGTGCTATTTAATTCCTGCCTAGTAATAATAAGTACATTGGCTCAAGTGGTTAAGATGCTGACTGGAAGGTGGAAGAGCAGCAGTTCAAAACCCAAGTATTACATGATGGAATGAGTGCCCATCTCTGTCCCAGCTCCTGCCAACCTAGCAGTACAAGAGCAAGACATTGCAAGTAGATAAATAGGGACCACTTCGGTGGGAAGGTAAACAGTGTTCCATGTACGGTAAAACCCCTACTGACAAATGCCCCTACTTACGAATAATTCAACTTATGAATTGGATCTGCACTGAAAACAATGCCTTGAGTTACGAACATGCCCTGGTTTACAAATGGATCCCCCCCCCCTCTGTGTTGCCTCCAGTGAAGCAAAAAACACCATTTTCTCTATGGGTTCATATTTTATACACATGCAGCCTTTCAGAGCCCTGTAGGTGGCAGTAGAGTTCTTAGAGAGGAGTTCTTTGTCTAGAGTTTCAGCACCAAAATGGCTGGCTGTTGCTATTTCTTGCTAGAGTTTTCTGACTTTTCTGTCCATTTTCAAAGCTTTTTGCTTATGTATGCTTTCCTTTCAATGCTGCTGGTTTTTTTGGGTGGTTTGGTTGATTTTTGGAGGGTGGAGGTGGCCCGTTTTGATTGTTGGAGGGTTGGGTGAGGCTTTTGCTTTATCTGAATGGAGCTGGCTCTTTGGCTATAAACAGAAATGATCACTGAGCCCTAGAGTCGGATACGACTGGCTTTCGAGCAAGGATGACCTTTACCTTTACTAATAATAATTATGTGCAATTCAAGATAATTTACTTCTCAGGTCTTTCTAGGTAGGGAGTATAGAGAAGTGGTTTGCCATTCCCTTATTTGGGGGCAGCCTTGAACTGTTCAGCTACATAGACTGACTTTACACCTAGGAGGCACAGCAGGGAATCAAATTCCTAACCTTTGGTTTTGCAGTCAAATACTTTGCTGACTGATCTATCCAATCAGCTAAATTACATGTCTAACTAGAATTAAGCACAACAGAGTTAAATAAGATGGCTCAGAGTTACTTCCAGGTAAGTGTGGGTATAGAGAAATAGTGTGCTGGAGTCATTAGATGTGGACTTGGACTTGAAAGACCCAGGTTTACGTCATCCTTCAGCCACACATGGAATGACTTGGAACCAGCCAAAATTGACTATGGGATTGTAAAACAGATCGGCACAAAAATTCTAACAGTTATCTGTTGTCTAATTTCTTTTCATAGGTGAGTCAGTCCTTTGCTCAGCTTGCATCCATGAGAACAGCGTCTACAGCAGAGTGTTTCAGATCTTGTACAGGAATGAGGAGATTGTCATTAATGAGTCCATGAACTTCAGGGTCCACCTTCTCCTGGATGGTGAAAGGGTAAGTCGTCTTTTCTAAGCAGCCAAAACCTCCCCCCAAATTAGTAGAAGTGTAATGTTAGAGAAGAAGAGGTAATTGTATCACTTTGTTCTGCTTTGGAACATTCTGCCCACTTCTTAGCACCACAGTTTAAGAAGGGCCTCAACAAGTTGGGGCATATCCAGAGGATGAAGACCAAGATTGGAAAAAGTATATATCCCATGCCCTATTAAGAAAAGTTGAAGGAGCTGGTATGTTTAGCATATAAAAGAGAGGTCTGAGAGCAGTTATAATAATCTTCTTTAAATACATAAAGGCCTTCACATAGAAGATGGAGGGTGCTTGTTTTCTGCCACTGTGGATGCTAGGCCTAAAATAATTTGATTCCAATTGCAAGAAGAGAGATTTGAACCAGACATTAGGAAGAACTGCCTGCCATAACATTTGTTGGACAATGGAAAGAAGGATTTTAGATTGCTGTGGAGTCTTCTATATTGGAGGTTTTTGAACAGATGTTGGAAGACTACTGGTCAGAGATGCTTTATCTGGGAATTGTTTGCTTTGTGATGGAGTTGGATGCACTGATCTTTGGGGCCTTCCCTGCACCTGAAGGATGAAACAAATCTCAGAGTGTGGTTTAAGAGTCACATCATTAATTAGAACAAGGAGCTGCAGTAGGGAATACTGTACTAAGAACTGAAAATATGGATAACCAAAGCCAGTCTAACATATTTTGCTAAGCTAACAGTGCCTCCACACACTCAATTTATATTGCATATGATCTAACATTAGGTACTGTACACAGAACTTAAATTGATGTTGCTTTATTGTTAAAGTCTCTCTCTCTTCTGCTTTTCTTCTCTCACTTTAAACTTCCTCACAGTTTGCAGCCTTCAGCTCACAGGAATAGGATAGGCTTTCATTCATTCATTCATTGATTCATTCAAATCTAGTGTTATACCACTAGGTAAAAGTAAAGGTCTCCCTTGCTCAAAAGCCAGTTATGTCCAACTCTAGGGGTCATCTCCATTTACTGCCAAAAAGTCAGTGCTGTCTGTGTCTGCAGACATTTCCCTGGCAGGCATGACTAGGGCACATGGAATGCTGTTACCTTTCCTGCTGAGGTGGTATCTATTTATCTACTTGCAATTTCTTGCTTTTGAACTGTTAGGTTGGCAGGAGCTGGGACAGACTACAGTTGCTCACTCCGTTGTGCAGTACTTGGGTCTTGAACTGCTAACCTGCTGACCTTCCAGGTCATCATTCCGTGACTTAACCACTGAGCCACCACTGCCTTATTATACTACAACATTTAGTTAATTTAGAACACCTTAATTACAGAAAAGCAATTTGAAAGGGAAGCCTTAATCTCCATCCTTCCCTGATTTTGTGGTGCCTGTTTTCTCTTTTCCTGAACTTTAATTACCATTTCAAGAAGCCTCTGAAGAGATGGTCATGAGAGTCCCAACAAGATGTATTGTGGCCTGCAAGATTCTGCATGGTGTTCTGTCTAGTGGAGAATATTCAGTTCCCCCATTTTCATTCATCATCTCTTTGCTCTGCATCTCTGGGTCCTCCATATTTCAAGTTGTCAGTCACCAAGGTCTATGGTAGTTATATTTCTTTAGTACCACTTCAGCTGAAACATTGATGGATGCCTCCTGACTGTGGATGAGAATCTCATCTGTCTGCGGCCAATGGTTGGTGATTAATCTATCCCCACTGATAGATCTCTCACACACAATTCCAGTTGCATTTCATTGCACAGTTATCACCCCCCTCTCTGCCCTTTCTTTGCTACATATTGTGGCAGACAGATTGTAAGAGTGGTTTTCTTTTCCCAACCTTTACAGGTGAAAGAGGCATTAAGTGAAGCAGATTTTCAGCTCAAGCTAGAGCTGCAGTTTACAGACAGCGAACAACAGTAAGCATTCTCATCCTTTTCTCTTTCTTTCTTTCTTTTTTGCAGCAGTGTCTAGAAAAGAATGAGATTGAATCTCAAAATGAACTGGATTTACAGTGGAACCCCGACATACAAATGGTTCAGCTTACAGAAAAAGCGACATACAAATAGAAATCTTGGCTAAAAAAATCAACATACAAATTTTTAATAGGAAAAATTTGATATACAAAAAAAACCCCAGTGACATCTAGTGGCCTCTTCTGATAAGGCAATGTGTTTTCGACAGAACTTTTTTGACATACAGATAACCTTGCAGAATGGAAAAAAAATGTATGTAGAGGTTTTACTGTATCTGTAATGTCAGGGTGAATATAAGCATGTCTAAACAAATGCTTAGGCTGCTCTTTCAAGCTCATGGTGGGTCATTCATACTATCAAGGGTTGTCTGATTATGTTGTTAATTACTCGGTTTTTTAACATGTAATTTGTTATTTTTTTATTTATGTTTTGTATATTAGTGTGTTGTAAACCTCTTGAAGTAGTCTTATACCAGCCCCAGCCCCTGAAACCATCCTATCCAGCCCGTCACTTCCTCGGCCAAACCTGGAAGTGGAAGTGTGTGTGTTTACATCACCTGTAAAATGTGCCTGTGCATGTGCAAATGCACCACAAGCTGGTGTAAATGCAGAAATGGGTGCATTTACATCAGCTGTAAATGTACCAGCTTCTGGGGTTTTTTTTGGGGGGGGGTATGGTCCAACCCACGCTGCTGTCTGGGGGAATGGTCAGGCCTGAAACAGAAAAGGGTTGGCCACCCTCATACTTGATGGATCATATATAAATTAAATGAATGAATTCTGACTTCGGTAGGTCTTTAGAGATATATAGCAATAGTAATTACTGCCTCATAGTGTTTAGTGCATTCTCTGAGTGTTTCACAAGTAATTAGGATTTTGCCCCCAACATGCTGGGTCCTCATTTTATCAACCTCAGAAGGATGGAAAGCTGAGTCAGCCTTGTGTCCCATCAGGATGGAATTCAGATTGTGAACACAGTTTTGGCTGCAGTAAAGCAGTTTAACCACTGTACCACAAGGGCTCTTATACAATGTTCAAAGATTACTTTACCACCACCATTACCTAGTGCCTGAGTTGGGATTTGAACTGCTGTCTCCTGAGACTGGTTCAATACTCTATCGACTATGTAATGTTGACTCCCTCAATATCTGGCCCATTTCACCCAGTATTATCAACTGATGCTATGATCAACTTTCCAGGGATTCCTATTGGGTTGGAGATCCCTGTTATTGCTTGGTAGCAACCCATCCTAGTTTTGACCATGCCTGACCTCCCTTAACTTCTTAAAGCAGGTGAGATTGGACATGTTTGGAGACTATAGAAACTCAACATCTCAGCCCAAATGATATGGTGATACATTGCCATTAACACCATGGGTATTGGAAACCTATGCAGCAGTTTTATTCAACCTCCTGCTCCATTCACCTCTGACACAAGCTAGGCATTTAATCTGCTTCGGGCTGGCAGCTTTTCACAGAACAAGAATGGCAAGTTAGAAACCCAGTGGCTGCCTTTAAAAACAACAAAAGCTATGGCTCTGTGAATAGTGGCATGCAATTCGCTTCCGATTTTTCTCACAGCAGTGTCATAATATTGACATTGGTACTGCAAGAGAAATTAAGAGCTCGGCACCAGCCTTATAAATGTCCCTTGCCACTGCAAGGCAAGCACAGCCAAGTGATAAAAAAAATCCACTCACACCATTCTGTCTGGGTCTCTAATGAGGCAGCACAGAAAGCCAAGGGAAAGCTTTTCTCAACTCTATGCACTGTTTCTTCCAGGCTGAGAGATGTCACTGCCATCCCTGTGATCAGCAGCCGCACATTGGGGCTCCACTTCAATCCAAAGCAAGGCCTGCATCATCACATCCCTGTCATGTTTGACTACTTCCACTTGTCAGCAATCTCCGTTACCGTACATGCCTCTTTGGTGGCGTTGCATCAACCCTTAATCAGGTAAACAAAAAGATCACCATTTCCCAAAGATAGAGGAAAACAAACTGAGTCCCTCTTGCCCCCCGATTTGTCTGATTGTGGTCAACAGTCTTCCTTATCTTAGCACTTAAAGTCACTTATAAAAATGTGTTGTTTCTCTGTATAAGGTATTTATGCAACAGCATAAATTGTAGTGAAATTGTAGTGAAAAGTTAACATGCCACTGCTCATATTCCTCATGCAGCTAACACAGGGCAATTAATACAACTGATGATTCCTTAATTAGTAGCAATTTGTCACTGTAGCTTAATGCCTTTACAATTAGATGGCATACCTAGTTAATAGGATTCTGGCCAGCAAAATATTCCATGCCCAAAATACAAGCAAGTTTTGGTTCTCTTCTTTTCGTTTCCTTCTCTCACCTTTCATCATTTATCTGTCTTCTTTTCATATCCTCTGTTGCATTATTTCCCCATATTTATTCAACTTTTCTCATCAATTTCTTCCTTTTTTGTCTTTTAATTTGTTATGTTTATAATCCACCTTCCCTTCAATCAGCTCAAGGTGGCATATATGGCTCTTCCTTCACTTCATGAAGTTCATTGATGAGAAACAGTTGGATGGGTCTGGATTCATAGAGACATGAGAGGAGAAAGGGGAAAGTGAAGGTTGTTTGTTTGTTCATTTGTTTATTCATTCATTTGTTCATTTATTTGGAAAACAAAGCAATCACACTTATATTCTGCCCCGATAGCACTTGGTGCACTAAGGGAGGTTCACAAGTTAATTAGAAATTTGCCCCCAACATGCTGGGTACTCATTTTACTGACTTCAGATGGATAGAATACTGAGTCAAGATTGAACTCACAACCTTTGGGTTGCTGGACAGCAGTTTAACCACTGCACCACTAGGGCTCTGTTAGTCTGATGTCTTTTTTGTTGTTGTTCAGTCGCACAGTCGATTCCGACCCTCTGCGACCCCATGGACCACTGTCCACCAGGCACTCCTGTCCTCCACCATCCTCCTCAACTCGCTCAGCTATGCGCCCACTGTCTCCACAATACCATCCAGCCATCTCATCTTGGGCCTTCTTCTTTTGCCCTCTACCCTTCCAAGCATCAAGACTTTCTCAAGTGAATCCTCTCTTCTCATTTGATGTTCAAAGTACCTTAGCTTCATCTTTATTATTTGACCTTCGAAGAAGCAGTCAGGGTTGATTTCTTCTAAGATTGACCTATTTGTTCTCCTCGCTGTCCAGGGGACTCTCAAAACTCTCCTCCAACACCACATCCCAAAGGCGTCTATTCTTCTGCGCTCAGCTTTCCTAATGGTCCAACTCTCACAACCATACATTGCCACTGGAAATACTGTTGCTTTGACTAGCCGAATCTTTGTTTGTAATTTGATGTCTCTACTTTTCACTATGCTCCCCAGGTTTCTCACCGCTTGCCTCCCAAGAATCAGTCGCCTTTTTATTTCATGGCTGCAATCACCATCTGCAGTGAGCTTTGATCCTAGGAAAGTAAAATCTGTCACTGCTTCTACTTCTTCCCTATCTATTTTCCAGGGACTGATAAGGCCTGTTGCCATTATCTTGGTTTTCTTGATATTGAGTCTCAAGCCAGCTTTTGCACTTTCTTCTTTCAACCTAATCAGGAGCTTTTTAAAGTCCTCCTCACTTTCTGCCATTAGGGTGGTATCATCTGCATATCTCAAATTGTTGATGTTTCTCCCAGCAATTTTGATCCCAAATTGTGATTCCTCCATCCCTGCATTTCACATTATATGTTCTGTGTATAAGTTGAATAAGCATGATGACAAAATGCAGCCTTGTCTTACTCCTTTTCCTATTCCAAACCACTCCGTCATTCCATTTTCTGTCCTAACTGATGTCTGATGTCTACATGTTACTAATGTTGCTCTGTGTGTAGGGTGGTATATAAATGTGAAGATAAAAAAATAAATAAAATAAATAAATAAATAAATAATTCTGAGACCCCAGCTCTATCTCTTTTGGGAAGAAAAACCACTGTGGAAGACGACTTCTGGAAAGGTTCTTTCTCTCACTGACATGCATAATAACAGTCCAGTTCCCAGTAATTGGAACAGACTTCCTCTTCACATAATGATCATCCATTTCTTTTCAGAAGAAAACATGTGCATAGCAAAAGCAAAGATGCAAAAACGTGCTCTCTGATGTTTTTAATTCTTAAAAGCCCATGCAATAAAGTACCAGCAGCGGTTGTGACATTTACATTTTTGTGTGTTAAAGGTGTTATTCAAGTGACTTTGCTTAATCTGCACAAAATAGTTCCCATTCTCTTCTTTCACTGAGAGACTGCAAAATAAGTTGCTTTGTTGCTGAGTGAGAAGAACAGTTTCATGCTTCCTTATTCTTTGCATATAAGGGTGAGATAAAGAAGGTTTAACTTCCCTATCCTACCACATGCAGGGTTTTAAAGATTGCCACCAACACTTTGAATCTGGCTCAGTTTCTGCTCATTCCTTTTTAATTTGTTGTGTTTTCCATTAGCTTCACTCGTCCAGGAAAGGGCTCATGGCTTGGGAAAAGCAGCATGGAGATGGATCCAGATCTGACCAGAATGTCCCTGGAAAACCTAGTGTTTGGAGCTGGCTACTGCAAACCTGCTGCATCAGAGGTAGGGGGAACAGATGCTTGCTTTCAAAGACAATGTTAGACATCTCTAGACTATTATAGGGCTCAAAATTGGAGTTGGACCTCTCTAGGTAGGATCAGCAAATTGGTGAGACAGGTGAGTTTGCCATATGTTCTTCTCCCACCACTAATGGGGCCAGGAGATGGCAGCTACTGGTTTCTTGCATGCCTTCATTTTTTGACCTCATGACTCATTTACCTTACTGCCCAAGGGACTAATTCTTGTTTGCCTCAGAGATTAATTGATTACTAACATTGTACATTTCAGTAATTTAATTTTCCCCCTTCTCTTTCCTTCTCTTTTCTTTTTTGACCAGTGTTTAAAATATTGCTTTCTTTAGGGCAAGAACTTTCCAGAACCCATCAGTATGAGGCATTGTGGGAGCTAATAGTTTCTCATATTAAACATTTTCCCCTACTTTCTGCTGTATACAGAATGACTCCACCTTTTCCAATTTAATCCATGTCACCTGATATATCATATTGTACAATACACATGAGGTAGTGTACCATACAGTAGAACCCGCTGCCGTGGCTGCTGCGCCCTGTGCCCTGCTGGCCCTGCCACTAGCCAGGAGGATAAAGGAGCCTCCCATGGCCACGGGAGGCTCGAAGACCGCTGCGCCTTGCACCCTCCTGGCCCTGCCACTGGCCGGGAGGATAAAGGAGCCTCCTGTGGCCACGGGAGGCTCAAAGATGCCTCCGCCACTGCGCCCTGCACCCTCCCGGCCCTGCCACTGGCCAGGAGGATAAAGGAGCCCCCTGTGCCCGTAGGAGGCTTGAAGACAATGATGACAATGTGCCCTGCGCCCTCCTGGTCCTGTCACCAGCTGGGAGGATAAAGGAGCCTCCTGTGGCCATGGGAGGCACGAAGACACAGCGGCAGCATCCTGTCCCCCCCCCCCCAGCCCTGCCACCAGCCAGGAGGATAAAGGAGCCTCTCGTAACCATGGGAGGCTTGAAGACGCTGCCACTGCCACACCTTGTGTCCTCCCGGCCCTGCCACCCTAATGGACTCCTTCTCTCACCCGGTCTGGCCCAGGGAGAGGAGAAACAGCTGTGCTAGGGGCTGGGGGCTATGAGACCTGCTGCCACTCCCCCCAAAAGACTCCTTCTCTTGCCTGGTGGCCCGGGGAGAGGAGACGCAGCTGGGCGTCCTCTAGCCGGGAGGAGGAAGGGACACCAGCTGCAGGAGGCATCAGCGGACAAAATCTGTGCCACTGACCAACATCCTTTGGCTGGGAAGAGGAATTGGACTACAGCCACAGGTGGATGTTTTCGCATTATAATGTTTTCTACTATGATGTGTATTGTTCTACTGTATGATATTTATTGAACCTTATTGCTCTGTTGAACTACATGCCATGGTATTTTGATTGTACTGTAATGTGTATTGATGTGTAAAGTGTACTGACCTACTATATGATATTTACTGTACTTTACTGTTTTGTTACATTGTATGCTATTGTATTTTTGTTTGCAATTTAATAGTGATATTAGGGGAATATGTGAGCCGCTCTGAGTCGGTTGATACCGAGGAGAGCGGGATACAAATCTAAAATTAAATTTGAAAAAATTAAATTAGAAAAAAAAAAGCCACATAACGAATGCCTCTTACAGTGATTAAATCGTACAATGACAATGATTTGAAAAAACATTGTGCCCTGTATAACAACTAAAATCATTATACGATGCAATGCATCTCTATGGGGAAAATTGTACAACAATTTTTTATCATTGTATGATTTTTTTCCCATAGAGATAATTGTTGTATGATGCGTCATCCCATAGGGATAATCGCTATACAATGCATCGCGTAACAATTAAATTGTACAATGACTAGCCCAGCGGAACGAATTACAGTTGATACGCGGGATTTTATTGTATAAGAATTAGTATAGAAACTACGGGGTTGGGCTATGAGTCAAGAGATCAGAGTTGGATTGGATAACAACCGCTAAAGCCTGTGCGGTTACAATGTATCTCTATGGAGCTTTAACGTTATCCGATCCATCCCATAGGATTTTAACATGCATTGGATAACACTAAAAATCGGATAACACTAAGACTTGTGGAACCAAGTCTTAGCGCTATCTGAGGTATTACTGCATTTTGAACTTGCAGGAAAAGTGCAATATAAGCATGGCATAGTGAAAAGCAGAGACATCAAATTGCAAACAAAAATTCGTATAGTCAAAGCAATGTTATTCCTGGTGGCAATGTATGGTTGTGAGAGCTGGACCATTAGGAAAGCTGAGTGCAGAAGAATAGATGCCTTTGTGATGTGGTGTTGGAGGAGAGTTTTGAGAGTCTCTTGGACAGTGAGGAGAACAAATAGATCAATCTTAGAAGAAATCAACCCTGACTGCTCCTTAGAAGGTCAAATTGTAAAGATGAAGCTAAAGTACTTTGGACATCAAATGAGAAGAGAAGATTCACTTGAGAAGGCCTTGATGCTGGGGAGGGTGGAGGGCAAAAGAAGAAGGGGCGGCCCAAAATGAGATGGCTAGATGGTATTGTGGACGCAATGGGCACAGAGCTGAGCGAGTTGAGGAGGATGGTGGAGGACAGAAGTGCCTGGCGGACAGTAGTCTATGGGGTTGCAGAGGGTCGGAATCGACTGTGCAACTGGACAACAAAAAGGAATGAATGTAATTAGAGTAGAGAAAAGAATGAGTGCATTGCAGAGTGTGAGTACGAATGGATAGAATGTAGCATTGGTAGAAGTGAAGGCAAGGTCGGGGAAGATTAATAGCAGTGGGTAGAGATAGAATGTTAAGAAGAGCTGATTTGCATGTTGGACTGTGACTGATTGAGAGTAAATGATTGATGGGGAAGGTACTGGAACCCTGAGTGGAATTAAGATAAAAAGGAGAGCTGAGGTAAAATAGATATAGAGCTGAGGAAAAATAATAATAAAAGAGAGAGCTGAAGTAAAATTAGAAGACAAGCAGGGCTTTGAGATTGCTGCTGTCCAGGGATAATTCAGCTGAATAGGGATAGGAAGATTCCTAGAGCAGAAAGGCAGGGTTAATATTTTGTGGTGAAATTGATTGTCTTGGCTGTAGTATTTTGAAGTGTTTATTAGTATTAATTTTGTTTGTCACAATTTTGAAATCTGACTGTTGGTTTTATAAATATTTCAGTGTTATTGAAATTATTATTTTTTAAAAAAATCTCAGCCATTGTGTTAGGAGCACACTGGTTAGGAGCTAACCCTGGGAAAAGGCCAGGCAAGGTCTACATACACAGCCTCAGACTTCTGAATATATTGTTGTGAGGTGGATCGAGTGACAAATTGAGGACTCATTCAGAATACATGGAAACTGATTGGCCAATAATGCAGTAGAAGCACTCCTTAAATGTCCCACATACAGCAAAACCCCTACTTACATAAAAAGTCTGTTCTGTAGGCTTTTACGTAAATCGGTTATTTACGTAACTCAAAGCAAACCCATAGGAAAATGATTTTTATGTAAATTGAAGGATACATATAGGAAAAATGAATTTTTTACATAACTTGAAGCTAATCCATAGAGAATTGCATTGCCAATATGCAGATGATACCCAACTGTATATCTTGGCCCGTGGAGACCTAAGCGATGCAGTGGAAATCCTTTCCAGGTGCCTATAGGCTGTAAGGGTCTGGATGGGGGACAACGGGCTACAACTGAATCCTGGCAAGACTGAGTGATTGTGGATCAGTGGTCCTGCATTATCTCAGGAGCTGTCATCTTTGGTTCTGGATGGGGCAGTTTTGCCCTAAACAGATCCTGTTCGTAATCTGGGGGTCCTCCTGGACTCATGACTCCTGCTCGAAGATTAGGTGACAGTCATGGCCAGGAAGGCTTTTGCACAACTTCATGTTATACACCAGTTATGCTCGCTCCTAGATCGGGACTCGTTGCTTATGATCACACACACACTTTGGTAATCTCCAGACTTGATTATTGTAATGCACTCTACATGGGTCTGCCCTTGGTGACCATTTGGAGGCTGCAACTGGTCCAGATTGCGGCTGCTCAGATCGTGATGGGGTGTGGGCATTATGCTCACACCTTACCACTGCTTTGGGAGCTGCACTGGCTGCCGGTTTGCCTCCGAATGCAATTCAAGGTGCTGGTAAATACCTTCAAAGCCCTACATGGTAGTGGGCCAAGATACTTAAAAGTCTGTGTCACCCCAAGAACATCTGTCCGTCCCACCAGAGCGGGCTGGAGAGGCTCAATGGTTGTGCCATCGGCTAGAGAGGAGCGTCTCTCTAGCACTAAAAGGAGGGCCTTCTCTGTGTCCGCTCCAGCCCTATGGAACCTCCTGCCAACCGAGTTGCATCTCCAGACAGAGTTGCTGGCCTTTAGAAAAGGTGTGAAGACCTGGCTGGTGGGGCAGGTGTGGGGTTCGGGCCAGTCGGCTACCCGGGCCGGCTGGCTAATCTGACTGTTCTCCCCTCTCCCTTGTAATTTTAATTGGTGAATTTTAACTTTTAATCTCTTTTTAATTTTTAACTTTTAAAGTTTAAATTTCAGAGGTGAGTGGGTATTTTATCATGGGTTTTATTGTTGATTGTGTTTTTAGCTGTTGTTTGCCGCCCTGAGTCATTCGTGAGGATGGCGGCATAGAAGTGTAATGAAATAAATAAATAAAGAAAGAAAGAACATAGTTTGGGAAATGTTGTTTTAGGAAATGAACCAGCAACAGGCAGGTAATTTGCAGCATTATTTGTTTTAATCTGAGCTATGTAATAGTAGAAATTGTGCATTGACAGAGAGATGCTATGCTAGAAAAGACAAGAAAAATACTGTAGTTCCTGCAGGCAAATATTATTACTATATCTTAGAAAGCCTAAATGTTTTCTGCGCAGTACTGTTTGAGAAGTGACAGTAGTCGGGGAAGGGGGAAGGCTCCATTTGTAAAATTGGCTCTGACAGGTTAATTTTCCTAGTTTCTCTGATTTATTTATTTGATTTCATCTGAAGTGCATGGTTCTAAGTGTGTGCTGGCTATGATCTGTTTTGCTTCTCTGCTTGGTATGACTGTGTCGTTTACAGAGATAATTGAGATAATAAGCTTGTTTATCAACAGTAGATAGCTTGTCTAGTTAATATTTATTTCTGCTTTTCTTTTTTCATTTTATGGGTGAGGCGGTTTCAAGATGATAGAAGAAAAAAACACAGAGAGATAGAAAGAAGGCTGTTCATGGAATGAAAGTCTATTGGATAGAATTTGATGGGTTTTAAAACACACAACCTGTGGTTTCTCATTTGATGAATCCTTAGCATTCATACACTAGGATAGGACTATTCATTCACTTCTATTTAATATCTACATGAAACCGCTGGGTGATATCATCCGTTCCCATGGGGTGAGGTACCATCAGCATGCAGATGACACCCAACTGTATATCTCGGCCCGTGGGGACCCTAACGATGCAGTGGAAGTCCTTTCCAGGTGCCTGGAGGCTGTCAATGTCTGGATGGGGGACAACGGGCTACAACTGAATCCTGGCAAGACTGAGTGGCTGTGGGTTGGGGGTCCTGTGTTATCTCGGGAACTACCACCTTTGGTTCTGGGTGGGGCAGACCTGCCCCAATCAGACCCAGTACGTAATTTGGGGGTCCTCCTGGACTCGTGACTACTGCTCAAAGAGCAGGTGGCAGTCGTAGCCAGGAGGGCCTTTGCACAACTTCATGTGATTTGCTCAATTATGGCTGTTCCTAGACCGGGACTCCTTGCTCATGGTCACACATGCCTTGGTCACCTCCAGACTTGATTATTGTAATGCGGTCTACATGGGGCTGCCCTTGGTGACCATTCAGAGGCTTCAGCTGGTCCAGAATGCGGCTGTACGAGTAGTGGTGGGATGTGGGCGTTATGCCTGAGCTTCACCGCTGCTGAAGGAGCTGCACTGGCTCCCAGTTTGCCTCTGGGTGCAATTCAAGGTGCTGGTTATTACCTTTAAAGCCCTACATGGTAGTGGACAAGGATACTTAAGAGAACGCATCGTCCCAAGGACATCTACCCATCCCACCAGAGCGGACTGGAGAGGCTCTCTGGTTGTGCCATTAGCCAGAGAGGTGCACTTCGCTGGCACGAGAAGGAGGGCCTTCTCGGTGTCCGCTCCAGCCCTCTGGAACCTCCTCCGAATAGAATTATGCCTCCAGACGGAGTTGCTGCCCTTTAGAAAAGGAGTGAAAACCTGGCTGGCAGGTTTGGTCTGGGGAGTGGATTGTTCGATTTCCCCAGCCAATTGGTTGGTTTGACCCCAGTATGCCTGTGTTGTAATTTTTGGCTTTTAATATTAAGTTTTTTAAAGTTTTTAGAGTTTTTAATTTTTTTAAATGATTTTATAATTGTTGTAAATCACCCTGGGTCCCTTTTAGGAGGAGGGCGATAAACAAATTTAAATAAATAAATAAATAAATTCATGAAAATCACATTTTTTCATGAAGAATGCACACAGAACTAAATTTACAATGAGAGGAGTTTGTTACACAGCCAGCTGAACAATGAATATTATGGTCAAATAACAACCACTTGCTACCTCCTTCTTAACAGTGACTGGAGATTAATGATAACTATTCTGAATCTGGATGCAGCAGCTATCATGTCGAGAGGAATGCAAATGGTATGGTAAAGGGTTTGGAAACCAAGCCCAATGAAGAAAAGTTGAGGAAACTTGGCATGTTTAGCCAGAAGGACAAAAAACTAAGAGGTGATTTGATAGTCCTTTTCCAGTATTTGAAGGGCTGACACATGGAAGATGGATAAGGCTTGTGGCATTTTTGCAGCTGTTAGGATAGGACCAGAAGTAATGGTTTCAAGTTACAAGAAAAGAGATTTCAACTAAATTTTAGGAAGAACTTCTTAAAAGAGAGAATCAACTGCTTAAGAGAGAATAGCTGGCCCTGGGTGGGATGGACTCTCTTTCATTGGGGATTTTTAAGCAGAGGCTGGATGACCACTTGGCAGGGACAATTTAGCTGTGGATTTCTTGCCCTGAGAGGGGGACCTCTTTCACCTCTATAATTTTATGTTGTTTTTTATTCAAACAACTCTCAAAAGGTTTCCCTCTGGTAGGTTCTTTTCTATCCTACATTTCTCGCTGTGCTTATTTTACTTTGAATCGTCAGTTTTAAGATGCTGTACTTCTCATTTCCTATTCTGTTACCAAAGTGTTCTAGCTTTTCTGTACTTTATGCATGTTATGATTCCTTGGTTGTTATTCATTCACCTGAGTGTTTCTTCCTTGATCACTCTCTCAATTCATGTACTTAGCATTCAATGACAACTCTACCTTTCAAAGAATTATATTTATCACGTAGCAGGCTCTGTGTTGAGTTTTACAGTTCCTTGTAATTCATTCTCCTAAATTGCCTGTGAGTACCTTGGATGGGAACAACCTGTTAACAGGCAAAGCATGGCACTTCAGAGTATATTGGTCCTAGGCTTTTAGTTGCTGGCATTTAAAATATTAAGCCAACATATGTGGGTATTTGAGGTTCCACACTATGTGAACATTCTCCTTTCCAACCACTAGAATTTGATCCCTTAGAACATTGAGTTTGACCCTCAGGCAGACATTAATTCCTCACCTTTGGTTTAGCAACAAACTTGATCCTACATACATTGCATGTAAACAAATAAAGACATGGTGGAAGCGTGGATGAAATTATTTGTATTATTTGTATTATTTCTTTGTTTCTTGCCATTTTAACAATTAACACAATCCTTGCTACACATGTGAGTACTTGTTGATTAAGTCCTGGATGAGGCATATTGTTTTATTTTAGAAAGTACCCTTTCTTTTTTTTTACTTTGAGATGCACCACACCTTCTATATCACAAAGCTGCTCTTTATGTTAGCATCTTCTGCTGTGTTCTAGGTCTACAGAGGTCACCTTCCTCGACAAGCTGCAGGAATATTTTCCTTCCACTTTAACTTGGATAAACAAACAGACACACTGCCTGGTGCGTAGAAGCATCTGTTTCTGATCTGAACATGTTTTTGCAATTAATTCAAGCTGGCATAGATGCCCTTGTCTATTGAGTGATGCTCTGTTTGTGGATACATTCATGAAAGAGCAAACAAACAAAAGACTTATGCACTCTCACTTGTCAAATAATTAATACAGATATTTGACAATGTTTAAAAATTCTCCTTGGCTGCATTTTCACACAATTTTTCAGTTAACTGTTTAGGTCTTGCTGCTAAAGTAGATTTGACGCATTACAACATCACAAAGAGACAGTTTGCAATAAAAATTTGTGTTCCTTCCCATTTCTCCCCATGAATAGTGGTACAGAGCCTTCATATACTCCCATTATTATAGGATTTAATATGTTTGCCAATCTGCAGATAAAGTTATTTCAGACCGATGAAAACAGGGTTTGAATAACTCTTTGATTGGTGCCAATCTCAATGGGAAGAACTGTTGCCTTTACCCTTAGTACTCTGGAACTACATCCATTTCCCAAATATATATGCCAGCTGACATGTGAGTAGACTCAGTCCTCAAGTACAATGAGGTATGGTGGTGTGAAAATGCAGGTTTGGAAAGTTGCCTGTATTATATATTTGAAGTATCTAAATATGTCAAAACTCTCAGATTTTGTCTTTCAGCTACCTGTATTACTCTTTCTTTTCTTTCTGCTGTGTTGTGAGACTTTCCATGCTTTCCCCCACGGAAATGTGTATGTGCCTGCTGTATGATTTTCCCTGTTGAATTTGTAGCAGGAAATCCCATCATATTTTGTGTTTGTTTTGTATGCTAACATGAAGATGGAAAGTGCCAACATTTAACAAACTTATTCATTGTCTGTTTTTGAACCTAAACAGCCAATCAGCAGGCTAAATATTTCTTCCCTTCAAAATAACTGTCTTTCCTATCTGAGCTCTGTTTCTGTTGCAGAGTTTAGTTCAGTCTGTCTGAGTGGTTCAATTGTTCAGCTTAGTTCAATATCTTTCTGACTCAAAATTTCTCAGTCTCAGAAAATTATTAACTCAGTATCTTCTTGCAATCATCATTTGCTTAGATGTTTCTTCCTGCTTTTTGCAACTAAAATGAAGTGGACTGCAGCATATTTTTCAATCTACTTGACAACTATATTTGAATACAATCCTTTAAGTAAACATTATTTTTCCTTCTCCTAAAGTTGTGCCTGAGCATTTGTTCGATAGGAACTAAAGGAAAAGAAAAGGGGAATTGAGGAAGACTTGCACTTCAATGTATTCAGACTTAATCCCTGCAATGATGTTAGTTGCATCAATCTGCAATGATTATCCAAAATTACCCCTCCCCAGTGTATGAATTTTGGATGCATCCACTACAGCATATTATTCATTTCTACAAATGTTAAGCCATTCACATTTGAAAATGCAGACATGGCTTCTGTGTGTTTAAATTTGCCAAATGCACCAAGTTTGGTCTAGGAGTAAGTTTGGGAAAGGTGAACAATGGATATACTTTTATTGAGAATCTTGACTCCTAATTTCCCCCCAGTTCCTCAACCTGCAAAATCCCTGTGGAAATGGCTCTTTTTCATTTTGCATTTCATTTCCACATTGCACAAAACATGGACTAAAGTTCATTTAGCAAATAAAGGGTTTGCTATGCATCTAAAGATAGTTACTTTGCCAGCCCAACTATCTGTTCAACTAAGAGCATAATCCCATACAATAGTCTGTAGTGACTGGATCAAGCTGATCTTTTAGAACAAGATAACCCCCACTGCTGCCTTCATTTGCAAAGGAGATGGTTTTCAATCAAGCTTCCGGCCATGCTGTTTCTCCTGCTTTGATTCTGCACATAGGAGACGGATAGGCTGCTGTTTTCACCAGACATTCTTTGTTCAGGGCTCTTATTGTGCAGAATAATGTCAGGAGTTCAATTTTCCTGACTCTTGCTAAGTGGCATGCCAGAGATAGGTTTTACTATTTAATTTTAATTTCCAGTGTGTTCCTGATTTTCCTGCTTCCAGCCCAGTGTGAGTGTAATTGATGTAGCCATTCAAATGGAAGTGACATTAGGCAGACCTTCCTTTTTTCTTTTCAAATAAGCATTAGATGTATTTTAGCATTTTTGTTCTCCTGCAATGGAACACTCCATGTAGAAGCTAGGGTAGGCACTGACTTTTACAGGGATGTAATTTTCAGACAAAAAACTCTCAAAAGTTTCCCTTTCTGTGTCATTTATTCCTGCTGATTTGGTTATTGCAAAGGGAGTTGGACTGTGATCGGCAAATAGTCCTCCATGATATTTAGGTCTGCAATCCTATATATGAAACACTTGTTGTTCAGTCACACAATTGAACCCGACTGTTTGCAACCTCATGAACCACAGCACACCAGGTTCCTCTGTCATCTGCCATCCTCCATAGTCCACCCAGATCTACACCCATTGCATCAATGATGCCATCTTGCCATCTCATCCTCTGCCAACCCCTTCTCTTTTTGCCTTCAATCTCAGCTACAACAAACAATTGTGCAGAGCAGGTGTTCTTTGCCACCCACCCCTGCTTTGGCTGTAGTCAGAAGATGGTTCTAGGCTAATTATCTTGTTCCCTGTGGCAGTGGGTGTGGAGTTGAGTGTGGAAATAAAGCTGGTGCTACTTCCCCCCTGCCTTGTGTGTTAGGCAGCATAATGGTGTCCTACCTGCCCTACTTTACATTCAGTACAAGAATAGCTAATTGTATCAGGACTGGATAGGGCTTTTTGGACTACACCGAGTTGGTACTGGGTTGTAGTTTATTAAGCATTAGAAAAATTGGATTGTTTGTTTGCATACTGTTGGCCACCAGCTGATTTCTACTTGCTGTTTCTCTGTGGATTTACTTCACAAGTTTTCTGACTAACAATGTGTACACATTGTGGAAATTACAGAGGGACTGGAAAAGTGCCCCTAGTCCTGCTCTCACACTAGAGACAAGAAATCTCAGGGGTGTTGACAAACTCACAACTTATCAAGACAGCTTGTCTTGATGGGATAAAAAAATAGGGTAGGCAAACTGTGCAGAAGTATGTATCAGCCAGGGAGTAGCCTAACGAAGCTTAGGAGAAGACCAACTCAGTTGCCAGAGATGGCTCCTAATATACTTGCCCAAAGTCAATATGGGCACAAAGGTGTAAGTTCTGCCCTCATGTCTGCAACAACAGCAGCAGCAGAATAAACAATCTACATGTTAAAAATCCCAAATCAAGAGTGGGTAGCAATAATTTAGTTAGATCACTAAAATGTTAAAAACTTTCAAGTTCAGCATGACCCTTAATCAGTTGGGGTCAAATTAAGAGTATTAGCTATTAAAGGAGAATACATACCTTAGTGTGCTTCAGTCTCTTCTAAGAGATAATAAAGCTCCTCCTTCTAGTTAACCAGTTGTCTCTTGAATGGTCATTCAAGGTATTTGCTATAGAGAAGTGGAAAATTAATATGTAAATATAAAATGTGCTTAAAGCAGCACTAATGCTGCAAATACTTTCTTTCTCTTAAAAAAAAAACCTCATTTCCCTGTCTCCTAGATACCCACCTTTGTTGGCATATCTCCCTCCTCCTCCTCCTCTATTCCTCTCAGGATCTGTATACAGGTTTCATTACCTGTGCCCTGGAAAGGTCTTGCTGAACTCCATTGCTTAGAACAAGCTGGGAAATTCCATATTTAATAACACCTATTAAAAGGTTACTAGGGGAAATGTTTGCCACCTTCCCAGTGCCCCAACATGGCAAACACATTATCAGAAGGGACTTTCATGACCCATTTGGCTGCCTAATCTAAACACAGCAAAGTTAACATACAAGGAAGGGCAAATGGCTCAGGACCACGGTCTTCCAAGTTTGAACTCTGAGAAACACATTTCTTATACTCTCAAGGTCAAAATCACAACAAACTTTCCTCGCTGTTAAGTTTTGTATCTGTCTGTCAATATGCTTTTGACATAGAAACTGTAAGACCTTTTCCTCCTTATGTTCCTGAATATTATTAATTGTTGCTTCATGTATTATTGATATCCTTTAAGGTGGTGTACGCAGCTCTTCACCTTCACACTTCATCCACACAACAAACATGGGAGTTAATGAGGCTAAGAGAAAAGGACTGACCCAAGGTCACTCACTGACCTTCATTAGTCCCATGTTAGGGGCCAATACTCTCAACCATTCCACTCCACTAGCTCTCATCCAGCCCAGCTTCGAAGAGTCTATCTATCCCCTCCTTTCACCTAACAAAAATGGAGTTGAAGGTGTTACAAACACTATTTCTTTCTCACGTTCTTCCTGGCAAGCTAACTTATTGGGCTTGGCCTGGGCTTTTTTTATAGTACCAGAAGTGGAAAAAATAATTCAGGGAGAAGGAAAATACAGCATAATGACCTCCCAAATAATGGTAAACTACTCTATAGCTCATAAATTTTGATTGTCTCTGCCTGTAAATTATTTTAGGGCTGCTGGATGAAATATGAATCATACATCAGGAGTCTTTCCTGAAGAAATCAGGAGAATGAATTGAAATTCATGTTGACCTCCACCATGCTTGTTTTCTAGAAATTGTTCAGTGAGTTGCAGGGGTTGAGAATTGTTTCCTTTACATGAACTTGTGCCCTCAGCACAAGCTCTATTGGTTACAGTTGAATAGGTTATCCTGCATCAAGGAAGTGAGGTAATTACTCACTAAATTTATTGTTCTCCTTGAAGGATTTTTAAAGGCCACAATTTCCCACAAAGTGAGGTTCTTTTAAACAAATGTTGTGTAAGAGGAACATTACAGTCCACAATCTTATTTTGTCTTTCCCTCACCCAGCTTTTCTTTTCTATGGAAAGTGACAGGCCATGTTAGCTGCAGCATTGCACAGCTGGCTTGATAGCAAGGTGCCTCTCCTGTAAACATCAAGAGAGCCCCTTGAGTGACGGGTGTCCTTTCATAGTTTGACAAGTTGCTCTCTCCCTTGTGGGACTTCACAACAAGAGAAGTGAAAATGGTTTTGGCAAACTATGCTTTTGTGGAAAGTGTCGACAACACCTGAGCTTTAAGGTGTGACTCTAGGGAGGTGGTTGCTGGAACCTTGTTCTTGAGCTGTCTCCAAACACGGAAAGCTGTGATGTGACATTATGCAAGGATAGCTGCAAAATGTTTTCTCTGGGATGAGAGAAATCATCTCCATTCATTCTGTTATATTTGTCTTCTTGAACACTGATGTTCAAGGATGCATACACATTTCTTCTTATAGTCATCCAAAGAGACTGCTGATCAGGGCTTCTGGGAATTGAAGTTCAAGAACACCTGGAGAACCAAGGTTTGCCATCATGGGACTAGATGCTTTTCTTAAGGAACTCTTCATCAGGAATTTAAAAACAGTATATTGTATGAAGAAGTGAGGATGATGAGATCTGTCTCCAGTTCTACCAGTTTCTTCAATGCTGTGGGTGACAGCCTAAAGCAGAAAGCCTCTGTGGAAAATTTTCAGAGAAGGTAGAACTCCAAAGGGTTTTTAAGGGTTTGAAATCATGTGGATAGTGGAGGCTCCTTACTCCAGATATATCACTTTTCATGTGTAGAGGCTGACAGTAGTAATCCAACATTATCTTCTCACCCCCTTCTTTTTACATGCCTGAAGAGGCCTCCTTTGTCTTTCTTTGTATGTGCTCATTAAGAGAACATAGTAGCTGTCTTGACCCAACTGCACCATTTTGAATGCACCAACCTCGTCTGAATTGGCTAGTTAAGCAGGTTTTTGGCCTGGTTTGGAGTTTGATAAAAAGGCCACAAGGGAATACCAAGGGTTTCCAGGTGACATTTGGATTGCGGGGGACCCTACCTGGAACTGTTGAGAGCATCAGCAATCAGATTTGACATTATTAGATGAAAACGAACAATAACTGATAGATTCAGTTTCTGGTTGGCTCCTATATTCCTAAGGGTAATGGAATAGGTTGAACTCAGTCACCCAGCTGGGCAAAAAGGATAAAAAGGCAGTGAGCCAAAGTTTAAGAAGTGTGAATGCTTATTACAAGAACAGAAAGAATACATACATGAAGAATATCCATGGGGAACATTCAATGTCTGGAGACAGTATTACCTGGCGTATATAGTGGACAAAGTGATGGACTATGCCTCAGGATACTGGGTTTGAATCCCCAGTCAGTAGTAGAACTACTGGGAGAATGGAACTGAAAAAAGTGTTCCTTAAACATCTCACTTACCTGGAAATCCCTTAAGTTGGTTACAACTTGGTGGCACATAGGTCGGAGGAGCAGCTAGGGGTGTCCAAACTACAGCCCACAGGCTAGATCTGGCCCCTGATGCCATTCCATATGGCCCACAGCACCCTCGCACTTCTGGAAGTAGATGGGGGATGGCCTGCCAATGCGCATGCACTCTGGAACCAGTCCCAGAAGTGGTTCTGGATACCCTTGTGCATGCACAAATGCATCTGTGTCACTCCTGGAAGTTATTCTGGATGCACATGTGCAAACACATCCACTTCTGGGGGTGTGGTCAGGCCCGCTAAGCTGTTTCAGGGACGTGGTCAGGCTGCAAGCACACAAAGTTTGGGCATTCCTGATTTATACTAACTAAAGAGAAACCAGAGTATGTTGTAAGAGTGTGAAAAAATATTGAAATTTTGCCAAAATAGAATTATTCACAGATTCCTCTTCATAATTATTTTGTTTAACAGCTCTTTCCAAATAGCTCCTCAGGAAAAAAATAATTCCCACCAGATAAAATATAGCACTACAACTCCATTTCTTTCCTACTGGTGACTTTATGACATTCTTTAATGACCCTCACATTATGAGAAAGAAACATATCAATATATGCATGACAAGGTGGCAATGACAATGATATAATATGTAAATGATTTAACCATTAATTTATAGCACTGGATTTTATTGTTGTACTTGTCACACAGGGGTACACAGAAAGAACCTGCTCGAAGATTGTGGTATTTTTGCACCACAATCCGGTGTACCCTAGTAACAGCAACCTTGTGTTGTCAGCTAATCTTTCTCATACTATGTCAGGTGAAAGGAAGTGTAGCATGAACTCATCAAAAGGTGTCTTCATTTTGGCACTTTCATGTCTGGTCTAGTCATGGAAGAAAACGAAGACTTGTCATATAACCAATTGGTTGGATTGCAGGTGACCTACATATTGAATATGGTTATCAAATGGCTAACATAATGTTCCCTGGTTCCCTCTAGAGGTCAAGTCTGATGTTGCAACTTGTAAATATTTATAGGGACTCAAAAGGGGGGGGGGAGTTTGAAAGAAAAATTATCTTTTCATTTAGGATTGTTACAAATACGACATAAAGCCTGAAATAACCCTATCAAAATTCCTTTCAAAAAGCCATAGAATACATTTTAAAATAATTTTTAAAAGCAGCTTTCAACATATATCTCTGAACTATTGTTATATTATTTGAATTACAACTATAGATGACTCCTTACCCTCAATACTCTATAATCACATATATTTATGTAATTATATTAAATTGGAAAATGTCCCTGTTAATGTTATGAGAAATTGTATGTATCTCTGGGAACAGGAGTGGTGTTCTTGATTGATTTCAATGCTCAAGAAAACATCCTAGTGGACTAGACACCTTAATTTTTAAAAAATATGGTATTACTTAGACACTGGTGTACAGAATGTTGCCATTTTGGCTGCGTATACTTTCTTCAAGGTCATTTGGGGGAGGGGCTGTATTTCTTTCCATTAAAAATGATTATGCAGAAAAATACATATTCAACATCTGGCCAGACGTGTAAGAAATCCATTAACAAATCCATCTCTCACTTCTTCCCACTACTGTATTTCATAAGACCCACATGGCTGTCTTTGAAGTCTGATGATGTAGAACAGGTAGGGGAAATTATTTCTTCCCGAGAACCTTACTGCAATCTAAGTAAGATCTTAAGATTTAGTGTTGTATTGAGGGCTAGAAGAACTAGTAAAACTGCTTCTTATATATCTCATTCATCTAGGAGTTCCTATAAGTCAGTTGTGTGTAGACTGCACATATCATAACATGAAAAGATAAGATAAACTAGTGAGAAACAGTACATGGTATCGCTCTGTGAAACACATTATGAACAGCTAACTAATGAACAAAGGTAACACTGAGCTTTAATTAGGACTCCTATTAAATCCCTCAGCTGCTAATTCTGACAGACTTCCCTGAATTGATCACAACATGGGTCTCTTGAAAAGTGGAAATTCTCCTAATCTTCTCCTTCTCTTACCTTGGTCTTCTCCATATCATATAGGGCAGCTTCTATGTCCCATCTGAAAACTGCATACAGCATGCCCATAAGTGGCACAAAGACCTTTGCCTCCTGCTCCTGAGTGCATACAGAGGACTCCACATGCAGTACGCTGTTATCCAGACAGAGGTGCCCAGTCTGCCGCAGCAGAAGTTAGGTAAGAGGGCAGTAGGGGAAACGTGGAAACACCCTGAATTCAGAGCAAGAGATGTGGTCCAGAATCCTGTTAGGAATTGTGCCATCTGAGTGCTCTATGGATGGAAGCAACCCATGATTAGGCCAGAGGTTTCTGCCTTGCAGTTCTGCAGGTTGGAGAACGTGTCCTGATAAAAAAGAAAAGTGGCTTATGATTATGCAAGGGGAAAAGTGAAGACCTCTTTATGCAACCATCATTCTCTCTCATGGCAGAGTGAATGAATGTTTATTAATTGGTTAGTCTTACGACCTTATCAATAACATAACAGAAGAATTAAAATCAGTACAATACAATGAAGTGCAATAAAATACAATAAAATACAATATGTACATACCTGAGCTACTTTTAATAAGAATATAAACTGGAGAAGGTGCCATAATACAATTAATGCATGCATATTCATAGTCAGATAAGTAAATCTCCCTTGCAGGACACCCCAATTTGATTGATGTATTCGATTCTTTTAGCTGATGCCTTAATTATAAACTTGACAGTTCTACATACAATGTGCATGTTAGAACCCAGAAGGAGATAGGGCAGTTTGTGATTAGAGTCCCCAAAAGTAATTTTTTTTCCAATAGGGATGCAAGGTATTTAAATCTAATATTAGTGTACAACTGGCAATCAAAATATGAGAGATATTTTCAGCATTTGGAGAACCACATATGCATGTTCTTTCGTGATATGGTAAGTAGTGAAAACACCCATATTTATTCATGGAATCTAGTAACTCGAATCTGCCTCCACACTAAGCCCTTCTTAAAGGATAAGGGAGGCACATCAATACATATTTTTCTGGTTGAAACGTAATATTATTATCAGCAGCCACCTTAAGGAACCATTTTTGGCCAGTAGTTGCAAGTCAGATTGTGCACTGATATCTAAGACTCTCTGTTTAAAAAATTTCCTTGGCCTGAGTGGCCACTGAGAGCAAATACTGAACTGAAAACCCATGATGAGAAATTACTTCGCAGAGTTGATTAATCCAGGATTTGGGATGATCCCACTTTATCTGTTTGGTTAAGCATAATTTGGGAAGCCTATTAGACTCCATTGCAACCATCGTTCAAAGCAACCATAAGCACAATGAGCCATTACACAAGTGAAAATAACAAACAAGATTTTGACCTTTGCTAACCACAAAAGCATCAAGCCCAATATTTTTCTTTAAAATGCTAGGTGTTCAAAGTCTGCCATTGGGTAAACAATTCTGTCTCTTCCATTTGTCTCCTAAATTAATGTATTTTTTTAAAAAAAAACACCTCAGGATCTTTCCTTTGTCTTTATTTAAAGACATAAATATTTAAATAATTGCATTATTTAAGTAATGAGTTTTTCTCCTCTTTTCCTAGAGGATCTTGCTGTGGAAGAGACACTATCACAATTTTCTGAAGAGCTCCAGGTATTTAAGCATGTCTGTTGTGGTGTGTGTGTGTGTGTGTGTGTGTGTGTGTGTGTGTGTGTGTGTGTGTGTGTGTGTGTTGTCGTCATGAAACGACATCTTTTCTAACGTTCTCAAAGCTTGGAGAGGAACTGGTTTAAACTAGGCCTCAAAAATCCTTTCTTCTCTCTGTCTCATAAGACTACGTGTCACGAGACAGCTTGTTTTCAGTTCAGTGTTCCCATTCCTTATCTGAAGTTAGCCTTGTTGTAGCTACCACAGAGACACTGTCTCTACATGTTCCCATGTTTTAAGAAAGTTTTCTCTGTTCCCTGATTGGTTAAAAGGTACCCCACCTGACTGCAGAATCCCCATCTTGGGGGAGAGCAGAAGGAGTTCGTTTTTGGATGTCTATGGGCTAACATCTATGCCAGGAAACTATTCCTTTGTTTTCATCATGATTACTTAATGTACCTGTGAATTGTTACTGGACTGATCTATATGCTACTGGCCTTTTCTTTACGTTTCTCTATGGATCAATAAACCTACTACATTTGCTTGAACACTGTCTCTTCATTGGACTAATGGGGGAAAGAGAAGCAATGCATTCACACACAAGCCTCTGAATACGCTACCTATTAAACCTCCTTGGAAAAGAGAAGCAGCTTAGCTGCATTGCCGGCCAGCTCACCCTCTGGGGACTTTGGTTTAGGAGGTCCAGAGCAGAGAGGGCCAGCTGGTTTCATGGCGTGTGTGTGTGTGTGTGTGTGTGTGTGTGTGTGTGTGTGTGTGTGTGTGTGTGTGTGTGTGTGTGTGTGTGTGTGTGTGTGTGTGAGAGAGAGAGAGAGAGAGAGAGAGAGAGAGAGAGAGAGAGGGAGGGAGGATTGGGGGAAGTGTTACGCATGAGACTAAAGTAATGTAAGCGCCTTCTTCCAGTCTCTGATTTGTGCATTAGTCACAATAAAAGAGAAAGAATTTCCAAAATTATTCTAAATAATGGTTTATGAGAATACTAACAATGGTATAGTAGTTTCTATCTGGATCTCAGCCTATCATTTTACCACAGCAGCTGAAGAATTATTGAAGTGTGAACATTTTATTTGTCTTTCTAGCCATGTAAAGTGCTTCTCTTCTACCACATTCCAAACATATTGTTGTCGTTTTTGTGGCCATTCTTCACTTTTTATTATTTCACCTTCTTGACTTTGTCATTGGCCAAAGCTTTCTCCACATAGAAATAGCTTCACTAGTTCTGAAATTTCATTCTGAGATTTCATTTCCACTCTTACCCTGTCAAGAAGATTTTAGAAAGAATAAGGGGATGATGGTCCTGACCAGATCATATCCTGAATCTGGACAGTGTAGCAACTCAGTTTAACAGAATTAGCAAATTCCTTTCGGAAGCTCCATCAGAACTGAATTTGTTTGATCATAAAAACTAGACACACTGTAGCTTATTGCTGTGCCACATTGACACCTGGCCACACAGAAGCACTTTTTCAGATGCTTCCATGAAAACCACTCTGTAATTAACGAGGGGGTAAAAAACAAAGAAGTTATCCCCCCCCCCCTTTACCATTCTGCTTGTGGCTCTGCTTGAAATCTGTGCCTTTACCTGGCACCGGTTTCAAGTTCTCAACTTAAAGGGAAACTAGGCTAACCACCCTGCTGGGAAGGGCTTGTCCTAGACAATAAAAACTGTGCAGATCCAGCAGGAAAGTTTTACATGAGAAATCTTTAAGGGGGGAAAATGAAAATGGAGCAGAGCAGTGTCATCTAGTGGAGAATTTGCGAATAGAAAAAAGGCCTTTTTGCTGAGTTTCTCAGTTTCTCTGTGGGTGGCAGGATTTCTTTAATTTTTTCACTGGAAACATGTCCACTGGAGTTCAGTGAGATTTGTGCTCTGGAAAGGGTGGAAGCTTCTACGCAAAACCCTCCCCTATCCTTCTACCCCCATATTGCTGATGCTGGGGAAAAAAACCTTCATTTTTTTGCTCCCATGCAAAGAGGAGCTCAAAAGGATAGAACAGGGGTCAGCAAATTTGGCTCTCCAAGTGTTCTTGGACTTTAGTTACCAGAAGCCCAAGTCAATACACCTGCTGATCAGGGGTTCTGAGAACTGAAGTCCAAGAATATCTGGAGAGCCATGTTTGCTGACTCCTGGGATAGTACCAGAAGTAATGGATTCAAGTTAGGTAAAGGTCCCCCTTGATCAAAAGCCAATCGTATTTGACTCTAGGGTTCAGTGCTCATCTCTGTTTATAGTCAAAGAGCCAGTGCTGTCTGCATCTGCAGACGTTTCTGTGGACATGTGGCAGGCATGACTAGACACTGGAGTGCACGTAACGCTGTTTACCTTCCCACCAAAGTGGTACCTATTTATTTACTTGCAATTTCTTGCTTTTGAACTGCTAGGTTGGCAGGAGCTGGGACAGAGATGGAAGCTCACTCTGTCATGCAGGACTCGGGTCTTGACCTGCCGACCTTCTGGTCATCAAGTTCAGCATCTTAACCACTTGAGCCACCTTCCCTTCCAGATTCATATTACAAGGGAGATTTTGACAAAATATTTGAAGGAACGTTTTGAGATTCAACTGACAATGGAATTGATTGCCTCAGAGGACATTGAATTTGGTTTCTGGTTTCCCTATGGATTTTTACTTTAAAACTCTGCAATGAAATGAGAGAGGGTGAACCTTTTTGAGTGAACTGAGTGTGCCTGTACCATGTGTGGATGAAGCCTGCCAGCAATATAGGTTGTCCCAGGGAGAATTGGATAAAGAGTCTGTTCTTGATTCTCAGCTGCTGCAATCAGATAACGGTTGTCAGGTGCCCGACAGGACATAAATACTTTGTCACATGGCCAGCAGTCATTGACAATGTGTTGCTATACATAGTTTGGAAAGGGAGATTATGTCCCTGATAGGATATTCTGAGACCTAGCAATTTCTGCCTGCTATTTTAATCTGATTGCAAGGGACAACATTTGTGAAAAACAGAATTTCCATTTTACAAGCTGGTTGCTATTATTTGTGTAACAGGGTGAAAATCATCTGGCCCTTCTGATTCAGGCTAGTGGAGTCAAAATAAGTTAATTTGAGGTCGGGGGAGAAACCACATGCCATCTTTGGAAACATGTTCATATGGCATATTGATCTTAAGCAACACTATTAAACTAGCTCATACCACTGTCAGCTGAATACTTCCCCTGCTCATCTACTGAAGAGCAATGAAAATGAAATTATTATTATTGCATTTGCAAATCCTGTGCTATTGCTCTGAATCACTTAGATTAAATGGTTTTTGTTCTTTCTCTTTGTGTACTGCTGACCAAGAAACTCCCTGCAGTTGTAGTTTCAACTGACACTTCACAAAAAGTAAAAAAGAAGAAGAAAAAGTTAATGTAATAATTGTTAGTTGCAAAAATAGTATGCTTTCCAATAACTGTCATTCATTTCTCTCAATAATGTTAATATGTCATGCTTCCAGATGTTGAACAATCCAGAAAAGATAGCCGAACAGATCAGCAAAGACTTCACCTGGCTCTGCTCCCATCTCTTGGCTCTTTGGACCCAGTTTCTGGAGATTGTTACCCTGAATTCTGACGTCACAGCTTACTTTGTTCAGGAGCATCACACTCTAAGGGTAGTATTGTGAAACCATGTTCTAAAATACACAGAGATGAAAACTGATACGGTGAGAATACTATGATATGATATTAGTTTCAGGAACAATAAAGAGGTTTTCCTGTTTCCCTTTAGGGACTCTTGACATTGACAATTTTTTTAAATCACATGGCTAAGATTGTATTCAAAATAATGTGCTAGCTACATAGATAAAAATCACTCGGGACTTTGTCATTGTTTGAGTTTGAACTCCTTTCACCTTGTATATAGATGAAGGATAATAATCTTTGTACAAAATATTTTCTTCATTCTTTGGGTATTGCTGGAAGAGATAAAAATATTATTTATTGTGGGATCCTCTTGACTACCCAAGAAAGCATTGCCCTCCCTCAAAAGTGTCTTACTAATCTTAGTATAATAATAATTTCATGTCAGAAATTATTCTGGGTTGAAAGTTTTTGTGTGGAAGAAACCCTACTCAGGGAACACCCAAATGAGGCTCCTTTCATGTCTCCAACAGCTAGGACAGAGACAGGCACTCAGTCCGTCATGCAGTACCCAGGTCTCAAACTGCCGACTTAACAGCCCCAGCTAACAAGGCGAGCTTCTTAACCACTGAGCCACCACAGACACCACTAATCTTAGTGATTCAGGAAGAAGTTTCACTATTGTATTAATTTTTTTGTGCTGTGTTGTTTTGCTGATTGTAAGCCGCCCTGAGTCGCCATGGTGAGTGGGCAGCGATAGAAATCTAAATAAATAAATAAATATTGTATTCTGATGTGTTCACTGGCATCATGAAAATGCCATCACTCTTTCAGTTTAATTTAATGTAATTTAATTTAATTTTTGAATGTATATCCCGCCCATTCAGGAGAACCCAATCCAGGGTAGTTTACATAATCATAAAAAACATATACAATAAATACACATAAACAACAAATCAAAAAATATACAGTAACCAAAATACAGAGCAAATACAAAGTAATAACATATCATATATTATACAAAATTCGACCAGAAACACATACGTCATAATGTCATGTCATCATAGAAACAATATACAGTACATCATACCTCATTAAAGTGCAAAGAGAAAAAAAATTTCAAAGTCTGACATAACATTACAAAGCAGCAGTGAAGTTCATAAAGCTACCAAGCCCAAACAGCTGCAGCCACGTCTCCCTCTGGGCGGGCGGGTGGGCCACGTGAAGCATTGCTTTTTAAGCCTGCTGGGCCATGCAGCTGGTTCCGCTCTCCCCAGGCTGGACCAGACGAGAACGGAGTCCGTTGAATGGCTGCAGAGCAACCTTTTAAGACCTTTTAAACTGTTGTGATTCTTCTTTGTTTGGGATGGTTCAGGTATTTATTTATTTATTTATTTATATTGGGCTTCTATACTGCCCATCTGGGTGTTAACCCACTCTGGGCAGTGAACTAGCAGAGAAACCAATAACAGAAATATCTACAACAAATTAAAACCCACCATCACCAAATACCTACTCATCTACACATCTTCCACCATAATATGTACTATCATTTTCTAGGAAAGGATGTTTACATTAAAAAAGCTCTGTTTCTGTGCAAAAGAAAAAAAGTGCAGGTCATATGCGCAGGATATCCATGGGGAATATGTTCCAAGATATTCCACTGACCTTTGAAATCGTAGAAATCACCAGACCCAAAATTGTAGCCCATATATTTGAGCCATACAAACAGTGGGGTGCTACAAATGTCTCTGCCAGTCGTTCAGGTCTACTCAGGAAATGATTCCCCAGGAAACAGCCCATTCCTTCTCAACATTACATTGTAGATATTAAATTTAAGTGGCCAGCTCTGGGTAATGTGCCTTGGAAGCGGGGAATGTTAAACTTCCAAGACACATAGTTCGGGTCTGTATCACTAAAGCATTAGTATATATAACTTTTGCCAGAGCAACTGAAGAAGGCAGAAGAGGAAACCTTTTGCTTCAATACTTTTATATATTAGTCACTCTTGTAAGTCTCTCCTTCTCTCCCTCCCCCCAACTCTCCCTTTGTCTTTCTGTGTGTGTGTTTCTGTATGTGTTTTTTGTGTGTGCTCTTTAATGATGTAGAACACAACTTTTGATTTCACTTATCTGAGTAATCAGTACTGAGAAATTTTACTGATAAATCCATAAAAATATGCAGTGATTTGCAGTATATGGGGGACTGGGCTTTCAGAGGATTTAGGTGTATTAGGGTTTTGTTGCTTATAACTTGTTTTGAAATATGCTAGGTACTATAACATGTTTTCTTCCACCAGGTAAGAAGATTCTCTGAGGCTTTCTTTTATGCTGAGCATCAAAAGCTTGCTATGTTGACTTTCCAGGAAAGCTTGTACGTAATGTTTGTAACATTATTTTGATGATACTGTATTAATAAATAATTCTGAGTGCATTGCTTTCTTTTGTCCTTCCCCTCAATGTTTTGGTGTATAGCCATATAATGTCATGACTCTGGTGCAGAATTCCCCATTTGCTTAGTCAACAGTGAGATAGCAAAAGAATGATGTTGTGTGATCCAGCACAACTGTGCAAGTGGAGATTTTCACATTGCTTGCAAAACACTGGATGTAATCTTTCAAACTGCCCCTCTGATGTTGTTTTGTCTAGCAGAAGAGTGGGTAACTGCTATTTCTTCATGTTTCCACCTTCTTCTTGTATGTGTTTAATGGTCATTGACAGAGCTTTCAAAATATAGAAAGAAGCATGCATTTTGTGAAGAATAAGTTGTTGTCATTGTCGACTGAACCTCGTATCTGAGAATGATTTTTTTCCTGAAGCAGGAAAAAATGCCATTGGCTTGAATCTGTTTAAGGTGGATCCCAGCATGAGTAGCCAGTACCTGAATAGTATAAATACAAAAAAAATCAAATGAGCAAAAGTCTGCAACAGCCTAAATGAAACACACTGATAATATATAACTGGGCCAAATCTAATTGTTGCCACCAAATAGCATGGACCCATTCACTGAACAGGACTTATAAAATGAAGTCTCTCTGATTCAGAGGATCTACTGTACTCTAGGTCTAGCCATTGTATTTAGCAAAATACCTCTCAAATTATTCAGGTAACAAGACATGAGGTTCAGCTTTGGGAAGCATCGGCTACTCCAAAGGTAACTTGTTTTTGTCCTGTCTCCTATCACAACAGTATCCAACGTCACACCCAGGTTTCTTCAGAAATCCGAAACTCTGAGTACCTCACCAGCATGCCGCCTCTGCCCATAGAGTGCCTGGAGATTGATGGAGACTGCAACACGTTGCCCATTATTTTTGAAGACAGATACATTGATTCACCCTACAAAGGTGGGTGGTATGCAGAGCTTAGGCTGTAAGACCTTGAGGGTGTCACAATCTGATGATGGTGAACAAGTCAATCTTTGTGCTATAACAATTCTGGTCTTCATTAATTGATATGGCTGCCACTGCTTTTGAACAACTAAGCCAACTGGGCAAGCCATGAACACCAGTGATTCCTATCTGTTTTGCTTTCCTTACACAATCACAGAGGTAAAAATACATGATTTGCAATAACGAGTTTGGGTTCATGCTGCAAATGGTAGAAAAATAGATTTTCCCCATATCCATGACAGATACATGTCTTGAACTTCTGTAGATATCTGAAATGGCAGAAAAGAATTATTTATTTATATATTTTCTTAGATTTGTATTGCTGCCCCATCACCTGGGTGACTCTGGGCGGCTTACAACAAACATCACAAACCTGACATAAAAAACATCCTCATAATTACAATTCATAAAACCTCAAGTAAAATCATTAAAACCTTAAAAAAATCCTCTGTTCCCCATCTAAACTAGTTAATACTACGATAAAAAAGCTAACAAACACCCTGGACTGCCCTTATATCAACCGGGGGGGGGGGGCACTGCCCCACCCCACTGACAGCACCCCATTCCATATTGAACTCCATATTTCAAAACACATTCCTCATTCATTGAAGCAGTACATGAATGGGTGCATGCGTGTGTGTGCACAAGTTGGTCACATGTGTGTGCACAGTTGGTCACATGGGATATATTTGCCACAAATGTAGCAAAATTTGTCCGGTTAATTAACACAGCTGCACCTACTCATCTTTAGCTCAAAACAGACTTACTATGGCCTATCTGTACTATCCAATAAGATGGTTTTGCACTCAAGACAAGCCCTTGGTCCATCTTGCCTTATATAACTATTTCTGATGTCAGCTCATTGACTTGCCCAGACATGCCCAGCTGCTGCTGGAACATGCATGCCACCAGGGGACGTGTTTCAGCTGAGATGGCAGCAAGCATAGTGGTAGCTGCAACTGTTATAATGTTCCCATGTAAAAATACATTACTCAATTACCGAGCTATAGCATGCCTTAAAATTTGTATGTGATAGGCAAATTCTGATTTCAGATTTGGAATCAGCACACTTGATATCATGTAAATCAAATGTGTTATTCCCAGTAGCAAAATCATTGTTGTGCATTTGCATAAATGCTTTAGTGGATTTTTATCTACTCCATTCAAGCGAATGTCCATGAGAAAGCAGATAATTTAACTTTGAATACATTGGAGTACATGCCGCTCTCTTGACAGGACTCCATCCAAGGTCCTGCTCCATGTGGACATTTTCCCCCAGACCCAGATATGTAGACATACCATGAAAAGTTAATATTGACTGAAGGTTTCATTTTTAATCAAATTCTCAAAAGATGTATGTAGAATGCCAAAAAAATATATCTGTGAGAGTTACATGTTGTCACCACATGTGGTAAACCAAAATTCAAATCTGGAAGCCCTTCATCATGTAGAATACTCAACTGAAATTGTGAGAAGTTGAATGATGTTTATAAGATGCATTATGTAGAAACATATTGGTGTTCCTGTGAAGTTTGAGTAAGTAACTGCTGCTAATGGATGAAAAGGCAATAGCTGTCTCATTTACAAACTGGTAGTGTGATCAGGAATACAACTGATACATGCCATTGCACCTCATCGATTAGCTTCAATTAGCCACAGCAATTTACACAAATACTGGTAGGATTCTGTCCTTTATTTAGCAGGGTTTTTTTTAAAAAAAATGGGGAGTCAGCACAGCCCTATATATTTGTATGTATAGGAGCAGATGGTTAATAATTATTTCCTGATGTTTCTTATGCTGATTAAGTATGATGGCTTTTATGCTAATTTTCTTCTTTCTTTTTCAGTTCAGGGCTTAGATGTTTTGTCAAGCTTTGTGGTTTCTCCTGTGAATAATTCACAAGTGGACTTGGAGAAAAACAATTGTCCTTCCTCAAAAAATGATGATACTTTAGCAATGGGAGATTTCATCATCCATACGGATAGAATAAATGGGAAATCATTGTACAGTTGCAACCACACAGAAAGAGATTCTTGCACAGTAGAGCATTTTAAGGATCACTCCACAACTCAGGTATATGCAACAAGTGGAGGTGTCCAATCTCAAGAGAATCAATCAGAGCTTAGTGGCAACATAAGATTGGATTTGCAAGCAGATCTAGAAGATCTTTCAAATAGACTTACAATGCCAATGGAGGTTTTAGAAAACGATGATAAAGTCCCAAAAGAGACAGAATCTCTGGCTATGAAGCCAACATGTAACAGTACCCACCAAAGAGAACCAGAGACACTCATGACTGTCCAGGTTGACTGTGGTACATGTGAACATCTAAAGCCTGTGGATGGGATTGAACCAAATAAAGACACTCAAAGGAATTTTCTGGGTTCTGTTCTCACAACTGACTTGAATGGAGAATCCGGCTATGAAAAACCAGGGGATGAGGTGGGTGAATCTATATTGCCAGCTTTGCGGACATTTGATCTTGGCTCATTGAGTCAAGGACATTTTGGCTCAGTGAGCCAAATAAAAGAACTTGATGAGGCCAAGTCTTTTCAGAAAGAGCAAAGACTGCAAGAGTCTGAAGAGTTCAGCTCTACATCAGGGGCCATTAAAAGATCCTCATCACTCATTTCAGACTCAGGAATTGAAAGTGACCCTAGTTCAGTAGCTTGGTCTGATGGAAGGAGCAAGATTTTGGAGTTGCCCAGTGACCGAGAGATCCTTTACCAGCTGGCCCGAAGATATGTAATGCACCGGAACTCTCTGGAAGGTTGCCACACTGAAAGCAATACAAGTTTGCCGAGTGGCATCCAAGCATCACTCACATCTATTAGTTCCCTACCTTATGAAGAGGAAGAGCAGGGAGTGGAGCCAAACAAACTGACAAAATCTATTTCTGCTCCCCAGATTAGCAGTCCTGAGGAAGCTCTGGAGGACATAGATATATCCATACATGCCAAAAACATATCAGACATTGCAGAAGGAACGTATGTGGAAGCAGAATATGCCAGTATGGCTTTAATGGGAAGTGTTTCTATCTTCCACCATGAGAGCGAAAATGAAGGTGCACAGCTACCCATTACTAGAGTTAAACACCCCAAATATGTCTTTGAACCAAATGGTGGCCATATAGAAGCTGTTGAAGGACCTTCAGAGATGGACTCTATCTTGGTAGCCGAAAGAGAACCTGCACTGCTAAAGCAAAATAGCAATCTCCGTGGGACAGCTGAACACCCATTACCCAACAGAACAAGGGAGGTCACCATGAGAATAGCAAGTGTTCCTCTTAATGCATATGCCGAAGAAGCAAATTTGAACAGAGCCCACAGTTCTCATTCTATGGAATTTGAGACTTTCTCAAACTGTGAGACACATGCACCAAAATTATGTCCCCACATTTTGGCCTCATCAGAAATGCCATCAAGTTCTCTTTCTACAGAGGAGCAGTGTGGTGATCCTTTTGCTAAACGCCAAATTGGAGCAGATGGAGCAACTTCCAGCTTGCAAGACATTGAGCTAGATAACGTATCAGAGTGTAGATCCTACCGTGTTGGACCAGAAAAGAAAGAGCTCAATAGTGTGCCAAACAACACAGGATTCCATTCCATAGTGCCAGAGGAATTGGTGCTTGAGAGCAGAAAGGCCATGGAGGGCATCAACTTGTCTGTTTCTTGCACAGCCACCTGTCTTCCTTTTTCTTCAGTTCTCAAAGAGTCTCCACCCGTGGGTGGCTTCTCCTCAAAGCAAGTCACTTCTCCTATCACCCACCAGCCAGTGGGCTCCTTTGGGGTCATCTCTTGTGAGTCCAGTGATGTGGATGAAGAGACTAATGAAAGAATGCTTAGGTATGGTTAAATTTGTTCTTGGGTGTTTGTTCTCTCTCTCTCTCTCTCTCTCATAGTTCTCTCTCATAGTTCTCTCTCTCTCTCTCTCTCTCATAGTCTGCCTTGTTTGTTGAATTCCATACTAGAAGACAGAATATATATATATATATATTGCTCTGTCTTCTAGTATGGAATTCAACAAACAAGGCAGACTATGTCAGTGAGGGTAGCTGTCCTAAGAGAGGCTAGAAGAATTGAACCTTGGAGAAAAGCCTCCTTGGTGATGACTCTGAACATCTACATTTCTGTTGTTTCCATACAATTTATACATTAACTATAAAGGAAGAATTGCCCTTCCTGTGCCAATAAAAACCAAAATAAATAAAAATTGAGATAAAATAAAATAATCCCCTGGTTTAGAACAGTCACTTCTTGTTAAATGCCCAGTTCAACCTGTGATTTATTAATGTATTCTCCAGTTTTTATCAGGCCAAGGAAAAGTTTAAAAAGGAACTGAAGACTGAAGGATTTCTGTACAGTGACTTATCTGTCCTAGCTTCTGATATCCCATATTTTCCACCAGAGGAAGAGGAAGAAAATTTGGAAGATGGGATTCACCTCGTGGTCTGTGTCCATGGACTGGATGGTAAGAAAAAAGTGGCACTAAATATGTAGGTAGTGAAATATGCTTCTGATGGGCATGTGAAAACATTGGATGTGTCAGTAAACCTTAGTGCTCTGTGTTCTGTTGAAAAGATCCTAAAGACATCTAGGGTGTCCAGCTAGCAAAGGAAAATGTTCCTTTCCCATGAGTGTGCATAAATGTGGTAGACAACTGATGAACATGAAATCTGGAATTTTTTACTCTGCTGGAGGGATTTTGGGATGGGAGATTTCAGGAAGAGGTTCTGAAGGATGTGTTGGAGAAAAGTTGAAATTTCATAATATTGTTGATATTGTTCTGTTGTTGTAATTTCTATATACAGTATATATTTGATGTTTTATATGAGCATAAGCCACCCTGAGTGTTGCTCATACCTGAAAGGTGTGATATGAATGAATGAATGAATAAAGTTTAGGGCTTCACAAGAATCATTGGGACACCTTAACCCTGAAGTAATATGATTTACCTTAGCCAATGATTACATGATTACATTTATTTATTTATTTATTATTAGTTCAAATTTATATTGCCACCCACTCACCGTGGCGACTCAGGGCGGCTGACAAACAATACATTACATTACAATACAATATGTTGGTATGGGCACAGGGGGAGGGGCGGCAAAGTCCTCAACCTGCCATGGCTTCTTCCTCCCCTGGCAGTTGGTGTAGGTGCTGTACATTAATACAGATGCCAATTAGAAAAGCTTTAGGAAGGAGAATCTTATAGACATTTCAGGGAATGGGATTACAGTTATTGTCATTGGTCAAAATCTACCAGAAAGAGGTAATGCTCCCAAATTTTAGCATTTCTTTCTCTGAGAATCTCTTTCCCATTTTCAAAGCATCCAAAAAGGCATTAAAAGTGAAATGTTGAGTTTCCAGTTGAGAAATTGTTTACACTTAGATAGGCTCCAATAGGCTTCACACCAGAACATAACATTCAGTGGTTTTGGGACAGGACATGGTTGAAGATATTTTATAAGCATTCCATCCACATAATGGAAATAGCATCCCACCCAGGAGATATCAAGAACAAACACAGAAAGTCATTCTTCCAAGATGGCTAACACTGGCAAATTCTTTCCTGGAAAACAGTAGATTAATTTCCAGATGCTTACTGTGGAAAGGTATGCACCAAAACAACATATCCAGTCCTCCTGGGGGCAGCAAAGACAGAAGAGAGATAACTGTATGAGGTCTTCCAACATGAGTTCCATTTCTTAACAAAGTCCTCTGGTGTTTTTTAAGGTAACAGTGCAGATCTCCGGCTGGTAAAAACTTTCATTGAACTGGGTCTTCCTGGAGGAAAGCTCGACTTTCTGATGTCAGAAAGGAACCAGGTATTTGATTCATTCTTTTTATTTATTCAAGAGCTCTCCTTCCTGAAGGATTGTGTGTCCTTGCCAAATAATTTTAAGATTTGTAATCTATATCTCCATTTTGCAAAGATCTGCAAGACATAGCTAATATAATGAAAGGGGGGAAGGAAAGAACTAACTAGCAAATAGCTACAACTAACTAGTAGTCTGCTATCTTTTAAAAATACTTTCTGAATTTTTATTTATTTATTATTTATTAGTTCAAATTTATATTGCCGCCCACTCGCCGTGGCGACTCAGGGCGGTTTACAGACAATACATTACATTACATTACATTACAATATGTTGGGGTGGGCACAGGGGGATGGGCAGCAAAGCCCTCATCCTGCCCTGGCTTCTTGTTCCCCTGGCAGTTGGTGTAGGCACAGGGGGAGGGGCAGCAAAGTCCTCAACCTGCCCTGGCTTCCCCTTCCCCTGGCAGTTGGTGTAGAATTTTGCTCATTCATTAATTACAAGCACATGTATTTTGATATTCATTCATTAGATTTGCATTGATTTCACTGCTAGCATTCATAGAATAATAGAATACATGAGTTGGAAGGGGCCTTTTAGGCCATTGAGTCCAATCCCCTGCTCAATGCAGAAATCCAAATCAAAGCAGATATTCCATTTTATTTGAAATCTGTTTTGCCACTTCTTTATGGAAGATATACTTGCTGCTTTTCTAGTTGCATTGGAATCTGAGCTGATTTCAATCACTGATTCTAGCAATGAATATCTTACTTTCCCAGAATGCTCCTGATAGTTCATTATTATATGTTCATTATAGTTCATTATTATAGGGCTGCAGTAGCTCAGTGGTTAAGAAGCTCACCAAATTTGTTGGAAGGCTGGCAAGTCGGCAGTTTGAAACCTGGTACTGCATGATGAATTGAGCACCCATTTATGTCCCAGCTCTTGGGGACATGAAAGGAGCCTCATCCAGGCATCCCCAGAGTGGAGTTTCTCTAGCAAAAATACTTTCAGCTCAGAATAATTTCTGACACAAAATTATTATTATATGGCATTCAGACGAGATGGTGGAATGGTGCTTTCCCTAATATATCCCAGGTTTATGTAAAGTCATGGACATTCTTGGAAAATAAAATAGTCACTACTAATCATATCTACTCCACCCACTACTATGGATATCTACTGAGGGGAGTTAGTCTGTGTTCTGGTTTGGCTGTATTTTGTGAGGTTATATTTTATAATTTTTATTGTACTATTGCTATTTTGACTGTAAGCCTCCCTGAGTCGCCTCGGTGAGTGGGCGGCAATATAAAAATAAATAAATAAATAAATAAATAAATAAATACTCCACTACTATTAGAAACTGTAGTTGATGGAACAGTTGACTAGAGCCCTGGAGACCAGAGTTTGAATTCCCCCACTTGGCCATTGGATGTTTACTTGGGGAGTGGGGATGGTAAAACCATGCAATAAATATTTCACCTAATTTATTATGGTCATTATACGTCAGTTGTAACTTGATGGTATATAACTAACTGTACAGTTTTAATAGATATACTCAGTGAGACCAGTGAGATAAAATCTACACAGCTTCTCTACAATTAATTACTACAGGTTTCCTATATCTTTTTAGCAGAGTGGGGGCCACCTTTGGGAATCAGGGCCACTTTGGATTCTAGTTCTAGATCCGTGGTTCCCAATGTGGGGCACACACCCAAGGGGGGAATTTGATTTTTAAGGGGGCAATTTGAGAATGAGTTAGACCAAATGGCATTTTAGGCTTCCTCGACATGAACTGGAGTTCCCTTTTTGAATAATAAGAATTATATGTTACAGCATCTTCTCAGTTAGCCACAACAGTTTACACAAACATTGCAGATACACCAATAGGATTTCACCTGTTGCATTGATAGGATTGCTTGGGACCCATTCATTTGGTTCTGCGTGAAAAAAGGCAAAATTCAGAGCACTGAGAAATTTAAAACTCTGACATCCAAGTCTTGTACTTTCTACAGAGGCTGATCAGGTATCTCTGGATAGTAGGGCATGAAGGCAAATGTCTACTCTTAATATTGCTCCCTGCAAACAGTTATTAATGTTATACTGCTTCTGAATATGGAGGTTCACATGCCTTTTCTTTATCCCCAATGGTTAAGTTGGATCTTTCATTCCAAAATGACATGTAATACTGAAGATAACAAGTTCTGGAGAAAATAATTAGGTATAAGCACAGGCAAAACAAACAAGCAGACATCTATATTTCGTTTAGAGCAAGGCATCATGGAAGGCAAATTGGAAATTGGATGTGTTCATGGTTCATTCTCCCCCTTTCTATCTGTTTTTCCTTTTGAAAGGGCTGCAATTAGTGAGATGGATTTTTCTCACCCACAGAAAAAGACATTAATTACTGGATATGTTTTTCTTCCATCCCTGCCCTACCATCTGATTATTACTTTCATGGCATCTCATTAGTTTTGAATTTGATGCGCAGCTCAGTGGATTACAAAACAGCACAGCTCTAGACAAAGAAAATATGCATTTGCCATCCTGATTCTACTATATTTTGTGCTTCCAAGTCCTTTCTTTCCATTTCTCTTAAACAGCAGCATTTGGCTAAACAAATGGGTTATTCAAGAGCACCAATAGACCTCATTATTAACTAACTATCTAGACTTGGTATGGAATTTTGTCTTAAGGAGGCAATTTGGTCATCATTCATTGTGTGATGGTCATGAGTTACTGGTGGTTCTAAATGCAACTCTGCTTCAGGTAGTGGGGATCACTGGACAGGTAAATAATCTCTGTGTTTTAATCAGAAGAGTAGCGTGCCTTGGCGGAGCCCCGTATAAAAATTTGTTTGGGGGCCCTTAGGAAGGGTAAAGATTTGTTTTGCTTACGCACGTTGGGGGCCCCCGTGGCCCGGGCCCCCCGTATAATTGATACGGCAGATACGGCGGTAGCTATGCCTCTGGTTTTAATCCAAACTCTGCAGGAACTATCAAAGGCAGGGAGCCCTATCTCCAAAATAAGTTCAGAAGTTCAGATAGCCACTATACATTTTGGGCTGGAAACCAAATGGGTTTACTACTGCCTGACATCAGAGCCATTAGGCTGGGCTGGCTGTAGTTCAAATGGGAAGGAACCAATGCTCATGAGACAAGAGGCTCAAGTAACATCCCACACTCTCTCTTTCACAGACGGACACCTTTGCAGACTTTGACACAATGACCGACCGTTTGCTCGATGAGATCATTCAACACATTCAGTTGTACAACTTGTCGATATCACGGATTAGGTAAAGATTGGGGTGGGCCCAAGAAAGCTAAGGAATTCCACCAGGATAATTTCATGGCAAAACATCTGTGGGGTAAAGCACTTAATCTCCTGGAGGAGAAAAGTTTTAGACTGAATTGTAAGACTTGCAATCATGGTTTGTTTGTTGTTGTTTTGCAGTTTTATCGGTCACTCTCTTGGTAATGTTATCATCCGATCTGTATTAACTCGGCCAAGGTTTCGCTATTATCTCAATAAGCTACACACCTTCTTATCTCTCTCGGGGCCACACCTCGGAACCCTGTACAACAACAGTACTTTAGTTAGTACAGGTAAGTGTGCTTGGCCAAATGTTTCTGAGATGTTTTGGGAGGGATGGAGGAAAATGGAGGAGAATTGGTATGAAGCTCCGATTAACATTTGATGTGGGAAAGTTTTATGAACCAAGAAATGAAATGGAGCAAGGATTCTAGGTTTGTGTGGAGACCTCTTTGGAGACAGCCTAGAGAGAAACTAGACCACAAACTGTCCTGTCCTCTTGCCAAGCAAAAAAGAAAATTTTGTGGCATCACATCCATACATGTGAGAGTAAGACAAGAGAGAATTTCCATTCCTAGTTTCTGCTATCCACCAAAGCTCTGTTTAAGGGTTAATTTGAAAGTGTGAGTGAGAATGCTTTGGTCACAGAAATATGTCTGCAGCTAACTAGTATTTTCTGCCATAACTTAAAAGATTTTTTTTATTTATTTATTTATTTATTTATTTATTTATTTATTTATTAGTCAGATTTATTCATCGCCCTTCTCACAAAGTGACCCAGGGCGATTCACACTAAAAACAACAACACAGTTATAAAATCTAAAAACTATTTAAAAAATTTTAATCCTCTGTGTTCTTCTTTGGGCATTTTTCTCATTACTATGAGAGGTTCCCAACCTTTGTAAGCTGGGGACTGGGTCACGTTCTCTCGGAAAGCTCCGAGAGCCAGATGGCCATGTTGTCCTGCCTTAACAATGGGGGTGGCCATTTTGTCCCAATAGCTTCAAAGGGGTGGCCATTTTGTTTCACGAATACCCTTGGAAGGGTGGGGAGCCACATGAAATGGCAGTATGGGGAGAATCCAGCCCACAGGCCTTAGGTTGGGAACCCCTGCTGTAACTCATCAAAGTACTCATAGTGGTCAGTCATTAATTTGTGATATACTGTCCCCTTCCATATGTCACATTGTTCTGAATGACCTAGAGTAGACCACCCACTTTTCACTTACCTTTAACAAGTATCCAAGCTCCTCAGCCTAAAATAGGTTCTTTAATCCATGGAAACACCTTCTGTCTCTGTTTGTTGTTGTTGGGGTTTTTTTTTTTTTGGGGGGGGGGGAAGTAGCTTTCTTTTACTTGGGGGGGAAAACTTATTATGTTGGGCCAACAGCTTGTTAAATCCTGTTGTCTAAAAGAGAAGATTAGTGGTTGGGTTTCTTCCTATACTACTTTTTAGTGTCTTTCCCTAAAAACCCAACAAAAAACCTTTCATCCCTCCAGGCTTGTGGCTCATGCAGAAGCTCAAAAAATCTGGATCACTTTTACAGCTGACCTTCAGAGACAATGCAGATCTGCGGAAGTGTTTCCTCTACCAGCTCAGCCAAAAAACAGGTAGGTAGGATCCTATTCGATTTGAAATCCTTAACCAAACAAGCAGTGTTAACAATTGGGAAAAACTGCAAAAAGTAATATTTCATGTATCATAATTTCCCAGGTAGCCCTTCTTGAAAAGGTGCTTATACGACAGGATAGCAGAAACACAACACTGCCATAACAATGGCAACTCTGTGTGAAACTGCCCCTCACTACATTGTGTGCTATGGCTTATACCAGTGATGGCAAACCTTTTAGAGACTGAGTGCCCAGAGGGGTGGGGCAAACTCTGTGCTGGGGAGAGGCAGGAAGTGCTCCTATTGGGCTTCTGGGCAAAAGGACAGGATGAACTCTGCTGGCAAAGGGAGGAAGAATTCCCAGTGGGCTGCTGGGCAGAGGGGTGAGGCAAACTCTGTGGTGGGGTGACAGTGCATGTGACCACAGAGAGAGCTGTGCGTGCCACCTTTGGCATGTGTGCCATAGGTTCACCACCACTGACTTACACCTTGCAATCACTGGCTTATGCCTTGCACTAACCTAATGACAGGGCTACACAGAAGGATCCTCCATGAACATTGTGAATACAGCTGGGCATACCCTGGGTGGCAACCTAGCTGGGTAATCCTTCTAGCCAAAGGAACTGAAGAATGAATCCACCAGAAAGGTCTTTCTCAAGACCAACTTTAACAATGCTCTCAATAAATATTGAGGGCCTTTCAAATAATAAGAGTGTCCTTCTTGTAAACATGTGCAGGGAATACAAATGTGACATACGTCTTCTCCAGGAAACACCTCAGGGGACAGCAAAGTACAGACCCAAAGTAGCTGGAATTGAGCTAGTGATTAAGAGACCTCATGACCAATATGGGAGTGCAATTTTTGTTAGACCTGCCTCAGCATAATATCAGTTGGATTGACGGAAACAACACTGAAATTTACACCATCCAAAAACCACAATTCTCTGTTACCTCTATCTATAAGCTGCCAGAAGCAAATTGTACTTTTAATGAACCAGATAATTTTATTTACCTAATGACTGCTTACAGTCAATTTGATGTATTGTGAACCTTTCAGGTTTTTCTATGGAGAGAATTCAGATATAGATTTCCATACCTTCTTTCTACCAGCAGTTCAAAAGTTGTGTAGCTAGCCCAAGGCTACAGAGCTTAGCACTTCTCCTAGTAAGCACAACAGGGAATCAAACTTCCAACCCCTGCTTCCACAGCCAGATATTTAAGCCACTCAGCTATCCAACCAATACAGATTTGTTTGTTGTTGTTGTTCAGTAGCACAATCGATTCCAACCCTTTGTGAACCTATGGATCATTGCCTGCCAGGCACCTCTGTCCTCCACCATCTTCCTCAGCCCACCCACCCATTGCATCTACAATACCATGCAGCCATCTCATTTTTGGCCACCACCTTCTTCTTTTGCCCTCCACCTTTCCAAGCATTAAGGGAATCTTCTCTTCTTATTTGATGTCCAAAATACTTTAGCTTCATCTTCACTATTTAACCTTCTAACGAGCAGCCAGGGTTGATTTCTTTTAGGATTGACTGACTTTTTCTCCTTGCTGTCCAGGGTATTCTCAAAACTCTCCTCCAACACCACATCTCAAAGGCATCTATTCTTCTGCACTCAGCTTTCCTAATGGTCCAGCTCTCACAACCATAATTACCACTGGGAATACCATTGCTTTGACTATGCACATTTTTGTTTGCAATGTGATCTCTCTACTTTTCACTATGTTCCCCAGGTTTCTCATAGCTTGTCTCCCAAGCATCAGTCACCTTTTTATTTCATGGCTGCAATCACCATCTGCAGTGATCTTTGATCCCAAGAAAGTATAATCTGTCACTGCTTCTACTTCTTCCCCATCTATTTTCCAGGGACTGATAGGGCCTACAATGAATGCACACTCTTCCTCACTTGCTTCGGGACCTCTCAGCTTTCATTCCAAGGTGGATTATTCCTCAATCCCCTCTAGAACTCACCCAAAACTCACAGCAAGGAATGTATGTTTACCATTCGTTCTCAGCCACAACTGGCTGACCAAAACCTGGGGCTTCTCTGTCTAAAGAGCCCAGCCCAGTGACTTTCATGAGAGGTATGGTAGCACTTAAAAAGAGGCAAAAGGACTTACTGTCTTTTACCAAGGCATTCCATTTCCCAATGAACACACGTTGATTGACGAAAATATGTTTTATTTAAGTTGTAGCATAGTTCTTGATGAATCAGGTTACAGATCTCAGCATAGAAAAAAAACCTAATCAAAAATTTCATTTTAGAGAAAGGATGCTTTCAGACATGTCTTCCCCTAAAAAAAAAAAAAGAATCTATCTATCTGTTCTAAGTTACTATAATTAAGGCTTCCAGAGATAAGGCCTGATTTGGTTGGCCTTCCTCCATTTTTGTGTTTCCTTCTTGAACACCAGATTCAAACTCTCTTTTGTCCAAGCTATGCGCTCATGACAAATATCCAGGGAGAAAGGGCTTGTGGCCTTTCCCCATTTAATCCCCCCTCCTCTAGGGTCTACATCTTCTCTGCTTCAGAATCACACACTCTCTCTCTGCCACTCCCTCTTTCAAACCTTTTGCTTAATTCTCTGCAGGTATGAGGTAATTAGCAGACATCCAATCAAATCCCAGAATTGGGGTAAACAACTCTGGTCCTATTGCTGAGGCCTGGCGCCTCCAAGTCTGTTTCTTCCCATCCGGGAAGAAGTGGCTTTTTACTAGCACAAGAAGTCACATTTCCACTATAGACCAAAACATAACAAACTCCATTTTGGATATGTCAAGGACTTGGGGCCTCATTTAATCACAGAGCCTGTTCCCATCATCATGGTTTTCTTAATGTTGAGTCTCAAGCCAGCTTTTGAACTCTCTTCTTTCAACCCAAGCAGCAGCTTCTTTAGGTCTTCTTTACTTTCTGCTATTAGGGTAGTATCATCTGTGTATCTCAAATTGTTGATGTTTCTCCCAGCAATTTTGATCCCAACTTGTGATTTGTTCAACCCTGCATTGAGCATTATGTGCTCTGTGTATAAGTTGAATAAGCAGGGTGACAGAATGCAGCCTTATCTTACTCTTTTTCCTATTCCAAACCACTCTGTCATTCCGTATTCTGTCCTAACTGTTGCTTCTTGCTTCATGTACAAATTTCTCATGAGACATATAAGGTGTTCTGGTATTCCCATCTCTTTAAATACTTGCCACATTTTGTTGTGGTCAACACAGTCAAAGGCCTTAGTGTAGTCAATGAAACAGAAGTAGACTTGTTTCTGATATTCCTTTGTTTTCTCCATGATCCACCATATGTTGGCAATGGTCTCTGGTTCTCCCTGCCTGTTCGGAACCCAGCCTGCACTTCTGGTAATTCTCTCTCCACGTGCTACTGCAGTCTATCCTGTATTATCTTGAGCATCAACTTGCTAGTGTGGGCTTAAAAAATTCCTATTCGGTCCCTGATGGCAACCCTAACACTCACTGGGAGGTTTGGGGTGGCTGTTTCAAACAGGCAAAGAGGCCCAACCAGGGCAGAATGGGCCTTAAAACAAGCCTCTTGGCCCACCTCTAGAGCATCCCAGTTTACTTTCTGCCTCTTCAGCCAGAGGTGGCTAAGGTCCTTCCTTCATCTGGACTGTATTGCAGCCAAATGTACAGAGGGAACATTTTCCTGCTCACAATTCACTTCCAAAGGGCAGAGAAAACAGCCAGCTGCCTAGAAGTGATTCCATCCAGACCCTGTAGAGAATTACATCAGCTTTATGTCAGATTCACCAGGATGTATATTAGCCGCTGACAGCTGCCTTCAGAGAACAAATAGGCAAGCAAAGATAACACTCCCACCCAGTGGTGGGATGTCAAAAAATTTACTTCCCCACCATGATGTCATCACAGTATGGGCGGAGCTAACATCATGATATCATGGGAGGAGCCAAATAAAAAATAAAATAAAAATAAACACACCCACACCCTCAACCCACCCACCCACCCACAACACAAACCCATAAAATAAATAAATAAATAAATAAAATAAATACACCCCAAACACAAATCAACCAGAGCTTTTAAACCAGAGCTTAAAGATTATTCTGGCTAATCTTTCTCACACTAGGTCAGATGGAAAGAACTACAGAATGAACTCACCACGAGATGGCTTCATTTTGGCACTTCAACTTTTCAACAGTTAAAGAAGTTAGGTACTAAGTCTTTGCCTAACCAGTTCTCTAGGATAATATGCCTTAATGTAAATGTAAAACAGCTGTGCCTCCTTAAGGGCTCTCCAATTGGAACAGCAATTGGAACAGCACAGGTGTAGCTTATTGATGAGGTAACTCTAAGATTTTGGTTAAAAACCCCAAGCCAGGCCACACAGACACACCACATCCATAGGTGAATCACTTACCCTGGGGAGCTTCAGGCTATAGGGAACTTCAGGCTAGCAGCTTCTCTTCCTCCTCCCCGCTTGGGAGGACAGCAAGGAGGCCGTGCATACGCGGCAAGCACTGTAGGCGTGCATGCACACCAAGTGCTTGGCGTGCATGCGCAGTTGGGGAACCAGTGAAAAGGTAAGCCCCGAAGGTGGTTCCCCCCCTAAAAACTGCTACTGGTTCTCTGGAACATTGGGAAAAGTTGCTACCGGTTCTGGGGAACTGGTGAGAACCTGTTACATCCCATCACTGTTCCCACCCCAAAACTAAAAGGGAAGCAGTGACTAGGGTCTCATCTTTCTTCAAGAAGCTAGCAACTCTCACTGATGCAGGGGGAATTTCTGGCATGACAATCCAAAAATAAGACATTTTTCGAGTTGCATCTCTCTCATTTTGTGCTAAGATGGAAGGGTTCTCTCCTGCTCTCCTCTGGAGACCTCATTTAATGCCCTGAATTTCTTCATCTTCTCCTTCCTCCCAGGTCTTCAGTATTTCAAAAATGTTGTTCTGGTGGCTTCTCCACAAGACCGCTATGTACCATTTCATTCTGCAAGAATAGAAATGTGTAAATCTGCACTGAAGGACAGACACACAGGTAAGCTATTCATTCATTCATTCATTCAAATTCAAATTTTTATTCCGCCCTACTTGCATAGGTGACCCAGGGCGGATTACAAAGAGTCATGAAAAAACATAAAAATCACAATTCATAAAAACCAGATTAAAATCTAAAAACAGTTAAAATAGGAATTAAATATCAATTAAAATATCAATTAAATTAATAGCAATTAAAATAGCAATTTTCTGGAGTTACAGACCTAATATGTTTTTTCTTGGTAAAAGTATTTCTTCCCTGGCTTCTGTTTGTACTATAGAGAATCTCTTCCCCCTCCTCCCCCTCCCCCTCCCCCTCCTCGATAGGCTAGGATGGGTACAAAGCTGCACCTATCTTGTATGCTGTATATCAGTTTCATAACAGTTGATGATGTAAAAAACAGTCAACTTGGTTAAAGAAGGCATCTCTCCTCCTCCTCCTCCTGTCAAAAGAGATACAAGGTTCTTGTTTGCATCCGTTTGTTTATTCATATATAAACACATGTATATTTATCCATATGTTTATTTGAGGAATGTTTAATTGAGAATATGTATCTATATATTTAATTGAGGAAGTGTTATTATAGGTGGTTGGTGGAAATGTGTTATTGCATATTAATTATTTTGTTTTTTTTTTTTTTTTTTTATTTTTATAAATTTTATTTAGGTATATTGAAAAAAAGATACAGAAAAACACAAAAAGATACAAAAATACAGATCTATAAAAATACAGAACAAAACAATTACAAAAAAAAAAATATATATTGAAATATGAAGACCTTGTAAATTATTCTATTCAACAATATTTCTTTTACCACTCTACTATTAAACATGATCTTCTCCACTTTGTATTCTACAACATCATTAACATCACCCTGGTGCTATGTGTAATGTCCGGGGGGATCTATACCTTCAACATTTCCAAAAGTCATACTGATCTTGTGCAGGGAGTATGCCCTTTTTTCTCTCTAAAGTGTAGTTTATAAAAGGTTCCCAGATCCTCCAAAAATTGTTGCTTTGCACTTTTCCTTTCCTGCAATTTAAATCCCATGTAAGTTTTTCGTTTAAGGCCAGATCCCACATTTGCTTATACCAATCTTGAATAGTTGCCTGTTCATTACTTTTCCAGTTTTTCCCTATACATTGTCTCGCGACTGTCAGCATTATAGCCAGAAGTTCTTTATTATCCTTATTCATATCATAATCTTCTATGTCGGTTAGAAGAATTGTGTCTGACCCCAATCTAACCTGCATATTTAGTATTTTTTCTATTTCTTTTTCAATTCTTCCCCAAAAATTTTTTAGTACATCACAGCTATACCACATATGTTCGTACGTTCCCCTTATTTTCTTACACCTCCAACATTTATCACTCAAATTGTTATACATTCGATGCAGGCCGACTGGGGTCCTATACCATTTCCATATCATTTTATAATTATGCTCTTTAATTCTAACCGACATTGTCTTCATTATCCTTCTTTCCCACATCTTTTTCCATTTTACTGCTGTTATATTTCTGTCTAAATCCTGTTCCCAGCTTTGTCTTAACACTTCTTGTATTCTTTGGCTTTTATTCAAGATCTTATAAATTTTGCTAACTAATCCCTTGACCCCCAGTTCTTCATTTCTGACTTTACCCATAAGTGTCTCAAGTTCTGTGCATTCTCTATTTAGACCATTTTCCCTTAAAAACTTTTTATTCCAATTATTTATCTGGAGGATCTTAAACCAGTCCAACCGTAATTGCGTGTACAGCTCCTCCCTTCTTTCCTGGTCTCTGCAAATATTGACCCAATCTTTTAATAATTTTATCTTCTTTTCTGCCAATATATCCCTGATCCTTTTGTCCATCTTGATTGGAAAATCCTGAAAGTCTTCGACCTCTAATATTGGTGACATCCCTAAAGCAAGCTCTTTCCTCACTTTGTCCCATATCTCTAATGTTGCTTTTAGCATCAGTCCCTGTGATTTCTTCTCCCCTCTTTCCTTTCCACTCCCTAGAAGTTGTGCATTTCCCTTCCTCATAAGACCTTTCCTTTCAATTTTTTCCCATATTGTTTCTTGTCTGTTTAAAATCTTTATAATATTTCTTATTTGAAAGGCCCTGTAATATTTACCAACATCTGGAATTCCTAATCCACCCTCTTTTTGTGGGACATACCACAGTGATTTAGCTATTCTTGCTCCTCGGTTTCCATTACAATACCCATTAATCATATTTTGATACACCTTTAACTCCTTATCTGTGTGTCCTAATGGCAAAACATCGAACAAGAAATTCAACTTTGGGATCAGCTTCATTTTGCACATAGCAATCCTACCAAACCATGACAGATTTAATTTACTATATTGTGTGATTTTCTTCTCCAATTCCTTCTTTTGTCTGCCATAATTCAGCTCTTTTAATTTTCCCATTGTACGTGATATTATCACTCCCAAATATCTCATTTCATGTGTAATTTGCACTTTATAGTTCCTTTTTATTATCTCTTCATCTTCCTTATTTCCATTTACTAAAATCATCTCTGTTTTATTCCAGTTAACTTTCAATCCCGTTACTTCTTCAAAATCTTCCAAATGTTTATTTATTCTAGCCAAACTTTCTATTGGATGTTTTGTCGTTATCAATGTATCATCCGCATAAAGGCTTACTTTAGTTCCTTCACTACCTATTATTTCCTCATCTTGACGAATCATATTTGCCAGTAATTCCATAGCCATAATAAACAATAGTGGTGACAATGGACAGCCCTGTCTCGTTCCCGCCTCTAGTCTAATATCGTTTGTATAATTTTCGTTAAATCTGACTCTTGCCGTCCCTTGTTCGTATAACCTTCCAATAACTCCTTGAAATTTTTTTCCAAATCCATAATTTTTAATCATCTCATGGATCGTTTCCCATTGTAAGGAGTCAAAGGCTTTAAAAATATCTAGAGCTAAAAATCCCATCTTTTCCTTTCTTTTTTCTGCTAAGTCCATTATGTCAACCACTCTTCTTATTAAGTCTGCCATGTGTCTATTTTTAACAAAACCAGCTTGATCCTCCTTAATATAGTTGGCTATGAATCCATTTAATCTGTTTGCCAAAATTGTTGTGAAAATTTTCGCATCTTGATTAATCAGGGAAATTGGCCTGTAAGATTCAACATTTTCTAAATTTTTACCAGGTTTGGGGATCAAAACTATTATCGATCTATTCCAGGAATTTGGCGTTGCTTCCCCCTCTAAAATCCCATTGTACACATTCTGCAGTCTCGGGGTGACCCAGGGCCTGAAGTCTTTATAGAATTCAGCTGATAGACCATCCTCCCCGGGGGCTTTCTCTCTTTTCAATTTTTTTATTACATCTTCAATTTCTTTTATAGATATTGCTTGTTCCATTTTATTCTTATGGTCCTCTGTGATTTTTTTAGGTATTTGCTTCTCTAAAAATTCCCGCAGTTTCTTCCTATTTATCTCCTTTTTAGAGTACAAATTTTTATAAAAGTTCTCAATTAGGAGTGCTTTATCTTTGCTTTTGTTACATCTTTTCCCATTTTTATCTATCAGCACCCCCATCTGTCCTTTATTCTTTTTATCTCTAGCTGCTTTCGCTAATAACTTGGAGTTTTTATTACCAAATTCAAAATATTCCCTTTTTAAAAATATCAAATCTCTCTTGATTTTTTCAATATCTTTCCCGTCTAACTCTTTCTTTATTCTTTTTATTTCCTGCAGTGTTTTCTGATCCTTCTTTTTTGCATAATCTTTATGTAAGTTTGCTAATTGATTTTCAAGTTCCTGGGTTCTGTTTCTATTTTGTCTCTTTCTAATACTACCTAATTTTATCGATTCCCCTCTAAAAATTGCCTTCATTGTATCCCAAACTCCCCCCCGGCTAACCTCGTTATTTTCATTAAATTTCCAGCTTTCATCCCACTTTTCCATAATCTGCTTTCTCATTGATTCTTCCTGGTATATCTTCCCATCATATCTCCAAATGTAACCTCTTTTTTCAATTTCTTTGAGATTTATATCCACAGTGACCTTTGCATGGTCAGATTCCCTAAATGTCCCAATCTTTATATCCTCTATTGTTTTAACTAAATCCTCTGTTACAAATATGTAATCTATCCTTGAATACATGTCATGTACCTGTGAAAAATATGTATATCCTCTTTCCTGGGCTTTAATTTCTCTCCAGACATCCTTTACTCCCATGGTCTTCCTCCACTCCTCTAATATGTATCTTTTACCTCTCTTTTTTACACTTGTACTGTCTATATCCGAACACATCATGTTAAAATCTCCTCCTAAGACCATGCATCTGGTCCCTTCCTTTTGCAGAATTTTTCCCACTCTGTCAAAAAATTCTTGCTGTTTATCATTTGGGGCATAAATATTAACCAGCGTTATCTCTTCTTCTTCTATTTTACCTATAACTATTAAATATCTCCCTTCTGGATCAGCTATGGTTTTATTCACGGTAAATCCCAGTTTCTCCGAAATCAAGGTTGCAACTCCCCTGGCTTTGGACGTCCCATATGCTTTCTCATATATTTCGATTCCCCTTACCTTCAAATTGTTCACTTCCCCTGATTTTTGATGGGTCTCTTGCAGAAAAATTATATCAGCCCTATCTTTATTGAGCGACACTTGCAGTCTATTTCTCTTCAGGGCGTTCCCTGTCCCCTTCACATTCCATGTTATTAACCTCAATGACTTAACCATTTATATATACCTCCACACCCCATAGTTCATTTGTCCCCCCGGACGTGTTCCCTAGTGAAATCCAACCCGTTCCCCTACTAAAAAAATTATACAAACTAACATGGATATAGGATCCCTTAAACAAGAAATAATGATAATAAAGAGAAATAAAAACAAAAACAAAGAACTTACCTATTCTCTGCCCATCTTCAACCCTCCCCGCATCTTCCTTTCTAATGCTACCTTTGTTCTTCAAAGAGGGGAGGGGGGGACCGGAAAAAAATGGCATATAATTCCTCCAATAAGATCTTCCTCCCTCTGCCACTATTTAAATTTATTCTTTGGTTGCTGAGAATATTCCTCCCACCTACTCCGCTCCTGTCCCTGGTAACTCTGCTCCTCCCACTGCTCCCTCCTCCTCCCGGCCCACCAATGGTCCCATCACCCCTGCTTTAAACAGCTCTGTTCGCAACAAGATCCAATCAGTATCAGCTTCCTTGATCAAGCCAATTTGCGTCAAGTACAACAGTGCATCAGTATTCACATCTAACACGTGCCATTTTTTATCATAAAAAAATCTTAGCTGTTGTGGAAATCGCCAACCATATTTGACCCCTTTTGCCATCAGCAATCTTGTTACTGGTTTCATTGTAAATTTCCATTTCCTCTCCATGGGCGCAATATCATTGTAGACCTCCACATCCTGCCCTTCTATTTTAAGGGCGCCAGACCCAGCTTGTCTAATAAAGGACATAACTTTCAATTTATCAGCCCAATTTGCAAATTTAACTAGAACGTTTCTAGGTGTCTTCTTGTCTCTCCTTCCCCCCACCCTATACACAGCGCCAATATCATCCGATCCAAAATCTTTTCCCATTTTGAGTGAGTTCAACCATTCCAGAACTCTCTCTTTCAGCTGATCTGGCGACCTTAATGGCACGTGTCGAATCACTAAATTAAATTTTCTCCATCCCTCTTCCATCATCATCAATCTTCTCTCTTGCTCCGCCATCTTGTCTTCCAGCACATGCTCTTGAATATATAACTCATTCACTGTTATGATGGTCTGTTTAACTTCTTTGTCCATTGTCTTTGAAATCTCATCAATCCTTTGTGTATTAACTGCCACATCTTTCTTCACATCGGTAAGGGCCTTAGCCAGGCTTTCATAATGTAGCCTGGCAAGTTCCCTATCTTTTTTCATTTCCTCACTGTTAGACTCAACAGCTTTTTCTACTTTCTGCAATGTTACTTGAGTGTCAGTCAAATTCTTAGCCATTTGTTGAAGTAATGTCGTCATATTTTCCATTTTTTGGGCCAGATCGAGGGAGGTTCCTTGCTCCGTAGCTGTGGAAGACTCTACTATTGTTTGAGGCTCCAGATTCGGTGATGGAGTGCTCCTCTCCTCCTCTTCCTGCTCTTTGCCCCTCTTACCCTTCCGGCCCTTAGGTTTAACTACTTCCTCCATCTCCCTTCCCTCCCTCCCCAACCAACACCCCAGTGTCCTTATTCAAGTCGTCCAAGTCCAAAATTATAGGGGTGGGTGGATAAGAGAAAATTTCAAACTGAGCCGAAAACCAAAAAACAAGTCAAAGAGGCGAATCTGCCGAGCGTCTTCCCAGGGCAGCTTTACCCAGTGCTTCTTTATGCGTGTCTCGCCAAACAAAGAAAGCCCTTCGTCTCCGCCCCTTAGAAAACTTTCTCCTCCGCCATTGCTGCCCCGTCCGTCCACACAGTTATATAAGCGATCAAAGCCCCTTCGTTTATTCAATGCCCACTGTCTCTCATCAATGTATTCACTCTACAATCCACACACACAAAAAAAAAAAATAAATTTCCAGCCTCCTCTCCAACCTTCCCAGCAGTTTTATTCCAGCTTTGATCACTTGCGCTTCTCTATTCCCCTCCGAAGAGCCCCGCTCCCGATGTCCTCCTCTCCAAATACAATACGAGAGAGAAGAAAATAGACCTCCTTCACTCTTATCTTGCTCCAACGCACGACTCCAACCCTCCGAAGCTTCTCACAACTGCCTCCGCCTCGCCAGGAATCTCCGCTCTCATTCGACTCTCACGCTCGCCAGCACCCCGTCTGCCCCCCGTCCTCAGCTCCAGCTCATTCACAGCTCTCCGAACCTTCTTTTGGGGTGACTCCGGTGCCGCAGCTCCTCCAGCCGACCCAGATCTCCGCCCTCAAGCGGCTCAACGGACTGGTTCGGGACCTCGATCCCCTTCCAAGGATCCGATCCACCTCCCCGTCCGGAGCGCGCTCTCCCGGGCACCACTCTCCGACTTTTTTCTTCCCCGAGCGCCGTCTCTGAGCGAGGCTTTTTTCTTTTTCTTTCGCTCCCACGCGCTCTCAGTATCGCGGAATCCCTTTTTTACTTTGATCGCAGTTAGCTCTCAGCTAAATCCCATTGTTTTTACCCATTCTTCGGCAGAGGGAAAGAAATCCGCTCCTCTCCCTACGCCATCTTAACTCCGCCCCCCCCATATTAATTATTTTGAACTCTACACATCTCATCACCACTATTATTTTCACCAGCTTTATGTCACTTTGTAAAATGCCATACATAAGTGAGGATGGTGGATAATAATGTATACTATTTCTTCAACTTTTTGAGGTCCTGTGTATGCTGAGATGATCAATAACCTTCTCAAGCCAGTAGTTGGAGCCAAAGATTGCACTTTGATTCGCCATGATGTGTTCCACGCCTTACCAAACACAGCCAACACATTGATTGGGCGGGCTGCACACATTGCTGTGTTGGATTCGGAACTGTTCCTGGAGAAATTTTTCCTGGTGGCCGGACTCAGCTATTTCAAATAGGGTTCTGAACCTTTTAGTAACAAAGAACAACCCCTGTACAAATGGCAAGGTGAAGGGCTGCTGTGTTAAGTGGAATTAGTGCCAATGACAAGGTGAAATACACATCCAAACACAGTTGCCCATATCCTACTTATCCAAGGAATGTATCAAGTGCTTAACCTGTAAAGTGTCCAAAGGGTCAAATATTGTGCTTCTTGGAAGATAGAAATTGCTGCATGTTACATTACTTTGTCCTTTTGTGTCCCTAACATACTTTAAACATAGGCTTAAAAATTTAATGAATCTGTCTCAATCTATGTATGTGGCCAGAGCAACATCTCTTTCTACTCTCTGTTGCTAAACACCAACCAGGACATGAACTGCCTTTGTTGACTTGACTCTGATTTACAATAATAAGATTTTTTTCATAGATTTGTTGGCATTGTGTATGATTCAGTTAAACAGAAAGAAGCAAGTATGAAACTCAGGTTAATCCACCTTGAATGTGAGTCAAAAGATATAGGCAGGGCAGAGTAGTTAAGAAGAAGAGTTTGCAGCTCTTCTTGAATAATATTTTAAAGGAAAAAAATGTATATTTAGGTACAGTTTGTAGCGAATGTAAGTTCCATAGCCCAAAAAAGAAAAGGCTGATTATCTCTGTAAATTCTAGTTGCCAGCAAACAACCAACAGGGATGGTAAGGAAGACTTTTATTTGTCATGGATGTTACTCTCTAAGGAAAGAAGGTGTGAAGGCTTGAAAGTCCATGATAGTCACTTGGTCATGTTCTGTCACCTGATTGCCCATTGATGGCATAAGATGGTCTTTTCTCACTCATGCTAAAATCAAGAGGAAAGCAATCTGCATTGGAATTATAGGAGAAAGAGGAGGTTGAAAGGACTCTCTGTACCCATCCAGTGAGGAAAGTGAATTGCTGGGATATATATGTGCATCTGTCCAATTTAGTTGTTAAGTGAGTTTTTGGTTGGTTTTAGATGTTAAGCGAAGCAACCATTGAGAGAACATTCTGCTCTTTAAACGAGTTCATCTCTAAGTGAGGCACTCTTTATGCAAAGTTTTACTGTACTATCCATTTTAATCAGCAACTGTTTCTCTAAAAATATTTTCAAGTTGAACAGCTGTAGCCAGAATGTACTGGTCTCTTACCTATCTTATTTCTTTTCCTTGCATAAGTGTCTAGAGTCATCTTGTCTTGAAATCTTTGGTGGCATTCTCTCAGTTGCTCTCCATTTGACCTCTGAAGTTCTTTCTGTGAAAAAGAGGAATCCATCTGCTTTGTCATGAAAATTTGTCTTTAAAGCTTTCCCTGTTCATTCTCTCTTTACAACAAACACTGCAACAGAAGATACTGCCACTTATCCAGTTCTAAACCTGTCTAATCAATGATATTTCTAGGATTAGGGTTAAGGTTAGGGTTAGATATAAAGAAAGATTTTACCTGAGTGAGTGTGATGGATTTGGAATTACTTTCAATTTGGCTAGAAGATCTTTATCTCCTCTCCTTTCTTCCAAAGATATACGGTATGTTACAGCAAACTTGGGGAAGAAAAATAAATTTAAAAACTATTCATCCATTCATTTAATCACTCATCATCTGATTCTTTGGACTTCTTTGGATTCTTGAGATTGTTAAAACTGAGGCAAAAAGGAGAAGAACAATTGTTTTACGGCTTAAATACTTAGCAAAATGGTGTTCTGCATCCCAATGCATACCCACAAACCTTTTCTTGAAGAAAATGGAATATCTCTTGCATTTTAAGTGAAGTAAATGAATGAAAAAATATAAATAAATAAATAAAATTTCATGAGTCCATTAGTCTGCCACACAATTCTGGATCACTGTAGCTCCTGTCTTTTGCTAGTGTTGTTTATCAGTCTATTTAATTTCACTGCTGAATACAGATTTGCAAATATGTGTTTTATAGATACAAGTCATGATCAATGACATGGCCTAAAATATATGACCACCTATGGAGTGATATTCGATGGTCATTTGGATCAGTCAGCTTTGGATCAGTTCCTCAGAGTCTCAATCCAATGCTTCATTACTGGTATCAGACACTGCTTGTTTTACACTGATTTCCTGAAGTGTCTTCATTAGACTATTTTTAAAGCAAGACTTGTTCAGTATTCCTTGGTCCTTGAACACATGGATTATTGAACATGGTTTGAGATTTTTCCCTATTATCATCAGTCATATTTAGTATTTTTGAAAGGTTCTTGCTGAACGAAATATGGAAGTTCCTCTTCATCTTCAGGAACATTCAGTGGATCATAGAGAACTATTTGAAATTTGGGTGTTGCACCATCAGCAAAATCCAAAACTTGTGAAAATCTGTGAACCAGTTGTAAAAGTCTTACTCTTTTTATATAACCTGTTCTAGTGTCTGTCTTCATTGATGCTATCAAAATGGTGTCAAAATTATGGGCAATAATCTGGTTTGCTGAAAATACAAAGCTATCAGATCACTTTCTCTCAATCTTTCTCTCGCCTTCTCCTCTCAACTTGAATGTCTTGTAAAGACATTGAGTATTGTATAATCCTGTGTTACATAAGATTATAGATAATATTTATGCTACTATACTTGTACAGAAACCATAGAAGATAATTGTGTTGTACAGAACAATGTCTCCAATGTTGGAACATCACAAAGCTATGATACAATTTGGCCTCCTTTGAAAAGGCTTTTAAGATGTCTCTTTCTATAGGAATATATAAATATAAATACATACATATATATATATATATATATATATATATATATATAGAATATATATATATTGAAAGGTTCTTGCTAGTGGCTGTTCAATTCAGATGCAAAAAGAGAGAGCATATAGTGACATTGCTGGATGTCTGAAATCTTCTTCAAAGTCTGTTTTTGTTGTTATTTTCCCCAGAACTGTTATCTTTCTCATTTTTTAATTACTTTTCATAACTCTCCAAATGAATATTGCCTCTATCTGTTTTAAGCTTTCACCCCAGCCTGATAATATGTGAAGTATATAAAACTGTAAGTTTATTACTTTTGAAACAGGCAGACTGTATAATATTCCTTTTGGGGGTATAATGTGCACATAATAAGGCCAGAAGATCTATGTTTGGAGGAAGGACAGTTAGGATGAGCTGTATATGATGCACAAAATGCAATCCAGAATATGTGAACCACATCGAGACTGGAAATATGGGTGAGCTCTACTCTCAAATATGCCTGGTTTTTTTTAAAATGCAATTAATACTGGGGAACCTCATCATCTGACTTGAACAGTCAATGTAATTATTATCCACCTGTGGCTATGTGCAAAATATCTCATTGCCTTCCACTCTTCCTGGATTGCAAAATGCACTACCACAGTGTCAGCTTTTCTGCAACTTCTATCTTTGGCTCAAGCAGAAGTGACAGTTGATATTTCTAAAGGGCAGCTGACTACTTAAAAGAACAATGACATTATGTCTCAATATTTTTGTTAAACCCATTGTGTTTTCTTGAACAAATGGCCTTCCTGTCTAACTCATACCTCTTTATGGGGTTATGTTAAGGCAACATACTGTAGTAGGATCATTGGGGTAGGGTTCAAAAAAGGGCTTTGATTTTTTTTTTTAAAAAGTATTAAATTTGGAATTTTGAACATAACTAAAATGTCTAAAATGATGAAAAAACTGGTTCCTTATGTAACAGAGATTGCAAACATAAAGTTCAAAATGCCTGATTTTAGCACTTATTTATTACAGCGATGATGATGGCAAACCTTAAATGTTTGATGATTGGATGATGATAATGTCAAAGATACTAATAATTCTTATATCACTAACAAACAGTCATCAGTGCCAATATGACTCTACTATTTTTCTACATATGCTTTATGTTAACAGTTTCTGTGGCTTGTGTATGGTGTGAAAGAAATGTCAATAAAATTGTCTGCTTCCTTTTGGTCTGTCTTTACTTTCTTGGAAGAGAGATCCTGCTATGTACAGTTGATTTGAATGAGGTCTTTCAGCACCAAAAAAGGCAATTATCATTCAGTCTCTTCACAAAGGTCAGCAAAGCAAGCTTCTTTGCCCAGTTAACACTTTCCCTAAAGTTTCGACAAAGAATGTATGAATAGCAATTACACTTATATACCACCTCATAGTGTTCAAGGAATCTCTGGATGGTTCACAAAGTAATTAACAATTTGCCCACAACAATCTGGGTACCTGTTTTACCCACCTTGGAAAGATGAAAGGTGGAGTCAACTCTGTGCCTGTTGTGAGTGAATTCAGTTCAGGAGCAGAGTTTTGGCTGCAGATTGCCAGTTTAACCACACTGCCAGCACTCCTGCTGATCAGGGCTTCTGGGAATTGAAGTTCAAGAACACCTACAACTCCATGGTTGGCCATCTCTGAACAATGTGATAGAGGATGCTGCTTAAGTTAGAATATCAGCACAAGACTGACAATTTGAATCTTACTTAGGCAACAGTAGGTAAGATTTAGCTAGGTAGCAGTCTCTCTGTAATGTTTTTTTAAATAATTTCTTTATTATTATATGTTAAAGCACAAATATATATTCAATCACAAATACAGTAACATTTACAATACACCAATACAATACAATTACACTCTCAAACAAAACCCACCTGTGCTATACAAAGTGATTCTTGCTTTCATTGTTTTTCCTACGTATTCCTGCCAAAATTGCAACATTTCCTATGGGCATACCACCCTGAACATGCCCGATCTCGTCTGATCTCAGAAGCTCTGTAATGTGTTGATTAACTCTCTCTTTATGTAGTTGCAACAGGGTTTGAATTCAGTCAGAATTGCCCAAGCAGAATTATGGGAGGGAAAGCTTGCAAAAATCCATGGCAACAATTCCAACAGTTGAGATTCTTTTGGACAGGGAAAGTAGTGATGATAAGAGAACAAACTGACTACATGGATACATTGGAATCATGTAATATTATTGAAAAAGGATCAAAAGAATGGAGGGAAATCAAAGAGAAACTGTCAAATATAGACAATAATTGCAGTATTAGCAAATAAATTTTAAAAAAGTAAAAGTGACACGATTTCTCTCGTGGACCAAAAGAATTCTGATTTTGATTTTTGTTTTTCTGAATGAAAAGAAACATAGAGTAATATAGTTATGGGAAAAAAATATTATTAGTTAACCGATGGATGTAATTCCCAAAGCAATATGAAGTGGTTGATTTATGTGTGTAAAGAAAACTTAATTTAAAGGAATATTAATTTGGGGAAAGAATTAAGGAGTTGTTATCATATGTTAAAAAGGAGAAAGGGAAAGAAAGAAAGAAATAGAAACATAAAGATGGTAAATTATGGGATGTAAAATATTTATGGGTAAGGGGGTGTAGGGCCAAAGCCTAGACTTTCCTTATTGAGTGTGTTGATGTATTACTTATATAATTAAGGAAATAAAAAAGGTATACAGGTGAAAAAGTTGGAGGATGAATATTTGGATATTTATTAGGATTTATCAAAAAGAGAAAGAGTGTGGAGGAAGGACAATAAACTAAATACTAAATTGTTATAAGATAAAGTGGTGAATTAAAATAGGTAACAATTCTAACAGTTGAGATTCTTTTGGATATGGAAAACAGTAGTGATAAGAGAATAAACTGATTACATGGATATGTTAAAATCATGTAATATTAATGAAAAAGGAAGAATGGAAGGAAATCAAAGAGAAATCCTCAAATATAGGAAATAACTGCAATAATAGTGAATAAACTTTAAAGAAATAAAATTTGACATGATTCTCTTGTGGATTAAAAGAATTTTGATTTTGATTTTGATTTTCTGGAATAAAAAAAAGTATAGTGTAACATAGTTATGGAAACCTTATACAGGTATATATATTAATAGAGTATAGAATGGGATAGATAACTGATTAGAATGGGGAAGTACGATAAGCTCTATAAAAAATGGGCAATGGAGTTGGTAGGAATTAAATAAGGTGCTGACAAAAATGATAAAAGAGAGTAGTTTAGAATAAATACGAGAGAGAAATATAAAGTATTGAAAAGATGAAGGAGCTGAAGATAGGGATGAATTATAATAAAAATACAATAGTAGCAGAGGTAAAGGGAAATATGAAAAAGGGTTTGCTTAAGGGTATGTTTGGAAATATGAAAATGAAGTTTAGGATATTACAGATAGAAGGAAATATTAAGTCAATGTAACACTTGAATTGTTAGGAAGAGTTAGCTGTTCCCAGTGTCTTACAAGTTGTAGGATATTTATAAAAATATTATTGAAATATAAAGAATTTTTGTTAAAGAAAGCTAAAGGGGAATAAGGGTTGAAAATATAGAATAGAAATAAAAAGAATAGGGGTAGACAGCCATAAGCAGAAGGAAGGAAGAACAAGGAATAACTATATAGCTTTGAGCAAGTTGATTTATTTGATACTTTCAAATATTGATATGAATTCGCCTAGTCCCGGTCTCCCCCCCCCCCCCTTCGACACTCGGAGGCGGTTCTTCAATGGAAGGATGGGGGGGAGAAGATGACAGAATGGTGAAAGGTTTAGGGTGGGTGGTAGGGATTTATGTTGCGTTAATATGGAAAGATTTTTTGTTTGTGTTCCTTGTTTTAAAATTAAAAAAAATTTAAAAAAATCCATGGGAGAATAAATCCCAATGCCATTGCACTGTATGCAGGTAGACTGCAATGGTAAAGTCACTTGTGCTCCAAAGCCAGTCGTATCTGACTCTAGGATACAGTGCTCATCTCTGTTTATAGCCAAAGAGCCAGAGCTGTCTATGTCTGCAGACATTTCCGTGGCCATGTGACAGGCATGCCTCAACACCAGAGAACAAGGAATGCTGTTTACCTTCCTACTGAAGTGGTCCCTATTTATCTACTTGCAATTTCTTGCTTTCAAACTGCTAGGTTGGCAGGAACTGGGACAGAGATGGGAGCTCACTCCATCAAACAATACCCAGGAATCGAATTCCAACCTTCCAGTCAGCAAGTTCAGCATCTTAACCACTTGAGCCACAGCAGACCCTTCTGCAATAGTAGCAACTCTCCAATGCCTCTTTTTGAATTGCAGATGTCCATGGTACATATACAGTGTGGCTGGGCATTCTTCTTCCTCTTCCTCTTCCTCTTCCTCTTCCTCTTCCTCATCCTCATCCTCATCCTCATCCTCATCCTCATTATTATTATTATTATTATTATTATGGAGGCGGCGGCTTGGGAACAGCAAGGGGGCAAAGATGGCAGCTCTATCCTCTTCCACCTCAGGGTCTTTTGCTCTCACAATTCTGCCTGGAGGAGTAAAGTTCTGAGTAAATCACACAACATTCAGTGTTGTTTGTCCACACACAAACACGCATAAGACTGTAACCAGAGTGTGTATCCAAATGTTTATCAGGGAGTAAACAAAACAAAAAGACACAAAACATTGTGGCAATTTAAAGACTAACTGCTGTATTTTAATGTTAACGTTTGTGGATCAAGTCCATTTTGTCAGACAGAAGAGTTAGGCTTCGGGACATCAAATTATATTTATTTATTTAATTTTTTTATTCTGCCCTACTTGCACAGGCAACTCAGGGCGGATTACAACCAATATACAATACATAGTTAAAAACTCTAAAAAACAAATTAAAACCCATTTAAAACAACATCTTAATCCTCTAAGTAAAGGAGTAAGAGGAATATACATCAGGTACAGGAATACAGATGTTGCAAGACTGTGGCCTTTCTTTCTTTCTTTCTTTCTTTCTTTCTTTCTTTCTTTCTTTCTTTCTTTCTTTCTTTCTTTCTTTCTTTCTTTCTTTCTTTCTTTCTTTCTTTCTTTCTTTCTTTCTTTCTTTCTTTGGAGATATCTTGTACTTATCAAAAGCACAGAGTAATCAATTGACTGCAGAGGTGTTATAACATAACATATTTTCTTTCCGCACGCACACGCACACGCACACGCACACACACAGAGATAAAAAAATAATAATTTGGTGTCAGAAATTATTCTGGGTTGAAAGGATTTTTGCTGGAGAAACTCGGCTCAGGGGAGGGGATGCCTCCGCTCAGGGGATGCCTTTCCTGTCCCCAAGAGCTGGGACAAAGATGGGCACTCAAACTGTCATTCAGTACCCAGTTCTTGAACTGCAGACTTGCTGGCTTTCCAGCTAACAAGTTGAGCTTTATAACCACTGCACCACTACAGCCCTTAGCAGATACATGAAAATAGATAATATAACATTTTGTGCCATCATCAAGTCTTATTTCTGTTTTGGTGAGGGAAGGAGAAGCAGCTATGCAGCCCAGCCGGCCATAAAAACGCCACCAATGCCGCCGCCACCACTGTACTCTCCCTCGGCTAGCCTGGCCTGGAGGGAAGTGGACATAGTTGGTGGGGTTGAGTTGACTATGTTTTTCCATGTATTGTTTTTGAAGTATTTTTTGTATTATGATAATTCGATTCTTTTTTAATTGTAATTGTGATATTTTGTTTCTTTGTTATCCACCCAGAGTCGCTTTGTTAGTGGGGAGGCATACATGTATAATAATAATAATAATAATAATAATAATAATAATAATAATAATAATAATAATAATAATAATAATAATAATAATAATAATAATATAAGATACATTAGATGTTCAGGGAATAATTTAACATTGCCAAAGTATACACACACACTTGCATGTGTGCATATAAATATATACATGTGAAACTATACATAACTGCCACAGGATGTCAGTGTTTCCTCATCTAAGACTACTGTTCTGTGGTGTCATGACTAACAAAAATGCAAAAACTACACTGAAAATAAATGGAGGAGAAAGGTGATACCTTTATTAGATCACTCAATAATAATAATAATAATAATAATAATAATAATAATAATAATAATAATAATAATAATAATAATAATAATAATAATAATAATAATAATAATAATAATAATAGCTTTTGTGAGTCAAGATCACTTCTTCAGGTATGCATTGGTTTCTTGTGGAAAAGATAGGGAAATTATCAATGAAAGTCCCAAATGTTCATGGCATGATGGTCTGTTTGCCAGGCTTCCATCCTATGTTACACTGAAAATGCTGCCCTTGGGAAAGAAAGTTATGGAAGTGTGTATTATTATTTTTTAAAAAAGCCAGTACAAGTAATACCTCATATAACATTAGTATCGAATAACACTAAAATCGCATAACATTAAGGAATCTGGGGGGAAGAATTGCATCAGATAACATTAAGATCCTATGGGATGCTTCAGATAACAACCGCTAAAGCCTGTGTGGTTACAATGTATCTCTATGGATCCCATAGGATTTTAACATGCATCAGATAACACTAAAAATCATATAACACCAAGACTTGTGGAACCAGGTTTTAGTGTTATATGAGGTTTTACTTGTACTATAGTATCTCTGCCTAAAAGAATCTGATGATGGCAAAGACTCTGGGAAACCACTTGTCAAAAGTAGTCAGTATGTAACCAAATGGACAAAAAAGTCTACGCTGATATGTTCCCTACAGATGTCCCCATGGTATCCTATAATCTTGGTTTACTTATTTTGTTTCCGTGTATTCTTTCCCCTGCTACAGGGACCCAGTGCAACTCACACATAGTTACAAACAAGTGTCATTAACTGTATAATAAGTTACAACATTTTCTCTTAAAATGTGCAATAGTATGAGTGCGGCTAATTTACTGGTATGCCGATTGCTGCCAGAGACATGCACTGATGAGGACTTGGGTTTGGACAAAGTGAAGAAAGTGGTTTCCTTTTGGCAGTCCAGGGTTTGATTGAGATACAAAAGAAGAAGACTGAGGAAGGAAGGAAGGAAGGAAAGATGGGTGGATGGGTGGACAGGTAGACAGGTGGACGGACAGACACTGGAGGTCAAGTTATCCTTTATAGCACTGAGCTTCACTTTCCATTCCATTCCAGAATCCTTTATCCCTCCCCTCTCCCCAAGTTTAATTTTTATTTGGACACATCCTGCTTCCAATTGTTTCTATACAAATCAGAGCAGATGGACTGAAAATTGGTTCAAAGCAAATTGCTAGCTATTTGCAAAACAAACAATTTGAACCAAATCAAAGTGGATGGTATTCTTACACCCCTAGCAATCACCAGTACATCCAACATAAATTCCTGCACTCATATCCACCTTGTTTTCAAGCTGATGTAGTAATGGTGCCCAAATCTGTGACTTCCTACCTTATGCATCAATATCTGGCCATACAAAAGCATGCATTCAGGGAAATTTAAAACAATTATCATGTCAACAAAAGATAATGGGTTGGTTCATTATCTTTTATTGTGCTTGGAGAACTTCTACTGAAATCAATTACACTTACATGAATTGATATCCATTTAAATTCCTTTGACATCATCAAAATCCAGAGTCCCTGGGACAACAGAGAGTAAGGCATTACCAAAAATATTTTGCTGAAATCCTGGTTAAGCAAGAATCCGCAGATTCATATTAGTCTTCCACTTTGAAACCATCCCTTTACAGCAGGAATGAGCCATTTTCTAATGGTTTATTTGAAGAAATTATTTTTGGAACTGGTCTATGGAGAGGATGCTACAGTTTTCATTATTTCTTTTGTCCATAACTTTCATTGAGGCCTACTTAGATAAAGAAGCAATGCACAATGATTAAAAACAAATCTTGATGTAATTGTTTATGGATGAGAACTTCATTAGAACCCAAGTACTGCCTTTAAAGTAAAATTACGACAGTAGAGGAAACAAAAATATGAAAGGACATTTCTGCCTTTGCCTCTGGACTTTTGCCCGGGTGAAAAGGCCACCGCAGTTGTGGGCTCAAGGACCACTCCACCGCCGGCACCCCGCCCCACCCCAGGCCAGCTCAAATGATGCTGGCGCTGTGACGGATGGCAGGAGCTCTTCCCCTTGTCTCCAGACTTTCGACTGGGTGGAGAGGCCACCGTAGCTGTGGGCGCCAGGGCTGCTCCGCCACCGGCACCCTGCCCTGCCCTGGGCTGGCTCAAAAGACGCGGCCACAACAGATGGCAGGACCTCTCCACCCTCGCCTCTGGACTTTCACCCGGGCGGAGAGGCCACTGCAGCTGGTGGCAGCAGGGCCACTCCACCGCCGGCACCCTGCCCCGCCCGGGCTGGCTCAAAAGACGCTGCTGTGACGGATGGCAGGACTTCTCCGCCCTCGACTCCAGACTTTCAACTGGTGGAGAGGCCATCTCAGCTGTGGGCGCCAGGGCCACTCCGTTGCTGGTACCCTGCCCCACCCCTGGCAAGTTCAAAAAGATGCCGCTGTGGTGGGCGGCTCTCACCAGGACTGGATTCCTTCTCTTGTGGACTTCCCCCGGACTTTCCCCGGTTACTTTTGGTAGGATATTGCTTATAATCATTGTAGGATTTGGTAAATGTGGTTTTGTTTTTGCTACTGTTTTTTGTTTTACTTTTTTGTAACATTTTATTGTGATATTAATATTTTTTTATTGTTACTGTGTTATTGATATATTTTTCTCTCTCTGATACTGTGATGATTGTGATTATGATAATGTGGAATTTGTGACCGTTATGCTGTTATTTTTTATATAAACTGTAAGCCGCCTAGAGTCAGGTTCACCTGAGCAGGGCGGGGTATAATTTTGAAATAATAATAATAATAATAATAATAATAATAATAATAATAATAATAATAATAATAATAATAATAATAATAATAATAATAATAATAATAATAATAATAATAATAATAATAATAATAATAATAATAATAATAATACAGATTTTATTTTGTCTACAGAACCCCACACTCTCCTAAACAATTTTTTGTTGTTGCAAGATTTGGAGTCTCTGAATGTTCCCTTTTGCCCAAGAAGGCCATATTCCGGGGGGGGGGGGGAGCACTACAACACCCCGATTTTTTCTTTTTAAAATGTTGGATGTCAAGAGGTTGTAAATTTTTTTTTGAAGTGATAGCAGTGTTAGTCTGTGCAAGCATATCAGAGAGTAAATAAAACAAAAACATTGTGGCACCTGAAAGACTAACTCCTGTATTTTAATACAGACATACCTTGCGTAACGAATTTAATATAAAATAAACATTCTGACATGCATCTGAGATTATACATCTCCTAGTGAGTTGATAGAAGAAGCTTTATGGGTCGAGGCACAGCTAGAAATCAAACTGACCTGAAAAACATCACTCTCTCCCCCTCCCCATATTTTTGAATCTGCTATGCAAGATGAATGTAACCCCTTAGTTGTTGCATTTTTAAATTTGATATTTTCCCAGAAACCCTTAGCTCATATTCAAACCTATCCTGCGGGTGTCCAGCATGTCTATCTATTTTATCTCTTCTGTCTCTATCTGAGTCCTTGTTTTGTAGTTTCCCTGTTCCAAAATGGCAACTTTTAGGTCCAGAGGTTGTAAGAAGCCTTTTTCAGTAAATGGGAAGAAGGGAAGTTCAGGGAAATGCTTTTTTGAGTGAGGACTTTGGAGAGTTGATTGCCTTCCAAAATACAGTGGTGGCTGAAGAACTTCACAAACTTGTTCTATGGCAAAGTGGGCAGCTTCTCATTGTCAGGAGGTCTCACTGGGCAATCTAGTTCATCAGGGCACACCTGCCACTCAAATTCAGTGATAGTCAACAAGATTCATACTACAACCTCTGTTGCTGAAATTCATAAGCAACAATGGCCACAGTCTCTGCTCTGAGATTGTTACTTTCCACAGAAGCAGTAGTTCAGTGAATACCATAGAGCTACTTAGACTGGTAGAACAGAGTCTATATTTACCTCTTAGGAAGTAAAGTCAAGAAGTTTATCTGATTTAGTGCTTTATTTTTGATGGTACAATTTTATTCCCTGAGGCAGCCATTACAAATGTACATTTGGATGTTTTTAAACTTCTATAATCCCATCATTCTTAATTCTGAATGTTCCACTTACTGGAGACATCATATTAATCCATACCGAGACGGTGTGAAACTACTGGGGCATGAGCAAAGAGATTTGTCATTTCAAGAGTCAAAGAAATGACACATCTGGCAAATATTAACAACATGGAATTGCACACCTTGACTGTTGCATTCACAAATTTGAATTAAGCAATAGCCAATAATTTCATTTTCATTTCATTTCAGATTTATACCCCACCTTGCTCAGGCGAACCTGACTCTAGGTGGCTTACAAAGTATACAAAATAACATAACAGTCACAAATTTCACATTATCATAATCACAATCATCACAGTATCAGAAAAATAAATATATACATATCAATAACACAGTAACAATCAGAAAATATTAATATCACCATAAAATGTTACAAAAAACATTACAAAGAAAAAAACAGCAAAAACAAAACCACATTTACTGAATCCTGCAATGATTATAAGCAAAATCCTACAAAACGAGGTCTTTTTATCGCCACCCGGGACCCGTAGCTGTTGTTCCCTTTGAGGCCAGCTGGCCGAGGGAGAGTCCAGTGAAGCGGCGGCGGCGAGGTCTTTCATCACCCCCTGGACACCCAGCTGTTGCTCCCTTCGAGACCAGTTGGCCGAGGGAGAGTCCAGCCAAGTGGTGGTAAGGTCTCCAGGCCAAGGTGATGAAGTCCGGAGGGGGAGGGCGAGAGCGTTCTCTCACTGCCCGCAGGTGCCGGCAATCTTTTCCTCCCACCGAGGTGACGAGGTCTGGAGGGAGGGTGAGAACATCCTCTTACCCCTCCCCCCCATAGCACCATCTCCTCCAACTCCGGCCGGTGGCGAGGGCTCGGAGGAGGGCATCGGTGTCCTGGAGCACCAGCAGGCAGATCTTAAAGCCCTCCAACTCCAGCCCAAGATCTGTGGTCTCCTGAACAGGGGTCACCCAACAACACTGGGGGATAAAAAGAAGAAATGACAAAGGAACAAGCAAGATGATCACACATGCCTTGGTCACCTCCAGACTCGATTATTGTAATGCACTCTACATGGGGCTGCCCTTGGCGACCATTCGGAGGCTTCAGCTGGTCCAGAATGCGGCTGCTCGAGTTGTGATGGGGTGCAGATGTTATGCTCATGCCTCACCACTTCTCCAGGAGCTGCAATGGCTCCCAGTGTGCCTCTGGGTGCAATTCAAGGTGCTGGTTATTACCTTTAAAGCCCTACATGGTAGTGGGCCAGGATACTTAAGACTGCGTCACCCTGAGAACATCTGTCCATCCCACTAGAGTGGACCGGAGAGGCTCTCTGGTCATACCTTCAGCTAGAGAGGCTCATCTCTCTAGCACGAGAAGGGGGGCCTTTTCTGTGTCCGCTCCGGCCCTATGGAACTTCCTGCCAACGGAGTTACATCTCCAGACGGAGTTGCTGCCCTTTAGGAAAGGAGTGAAGACCTGGCTGACGGGGCATATGTGGGGAATGGGCCAGACAGCCAATTCGGTCGCCTGGCTCATTTAAATATCCCACCTCTCTCCTCAGTGTTTTTACTTGAATTTTAATGTTTATGTATGTGTTTTAATTGTTTTTAGTTGTAAAGACGCCCTGAGTCTTCAGAGGAGGGCGGGGTACAAATGAAATAAATAAATAATAAGATGATCCAGATGAAAGACCATAGCTTCAATCTTATCCATTATCAGTTCCAAATTATCAAAGGAGAACCATGATAAAATATTCAACAGGCAGCTTGTAACAGAAGTCCAATTTTGCCTTTTTCAACAGGTAAGGCATCCATCTCTTTCCCCTTTAAAAACTCAGAGGATTCATCAAATGATCCATGTTGGCAAATGTCACCAAGAGATAAGTCAACAAAATATAAATGTTTTACAATTTAATTTTCCTAAATGAATGTTCAAACGATGTTTTGTCAGCTGCCTACAGATCTGTCAATATTCTAGGCTAAGTCTATAGAAAATTACAGGCCAGAGATATGCAACCAAACAAGTAAAACAAATCAGTAAAAAGAAGAGAGTTAAAAATGAAAGAGATTTGCCCTTAATTAGCATCTTGTAATTGATCTATATAGGGGGATGTGGTGGCTTAGTGGTTAAGATCCTGAACTTGATGACTGGAAGATCGGGATGTCAGCAGTATCAGACTCAAGTGCTGTATGATGGAATGAGCTCCTGTCTGTCCCTGCTCCAGCCATCCTAACAGCTTGAAAGCAAGAAATTACAAGTAGATAAATAGGTATCACTTTGGTAAGAAAGGTAACAGCATTCCATGAACTCTGGAGGCTAGTCATGACCATGGAAACGTGTACAGATGCAGACAGTAGAAGTTGGCTGTAAATGGAGATGAGCACCATACCCTAGAGTCAGATATGACTGGCTTTTGAAGTAGGGCGACCTTTACCTTTACAGACCCAGCACGTAATTTGGGGGTCCTCCTCGACTCGCGACTACTGCTCAAAGAGCAGGTGGCAGTCATGGCCAGGAGGGCCTTTGCACGACTTCATGTGATTCGCCAATTATGGCCATTCCTAGACCGGGACTCCTTGCTCATGGTCACACATGTCTTGGTCACCTCGAGACTTGATTATTGTAATGCGGCTGCCCTTGATGACCATTCGGAGGCTTCAGCTGGTCCAGAATGCAGCTGCACGAGTAGTGGTGGGATGCGGGCGTTACGCCCGAGCTTCACTGCTGCTGAAGGAGCTGCACTGGCTCCCAGTGTGCCTACGGGTGCAATTCAAGGTGCTGGTTATTACCTTTAAAGCCCTACATGGTAGTGGACCAGGATACTTAAGAGACCGCATCGTCCCAAGGACATCTGCCCATTCCACCAGAGTGGACCGGAGAGGCTCTCTGGTTGTGCCATCAGCCAGAGAGGCGTACCTCGCTGGCACGAAAAGGAGGGCGTTCTCTGTGTCCGCTCCGGCCCTTTGGAATCTCCTGCCAATAGAACTACGGATGCAGATGGAGTTGCTGCCTTTTAGAAAAGGAGTGAAAACCTGGCTGGCAGGTTTGGTCTGGGGAGTGGATGGTTTGATTTCCCCAGCCAATGTGTTGGTTTGCCCCCAGTATGCCTGTGTTGTAATTTTTGGCTTTTAATACCAAGTTTTTTAAAGTTTTTAGAGTTTTTAATTTTTTAAAATGATTTTATAATTGTTGTAAATTGCCCTGGGGCTCTTTTGGGAGGAGGGTGATAAACAAATTTAAATAAATAAATAAAAATAAATAAATAATTGATCCACATAGCTGCAAATGGAGTTATACTAATATAACATAAATTTGTTGTTGTTCAGTTGCACAGTCGATTCCGACCCTCTGCGACCCCATGGACCACTGTCCGCCAGGCACTCCTGTCCTCCACCATCCTCCTCAACTCGCTCAGTTCTGTGCCCATTGCATCCACAATACCATCTAACCACCTCATTTTTGGCCGCCCCCTTCTTCTTTTGCCCTCCACCTTTCCCAGCATCAAGGCTTTCTCAAGCGAATCCTCTCTTCTCATTTGATGTCCAAAGTACCTTAGCTTCATCTTTACAATTTGACTTTCTAAGGAGCATTCTGGGTTGATTTCTTCTAAGATTGACCTATTTGTTCTCCTTGCTGTCCAGGGGATTCTCAAAACTCTCCTCCAACACCACATCTCAAAGGCATCTATTCTTCTGCGCTCAGCTTTCCTTATGGTCCAGCTCTCACAACCATACATTGCCACAGGGAATACCATTGCTTTGACAATATGAATTTTTGTTTTCAATATGATGTCTCTACTTTTCATTATGCTCCCCAGGTTTCTTATCGCTTGCCTCCCAAGAATCAATCGCCTTTTTATTTCATGGCTGCAATCCCCATCTGCAGTGAGCTTTGATCCCAAGAAAGTAATATCTGTCACTGCTTCTACTTCTTCCCCATCTTTTTTCCAGGGACTGATAGGGCCTGTTGCCATGATCTTTGTTTTCTTTATATTGAGTCTCAAGCCAGCTTTTGCACTTTCTTCTTTCAACCTAATCAGGAGCTTCTTTAGGTCCTCCTCACTTTCTGCCTTTAGGGTGGTATCATCTGCATATCTCAAATTGTTGATGTTTCTCCCAGCAATTTTGATCCCAAATTGTGATTCCTCCATCCCTGCATTGTGCATTATGTGCTCTGTGTATAAGTTGAATAAGAAGGGTGACAAAATGCAGCCTTGTCTTTCTCCTTTTCCTATTCCAAACCACTCTGTCATTCCGCATTCTGTCCTAACTGTTGCTTCTTGATTCATGTACAGATTTCTCATGAGGCATATAAGGTGTTCTGGTATTCCCATCTCTTTAATTACTTGCCACATTTTGTTGTGGTCTACACAGTCAAAGGCCTTAGTGTAATCAATGAAACAGAAGTGGACTTGAACCAATATATCTCACCAAGGGGGGGGGGGGGTTTGACAGTGATCAGATAACCCATCTGCCTTCCTTCTCACTCTCCGGGTCTTGTCAATGGACAAACAAAGGGTCCTTGCTACTCTTCTCCCCCATGGCTCTTCATCAAGCTCACCTTAGCTGGAAGGCCTGCAAGTTGGTATTTCGAGACCTGTCTCTATCTCAGCACCTGCCAAACTAGCAGTTCAAAAGCAAGAAATTGTGACTAGATAAAAAGGGACCACTTCAGTGGGAAAAGATCTCGGGGAAATGAAAGGAGCCTCATTTAGGCATCCCCTGAGCAGAGTTTCTCCAGGAAAATTCCTTTCAACCCAGAATAATTTCCAACATTAAATTATTATTATCTTTAAATAAGAATTGGTTATGACAACTCTCAAAGAAAGAGTGTTCTCAAACAATGAGCTGTCCTTCATCATCATTTCAGATACATGGATCTTATCTACAACAGTGCACAGAATGCCCTAATCAGCTTGAGGCCGAGCATTCAAGGAATGGTATTCCAAAAAGGGAGGTTTTTGAAACTCTGGACATATGGCTGCCCCTAAAGCAAGAGATCAAAGATGTTAAGCCAAAGTCTTAGAAAGGACGTGCTCAGTAATGCAGTTACTTTGCCAACATCAGCCTTCCCTTCTCTGGCTGCTGATTTGCTGGGAATTGAAGCACAAAGTTAATTTTGCATGAAGGTTTTCTAATTTACTGGTGCATTTGACTGCAGACCTACTCAACAGGCCAGAAAATGCTCTCTCTTCCTGTTCTGTTTTAATTATTTGGAATACAGTATGGTGGTTGCAAACAGCATTGGAGCAAAAGTGTAAATATCTGTTCCCGAGGTCCCAGAGAGCAAGTTGATCATAAATAAAAAGTGTAAGTGTAATAATTTCTCTCCCAGTGCCACTGGGTAAAATCTTTCCCTCGTCACCCTGCACGGGCTGTTAAACAATTTCCAATCTGTGCTTCATTAGAGAGAGAGAGAGATTGAAAGGGAAAGAGTGGTAAATGGAAAGAGAATCAGAATAACCTAGTTCTTCAAGCACCAGAAGCGTAGCTTACCTTGCCGGGGCCCCGTATAAAAATTGTTTGGGGGCCCTTTAGATGTGGGGTGGAGCTAACGTCATGACATCATGACGTCATGGGGGAGCCAACGTCATGACGTCATGACGTCGTGGGCGGGGACAAAAATAAAAATAAAATAAATAAAAATAAAATAAAATAAATAGAATTAAAATGTAAAAAAAAAAAAAAAACCACACACACCTCAACCCACCCACCCACCCACCCACCCACCCGAAACACAAAAACCTCACTTACCTTAATCCTGGGGCCTCTTCTTCCTCCGCCTCTGCTGTCACCGCCGCCGCGCCGCCGCTGCTGCCGATCGCTCCCTCGCCGCGCACGGCGAAGGCAAGGGGCAGTTGTGGAAGGCGAGCGGGCGAAGCGAGGCAGCCCCGAGGCCCTCCCCCCGGTTGCCGCGGGGGCTCCCTGGCAGGCTGCGCCAGCCCGGGCGGGGCTCTCCACCTCGACGCTGGGGTGGGAGTCCACCAGCTGCAGGACCAGCTCGCGCGCCCCATCCCTTCCAGCTAACAAGGCGAGCTTCTTAACCACTGAGCCACCGCAGTTCCTAATTGCAATGAAATTACCCCCCCCCCCGCTGTTTCTTTGTTTAACTCTATATCAAGTGGCGAAGACGCTGACTGGAAGGCGGGAGGTCAGCAGTTCGATTCCCGAGTACTGCAGGACGGAATGAGCCCCCGTCTCTGTCCCAGCTCCTGCCAACCTAGCAGTTCGGAAGGAAGGCATTGCAAGGAGATAAAATAGGGACCACTTCGGTGGGGAAGTAAACAGCGTCCCGTGCGCTCCGGTGTCTAAGTCATGCCTGCCACATGACCACGGAAACGTCTGCAGAAGCGGACAGCGCTGGCTTTTAGGCTTTGGAAGAGAGATGAGCACTGACCCCTAGAGTCGGATAGGACTGGCTTTCGAGCAAGAGAGACCTTTACCTTTACCGTATCAGCTCCCAGCCCTCGGGAGAAAATGGTGGTGGCGAGACGTCAATAGGAAGCGCCGCGCCTCTATCGTCAGGTGAGCTCCAGGCGCGCGCGGCAGGTGAGTTCCATGCGCGCTCCAGGTGACCTGCCGCCTGCCGCGGGACGGGGCGCGCCCGCGAGCTGGTCCTGCAGCTGGTGGACTCCCACCCCAGCAGCGACCGTGGAGAGCGCCGCCCGGGCTGGCGCAGGCAGGGAGCCCCCGCAGCGACCGGGGGGAGGGCCTCGGAGTCGGGGCTGCCTCGCTGCTTAAAAGCTGCGGCTCCGACTCCGACTCTCCGACTACGGCTTTTTTTAAAAAATTGGAGCCAAAAATGGCTCCAATAAAGTGCGCATGCGCAGAAACTCAATCTGACACATGCGCAATGCATCAGATTGAGTTTCTGTGCATGCGCAGTAAATTTTTGCTCTTTTTTATTTTTAATTTTATTTTTTGCCATTGAGGGCCCCCGTAGCCCGGGGGCCCCGTATAATTGATACGGCTGATACGGCGGTAGCTACGCCTCTGTCAAGCACCCAATCATTTTGATAAAGGGGAAAGTGAAGGGCATTTTCTTTTGTGCTGTTGGCTAAAGTTGTATTTCCTCTATGTGCAAACTCCCCAATATTGACCCAAGAGACAAATCAGAGAAATGTGTAAGAAATTTGCTCCATCAGTATTTTCATTATTATTTTTAAAATGTATTTCGTGGATATGCCACTCTCTAATTGAGCACAGAAAAACGTGCAGTTATCACTAACAATAATTTCGTGTCAGAAATTATTCTGGATTGAAAGTATTTTTTACTGGAGAAACTCTGCTCAGGGGATGACTGAACAAGACTCCTTTCATCTCCACAAGAGCTGGGACAGAAATGGGTGCTCAATCAGTCATGCAGTACCTGGGTCTTGAACAGCGGACTTGCCGGCCTTTTAGCTAACAAGGGGAGCTTCTTAACCACTAAGTCACCACAGCCCCACAGTTGGTAGTAAGAAATCTATGTTTCCAGGTTTTTGGGTATTCAGCATGTCAGCATATAAAAATGCACATAAACACTTAACATTTAAAAAATGTTCAGAAAAATTGCTTAATTAGTAGGGGCACCTGTGCATTAATGCAGCCATGGGCCTGATACATATAACAACTGTTGTGCTTTATTTTTTCCATTAGACAAAAATGTATGGGACAAGGGCAGAGTAGGGTCAGAACTGGGGAAATGAAGTCAATAGAAACAAAGTTAATAGATATGCTTCTTTTTCCCTCTTCATAACTTGTCAACTGCCAGGCTTTGCCTCCTCCGCAGTTGTGATCCAACAGCCATTCAACCAGACAATAGAAGGGAAAGAAAACAGAACCACCATGCCTGAAAACTATATTATCACCCTGTAATGTCCTTAAGACTGCGGTGGCTTAGTGGTTAAGATGCTGAACTGAGAACTGGAAGGTTGGCAGGTCAGCAGTTTGAGACCTGAGTGCTGTACATTGGAGTCAGTGTCCATTGCTGTCCCAGCTCCTGCCAACCTAGCAGTTCAAAAGCAAGAAATTGAAAGTAAATAAATAGGCTCCACTTAGGTTGGGAGGTAAACAGTGTTCCATGCACTCTGGTGTTTAGTCATGCCTGCTACACGTCCATGAAAATGTCTGCAGATCCAGACAGCGGTGGCTCTTTGGCTATAAACAGAGATGAGCACTGAACCCTAGAGTCGGATACGACTGGCTTTCAAGCAAGGGTGACCTTTACCTCCAATGTACAAGTAATACTGTACAAGTAATACCTCGGATAACGATTGCATCGGATAACGCTGAAATTGGATAATGATGCACTTTTTTTAAAAAAAAAATGCATTGTTAGCATTATACAATGCAATCATATGTAGCAGTGGGGTGACTGGGAAGCTGAACAGAGGTCCCCCAACCTCCCCAGAGCTGGCAGGTGTGCTGGAAAGCCCTAAATGGGTGAAAAATGGAATTTTCTGCCCATTTTGGACTCTCCAGCAACCCTGCCTGCTCTGGGAGGGTCGAGGGACCCAATCCACAGCTGCGGGTTGGTGGGAAAGCCAATGGGGGACTCCCTCATTGGTTTCCCCAGCCACCCCGCAGCTGCAGAGAAAGGGGTGGGGTGACTGGGGAACCAGAAGGGGGACTCCCCTGTTGGATTTCCAGCCACCCCACCCCTGCCTCTGCTTTTCCCCTCAACCAAATCGGCAATCTGATTGCATGCTGTGACAGCTGGGTGCTGGGGGAGAAACGGTGTGCATGCACGATCTCTCCCCCAACAGCCCGGCTGTCCCACACACGATCTCTCAGGCTGCCAGGGTGTTGGGGGAGAAACCATACGCATGTGCACAACCGCTGGGACTGCCGGGGTATTGGGGGAGAAAACATGCGTGCGTGCGTGATCTCTCCTCCAACATCTGGCTGTCAGAAACAGCACGGCTCAGGTCCCCAGACACTCACAGAGACAGCAGGGGTGGCAGAGAGCCTAAAATGGGTGAAAAAAACTGTGTCACAACAAAGGTTTTTCCCCTCCATTTCAGGCTCTCCGCCACTCCTGCCAACTCTGGGGAAGTCGGGGGACCTGATCCGCACTGTTTCTGATGTCCCCTGACCTACCTAGGTGGTGCTGCTGTGGGAGCATCACTTTGTTTGGGGAAAGCTCTGGCTGCCCAATCTCTCCCCAAACAAACCTGCACTCCCAGCATGTGAGCTTCACTTAGTTGGGGAGAGATCAGGCTGCCCGATCTCTCCCCAAACAAACTGGTACTGTTCCCTATCCTCTTTGGAAAAGGAACAGGACTTTTTTAAATGTTGTGCAATCAATGCATCGCACAATGTTAAAAACTGGATAATGCTAAGACTTGTGGAACCAAGTCTTAGTGTTATCTGAGGTACCAGTGTATTCCTTTGTTTTCTCCATGATCCAACATATGTTGGCAATGTGGTCTCTAGTCCCCCTGCCTCTTCTGAACCCAGCTAGTTCTCTCTCCATGTGCTGCTGAGGCTTATCCTGTATTATCTTGAGCAGGGCCTTGATAGCATGTGGGATGAGCACAATGGTTCGATAATTTGAGCATTCTTTGGCATTACCCTTTTTGGAATTGGAACATATACTGATTTTTTCCAGTCCTGTGGCTATTGTTGTGTTTTCCAAATCTGCTGGCATATAGAATGCAATGCTTTAATTCCATCATCTTTTAGGGCTTTGAATAATTCAACTGGAATACCATTATTTCCACTAGCTTTGTTATTAGTGGTACTATTTAGGGCTTTTCTGACTTCACTCTTCAGGATGTCTGGCTCCAGTTCAAAGGTCTCATCACTGTGATTGTCAGGGGTGTTGAGGTCCTTTTTGTAAAGTTTCTCTGTGTATTCTTTCCATCTTTTCTTAATCTCTTCTGCATCCGTTAGTTCCCTGCCATTTTTGTCCCTTATCTTGGTTATTTTTGCTTTGAATGTTCCCTTGATTTCCCAATTTTTTAAAAAAGATCTCTCCTTCATCTTCTGTTGTTTTCTTCTATTTCTTTGCACTGTTCATTTAAGAAGGTTTCCTTATCTCTCCTTGCTTTTCTCTGAAAATCGGTGTCTAATTGATTGACTTTTTCTCTTTTTCTTTTTGCATTCCTTATCTCCTCTGCTATTTTAACCCCCTCATTAGACAGCCACTTTGCTTTCTTATACTTTTTTCTTTTTGTATAGTTTTACTTGCTGTGTCCTGTATGATGTCCCGATCCTCTGTCCATAATTCTTCTGGTACTCTGTCTATCAAGTCTAAACCATTAAACCTGTTCTACACCTCCACTGTGTATTCCTTAGGGATGTTGTCTAGATCATGCCTGTGTGTCTTAGTTGTTTTCCCTGTTTTCTTTAATCTAAGCTTGAATTTGGCAATAACAGTCTGCTCCAGGTCTTATTTTTGCTGACTGTATGGAACTTCTCCATCTTTGATTGCAGATTATGTGGTCAATCTGGTTTCGGTGTTGGCCATCTGATGATGTCCATGTGTAAAGTCGCCTCTTATTTTGTTGAAAAAGGGTGTTTGTTATGACTAGTGTGTTCTCTTGGCAGAACTCTATTAGCCTTTGTCCTCCTTCATTTTGTGTTCCAAGACCAAATTTGCCTGTTATCTCATTTACTTTTTGACTTCCTACCTTGGCATTCCGATCTCCCAGTATATAGCCATCTAGTGAGAGCTATATGCACATTCATCTATGTAGTTGCCTAAAGAATGCATGTGAGATAAAAAGAAATCATTATCTTCACAGAATTGAGTATCTCTCTCTTTCTTGCTTAGTTTCTGACTTCTAGCCCAAATTCTCCAACAATCTATTCCAGCAACCTATGATTACCCAGCACATAATCTACATTTTCAGATGAAAAATCTGTTAAGGACCTTTGCCAGTCCATTCAGTTCTCCAAGGGTGGGCAGAATACATTACATCAGGGGTTTTCAACCTTTTCAAGCCAAGAAATGTGAGTAATAAATAAATAAATAAATAAATAAATAAATAAATAAATAAGGACTGGGTCATGCTCTCTCAGTCAACTTCAAAGGCCAGACAGCCATTTTGCCCTGCCTGCATGATGGGGACAGCTATTTTCAAAGCTTCAAAGGGGTGGCCATTTTGTTTCTTGAATGCCCTTTGAGGGGTGGGGGACCACATGAAATGGTGCTGCAGTCCAGATCAGGCCTGGGGGCCTTAGGTTGAAATTCCCTGGATTACATTATATGTCTCTGCAGCCTACATAAGGCTTTAGTCACATTTGTTTTCCCTCTGCACCAACATCATCATTTTCTCTGGGTAGGAGAGAACTTGAGTAAGCATAGCATCTATGGAGCGCTCTAATTTTCTGGTTCCATCTTCCCTCTACATAATAATGTACAACAATGGTTAAATGTCTGTACTGCAGCCAAAACATTGTGAGTATGAGCCTGATGGGGATCAGCCTTCCATCTTTTTGAGGTCAGCAAAATGAGTACCCAGCCTGCTATTACAATTACAAAATGAGAGATTGGATCATGGGCATGTTATAGAGCAATTCATTTTAGTGCTTGGAAATTGCTGTTAAGAAAGTACATTATGTCATTGGGTTCAACCCAAAATCTCTCCCAAGATCAGCCACTTCTATCTTAGCATCTCATGGTAATTATGACAATGATGATTCCACCCCCACCCCCACCCCCCACCATTGTCCTGTTTTTTGGGTGAGGATCAAACAAGTCAGGTCCCCCCCCCCCCGGACAGTAGAGGAGGTACTCACAGAAAAAGTTCTTAACTCAGACTGAAGAAAACCTGGTGCTTTCAGTTCTGTTTCCTCATTTGGATATTTTCATTTTTTCTGTCCAGATCCTTGGAAAGAAGTGTCTTACATTAAATCTCAGGGCTGCGTCTTCCTGCCTCCATTCTTTTTCCTTATGTTCTTTTCTGAAATGCTTTACGCTCTTTGTGCCAAATGCATGCCACATCTAATTTCAGACCACCATAAGCAAAAGATTCATACTTTTTTTTGTAAGAAACATAGCAATTATCCATTGTGGTTTTTAATTGCTTTTTTAGCTTATGGAGCCATGGATCAACATTCAAACCAACACCCCTCCTTTTGATGTCAGTGTGTGTTAGTTTTGGGGGTATGGACTTGGTCCAAATGGAAATGCAAAGGCGAAAGATAGAAATATAACAACATCATCCTCATTTGGAGTCACAGGACAAAAGCAAGGCTTCTGCTGAAATAACAGCTACGCCCCATAAACGACTACATTCCTGCTCTGCCAAAGAAAGCATCCTGCATAATTTACACCTAATGCAGTGCTAGCCATCATCCCCTTTCCAATAAAAAGGCATTTCTAGGGATTGCTGTCCAAAATAGAAAGACTACATTTTTGTTTCACTCAGAGAGCAGCTACCTAAGCCACCATAACAGAATGGCATTCGCTTTCCATTCAAAGCGGTATTCTACTTGAGGATTTAATAGCTAGTAATGTTATAATAATGTCCCATTCTACAACCACCAAGGTTTTAATGCTGAGGGACCATTAGCAAGATGGATCTTTCAAAGGTGAGCAAATATTAAATGATACAGTAATACCCCAGATAACGATTGCATCGGATAACGCTAGAATCAGATAACGATGCAAGTTTTTTGGAAAAAACTTGCATCGGATAATGATTCTGGATAATGATTCTTAGTGATATCCGATGCAATGGTCTGCGGGTGTGGGGTGGTTTGGGTAGAACAACCCAATCCACCCCCCACGCGCAGCGGTCTCTGCGACTGTAGTAGGGTCGGGGAAAAGCACCCGCCTTTCCCCTGACCCTACTGCAGTCGCAGAGACTCCTTGTCTCTTTTCCTCCCTGTATTTAAACTACAGGGAAGGGGGAAAGAGAGAGATGTGATTGGTTAAATACAGGGAGGGAAAGAAAGAAAAAAGCAGTTATCTCTCTCCCTGTAGTTTAAATACAGGGAGGAAAAAAGACACGATCGTGACAACGCTAAAAATTGGATGCATCGGACAACGATAAAAATCGGATAACATCATGACTTGTGGAACCAAGTCATAACGTTATCCGGGGTATTACTGTACCTTTGAAAATGCAGCAATTGTTGATTGACACCATGTAACCAAAGCTACAAGAAGAGAGGGCAGTGCCTGTTGTGAACCAGAAACTAGGTCAGAGTTTGTCTGCACTGAAGTTACTATTATTATTTATTAGATTGATCTGTATTTCTATCATAATTTAAATCCTGTCAACCTGATCATGCCAAGGCTTAGCATAATCTGACCTCCGCTTCAGGAGAAATAACTCATTGCCCTTGTATTACACCACTGTTCCCCAACCTTTGTTTTTTGGTCTTCAATTCCCAGAAGCCTAAGTCAATTCCCAAAAGCACTGATCAAGGAATTGAAATCCCCCTGTGGGTTGTGGGCCCCACATTGGGAACCACTGTACAGTAGAACCCTGCATAAAGAAAAAACTCCATGTCACGGAGCTCTTCGCTATGTGGATTTTTTTCATTATGCGAAGCACTATTGGCGGTACCTTCATAACAAAAAAAAAAAAGTTCGTTAACCGGGGTTCACATTGAGTGGGTATACCCTGGCTACCAAAAACCCTGCATAACGAACGGCCCTTTTTTTTGTTATGCAAGGTATTGCCCTTGCATAATGAGCACTTCATTATGCAAAATTTTCATTATGCAATGCATTTGTTATGTGAGGTACGACTGTATTACACTAATGGATTATACTGGAGTTACGGAATCCTTTTCCACCATTTTATTAAGTATCTAATATGTCAAGCTGTTTCTTATGGTTTCCCTCTGTTTCTCCTCCACATCTGCTTTTTACATTGCCTTCCAGGGATCAAAACATCTCTGAATGTATAATTTAGCAAGCCTGGGAAATAAACAGCATGCTTAGGTACCTGGAAGCCTGGTGGGATATCCTGTGATGTATGAGTCTTGCAAGAGGGCAACCAATTGTTCTTCCACTAGTTATCTCTCAGCACACAGGCCCTGCTGTTCTCACTAAAGATGTTCTCTCCACGACAGATGGTCTCCCAGTTGAAATGAACTTCTTTTCTGAAAATAGGATTTTATTCAGATTGCGTGTAATTGGAACCATGGGTTTCTGCCACACTTTGGGTACTACATTAGACTGATTCAGTAACACATCTAGCTTTGTAACACAAATTATTGATGCCAGAAACTGATAAACAAATTGAGATTACCCTCAATGTGCACATGAAAATATTTTTTTAGAAATCAGTGCTCGATGTGTGCTAAAAATTGAGATAAGACAATATTTTATGAGGGTCTGGAGAAACCTTCTACTGAGTACGGCCTTTGTTCAGATGAAACCTAGGATAACGCAATGCTATCAGGCTCCATGAGAGAACTATAAAATTGTAATTTTCAGCAAGAATTAGCAGTTGGGCTCAGTGTTGTTTCGTCAAATACCAAGGCTTAGCTACGCAGCTCATTTACAGTGGGCTAATAATAATTTCATGTTAGAAATTATTCTGGGTTGAAAGGATTTTTGCAGAAGAAACTCTGCTCAGGGGACATCCAAATGAGGTTCCTTTCATGTCCTAACGAGCTGGGACAGAGTTGGGTGCTCAATCTTTCATGCAGTGTCTGGGTCTCGAACTGTTGACTTGCCAGCCCTCCAGCTAACAAGGTGAGTTTCTTAACCACTGAGCCACCGCAGCTATTGTCACTTAAAGTTGGGTAGAGATCTGATATTTCATGTGTTGTCATCTTTGCACCCACATGGCATAGATAAGGATCTCCCTTGCTCAAAAGTTAGAAGTGTTCAATTCTAGGGAGCAGTGCTCATCTCCATTTACAACCAAAGAATTTTGTATTCTTTTGAAGTAATATCACATCTTAATGCAGGAATGACATGGTACAGATTTATTAATGAACAAATGAAACTGAAAACCACAGTGGCTTAGGGGTTAAGATGCTGAGCTTGATATCCAGAAGGTTGACAGGTCGGCAGTTCAAGACCTGAGTGCTGTGCAGCAGAGTGAATGCCTGTTGTCCATCCCAGCTCCTGCCAACCTAGTACAGTAATACCCCGGATAACGTTATGACTTGGTTCCACAAGTCTTAACGTTATCCAGTTTTTAGCGTTATCCGATGCATCGAACAATGCTAAAAAAAAGCCCTGACTTCAGGGACAAACCACTTTAAAGGCAGGCAGGGAAAGAGCTTTTCCTCCCTTCCTTTAAAGCCACCCTCCACCCTCTGCAGTCTTCCCTCGCTGCTTACCTTCCCTTCTCCGACTGAGCCAGGCTTGACCAGCTGATCGCTCCGAGGCTTGTGTTTTTCAAACTTCTGGGAAGAGGGAAAGAGAGAAATGTGATTGGTTCTCTAGAGAACCAATCATCTTTCTCTCTTTCCCCCTCCCTGTTTTTTTCAATACAGGAAGTGAAAGCAAAATCTCAAGCCTTGTGCACCGGCTATACTGGCTCAGTCGGAGCGTGCAGCTCAAGATTAGGTAAGCAGGGCTGGGCTGGATTCTCTGTGGCTGAGCAGGCAGTGGGGGTGGGGAAGGAGGAAAGTGGCAGGGAGAGGAGCTTTGCCTCTTTTACTTCTTTATGACGATGGATCGGATAATGCTAAAATGAACATTATCTGGTGCAAATTCCCCCCCCCCCAATTTGTCGTCGTTATGCGGTTTTAGCGTTATCCGGTGCAATCGTTATCCGGGATATTACTGTAGTTCGAAAGCCAGAAATTGCAAGTAGATAAATAGACACTGCTTTGGCAGGAAAGGTAAAAGTGTTCCATGTGATCCAGCGTCTAGTCATACCTGCCACATGACCACAGTAAGACCATTACCTTAAATGAAACTAAAAAAGATTTTTAAATAACGAAACCCGCAGATCCACCCATTCCTGATAATTCCCATTCCCAGTATGGAATAAAATGGTTACTGCCCTTTTGCACATTTGTTTCAATAAATCATTATTCAATGTGCCGGTATTCTTCATTGCCCTTCTGCACTGTCGTCAGCTTCCTTTCCATCAGGGTGAAAAATCCACACAATGTTGAAATGTTTCATCTCTCTAATAAGAGCCTTTGGGAAACTGGCTAGGAAGCTTTTCAGTAAAATGCTTGAAAGAAAGAGGGAGGGGTAGAGAGAAAAGGGCCTCAGCAGGTGAGGAGATGAGAGGTACTTATGGTTTGGAGAGGTGAGCACTATTATCTTGGAGCAGGCAAGCACCTCCTCAGCCAACAGTGTGGGTGAAGGAATTAATCCCCTGTATTAGATGCTGCATTTTGTTGTCAGAGATTCTCCCTGCTTTGAAGCATGAAAGCCAAGGACTCGAAAAGAAGAAACAATCTTTAATCCTAACTCGTATGATTTAGTGATAAAGCAAAATCCACTCCAGTTTTAAGTAGATCAGTTTATTTTGTTAAGAGTTACAAGATTCATGAGAGGCAAATCTCTACCACATAAAGATGTACCTAAAGAAAAGAGGAAGGATGGTCTGAAGGCACCTGAACTTCTGTGGCTGTCAGCACAACCACGCCTTGTTGGTGACACCATGAACAGCTTTCTACTGGTACAGGAAGTATGACCTCATGGCATAATAAAAAGTAGAGACATCACTCTGCTGACAAAAGTCCTCACAGTTAAAGTGATATTCTTCCCAGTAGTCATGTATGGCTGAGTGCAGAAAAAGAATAGAAGCCTTTGAACGTTGGTGCTGGAGAATACCCTTGAGAATACTCTTGAGAGTCCCCTGGACTACAAGGGGGGAAAAAATCAATCGTAAAGGAAATCAAACCTGCCTACTCCTTGGAAGGACAGATTCTAAAGCTGAAGCTGAAGTACTTTGGTCATTAAATGAGAAGAGAGGACTCACTGAAGAAGGCCCCAATGCTAGGAAAGTTCGAAGGTAAAAGGAGAAGGGGCAGCAGAGGATGAGATGGTTAGACATCATTGATGCAGTGGGCATGGATCTGGGTGGACGAGAGTGGATAATTATTGACAGAGGAACCTGGCGTGCTGTGGTCCATGGAATTGTAAAGAGTTGGACTCAAATGTGTGACGGAACAACAACAAATGACCTCATGGAGTAAGAAGACACTCGAACAGATTTCATGCTGAACTACAATTTTTGTGAACAGTGCCTTGATAATATCCAACCATTTTATCTTTATTGTGGGTGTTTCTGAAATGGTGTATATTGTTGTTACTTGGCCTGAGAGACAGGGTGAATTATGACTTGGATTTTTCTCAGATGTTTAAATTAGAAAACACACTTACACACAAACACAGCAAGAGAACAAGAGTTTGCATATGTTGGTTTCAAAGAAGAGTTGTGCATTGGTGATATGAACCTTTGCACAGTCAAGCAACCGTAAAGCAACAAGAGCAAAAGCTTTTGAAAAGCAGAAGCACAGGATAAGTTGTTTTCTTCATTACAATCAGTCAGACTGCTTTTTGTGTCTGCTCTCTCTCTCTGTGCTTTACCCTCTCCATAAACTTCAAACTATTACAACAAAAAGAAAGCATGCTTGGCAGCATCTATCTGGCAATCTAGCTTAGTCTTGCCAGCAATGGCTGACAACAGCTCTACGGGATTTCATATAGGATTCCTTTTTCAGCCCTACTTTGAGATGCAGTATTGAATCTGCAGTCTTGTGCAGGAAAAACTCCTTTTTTAACCACATTGCGAGGGCTGGGGATACCTATGAATTCTCCTCTAAATAAAATTAAAATATTTTAATATATTTTTTCTTCTCTCATCCCCCACCCCCACCCCAAATGGAAAGATAAGGTCTCCACTGGACTCCTAGAAAGGGGGTGAATAAGATTAGATGGTAAATCTAAGGAAGTTTAGAAGCAATTATTAAAAATTAAAATACCCAAGTTCAAGTTCTCTCTCTTCCTCTCCCTCTCTTTCTTTCTCTCTGCTCTCTTCTCAACACCATGAAATACCCAGGGTGGTTTTGGATTCTGAGCACAGAGTATTTGGAAATCTATCACTGCCATTTAGTAGGAGGCCCTTGCTTAAAGAATCCAGGTCTTGGGAAATTCAAGAAGTTCTATAGATCAATAAGTCAACATAGCAACCAGGTACAGTCAAACCTCGCATAAAGACTGCTTCGCTTAAAGAGTAACTCGCTTAAAGAGCAGAATTTTCTCTGAATGTTCGCTTTGCTTAACAAATAAAACCAACCAAAAACTCGCTTAACAAATAAATCAGGGTTCGCAATCCCCCCACAATTTCTCATTTGCAATGGTATTTCGCTTAAAGAACAAATTCGCTTAAAAAACAATCATGTGGAACGCATTATGCTCTTTAAGCGAGGTACAACTGTATTTGTGTCAGGAAGGACAACCTTTCTATCCCAAATCCAGCAATAATTATTACAAAATTCTAATCCAAAAGGTTCAGCAGATCTTCTTCTAAGTCTTACCATGAGAGAAATTAGTCTTGGTTGAAATATTATAATTCTGCCAAATGTCATGTCAATCTATTCCCTCCCTCCTTCCCTATCGCACCTTCATTTACACTTATTTTATCTGTAGCAGCAGGAAAATTGCTCTTTAATTGGCATCTCTTTTGCTGTCACTCACACAAACAAAATGAAGGATTAAAACATCAATTAGAAGCTGGTTGTGGCATGCTTTTCCCTGAGTGAGAGCAACAGAGGGAGCAGAAGACTGAGGAGGGGTGGGTGGGAAGGAGGGATGCATCCTTTGAAAGAGAATGCTTAATAATAAAACCCAGCTGCCTGGGAAAACAGTGGTGATGAAGCAATGTGAGGGATACAAAGGCCTGTGGGATGCATGAACCAGTGGGAGCATAGTTAGGCTGCCATGAAATTTGCAGCAAATTGACACATTCTGCAGTAACATATCCCCAATCATCTGAAAAGAAAAACATAGCAGATCAGAACTTCCCTAGTGGATGCACACATAAACAACATTCCCTTATGGTATACTCTCTTTTGTTTGATCCTAGACAAGTCACTCAGGAGTTAATGCAGGAAGGCACTAATCATACAATCTAGCCTATTCCAAGTGAAGGATGTTACACTAGACAGATGTCCTACCCTCCCTGAACAGAAGCAATTTAAGCTGCTTTCTAAATGCTAACAAAGATATAGCCTGCCTCAATTCCACCGGGAGGGAATTCCATAGGGTTGACACTGTCACCAAAAGGGCTCTTCTCTGGGTCATAACCTTCGTTGCCATTTTCGGGGTCAGCACCAAGAGCTGCTCCATCTGGGAAGATCGGGTGATGATGTTCTAAGATGGAGACGCTCCGCCATGTAGGAAGGTCCCAACCCATTTTGGGCTTTAAAAGTTAAAACTAACACCTTGAACCTGATACACAAAGAAATGGGTAACTAGTGCAGCCCTGCCAGTGCTGGTGAGATATGATCAAATTTCCTGACCCCAATAATTAGCCTAGCTGCTTCATTTTATACCCGTTGAAGCTTCTGTACCAGGGTCAGGGGAAGCCCCATGTAGAGATCATTGCAGTAATCTATACGAAAGATTACCAATGAGTTAAGCAGTGTTGTAAGAGACCACCTGTCAAACTAGGGATGCAACTGACCTATTTGATATAGATGGGGAAAAGCAGCTTTACATACTGCTGTAATTTGTACTTCAAGAGTCAAATGGCAATCGAAAATGACCCCCAAGTTGCATACCTGTTTACTAGGTGACAATATTGTCCCAACTATAATTGGGTTACAGGATCCTAGTCAGGCAAACAGACCCTCCAACATCAGTGCCTTTGTCTTACAGACACACAGACACAGACAAAACACACACACAGAGACACACACAAATCTGCATGTTGTTGTCTTCCAGCAGCCCCTACTTGAGCATGTTGGTCTTACATTTAGAAATTCCAACTCTTAGCCTATTCAGGGTTCTCCAAGTGATGTAGGAGAGGTTGGGTTCCTCAGCTATATCTTCCTCTAATGTTATTCCTTGTCCAGTAAGCTCCTTCCTTCCTTCATCTTCTAATTTGGTTTTGCTCTGCTTACCCTCAAGAATTTTTGTTCTTGCCATAAAGCTCTTTCTAGATCTGAGTCAGTGGACTTGAGAAACATATCAGTTCAAAGGATGTTGTGGGGCATTCTCTTGCTTAGTACTTTTGATGTCCATTGCTACTTCTCTCCATATCTTAGGTGGAGCAATATCAATAAGAATATATATTTTCTCAACTGTTGTAGGTTTGAGTCATCCTGTCACTATGCATATTGTTTCATTAACAGCAATGTCAACTTTTTTCATGCACGGATGTACTCCATTCTGGAGCAGCATACTCTGCTGCAGAAATGCTCAGGGCCAAAGCTGATGTGTGCAGTGTGGATGGTGGAGCTCTTCAACTATAGTTTGTAAATTTCCTGATGATCTTGTTTTTTATACTAGCTTTAGCTTTGGTATTCAGACAGTGCTGCTTAAAAGAGAGTGTCTTGTCATGTATCACACAGATGTTGTATTTAAGGAACTGCACAACAGGATCTTTGCCATAGATTGTAAGCAGAAATGCTCAGAGTCAATAGGAAAAGATTTTTCAGGAGTCTTTACTTCTGGAGAAGTACCATTGCTTTGATCGCCCACAGAGTGGCAGGATTGTACCACTCCTCCCTGCACTGTTAACTTGTGTTCAATTTTCCAAAATGCACACAGACACCCACTACTGCAAATGTGGAAAATCTCTCTGTAATAATTATGACAGCCAGAGTCCTACCTGCCTTATAAGAATATCATATTTTTCTGCCTTTCATTTTTACCATGCAATGGTGAACTTGTTTGAGTACCACATGGGCTAGTGGCTTTGCTCCAAATAAATAATTCCTCCACTCCTGGGGGTGGGGGGAATCTATGAGAGACTGAAGGCAGGTGGAAAGTCTAATGAAGCTGATTTGGGTTATATTAGAAATGTATGTGTGTATGTTACTGTGATTGGATTTTTTGGAATAGTAGCCATGTTAGTCTGTGTTTCAGGCATATCAGAAAGCAAAACAAAAAAACAAAATATGCTGTAGCACTTTAAAGACTAGCTGCTATATTTTTAATGTGAGCTTTTGTGGATCAAGTCCATGTCATTCAGACATAGGAGTGAAACTACAAGACATGAGCCATACACCAGATACAGAGGCATAGAGTGATTAAATCAGAATGACAGATAAGCATGTAAATCAATACAGCTTCCCACAATTGGCAGTGGCAGATGATCTCTAGCTGTTATTCAGATTAGCTCTAAATGTTCCCTTTTTTATTTTAAATAGTGGGGAAATACAAAACCAATACCTGGCATTGAACATATGCTAATGAGTTTAACCTCTGTGTTACTGTATGAGCACACTGTGATTGGAGTAGCTGTATGCCAAAGGAAGAATGAGTGGGAAGAAAGACAGAACTAACTAATCCTACACTTTCAGTCAGAGTGATTGGCTTTATGGAGAGATTTTTTGTTGTTTAGTCACACAGTTGATTCTGACCCTTTGCGACCCCATGGACCACTGTCCGCCAGGCACTTCTGTCCTCCACCATCCTCCTCAACTCGCTCAGCTTTGTGTCCATTGTGTCTACAATACCATCTAGCCATCTCATTTTTGGCCGCCCCCTTCTTCTTTTGCCCTCCACCCTTCCCAGCATCAAGGCTTTCTCAAGCGAATCCTCTCTTCTCATTTGATGTCCAAAGTACTAAAATGCTGGGTTGCCAAGAGACATTTGGTTGCCTTTCCTTTTGGGGGCTGGAGGGTGAAGATTCTCACACGAGGTCTTCCCAGATTCATTAATGCTCTGATCAATGTTAAATCATGTGACTAAGCCAAACATAGTACCATTCCATATCTGTGGCTTTCTCTCTCTCTCTCCCCCCGCCCCAGTTATTACCTACATGCTTCTTTCTCCTGTGGTGGGATTCTCCTGGGGTAAAAGGATCTTTGCCTCTCACCTCCCTTCTTCGTGTTACACCAAGGTTATCTGAGACTTGTGCTCAAGCACTGAATGAGATCTGTCACCTTGAGATGCTCTAGTAGCCAAATATTTGAGAGTGGCAAAAATGTAATGTAAGCATACTTAGAAGGAAGAGAGAGGGCAAAACATCGTGGCACTTTAAAGACTTACAAGTGGGGACCAAATCAGAGAAAAATCCATAAACACTGAAACAAAATTATTATTATTTAAATGACATGATATTTTGCCTTAGTTCCTCCATTCTCATTTCCCTTTAATTTTCGCAGATTGCTGAGACAGACTACCGTAGCTCCATGTTTGGGAGAAAAAATGTAATATGTTGACTGTAGATCCACATCAGGAAGAATTTACTCTACAATCTCACTTTCAAGCAGCTGTAACTCTGGATTTCTTATATAAAGTGTCTAAAACCCCTATATTATGCCACATTTTCAAATCAGGTTATGGTATTCCAAGATAATAATAATTTCATGTAAGAAATTATTCTGGGTTGAAAGGATTTTTTTCTGGAGAAACTCCCCTCAGCGGATGCCAGAAATGAGGCTCCTTTCATGTCCCTAAGATCTTTTCCCACCGAAGTGGTCCTTATTTATTTACTTGCAATTTCTTGTTTTCTAACTGCTAGGTTGGCAGGAGCTGGGACAGAGATGGGCACTCAATCTGTCATACAGGACCCAGGTCTTGAACTGCTGACTTGCTGGTCTTCCAGCTAACAAGGTGAGCTTCTTAACCACTGAGCCACCACAGCCCCTATTGAAAGATTTTTAAAAATTACTAATTTTGACAAACCAAATCCCAACCTTAGACAAAACCTTGTTCATGCTGCACATTTGAAACAATTCTCTTTGCATGCAAATAGCAGTCAGTTACTGGAATGCTATTACAATCAAAGCCATTACAATTAAGACTAAGCCATTTTTATTTTTATTTTTGCCTGTAACATTTTCACTGGTCTGCTGGGTATCTGGAAAACATTGGTTTCCTTCTATTAGCATTTTGCTGATGCTACAGGGAAGGGGACATCTGTATTACATATGAAAAAGCCTCCTACTCTACTCATGGTTGGAAGAACATAGTGCCCAAACTTAGGGCCAGCCTCTCCTGGCTAGCCCACTCTTCAGGTAAAGGCCAAATTACATTAATTAATTTAAATGTGATTAATCTTCCTTGCTTTCAAATGGTTCCCAGTCCCTGATGTTTCATACAAGAAATATGTTTTAATCACCAGGAAATAGTGTACTTTGTGACAATTATGTGCAACCCTTTGTAGGGAAAAAACCCTCTCTTATATCCCATATTAGTCATGGCAATCACTCTTTCAATTATGATCCCTGAGCTATTCTATTCCCAATCACGTTGTAGAGGTGAGAAAGCTGGATGGTAAAGAAAACTGGCAGGAAAGACAAATTAATTCATTCAAAATATGGTGCTGAAGGAGAGTTCTGCCAATACCTTAGACCAGTGATTCCCAATGTGGGACCCAAGCCCCACAGGGGGAACTACAATTCCCAGAAACCTAAGTCAGTACATTGGCTGATCACTGCTTTGGGGAATTGACTTAGGCTTCTGGGAATTGAAGTCCAAAAACCAAAGTTTGGAAAACACTGGCCTAGACTGTGGGAGAGATAAACTGGCAGTTCCAGAGCCACAAAAATATCTGCAGACATGGACAGCACTGGCGGTTTGGCTGTAAACAGAGATGACTGGCATCCGAGCAAGGGAGACCTTTACCTTTTCCTAGCCTAAAAGATAAACAGAAGTGGGGTTGGAAATTTAGTAATTCATTAGTCTGCACTATCTCTAGGAGCCAAAATGATGAAAATGAGGCTGTCATAATTTGAGCACATCATGACAAGGGAAGACTCTCCTGAAAAGACAATAATACTGGGAAAGGTAGGAGGCAGCAGGAAGCGAGGAAATCCAAGAGCAAGTTGGATTTACACTCTGAGGCAGAAATTGCAAATCTTTTTGAGACCCAAACTCAACAGGCTTCCATCCGTGCTGCAGAGGGGCAGGGCAAACTCTGTGCTGGGGGGTGGAAGTATTCCTATTGGGGTGCTGGGCAGAGGGGCAGGGCAAACTCTGTGCTGGGGGGAGGAAGGAATCACTCCTATTGGGCTGCTGGGCAGAGGGGTGGGGTGACAGCATGCATGCCCACAGAGCGGCCTCTGAGTGCCCCGTCTGGCTTGTGTTCCATAGGTTCACTACCACTGCCTTAAAGAAAGCTGGGGCCTATGGCATGCAGGAGCTGGTGAAAGCTATTAAGGACATGGCGTTTTGGAGATCTCTCATTCATAGCATATGACTCAAGGACATATAAAAATAACAAAATATCCCTCTTCTGCCTCCAGTTCAATGGAGTTAAACAGGCCATATTGCCTAAAAGTTTTGTTTTGTTTTTACTACTAACTACTTTAGTTTTTCTTTCTCTGCCAAGGACACAGATAAAAATTAGCCATTTCCTGTATGCTCAAGCTAATGGCATGTAGTGCAAGCAGGACAAAAAAAAATCCAAGAAAGTGAGGTTATTTTTTCCAATGGATTTTAATCTCTTGAAATATTCTTGTGTGGAAGTGTGTGTGTATATATCTGCTAAGTCTTGCAGCATGTGTATGAATGTTTTTTCAATAGGGACATATATCTGCTGTTAGAAATTGAGTGCTGAATCCAAAATTACCCCCAAACTCCAAAACCTCTCCTCTGTTCTGCTTCTATGATTGGTTACAGCCCTAAGAAAAAGACTCCGCTATTAAGGTTATGATAGCTGTTAAGGATATGGGTGAATGTTAAGCTAATCAAGCTCTAACTGAGGGCATGACTACATTGTAAAGCTGAAACAGAACAATCCAGCTTTGCTGAGACTTGATTTGCAGCATGTACAATATTAGATTGCAGTCAGTGCTTATACAAGTGCTACAAACTGATTTGGGAGTTCACAGTCCATACTGTGTGTACTGTGAGTTGCATACCAGCCCACAGCACCTCCTCTTTCCTTCCTTCTCCTGGTCCCACCTCTGCTGATCTTCTTACGGTAACTGTTTGATATCACCTCTGGGGATTAATTCAGATCTGCATGCTCATCTTTGAGAATCACAACTAAGTATCTGAAACCAAGCCTTTTGAAAAGAATAATTCAGCCACAGGTTGATTAAGCAGGACGAGGAGAGGACCCTAAAGACAACAGGCTGGTATATTCTTGGCCAGGTAGTTTCAAGAGCTTCAAAAATCTGCAGAAGCCCTGGTTCTTTTCACATATGCTGTACCAAAGCCCTTAATACTCATATGCAGAAAAATAAAGCCAGATTTTCATTCAGATGGAGCTTAGTTTGAGATGGAGATGGATGAAAATTATGCAACTTATTGCTGCACTAGTTTTGATTGCTCTTGCTTTAGGTTTCAGAAAGTAGCTTGTCTCCAACTTTTCTTTACACACCAGGAAGAACATGAAAAACTTCCTTGTAATCCTGGTTGGTCTCAGTATCATTTCTTTGACACTGTCCTGAGTCTCATCTCCCTCCATTGATCATGATGGCATTTAAGTCTAGTGAATATGGCGTCCCATCTTGGGAGCTGCTTTATACCGAATAAGACAGTTGACTCATCCAGTCCAATATTGTCATCTCTGATTGACAACAATTAGCAATTAGTAACTTGGACTACAAATCTCATCATTCTCCATTCTGTAAGTTCCACTTGGCAAACCACACCTATAGACACCTAAAAGTGGCTCTCCTAGAGAAAAGGCCTAGCTTGAAGGCTAAAATATAAATTTGATTAATAAAATAAATAAATAAATAAATAAAAATACGAGCATAGGCTTAGCCCCACTTGAAGAAACCTACCCCATTACTAGAAGGGAATAATTTTATATGAATAGGAATCTAGGACAGGGAGCTGATCCAGCACTATAACTGAGAGGTCACATAGTTAGTCGAGGGTTTAAAAGCACCACCAACAAACAATATAGGAATCTCCCCAAGTGCAGTCAGGAAGTCATCAGGGTACTTCCCAGACAACACCTTCTTAATCAATCTACTAGATTTCAGGCTTAAACATAACCAGATCATTCTTAGGTTCTTATGTTACAAATATTGTCTGGTCAGACATCTCACTACAGTAATGGAATAGACTATACAGATAGTGACTTAACACTGAGTGTTGGGTGGTGGTAAATAACCTGACTCCCCAAAGGGGTCAACGGCTACGTGCAGATGAGCCCCTTTGAGTGGGGTGATGCCTCCTCAGTGGAGGAAATGCCACTGTAAACCATCATATTGGGCCCAATGGCAAAATGAGTGGAGGAGGAACTCTGATTTCCAGTGGTCGTGGAGGTGGAAGAGGCCATGCCAGATAGACTGGCTGTGAAGGCACACCTTGTTAATTTTCTCAAGGCTGCGGCAGTCCATTGCAGTCCCAGTGTTAAATCCTGCATGTCTAATTTCATATGTGCCACAGGAGATGGCTCCGTGATCACAGTGTGTGGGTCATTTCATGGCAAGCTGGGATCCACCTTAAACAAATTTATGCCAGTAGCATTTTTCCTGAAAACGATTTCCAGGAAAAAAATTGTATACAGTACTTGGATATGAGTAGCAGCCACCACCACCACCATTACAAAACAGTAACCTAATTAAAATGTAAATGTCTGTTAACATTGACAGAGGAGAATTCAATGATTTTATAATTTCAAGTACATCGATCTATAATAGTAATGATTCTCTTTCTTCCTAAGCGGAAGGGCATTACACGTGCAGTCAATTTCTTCCTGAAAGAGAGATTTTAGTAGACAAATGGGTTGTTTTGTCAGTGTAGTAAATGCACAAAAAGGCTGTCTCATTTCCCCTCCAGATTTTGAGATTTCAATTGCTTTTAAAGACAGCTTTTGAAAGAGTTGGTCTCTCTCTCTCTCTCTCTTTGGGTGATCTCCCACTCTCCAAAGAGTTAATGCAATTGCAGGTATCGTAACTGTAATGGGCCATACATTCTTAATGAGTTGCAATGAAAACTCCTGCAGTTGGGGAGCTATTCTCTTTGGAATGAGGCAGAAATGTGACAAACATATTGCTAATTAGACAGGCAACATCCATCTCAAAGAGTTTCAAAGATGTTCCTTTTTAAAATGTTGTTGCTGCGAAACAAAACAGCCTGAATTATTAATCGGGGTGTATTAAGAATCCAGGGGAGATGTACCACCTGTGCTTGGCTTTCTGGAGTTATTAAAAGCAAGAGACTCCCATTCCATGGAAAGCAGTTAGCAATGGTCTAAATAGCTGAGCCCCATTGCTCAGTTGCATATTCCACACTGTCCTCTGGAGACTCTGACTCTTTCAGCTGTCAGTTAACAGATCACATATGGAGCACCAATCCCCAGGCAGCAGTATTTCCAGAAAGCGGCCCAGGAATGTGTTTGTTCTTCCGAAGAAAGGAAACAAAGAGCTACTGATTTCTTTGTTTCATACTCCATCACAAGTTTTCAGGATCCATTCTGAGGAACCAACTGGTGAAACAGAGCTACTTTTATCAGAGTCATGGCATATGACTCTGTTTTCTACAGCAGGAACATGTGAATCTTCTTCTTCTTCTTCTTCTTCTTCTGCTGCTGCTGCTGCTGTTGCAGCTGGTGCTGCTGCTGCTGCTGCTGCTGCAGTCGAATATTGGTGATCCTCATGGTGATCAGCAATGAAGACTGTCCTGAGAATATAATGCAGTGGCCTTCCATTGGCCTTCCACATTGCAATGTGGCACCCCTACCACTGATCCGGTTCCATGAGTCACTTTCTGGTCATGAGCCCTTTTGTCATGCAAAGTCCTCATCAGCCCCAGGCCAGGATTGATGAAGCTGCCGCCCTCCATCAAGATGGATTCAAGTGGGATTTAATCCACTTGGAATCATCACCCTTCCCTGTGTATTTGGCACCCAAGGCTGTTAGTTAACCACCACCTGACACTTGACATTGAGTCACTGGCAGTATGGTCTGCTCTATTACCATAGCAGTATAACCTGGCCAGATTCTAATGTGAACATTGCAGAACATAATCAAAGCAAACTTCAGCATTGCGAATGCTGTTGGACCCCACCTCCCATCAATCCCAGCTAGAAGAGAAAATGGGGAAGAATCTTGGGAGCAGTGGTCCATCAGCTTCAAGAAGAAGTTTCATCTGACCTTTGCCCACTACTTAATCAGCATTATTTATGCATGTTCAGTATATCTACAAGAAGAAAGAACAAATTTGATCTGTTCACCAACTTTGTTGCTGCCATCTTCTAAATACAGAGCAGATTTCTCATGTGCACATCTTATTTCATGGTGATGACCTTCTTGGATTAGATTCAAACATAGATCCAGTCTTTGTGCTTCTCTTTGCAAATTCTATCTTAATGGGAGCATCAAGGGCAATCTGCCAATGGACAATTAGGTCTAATTGAAGGCGGTTCCATTCTTCATCTTTAGGCAACTGATACTTAATTAGGTGTAGAATATTTGGCAAATGTCAGCACAATCATTTCTAGCCTCATTCATTCAAATCACCCACTGGGGGTAAGGAAGGGATAAGCTATTTTTCATCTCTGGTCTATGGTAAATGGTTGTATGAAGGCTTTAGAATTTCATGGTTGGCTTTCTCCAGCATGAATCATTTCAGGACAGCACAGGGTTAGGGTTCAAAAGATGGTTTGACAAATTGTAATCTATTAAGCAAATCAGAGACTAACAATTACCTATGGTAGTACTCCAGGGAATTGTAATATAGAAGTATCACCCAGACTCTATTAACTGCACTCCTTGATAGGTTTGCCCCTCCATGAATTTTCAGGAAAATTGGTTACATTTTTTTAATTGTTCACTGAAGAATATGAAGAATCCCCTTCACCTTTTTTTCATGATATAAAATGTTTGTATTTCAGAGTGGTGGGTGGTAGTGGCATTTGCTTTGTAAATTTAATAAATGCTCACTACTTTTTTAAAAAAAATCATGTCAGAAGCACCCAAAGGTGTTTTCTAGGTTGAAAGGATTTTTGCTGGAGGAACTCTGCTCAGGAGATGCCTGAATGAGGCTCATTTTGTGTCCTCCTTTTGTGTCCAAAGTGGTCCCTATTTATCTACTTGGAATTTCTTGCTTTCAAACTGCTAGGTTGACAGGAGCTGGGATGGAGACAGGCACTCGTTCCATCAAGCAGTACTCAGGATCTTGAACTGCCAACTTGCTGGTCCTTCCAATTAACAAGGTGATCTTCTTAACCACTGAGCCACCGAGAAAGTGATTATAAAGAAATAGGCATTTGTATTTTCAAAATTACACTTTTGTTTCTCTTCTCAGTGAATTATCTTTATCTAATAAGATTACAAAGCAAATAAAAGTAACACAATAAAATATGCAATACAGTACCAGCCAAGTAGTGTTGTTTATATTCATGCATGAACTGCGTAGCCCACTTGACTGTGGGAAAGGAGCTGTATTTATTCCTTTCCTCGCTACTGAAAAATATGAACACTCTTACCTTGTTTCAAATTAGCCGATGTTTCCTTCTGGTGATATGAAGGTGTATGCAGGTAATATTTATGATTTGCACAGCTCACCAATGAAAACCCCCAACAACTCCCAATAACAAAAACTTGGTGCTATTATCTAAAGGAGCAACTATGTTAGCATCCTTGATCGATTTGGAATGATGATTTGGAATGATGGGGCTTGTTTAGACTAGTCTTCCTACACATCTGGAAACTGTTCCTGCAACCTTTGTAGTTTTATTTATTTTATTTTATTTTTAGATCTATATACTGCCCTACTCGGTAAACCTAACTCAGGGTGGTTTACAGGATATATAATCACAAATTAATAAGCATCACAAATTCAGTAGCAAAATGTACCATGAATACCCAAGAAAACAGTAAATTATAAAACAACCTATATTGGGTAGCTCACAGTCATAAAGTGTTCACACATTTTTTATAATAATATAAAAATTGTACAAAATTCAAATACAAAGTAACACAATCAAACAATACAATGTAGCGATACAGTCTAACAATACAATGTAATAGTACAATGGAGAGATACAATGGAGGAATATACTCCAGCAATACAATGTTACAATACAATTAAATCATACATGCAGTGTCCTTCCACCCCAACCCACCCCCCGTAGCCAGCAGCAATTACCCCTCCTCTGGGCATAGACGGAGGGGCCCGGAGTGTGGGCAGGTGTGTCCTCTCACTGCCCATTGCCAGCAGCCTTTTATCAACCTCAGGGCAAAGATGGTGGGGCCCGGAGGGTGGGCAATTGAGTAAACAACATGTTAGTTTTGATTTGCACTATTTCAGTCCCTTTTGTTGCAATGTGCCCCTCCCCATTACACTCCCCACCTCCTGCCTCCCCTTTGTTCCCCACCCCCACATGTCTAGAAAAAGAGACAAACACTATTTTGAAGTTCAGGTAGGGCCACAACTTTAGTAACTGTTTAACTGGAACTGAAAATCAATTGAACCTGGAGTGGGCCTGACATATTGTAGATGACCACGATACCCTCCTCCTTCCCTTCCTGAGACTGTGCTGTCAGAGAGCAACACTCTTCCAGTCTGCAATAGTGGGTGAAACCTTCAGGCCACCCTTCCCCAAGCCTTGGGACCATAGGTGGGCAGCACCCTCAGGTGCTGCCAGCAGTGTACCCCCAGCCTGGGACTGAATGTCAGGATCTGGGTAACCATGATGTTAGGAGCCATGGAACCTCCACCTGAAGTAGCTTAGGAATGCACTGAAATGACTTCCCCTTCGGCACTAACTGCCAATGTCAGTCTATTTATATGAAACCCCCTCCTGACTGGCCCAGTAGGGCCCCATGAGCAAATCTTAGGAGATAGGCATTTTTAAATGCCAATCAGGTTAAGTGGGTCAAAAACCCCTATCTGACTAGTCTTGCATTGAATCCCAAAGAGTGGGCAGGTGGGTTGGTTGTTTATGCCTGAGAAGGAGGCCACGGGAGGGGAGGGAAAAGTCTAAAAAGGCATCTGGGCTCCTATCTTCCCCTAGTGAGTGGTTCACTCATCTGTGGTTCAATCCAGTCATGGGGAGGCAATGACTCCCTCAGCAGCAGTGGTGGGATTCAGCAGGTTTATACCCAGTTTGCCAGAACCGGCAGCAGAAATTCCAACTGGCCCTGCCAATCCATGTTTTGCAATAAAGTAGTCCTTATTCAGGTGCAACACAGGGTTTTTCCCCTGGCCATGCCCACCATGCCATGCTCACAGATTAGGTAGTAAAAAAAAAAAATTGAATCCCACCAGTGCTCAGAAGCCATTTGGCACCTCATCAGATGCAGCTTTGGCAAAAGTTGTCTTCTCTCTGTGAAACACCTTGGCCCCATTTGCTTGCTGGTGGGCATAAACACTATGTTTTACTGTATACAAAGCAGGCATAAATATTGCCATGTTTCAGGCCAATGTATCTCCTTTTCTCCTATGTTTAAATTAACTTTCTAGTAAGTGGCATAACACTTCATTGTTCCATCACTGAAAAATCCTAAGTGACCCTTTGGTTGCCAGTGTTTATGAAAATATATTTCCATTTTTAAAAAATAAACCATACTATTCTTTGTAGTCTTCGTTTTGTCCTTAAATCCTTCATTGCATACCTTGCCAGCAATGTCAACTTTACAAAACTGGAAGGCAGTAAACACATAGCCAAAATATAAGTTTCAACCATATTTTTATAGCAATTAACCCATGCAGTGCAATCATGGAGAAAATATATTACCAGTAAGACCCAGTCCATCCTCACCTCTACACATCTCCACTGATATGTAGGAAGAACACACACACCCAGCCCCAAACTGCAGCAATCTAGGCAATTGTGCATGATAAAAAATGTGGAATGGAAAGCAGCAGATGCCAAGAACACAAACCAAGATACAAGGAGAACTCACTCCATCAGGAAGCACTTGAGTCTAGAACTGCTGACCTTCCAATCATCAAACTCAGCATCTTAACCACTAAGCCGTGTATAGTTTTCACACAGGTATCATTAACAATGTAGTCTCTTCAACTGACCAGATGAGAAATGTTTTACCCATTTTATTGTGAATTATGCCATTTAAGTGGCCCAACATGCATGGAAATTACAGTGACATTTTCAGAATGTTCTACACCCTACTGAATACCATTTTACTGCAGGTAAAGAATGTAACTATCTCCAATTAGACCAATTATCAACTATCTAATCTCTCTTGACATTCAGGTGGCAGGGAGAATTTGTTTAGAGAAACAGGAAAGATGGGTCCCTGTCCGAATCTGAACCAGAAAGGTCATTTACACAAAAGGAATTAGCATGAACTACGGATGCATGAGAAATCTCTGTGGTAGGATTTAGGAGGGAGGAAGAAAAGACTTTTTGCACTGCCTGAGTATGAATGGAAACTGGATATTTTGTACTCAACATTCTCTGTTTAGAAAATTCTTTGTTCAAAACACTGGACTTGCCAAATGGCATTCATTTTGGAATATGTTCACAAATATTTGTTATATATATATTATATTAGAGATCTTGAGCCTTTTAGGGGAAAAACTATTTGTGTGTGTGTGTGTGTGTGTGTGTGTGTGTGTGTGTGTGTGTGTGTGTGTGTGTGTGTGTGTGTGTGTGTGTGTTGAGATTGCAATCATTCTTGCATTGCATCCACTTGACAGAACTGCACATCTCTAAAATAAGCTTGGATAATCTGAAGCAGAACAGCAGGAGGGTAGAAAAAGAGAGAAGTCAATAGGAAGAGAAGTATTTTTTGCATTAACAGAAAAAAAAAATGAAATTTCTTTACTATAAAAGGATGAGAAAGTGATCTTTCTGCTCCCCCCATCAAATGTAATTTTTTTTTTAAGAAACCAGATGACATGATCACCCATCTTGACCCAGAAGAAACCTGTGACCTAAGTTAGACTGCCTTTGGAGGATACAGATTCTTAATCTCCTGAAGTTGTGAGGACTATGAACACATTGGAACATCCTCTGGGCAACAGCAGTAACTACTCAGCTGATCCTTCTGCTCTGGAAGCATCACTGGATTGCTTCTCATGAGATGAAGATGATCTCTACAAAGATGTGAGGATGCTTGCGGCATGGTCTGGTGCAGGGTTCCTCAAACTGGGCTCTCCAGGCATTCTTGGACTTCAATTACCAGAAGCTAAAGTTAGTACACCTGCTGATCAGAGTTTCTCAGAACTGAAGTCCGAGAACATCTGGAGAGCCAAGTTTGAGGAACCCTAGTCTGGTGAGATCTGTATTCTGATGATCACACAATGTATGGGCTATAACGTTCTAGCCTACCCTGATCCAGGGCTACATTTTTTGGGCTAAGCAGGAGCAATTCCCCAAAAGAGATGAAATGATTGCTCTAAGGGGGATTGCTCTGAGCAAAACAGCTCTTTCCAGTGGCATCAGACTGAATCTTTCTTGCCTTCTTATTGTATCCCTGGAGAATTCAAACTTTCTTCCATAATGTACATTTCATTAAAAATATATTTAACTCCCCTTTTTCTGCAGAGTTTGCATTCTGTAGAATGAAGGCTGCATTTTGTCTTAATGCAGAGGTACACAGAAAGAGCCTCCTTGAAGATTGTGATGTTTTTGAACCACAATTGGGTGTACCCTGATAATGGCAACCTTGTGTTGGCTAATCTTTCTCATGCTAGGTCAGGAGAAAAGAACTGCGGAATGAACTTGCCAAAAGGTGCCTTCATTTTGGTAATTTCACATCTGGCCTAAACATAGAAAAAGAAGTCTAAATGCAATCGTACAGTTTCAGAAAGTATAGAAGTTTCAGCTCAGAGCTTGGAAAAAAAGTTACTTCTTTAAACTATGTTTCCCAGAATGCCCCAGGTAACTTGGTCAACAGCTATGAATATTTATCTGATTATTCTTCCATATCTTTCATTTTTCTAAGATATAACAATAGTAAGAACCACAAACATGTCTCAGCACATAATGGCTATCAGCAGGGGAGCCATGTAGTTAAGTTAGTAAGTAGTTAAAGGAAACATTGTTGACATCCTTATTATTTTGCAGATTATTATCCTGCCTTTTAGGAAACTCTTGTGAGTAGAGTAAAAATGATACCATCTCTTTTTCTCTGTCTGTCTAGAAAAATAAAATAAAAGGACATTAATAAAAAATGTATTGAAGAAACATGAGCTGCAACAAAAAGAAAAATGCAACCAAGAGACTTTTCTATCTCCTGAAATCTCTGCCTTCCGCTTTCAAAACTGGAAACAGTTCTTCTTTATACAAGATGACATTCCCTTTTTGCATGTTCTCTATCTGAAAAGCTAACAAAAATTTGCATAGATTGAAGTGCACATTCAGTTATAAAAATGCCCTTCCATTTCTCTGCTGCATTAATGCAGTACACTGAAATCGGTGGAGCTGAACTAAAGTCCCTTTCATTTAAACAACCCTACTGTGACTGTGCCTGGATCCCATCCATTGCCTTGCGTGTCCTGTATAAAAGGGGTTTTGCAAATTTGGGAGAAAATGTGTCACAATCAAGAAAGATTCAGAAGAGATACATTTAAAACAAAAATTCCAAACATGAGCTTTTAAGAGGGCCGGAAGTGACTTAAGAGAGATATTATTTTATTTCTTTGTCATCTCTGGAAAAGAAATTTTCTTGAGGTTTTTATAGAAAGAAGAATTAACAGAGGGTTTTCTCAACTTCAGATCATGTGTGAACTTCATTTCAGTAAATTTTAAGGCATTTCCCCACACATTTTAAAATGTATTTAAAATATGAGAGGGAAAGAAATTTTTATTTTAAGAATTACAACTGTGAAAGGGATAAAATGAAAATGGATTGTTCATCCAGGCATAGGGTTTTGAATGCTTAAACCTGAAGTTTCTGATTCCCTGTGTTAATGCTAAACTCAGATTTATATCTCATTATTATTATGCCTCATTGTTGTTTATGCTTGCATGGGTGTGTTGGGTGCGACACAATCATCTCCACTCTGGGAAGTTATTCCTTGGGATTTGGCTTAGAAACATGTACCGGCTTCATCTAAAACATGAATTGCTAACCAAAACAGACTTGCCTGAGGCCCAGATTTAAGAAAAATGACCAGATTCATTTCCAAGGCAGAGTAAATGAAATTGACAGATCAGTATGTAGACCAAAGCAAGCATTCAGGGTGTCTAGGATACAAACCTTTGTATCTATGGATCTGATACTTTGTGAGATTTAATTTGCTCTATAAGGAAAAGAGAAACAGTTAGGCTTCCAAATGAATTCCATATAGGGTATACCAGGGCAAAAGTAACAGGTAAAGATAAGTAAAGGTCACCCTTGCTTGATAGCCAGTTGTATCTGATTCTAAGGTTCAGTGCTCATGCCTGGTTATAGCCAAAGAGCCAGTGGTGTAGTGAACATGTGGCTGGCATGCCTCAACACCAGAATGCATGGAAAGCTGTTTACCTTACCACCAAAGTGGTCCCTATTTATCTCCTTGCAATTTCTTGCTTTCAAACAGCAGTGGATGCAGTACAGTGCCTAGATGACTGCCTAGTGGCCATAATGGAATGGACCAGAGTTAACAAGCTGAAGCTGAACCCTGTTAGAAAGAAAATATAAAGAAAAGAAAAGCAGCTAATTTCTTCAGAGGCATAGTACAGTATATTCTTTTAATAGCAATAGCAATTACAGTTATATACCTTCCCATAGTGCTTAGTGCACTCTCTGGGCAGTTTACAGGTAATTAGTGTTTTGCCCCCAACATGCTAGGGACTCATTTTTACCAGCCTCAGAAGGATGGAAGGCTGAGTCAACCTTGTGTCCCATCATGATCAAACTCACAACATTTTGGCTGCAATATAGCAGTTTAATCACTGCACCACCAGGACTCCTAGTATATTCTTGAATACATGTAGCATCATCTAACTTCTGATGCTAGAGCTTGGCATGGTTGAAACTGAAATGCATCAGTACAAGGTAAAAGTACAGATTTCCAGGCAGGATTTTTTGGTGAGAACGATCCCTAAAGCCCCAAAGAACCACTTCTTCTGGTCAGCAGGGCCAATACTGAGCTGCTTTGACTTGGATTCCTGGAGTAACATCATCAACCCTGAACAACACAGTTGAATACTAGTCATGGTCCAGCTTTTAATTAAGGTTCTTTGAAGTGGCAGGATCTTATAATGGCCAATAGGTGGCACTGCTTGCTCACAAGCATCCTAGTCTTTTTCCACAGTTGAAGAGCTGTAGATAACAAGAGGCAACCAAATGGAAACTCAAATCAGTTAAAAAAAGTGGAGTGGGTTGATATTCCCAGGGCCCAAGATAAGACAGTGTGTAAGAGTTTCCTAGAGTGGCACTGATTAGCACAAAGGCACACACACACATGCACACGCACATGCAATCTCTACATTTAGTGTCCCCTGTCTTGTTCTTTTGCAGATGTTAAAGCAAAGACGACAGTTTTAGAGCATGTGAACAGTTGGGTTCCAGTAGGGGAGGAGGTACAGGAGGAATCCATTCAACTCTTAATTTGGATGTTGATCATAGAAATGGCTAAGCGAGCATTGGGAATCCTGGGAGGAATGAATTGATTCTCTCTGAGTTGTCCAACAGCCAATGAATGTTTGTACCTGCTGCAGAAGAATAAACAGAGCATCAGTAGCCTTGTTAAATCATTATTGCCCTTAATGGCTTGCAACCCAGGGAGAAGAGAGGTTTGCAAGCCTAGTTCTTTGAAACAGAAACAAAATTACACCTATTCACATCACAGTTGCAAATGGGCTGACATCCTTGCTGTCTTCCTCTGGATACTTTAGACCGGGGTGCCCAAACTTTTTGGGCTGCAGGCTGGTCATGTGGTTCAGGGGGCTGGTCACTATGGCCTGGGGGCCGGATGCAGCCCCTGACGCCAATTCATCCAGCCCCAGAAGCCATCGTCGCTCCCGGAAGCGGAAGTAAAACATGCCCATACGGGCACATTTTACTTCCACTTCTGGGAGCAACGAGGACTTCGGAGGCCGGATGAATTGGCATCGGGGATCACATCCAGCCCCCGGGCCTTAGTTTGGGCACCCCTGCTTTAGACTTCCAGCTCCTATTACAAAGAAGTGTGAGGTCCCCCCTCCCCTCATCCCCATTTCTGTGCAGACAGGTGGATTCTGGGAGTTGCAATCTGGAAAGGTAAAACCAAAGCTCTACCAATAAACACAGTGTAGATTGGAACTGTTCTCCTTCATTGTTGGAACTAATAATAATTTTGTGTCAGAAATTATTCTGGGTTGAAAGTATTTTTGCTAAAGCAATTCCACTCAGGGAATGCTTAATTGACACTCTTTTCATGTCCCCAAGAGCTGAGACTGAGATGGGCGCTCAATCTGTCATGCAGTACCCAGGTCTCAAACTGCCAACTTGCCATTCTTCAAGCTAGTAAGGCGAACTTCTTAACCACTGAGCCACCACAGCCCCATTGTTGGTTATCTAGCCATTGTGGTTAAGTGACACTGTTGCCTTTGGGAAGCTTCAGCTAAGTTATCTTGGTTTCAGCCAAGAGGCAGATCATTAATTTCAGAGAACTGTAGTAAGAGAAGACTTTGGAGGTCATCTGGTCTAATCCCCCCCCCCCCCCGTTCAGTGCAGGATGTTGCTATGGCATCCTTGACAGATGGCCGCCCAGGTTCTATTCCACAAAAGGGAGACACACACACCCTACTTGCCATGTCAGTCCCTGGCAAATGGAAATTCTTTCCCAAACATTCAGCTGAAATCTGCTTCCTTTGAATTCCATTGTGACCACCCTGCAGAAGGTGGCAGATAGCAATTTGGTCTCTTCTGATGTTCCATTTCTCCTGGTTAATATATAGCCCATACAAATCTTCTTTAGATTCTAAATCTAGAACCTTTCCTGGTATTCTAGACCTCTTCTGAACAGTTGGTGTGTGAGATTTAGGGGGAGGGGGGATGTGATAACTGCTAAGATCCAGCATGAGCTTTGCAAAAATTAGGTCACACCAAATAAATGTTCTATGTGTTTTTTAATAGACTCGCAAGTTTGGTAGATGACAGGAATGCCATAAACTTAATGGATCTTGATTTCAGCAAGGCTTTTGACATGATCTCCTACAAATTCTTTCATCCAAGCTCGTAAAATGTGGGCTCAATGATACTGCTGCTATTGGTATCTAATTGAGAGGTTGTATCTTACAGAGTAGGGACTATAGTGGCTTAGTGGTTAAAATGCAGAATTTAGCAGATGGAAGGTTGACAGGTAAGCAGTTTGAAACCTGAGTACTGCATAATGGAGTGAGCTCCCATCTCTGTCCCAGCTCCTGCCAACCTAACAGTTCATAAGCAAGAAATTGCAAATACACTAGATAAATAGGTACCACTTTGGTTGGGTAGTGCACTCAGGTGTCTAGTCATGCTTGCCATATGGCCACAGAAACATCTGCAGATGCAGACAGTGCTGGCTCTTTGGCTATAAATGGAGATGAGCACTGAACCCTAAAATCAGATATGACTGGGTTTCGAGCAAATTGACCTTTCGTCGCCTTTACCAGACTTTCATCCAATGTCCCCTGGATAGTTATGTTGTGTTTTGATAGTCATGAGGCACTTTTAGTCATTGTGCATTGATTTATTGTGTATCGATCTATTATGATATTGATATTTTAATGTTATGTGATATTGATATTGATAATTCATGATTTATTGACATGTTGTGTTTATGAAGTTGTAATTTTACATGAGTTGTGAACCGCCCTGAGTCGGTCCTACTGAGTAGGGCGGTACAGAAATTGAAATGTTATAATAATAATAATAATAATAATAATAATAATAATAATAATAATAATAATAATAATAATAATAATAATAATAATAATAATAATAATGATGATGATGATGATGATGATGATGATGATGATGATGATGATGATGATGATGATACTACTACTACTACTACTACTACTACTACTACTACTACTACTAATAATAATAATAATAATAATAATAATAATAATAATAATAATAATAATAATACAATGTTTCCTTCTCATCCTTGCAAGAACTGAGAAATGGAGTACTATAGGGTTCTCTTCTGACCATAGCATTGTCTGATGTCTTTATACATGATTTGGATGAAGGTGTGGATGGGATAGTCACTAAATATATAGATGGACCCAAACAGGGAGAAGTAGCTTATTTGTCAAAAGCCAGCAGCCTGAGTTCCATACAACCTTAACAGTCTGGCCAATTCAGACAAACAGATGAGTTTGAATAGGGGAAAATATGTCTACATTTAAGCTGGAAAAGCCATTTTTAGAAATGTGTGAGAGCTCTCTTAGGAGCAGTACAGGTTGAAAGACTGAGGAAGCTTAGCAGACCACAAAAGAAACATGAGTCAAGTTTGTGACACAGTAGGAAAAAAAATAAAAATGTTAATATGAGACCACACATACAGAAATATAGTACTAAGGGCAGCCATAGCAGTACTTTCTTCTGTTTTGGTCAAACTTCACATCGAACCTCTGGGCACCACCACTGAAGGAAGGATATAGAGAACCTGGAATCTTGTGATCAAGTGAAACATCCCTTTTAATACAAAAAGCAAAGAGAGTCCTGTCAGCCAGATGTAAAATCCCACAATCTATATTAAAGCCATGCCTGCCTGAACAGGTTAATCTTGTTTCATTTTTGGAAGCTAAGCATCGTTAGGTCTGATTAGCACTTGGAAGGGAATCCACCAGGGAACATTCAGTATCAGAGCACTCAGTAGGATTCAGAAAGTATCCTGATTAGAATCCTGGAGAATCACTGCTACTTCCTCTTTCATATCCCAATCAACCCTTTGACTGACAAAATGATGCCACTTTCTTGGCTTTGTCATTGGACAAACTTAAGTCCTCAGTCCTGGGTTATGTGAACCAAAGGTCTACATCAGTGTAAGCCACCTCCCTCTGTCTTTACTGTGTCTAATGAATGCTACTCATTATCCATTAGTCTGCACATTGAAGACATTTCTAAAGCAGTATTCCCAACATAGAGAGCTCTAGCTATGAGTTTATTGTTTTGTAACAGGAACATGTTTGTTCCTCAGATCTGTTCCTTAATATTGTCTCACATCGAACACAATGCTGCCTTCTCATTTCAGAGGCTAATCTGGGTTTAAGATTAAGTAGACATAGTAGTTGCAGAGGAGACATCCATGCAATAAATAAGGATCTCCAAAATAGCTTCTAGATAAGAAGCATATCAGAAATCCTGGAGAAGTATTTGACAAAGTAATGGAACAGCAGTGGTTCAATGCCCATAGATTCCATCCTTTTACTTTGTTCCTCATAATAATAAACCCTGGAGAGGCACTGCTGCCATTCAGAGTATGCAGTGCTGGTCTTGATGGACCAACAGTGTTACTAAGAGTCATCTGATCCTTTATTAGGTCAACTCAGAGGTCTAAAACAAGATGCAAAATTTTGAAATCCTCATATTGTTCATTAGCATTCTACCATACAAACATTAGTGGAGAAGGAGAGAAAGGAAAATGATGACATTGGAAGGAAGTTAGCTTTAAGATAAATGTGGTCTAAAAATAGGAGAGGGTCCAGGGAGGAAAAAAGTACCTAATAACTGATGGTCACCATTTTATCCCAGCTGGCAAAGTAAAAACAGGAAGTATTTCTGTTGCTATGATACGATCAAATTCCAAATCAAGCTGTGTACTGGCATGATAAAAATAATTATTTTGTGATTTTTTTTCCTGATGGAAAACAAAATCGTTCATTATGAAATAAATCAGAGGTAATGAAGTTTTGTGATAATTATGTGCACCAGTGGAACAACAATCTCAACAACAGAAATTGAACCTGGCAGTTTACGGTGGCACCCTGCTTAGCACAGCAGCTATGGATGAGGACTCCAGTGTACATTGGAAGAAGAAAAAAAGTAATGAAGCCTAGCATTTTTTTTGTGAGGAATAAACATTTGGGAGGAGGACAGAATGTCTTTTTCTTATAAACAAATGATGTTCAACATTTTTTGTGTGTGCGAGCAGCCTTTGAGATGATGGTCTACTAGTCAGCAGTATTCAGCCAGGTACAAGATGGTGTAGTAGCTTCTTGGCTCTAAGTGTTCTGTGTTATTACACTGCATCACAAAAAAAATAATTGTCTGCTAGTTGGTCTAATCCATGTGACCTGTATTAAATCAAGTGCGCTAAATCTGAATATGAAGTCAGATTCTGCCTAGGAGGCCAGAATCTTAAGTTGGCAAATCTTACCCTCTTGTCTATGTTCTTTTGCATTGATCACATGGGGTATATTTGCCACAAATATAGCAAAAATTGTCCGGTTTATTCACACAGCTGGACCTACCCACTTGAGCACGTTGCTCATACATTTAGGAACTTTATCCCTCAGCCCTTTCAGGATCCTCCAAGTGATGTAGGGGAGGTTTGGTTCCCCAGCCATATCCTCCTTTAATGTTATTCCTTGTCCAGTGAGTTCCTTCCTCCATATTATAATTAGGTTTTGCTCTTGTGTTCCCTCAAGAATGTTTGTTCTTGCCATAAAGCTCTTCTTGGATCTGAGCCAGTGACGTTCTTGGTGGTTGTTCCCAAGCATTGGAACTCCTGTCTAAGGAAAGCTAGGCTGGGCCCTTCCCGCGCTTTTTCAGATGGCAAAGGCAATTTTTGTTTAGACCTTTAACCACTCATGAGATACTAAAGAAAGATCTGGGTACAGTACATTTTCCTTTTCTATGTCTGTTATTTACTTTTTGTAGATTTTAAATTGTTTTAATTCTTGGCTTGTTTTGAATTGGTAACTCATTTCATTGTTGTCGTATAGTACGTTGTGAGTCATACAGTGGTAAAACAGTGGGGTGGGGGTGGGGTTATAAGTAAATGAAATAAAACACAGAAATAAATCATGCAGTGCCATTGTGGCTGAATAAATCCCAGAACACTCCCCATATATCTGCAACATCTGGCATATAAAAGGGTTGAGAAAACATATTGAATGAGCCTTCTCAGGGAGTCAAATCCCTTGGAGAACAGAAGAGATTTAACTCTGACTTAACTGGATGGATTCTGACATGTCACCTGAGTTTTTTCACTCAAACTGGAGATGTCCTCTTTCTCACACTTACTGAGGAGTTTGTTCAGAGAGTGAAAATCATTCTTCCCCTGTTTGGTGCTCTCCATAAGTTTTGGAGTATGTTGTTGTTGTTGTTGTTGTTGTTGTTGTTGTTGTTGTTGTTGTTGTTGTTGTTGTTGTTGTTGTTGTTGTTGTTGTTGTTGTTGTTGTTCACTTGCACAGTCGATTCCAACCCTCTGCGTCCCCATGGACCCATGAAGTACAATCCCCATCAAACCTGGCTAGCGCAGCCAATATTGAGGGATGACATCATCCAGATAAATTAAAAGTAGGACAAGTTGTGTAAGATTTTGTGGTGCACCCCTGCATGTTTATTTCAAACAACAATAGCTCAGGATTGAAATTCTTCTAAAGACATAATGTACTGTAGTGGAGAAGAATGCTAAGCTATTTAGTAGCTGCACAACAAAAACAGAGCAAATATTCGGCTTGGAAGCAAGCAAGTTCCCAAATAATTCATCTCAGCCACAGCCAAGCTAATGATTAGTCAGATGAAAGCATAAGATAAAAAAAAGAAAAATAATGTTTACTCGCTACATGTGCTCAGACGTCTTGGCCAGGGTGGCACCAGGTTGTTAGTAGAAGAAGGGAAATTTAGATGAATGGGCAAAAATAGCTCTTTTGGCCACGTTGGTGAAAGAATGCTGACACTGATGGAAGTGTCTTAGTCAAAGAGAAACAAACAGCTGATTAGATCAAATAAATATCACTGTGCATTCTTAATAGGGTCAAGCAACTCACTGACAGGAAGACAATGACTTTCTTGTAATTGTCTGGTTAGATACAAGCAAATAAACAAGTTAGTTTGGTTAGCAGAGAGTTATCCCTGTTACCTAACTAATTTGTGTTAGTATTTACTGCATGCTTGTGTTGCATTCAATGTCTAATAAGGAAAGTGTTCCAGAAGAAAGTAATAACATTCAGGTTCAGTGCTCTAGACCTGTACAGGTGGGATGGAGGACAAACTCTTGAATGCAGACCTATTAAGTGATTTATCCAATTCTCTTTTACATGCTTAGAGGGAAGACCCTAGGCCAGTGTTTCCCAACCTTTGGTTCTTGGACTTCAGTTCCCAGAAGCCCAAGTCAGTATTCCTGTTGATCAGGGCTTCTGGGAATTCAAGTTCAAGAACAGCTGGAGTGCCAAGGTTCACCATCACTTATGTAGGGGTTCTCCAAGCAAGCAAGAATCCAAGGGAGTTCTAGAGCTATTTCTTGTTTGAAGGAGCTACCCATGAGCAGTGTTACTCTAGGCCCTATGCTAAAGACACCTAGATGTCAGGAACAGAGATCTCAAAAAGGGAGCAAATCAGAAAAAGGGACAAAAGATGGATGTTCAAATACAGGTCTGACTCCCATACAGGGCAGAAGATGCTAACTGCCTGGAAAATGGGATGCTGTGAACCACTTCATGGTGCTGACATAGCTTCTTTAAGGACAAAATAAGAGGTCAGTATGGAGATGGATTCCTAATGCATAAGAACTCTGGAAATTTGTAACCTTAAATGAAGTAAAGGACATGTTGAAGTTAAACAAGGTTGTACAGTTAAATAAGACAGCTTGACATATGCCCAATACAGCTTGCTATGGAATCAATTATTTTTCCTTCAGACCTGGGTGAAGGGGATCTTTGATGATCTCACACTGGCTATATTCCTTCCAGAGATGTGAGAGAATCCTCAAGCTTTTTGATAAATCTAAAAACTTTAGAGTTTGTCTCTGTGTAAGTTTTTAGATTAAAAAATTGAAGTCAGGAAAAAATTGCAGCTTTCTGAATTATCCACCCAGGTCCAAAGGTTTCAGCATATAAATCATGAAAGCCCAAATATGAATATGCATTTTCAACCTGTGAGTGTGTAGTGGCTATATCAGGCCAAAGAATGAAAGAGACCAGACGATAGGTGAAAACAGCAAAGAGTTTATTATTGCTAGTATGCATAACCAGCAGGACTCAGTCTGGAAATGGATTCCAAAAAGAACTGAACAAAGATTACATTCTGCTACAGTATATCCTTTTCCCAGAAATCCAGCTGGGTGTCTTGACCGTCAAGCAAGCACATTGGATAGCAATGACACCAAGCAAAACCCATTGGATACCAATGATATCAAGCTAACTCATTTAGATAGCAAGCGTAATTACAGAAGCCAGAAATAACATTATTCTATAACTATAACTTCTAAAGCACAAATGATTCAATAAAATACTTTCATGGCATGAGCACTACCATAGTTATCAAAACTGCACCTAAGTTCATGACCAAGTTCATAACCTAATTAACTTGCCTATGACTCACGATCTAACAACTTATATGGCACCTCAACCATGAGATTGATTGACTTAATAAAGGGAGCTATGGCCTTTAGTTTTAATTACCTGAGAAGGGCTGTTAGTGATCAGATCTCTTGGAAGTCACTGCTTCTTTGGGTCAACACAGGTGGGAAGTGATCTGAGGATACACACATCAAGAAAAAAGAAGAAGAATGAATTCCAAAACCAGAGGGTAAGGGAGAACAAACCCTAAAACCAGACATTCAGGATCAAATCTCCGAACATGACAACCCTAGATTGGGCTATTTCTGCTTTCTGCTTTAGACCAGGATGGCCAAACTATGGCCCATGGGCCAGACCTGGCCCATGGCACCATTTCATGTGGCCCACTACCACTCTCACCACTACTGGAAGCAAAAGTGGACATGTTTACAACAGCTGTAAAATGCACCACACAAGCATAAACATGCCTCTTCCAACCGTAAATGCTGCTGTATATGCACCTGAAACTGTCATAAATGCATTTACAGCAGCTGTGGACACGTTTTATGGCAGCGTTTACAGCAGGAGGAACCATGTGACCAGTCTGCTTAGCTGTCTCCCCCCCCCCCCCCCCGGTGGTTAGGCGCATGGCACAAAAAAGTTTGGGAACTCCTGCTTTAGCCCTTTATTGAATTGTTGCCCAGGTTCTTTGTCATCTAAAACACTTATCTTGAAGAGAGCTAAGTAGAAGGCACAATAAAGGTGGAAAACACATAATCCATTGGGAGACAGCTCACTATAACTTTCAAAGCTGAACTCTCCAAAATGAAAGCAAAACATTAAGGGAGAAACCCTTCTCAACAACCATCTCAGCAGATGGAGGGTGCGTGTAGCTTTACATAGTACAAAGCAAAGTACTGTCTTGCACTTTAATTGGCATTTAGTGAAAGAATACCCCATAGCAAGATCTGTTGTGCCTAATGAGAGGAGGAGCCAGCAATTAGCCTCTTAGGTTTAGAGTAAATGAGGGTCCATTTCCAGCTGCCAGCTTGCCATTCGGTGAAGGAAAAGAAGACAGCAAAGTGGTGATGAAACTCTAAGTGCTCAGCAATAAAGCAAAGCATGTAGTGTTCACATTCACAACACCTAGTGACAATCTTGTTGTTGAAGGAAAGAAGAAATCAAATAACAGCAAAATTATAGAGATAGGGATAGATTCCATTATCATTTTTTGTTTGTGTTCCAATTGCTCAGCACTTACATTATTGCTTCATCTTCAGAATAAATAAAAGAGAGCTTGAGAAAGAAATATGACATAGCTGGGGAAAATTAGCATTGATAGAACCATCCATCCAGGCTGAAGGGCTTGATTGTTCAGCCTGTGGAAGTTTAGGTTTTAGGTTTAAATCCTGGTGTATTAAACAAAGCTAGCACTGAAGTAGGCTTGTCACATTTGTTTCCCAAATGACTGGGTCCTCTCCATATTTACTCAGTTTGACCAGCGTGGAAACAGTTGAACATCTTTGTTTCCATTCACTTGTGAAGACTTCATCAAAATATGATAGCTAAGATATGGGGATGGGGGAACCTTGAGGTTTAAAACATGTGAATGCAGGATTAAGGGAAATTATGGACTTGACCACATGGGTTTTTTGTCCTACTGTTTGGTGCATTGATGGAGTAAGCTAGTTTGCTTTTATTTCCAGCATCAACACTTCCAAATCAATTTGCCCCTCCTACCCTAACCCCTGTTGAGGGGGGTTGTTTGTTGGTTTGGCTAGCAATAGCAGAAAATACCATAGTTTGAGAACAAATCACATTGAAATCCAAGAGGTATTAATAGCCAGGGAAAGCCTGCTGAAATAAATAAACTTCAGGGACTTATGGGATGCTAGCAATGAATAGGCTTATCTCTGCCAACAATTCATTCCAGAGGGTGCTGGCTATAACAGAAGATGCTCTCAACTTGGTCACTACTTTTTTCACCTCTCTAGGTATGACCATTTATACCTTAAGCATCTGGGTGCTCCCAGTATCCTCGTCATCATTGTCGACTGCAACTTGTATCCAAGAATGCATTTTTTCCCTTGAAGCAGGAAAAATGTCATTGGTGTGAATTTGTTTAAGGTGGATCCCAGCTTGCCATGAGGTGACTCACACACTATGATCACAGACCCATGTTCTGCAGCACATACGAAATGAGACATGCAGGATTTAACACCAGGACTGCAATGGACTATCACAGCCTTGAGGATATGGACAAGGTGCGCCTTCACAGCCAGTCCATCTGACATGGCCTCTTCCACCTCCATGACCATTGGGAATCAGTGTTCCTACTCCACTCATTTTGCCGTTGAGCCCAATGTGATGGTTCCCAGGGACATTTCCTCCACTGAGGAGAACCATTACTCCACTTAAAGGGGCTCCTCCATCTTTAGCCATTGGTCCTTTTAGAGAGTCAAGGTAGTTAACCACCGCCTGACACTCGGCATTGAGTCGCTGGCTTCATGGCCTACACCATTACCATAGTAGGATGTCTTGCCAGACATCAGCTCCACATATAAATTCTTAGGAAGAAGTGCTCCTTTAGATAACATCATACCAAACCATTCAGGGATTTATAGGTCAGCACCATCATCTTGAGGAAGGAAGAAAACTAGTGGGAAAATTGAGAAGTGTATTTCATATTCTTTGATGAAGTGTAATCATTGTTTTGTCTTTGTTATAATGCCTTTAACACGCAAAGAAAGTCCCAAATTCAGCAGCAGATTACATGTTTAGTTAGTAAGATTGCACCTTACATTTTTGTCACCTCCAGTTTAAGGATCTTAAAACAAAATGGCTGGCAATGAACTCCAGCAATGATGCTGGTGAACTATAAGTAACTAAAAGATATGTTATTGCCTAGTGAGATATACTGTATCACTAATGTGACTGAATGAGTGAGCTTCATACGTTCATAAGTACTGAGGCATTTTCTGGACCCTACCAGAAGTGTTTTAACCATCAAGGGAAGGGAAGACAATTAGTGACATGATCAAAAGTTGCATAATTATGAATGATATACATAATCTATAATAATTTTAAAAATAATGCTGCTACTAGTGCCTAGTAGTATTTCATAACCCTAGAAATTCAAGTCACTCAATTTTTGGCAGTAGCTTTCAGACTTATGAAGGTGATATTGCTTCACAACATTTTCAGTTCTTCTTCAAATGCCGTATCTAAATCCAAATATTAGCAATCATCATGGCAGTCAGCCAAGAAGATTGTCCTGAGAATATAATGCAGTGGCCTTTCATCTGCCTTCTGCATCGCACCATGACACCCATACCACTGATCCAGTTCCACACAAAGTCCTCCTCAGCCCCAGACCAGTATTGATGAAGGTGCTGCCCTTCACCAAGACGGATTCAAGTGGGATTTAATCAGTGGTGGACTGTCAAAAATTTTACTACCCCACCGTGGGCGGAGCTGACATCGTGGGCAGAGCCAACATCATGACATCATGATGTCACGGGTAGAGCCAAAGAAAAAATAATAAATAAATAAAATAAAATAAAATAAAGATACTCATTAAAATTAGAATAAATACACATAATACATAGCACACAAATCAACCCACCCAAAACACAAACCCGTCACTTACCTGGCCTGGTGTTGGTGAGCAGGCACTAGGCAGGCAGGCAGGCACTAGACAGGCAGGCAGGCAGCAACTGTGGTGGCATGGTGGCGCGGCAGCGCAGTGGCAAACCCCCGTTGCGGCACGGCAGCCTGGTGGTGCGGAGCACTGAGGAAAGGGAGCCACCACCACTGCCATTCCTCCAGGTGCTACCTATGCCCTTTCCGGGCAGCCCAAAATGGCTGCCCGTAAGTTTGCATGCATCAAATCTCCATTTGATGCATGCACACTTCTTTTTTTAGGCTGCCCAGAAGAGATGTCTGGAGGGCGGCCAGAGAGGTGACCGATCTGGTCATCCGGGTGTTTGCTACTCCCCCCCCCCCAAGCGATCCCCTCCGGATGGCCTCTACCAGTTCGGGTGAACTGGTCCGAACTGGGAGCAGCCCATCACTGGATTTAATCCACTTGGAGACCACCACCTTTTCCTGTTGATTTTGACACTGAAGCTATTAGTCCTGAGGGTTGTCAGGTTAGTTATCTGCCACCTGACACTTGGCATTGAGTCGTTGGCAATATGTGCTATTCTATTACCATAGCAGGATAACCCGGCCTGCATTTAACTTACAGAATTAAGTATCAAAAAATGTGGCAACAGCACTTTGTGTAAATGGATTGAAAAAAGAAACTGAAACAGATTCAGTAAAAATAAGAAGTATATTAATTATGGAAGCAAAATGGAACTTTTCAGAAATCTATCTCTCTAATATATATATATAGTGAGAGGAGACAAGCGAAGTTCAGCAACTTAATTTCATGTGTGCCATTTTATGAAGCAGAGATATGGATCACAGTCTGATCTAGAGAACTGATCTCCTTTCTAAATTTTTCTGTTTGGTTTTGGTGTAGATCAATCATGTTAACATGAGAAAACCTGAAACACCTTGATTCTCTTTCTTTTAGAAATAAATTAAAAACCCAACTGGATGCATTTAAATTATCGTCTGGTGGTAAACAGAACATCTGATGTAAAATTGAAAGATTATGGCCAGAGCAAAATGATGTATTGATTTGTAGTTCTCAAGCCAGGAAAGAGGCAAAGAATCTGTGTTGCAGATGATCTATATCAAGCTTGTAACATTCCTTCTTTCTAAAGAAAATGTCATGCTAAATGTAGATTAGCATGGAACGACACTTTCCAGGGAGGAACTCAACCTACGGAGGCAGTGTTGTGGAAAATGTTCTCTTCTATGCAACACTTAAAAGTGAAATGACACCTTCAAAGACTCACTGAGCTGCCATTGAAAATATCATAACTGGGTCACTCTGAATTCTTTTGGTAGAGTTTATTCATGGCATCAATGTTGTGTATGTCCCTAGATCTGTACCCTCACTTTGAATTACTGATCTCAGCCCAGGGAATGCTCAGCTAGTTCATTCTCATCAGGAATTCCATTTGGCTGATTCCCCACTTTCCTGAAGAGAATTGGAAACAGCAGCATAAGTGGATTAATTGATTCAGCCCAATTGGTGGGGAAATCCTATGAAGGGGCTGTGACTCATGATTTGAGTTAGAAAGAACAGGAGTTACTGTTCCCGTGGAGGAGGAGGAGGCCCTTGCAATCATGGCTTAGACACTAGAATATCAATAAGTCTGTGCAGGAGGGGCAACGGAAGGTTGGATCCACACAAATGATTTTATGTACAGTGATTGCATTTGTATTTTAGGGTTTTAAGGACAGTATATGTGGAGCCAATTTGTATATGTCAGTGATGGTGAACCTTTTATAGACCAAGTGCCCAAACTGCAACCCAAATCCGACTTATTTATTGCAAAATGCCAACACAGCAACAGGGGAAGACGGAAACAATCCGATTGGGCTTTTGGGCAGAGGGGTGGGATGAACTCTTTGCTAGGGGAGAGAGGAAATACTCCCATTGGGCTGTTGAGCCGAGGAGTAGGGCAAACTCTGTGCTGGGGTGACGGTATGACTGCTTGCAGAGAGGGCTCTGGGTGCCACCTCTAGCACGCCTGTCATAGATTCGCCACAACTGCTGTATGCTGTTGATGTCCTACCTCACTTGATGAATCTATCTTGGACTTTGTTCTTAAAGAGACATTTGAACTTGTTGGGTTACAGATTCCAGAATTTTTCAGTCACCATGGTCTCTTTAGCTTCTGTCCCTGCACCTCTCCCGCCTGGCCTTCGGACTCGGGAGAGTGGGACCAGCTGCACCGGGGCTGGCAGCACTGATAAAAACTACCACCGTCACCCCACTGGACTCCATGCCTCTCCCGCCTGGCCTTCGGACTGGGGAGGGTGGAGCCAGCTGCACCGGGGCTGGCGGCACTGATAAGAACCGCCGCCATGACCCCACTGGACTCCGTGCCTCTCCCGCCTGGCCTTCGGACCGCGGATAGTGGAACCAGCTGCGCCGGGGCTGGCAGCATTGAAAGAACCGCCGCCGCCACCACCCTACCGGACTCCACGCCTCTCCCGCCTGGCCTTCGGACTGGGGAGAGTGGGGCTAGCTGTGCTGGGACTGGCAGCACTAATAAGAACCGCTGCCACCACTCCACTGGACTCCGTGCCTCTCCCGCCTGGCCTTTGGACCGGGGAAAGTGGGACCAGTTGTGTGGGTCCTCGTCTTCCACCACCAATATGGATGCTTGCCCAGCCAGCTAGGCTGAGGGGAAAAGAAGCAGCAGGGAATTGGAATTAGTGAGGATGGTAGGGTTGCAATTTTTGTGAACTGTTTGAAAGGTTTCTGATATGTTTTTATGATGTCTTAATTTTGTAATTGTGATGGGGGATTTTTTTCCAATTATATATGATATGTGATGCTTTGATGTGTTGCTGATATTTGATACTTTGTTATATATTTTGATGTGTTTTGTTATGTGATACTGTATTTTGTTATGTGATACTGTATTTTGTGATTTATGCTGTTAGCCGCTCGGAGTCGCTTCGGCAAATAGAACGGCATACAAATACAAATAAAAAAAATACAAAAAATAGGGGGAAAAGTCTTGCAGTTCCAGGTAGATATTGCATTTTTTCTAGAAACACACAATAGTAGCTTATCTAGACAGTATTGGGTTGTGTTATGGCTATATTGTTCCCTCTGTAGGTAGCAAATTGACTAGGTATATTTTTCTCCTTATTAAAAACCCCATAGATATTAGGAGGCTAGGTTATAATTAGAGATATAATTTTGATAATTGCCTAGATTCCTCCAGACCAACTTCTAGGACTAGAAAAGGAGAAAGAAGGTGGCAAAAGGTAGATCTTTCTATAGCCATTGTCTGCTTCATTCCATGTGCTTTGGTTGGTAAATGGAACAGAACAACCCCTCAGTTGCTCTTCTTGCCCAATGCTCCATGGAAGGTTAATTCATTGAGAAGCTCCCCCATAAAATCTAATGAATTAGCAAAGCTACCCTTTTAAAGGTTTATGATGGAGGGTTTTTAATTTATCTCTTTTTTAAATGAAAGATTATTCATTCATGCCGAGCCTCCATGTATTGTTTAAAGTTCTACATTTCAGACACAGGTTTTCTCCCCTGGGAAGAACAAGATTTTGAATTTTAGTGAATCTGAGGTAGGAGAGAGTTTCTTTTGGGTTAGGATCCTCTCCTACACAAGTACAGTCAAACCTCGCATAAAGAGCGCCTCACTTAAAGAGTAACTCGCTTAAAGAGCAGAATTTTCTCTGAATGCTCGCTTAACTTAACAAATAAAACCAACCAAAAACTCGCTTAACAAATAAATTGGGGTTGCAATCCCCCCCACAATTGGTCATTTAAAATGGTGTTTTGCTTAAAGAACAAACTCGCTTAAAGAGCAATCCTGTGGAATGCATTATGCTCTTTAAGCAAGGTACAACTGTATATTGAAATCTAGTACTGTACTTTAACATGGGAAGGGCCTGAACATCCTCCATGGAGACAGCAGCTCTCATCTCTCCAATTTTTTTTAACTGAAATCCTGAAACTCAGCCCCTTCATAGGATTTCCCCCCCCCCCCATAGGTCTGAAACAAATAGCCTATAGGAGTTACAGAAGAGCAGAGGCTTTTGTCCATTCCATACCTTCTACAGTTGAGTTAGAAGTGCACTATTTGTTTCATTTAACGTTGAGAGGCAGAAGTTAAAAAAGACAATATCCCTGCACTACATATGTTTTCCCATCTTTGTATCAGGGAAAGCCTAACCTTGTTACCTTGTATAGTTCCCCTCTCCCCCAAAAAAGTGATTTTAACAAATTTCAGGAACTCTGGAAAGAATATATATAAGATAATCCTTCAGGAACTCTAGCAAGAATATATAGTTAGAACAATCCTATAAAACACAAACAAAATCTTAGCACAAGGTATCAACTTTCCTTTAAAAACAGAACTTGGAGTTAACTACTAGTCAAAGATCAGAATTACAAGGCAAAGCCAGACAGTACAGCAGATGGCACTATTGGCTTCTGAGATTTGGATTCATTGCCTCCAACATAAATTGCACTAGGAAGTGGGTCAAGGAAGCAAATGCTGGCTCTGAGGCTCTGTCTGCATGCCGTTCCCAGCCATTATTCAAAAGTCTGTTTCACAAAGCATTGGCTCTTGTTGTAGCTAAGCTCAACAAGAGCCTTGAGCCTTGTATTATCTTTTGGGCTCTGTCCTTTTGAAGCAACTGATTTGTTTTTCCTTTTGTGAGCATTCTTTATTACGTTTACAAGTTTTGGGTTCTGTTTCAATAAGTGAATGAACTTTTTGAGGCTCACCTTAGGTCAGACGGAAATGTTCTGAGATTTCTTCTTCTTCTTCTTCTTCTTCTTCTTCTTCTTCTTCTTCTTCTTCTTCTTCTTCTTCTTCTTCTTCTTCTTCTTCTTCTTCTTCTTCTTCTTCTTCTTCTTCTTCTTCTTCTTCTTCTTCTTCTTCTTCTTCTTCTTCTTCTTCTTCTTCTTCTTCTTCTTCTTCTTCTTCTTCTTCTTCTTCTTCTTCTTCTTCTTCTTCTTCTTCTTCTTCTTCTTCTTCTTCTTCTTCTTCTTCTTCTTCTTCTTCTTCTTCTTCTTCTTCTTCTTCTTCTTCTTCTTCTTCTTCTTCCGTATCCAAATCTGAATATTGGCCTTCCATGCTTCTGCATTGCAATATGACACCTATAACACTGATCCAGTTCCACAAGTCACTTTCTGGTCCTGAGCCCTTTTGGCACACAAAGTCCTCCTCAGCACCAGGCCAGTATTGCTGAAGCTGCTGCCCTCCATCAAGATGGATTAAAGTAGCATTTTAGCATGGTAACAGAGTAGACCATACTGACAGCAACTCAACTACGCCAAGTGTCAGCTGGCAGTTAACTAACTAATCCAGAGGACTAATGGCTTGGGTGCCAAAATCCACAGGGAAGGGTGACGGGCCCCAAGTGGGTTAAATTCCTCTTGAATCCATCTTGATGGTGGGCAGCAGCTTCCTCAATACTGGCCTGGGGCCGATGGGGATCTTTTTTGTGCCAAAAGGGCAGATCGCCCCAAGAACTGCAGAGATTTAAATTTCAGGCAAAAACAAGACTGATTTATTGACAACAGCATTTACACAACAGAGGGCCCCACTGCTCGATAAAGAGCTATATCTTACCTGTTTTTTGTCTGCTAAAAATGAATCTACACATGAGCTCCCCTTAAAAAAAATTGATCAGAGAGAGATGCACTGCCACCAAACGCAAGGACCTTTATACATTTCTACTAAACTTTAACATCTAATCCTATTATCTAATACTACAATAAAGTTTATACAATAAAACAAAAGTCCAGCAGTGGGGTTTCCTTTCATAAGTAAATAAATTCAACTTTTAGTTACAATGATTTTTTGTCACATTAACATCAAGATACAATGACAAGTATTTATGCAAATAATGACATTAGGAAAAGATTACAAAATCCAGAAAAATGATAAGGGGGAAGAAGTGGGGGTACATGTCAATAACAGCAATCAATGGCAGTGATGTCGTTTTTAAGGCTTCTCTAATGAGCACGTTTAATTTGATGGCAAGAACCAGTCAGAAATGAGACACATCTGAAGCTGAGGAATGTGTTTGACCAATTAATATTGGAGGAGCTTCAAGAAACTGACTTTGACTTTTTACTTTGCATTTCCCATCCACATTAATCCATCTTGACTGCAGACAAATAAAATCAACTATCCTTTTGTACATATGTTAATTATGGATCCCAGGGACAAGAGATAAAATAGATGCATGCAGTGGACTGATCCTTGGGGCAATAAGGCAATCTGGGTTGTGGCTCTTTTGTTGCCCCTTTGTTTGGATTTAGGTGAGATGTCCTCTGGGGATTGGTGTTAATTGTTTTTGGGTGGAAGTGCGATAATCCCTTCTGGGAGCACTGATGCAGACTTGAGATTTGAAGAGAACCATATTTTTAAACATTTTCCTTTTTTGGAAATACAAAACAAGAACATGTTAGAATTACCTTTTAATATAGCAGTTTATAAAGGAAGAATCACGTAAGGAGGAACCAATGCTTACCAACATAATACTTACAGAGCGAGGGAAATATTAAAAAGAACCTTCATTACCTTTATTAAAGTATGTAAAAAAGGGGAATTTAATAGCTCCATTCAGGATTGCTGCAAAAAGCAGAAGCAAAAAGCAAAAGTAAGGTTACCCCACCCAGCTCTATGTAATCTATCACTAAAACAATAGAGGCCTCAAAGAAAACAGAATCCCAGGACAGTATGAGATGCAGTAGTGACGAATAGAGCTTCCTGCATGCCTAAATATGGTATGAAGAGGAAGTTAAGAGATTCTGGTTTGAATTGAACAGTTTACATTACATGGAAACATTTTTATTAATTTATTTGACATCCTAGGTATAACTGCTAATGAAATAAAGTGAAAAGGTTAAGTCTACTGTGTCTTTTTGGCAGAAAGGAAAGATGCATTTTAAGCCAAACTGCAGTTCCCAGCCTTTTTACTGCTGGGGCCCAGACAGAGAGAAAAAAAGGGGGGGTTGCCCATGCCCCATCCAAATAGCAGTTTGAAATCTTTATAATCTTTTTAACTTGCAAGTACAGTGTATTGTTTGTGGACCAATAAGTGGATGGCAGATTAAATAATGAGAAAAGTATTTTTATTAGGAATAAGAGTATATATAAATAATAATAATAAAAAGGGTAATTTCAGATTTGCGGTTACATTTGCATACAAACGATAGGAAGAGAAACAAGTTACTTCTTTCTACATTTGAATTTTTCTGATAGTCTGGGAAATAAGCTTGTGGAATCACAGGAAATTTAGTTTACCCAAGTGTGAATACTGAACTTCTGATTCAATTTGTAAGCCAACTGTGAGTACTCATTACACTGCATCACAAAAAAATAAACATTGCCTGCTACTTGGTCTAATCCATGTGTCCTATACTAAACGAAGTGTGCTAAATCCAAATCTGAAGTCCGATTCTGCTTAGGATGTCAGGATCTTTTGCATTGATCATGCGGTGTATATTTGCCACAAATGTAGCAAAAAATTTCCAGCACACTCAATATCATGTATATCACATGTGTTATTCCCAGTAGCAAAATTGTTGTTGTGCTGTGTTATGATTTCAATCAGAGTGAATCAAAGCATAACAGAGGCAGATTGCTCCAGTTCAGCTTCCCAATGGAGTCATAGCCATAGTGGAGATATTTAAGGCTGTGCTAGTACTGCTATCCTTGGCTGGTCAACTTATCTACAGCCTTCCTAAATAGAACTCTCCCTCCATTATCTCCATTAGACTTGGCTGTAATTTAAAATTATCTCTAGTAAGTCAGACAGTTCCATCTGCATATTATTAATCAATTAGTGATTTTTCGCTCTTTGCAAAGGCCATGATCAGAATCACTAAGTGTTTCTGTGATGTTGAACGTTGGCTTTTTACAGAGGTTTCCCCTGCCAGAGTGAATTAGAAAATGGGCATGGCATTACTTTAGCTAAACTAGAAGGCAGGCAGAAAAAAGGCAACAAAAAATAAACTTTGAATTTCTAAAGTGGGTGCAAGGAAAATGTGGTGTGTGTGTGTTTTAATTTTATTTATTTTATTATTTTATCTATATCTATATCTATCTATCTAGATATAGATATAGATATAGATATAGATATAGATATAGATATAGATATAGATATAGATATAGATATAGATATAGATATAGATATAGATAGATAGATTATATCCATTGTTTAAGTGGATAGTCACTGCTTAAGATACCTTCATGCAGTGGTGGGTTGTCAAATTTTTTACTACCACACCATGACGTCATCACAGTGTGGGCGGAACCAATGTCATGACATCTTGACATCATGGGTGGAGCAAACATCATGATGTCATGATGTTGTGGATGGGGCCAAAGGAAATATGTTCGCTCCACCCATGATGTCAAGATGTCATGACATTGGATCCGCCCACACTGTGATGACGTCATGATGTGGTAGTAAAAAATTTGACAACCCACCACTGCATGAAGGTATCTTAAGCAGTGACTATCCACTTAAACAATGGATATAATCCCACTGTGGATTTACCCAAGGCCACACAGAGATCTACTGTGAGTTTACTCGGTGTAAGTGGAGTTGTGTAAGTGAAATGCTGATCAGTTGCTGCTCAAGTTTTTATTTGAGAGCCCTGGTGATGCAGTGGCTAAACTGCTGTACTGCAACCACAGCATTATGAGTTCATTCCTGAGCGGGTATAAAGGTTGACTCAGCCTTCCATCCTTCTGATGTTGGGAAAAAGAGTACCTAGTGTGTTGGGGACCAAATGCTAATTAACTTGTGAACCACCCAGAGAGTGCACTAAGTTACAGTTAGCAGTAACAATAGATTTCAGCAGAAGAGTAGCGTGCCTTGGCAGGGCCCCGTATAAAAATTTGTTTGGGGGGCCCTAGGAAGGGTAAAGATTTGTTTTGCTTACGCACGTTGGGGGCCCCCGTGGCCCGGGGGCCCCGTATAATTGATACGGCAGATACGGCGGTAGCTACGCCTCTGGATTTCAGGAAATAACCAAGTAACAGTAACCAAGAAAGAGGTTAAACCAGAAAGAGGTTAAATTCTTTAGACTTGCATGGCAACTTCACACTTTTGAGATTGAAAGGGAGACATTTAATACTAATCTGAATAATCTATTGTTACTGCTAGCAGTAGGAAGCTGTATTGATATGTATGCTTGTCTGTCATTCTGCTTGATTACTCTTTACCTCATTGCTTTGTGATCCTTTTCCCTTTTCCACTGTGATACTTTTCCCTTGTGATAACTTGACCCCTGCATCAGGTGTATATCAACCATGCCTGGAAGTTCTACTCCTTGTCTGAAGAAGTGGACTTGATCCATGAAAGCTAACAGTAAAAATATAGCAGTTTGTCTTTAAAGTGCTACAGTGTTTTTGGTTTTTTTTATTTTGTTGTTTTTGTTTTCTGACATGCCTGAACCACAGACTAACATGACTACTATTCCAAAAAATAGGATTCTAGCCAACCTGCTGAGAGGCATTGCCTCATCCATGCAAAATGATGGAACTTTGGAGAAAATTCTACCTTCTTTTTCTAGAGATGGAGAGTGAGAGAAAAAGAGAGAGAACAAGAAGGGTCAGAAATTTGAATGAAATATATTTTGAGTAATTTCAGCTCAGTTCTTTTGGGAAGCATGGGCCTCGTTTGCTGACTGTCTGCCAAATTCAGCTACATATGATGGATCTGCCAAATGGGCTGTAACAAATATGTTAAGAGTCATAACACTTTCTTTCTTGTGCTTATTGAAACAGATTAAGAGATTTAAACAGATTTAATTGCAAATGCTACATTTGGTAGAATTTCCAGACTGGATAAAGTAAGAGCACTTGCCAAGTTACTTCCCATTTCTCCCTTACAAGGGTCTCCTGAGTTCCAATTAGTGCAATAGTTGAATTCAAATTACCCTATTTATGTATGTATCATTATTATTTTTAAGGGTGCATGGACAATGTTTCTTCATATCCATATGACGGCATTCATAGTGTGATCTCTTGAAGGGAACACAAACCTACTGTTTTAGCGTGCCTATCACTTTATGGATATATTTACAAGAAAAACAGCCTGAACATGGCTTCCATTCCTGTCCTAAGTCAGCAACAATGTTCACAGTCTACAGCAAACTTCCTGTTTCTTTTAAAGGAAATCACAACTTCTTCCATGTTATGGTATTCCATTATCCTTCTCCCTTTTCAATTTCCTGTTTTCTCACCTCCAATGGTTGGTCATCATTCCATGTGAAGGGGCTGTGGTGGCTCAGTGGTTAAGAAGCTTGCCTTGTTAGCTGGAAGGCTGGCAAGTCGACAGTTTGAGACCCGGGTACTGCATGGTGGATTGAGCACCCGTCTCTGTCCCATCTCTTGGGGACATGAAAGCAGCCTCATTTGGGCATTCCCTGAGTGGAGTTTCTTTTTTTAAAAAATATTTTCAATCCAGAATAATTTCTGACACAAAATTATTATTATTCCATGTGAATGGAGCTTGCTGATTCTTCTGCCTCTCTCCTTTAAGTTTCCCTGAAAAGTTTTTTCCCTTAAGCTGATCCATTGTTTGTGTACAGATATTGCCATTTTTGGCCATCAAAGCATCCACACTTGGTAGTTAAAGGTGAAGATCTCCTTTGCTTGAAAGCCAGTCTTGTCTGACTCTATGAGGTAGTTCTCATCTCCATTTACAGCCAAAGAGACAGTGCTCTCTGTGTTTGCAGATGTTTCTGTGGTCATGTGGAAGACATGACTATTTGCTCGAGTGCTCAGAATGCTGTTACCTTTCCCACTGAAGCAGTACTTATTCATCTACTTGCAATTTCTTGCTTTCAAAGTGCTAGGTTGGCAGGAGCTGAGACAGACAATGGGAGATCTCTCCATTGTGCAGCACTTGGGTCTTGAACTGCTGATCTGCTGACATTCCAGTCGTCAAGCTCAACGTCTTAACCAGTGGTGGGCAGCCAAAAATTTACTACCACACTATGGGCGGAGCCAACATCATGGGTGGAGCCAACATCATGATGTAAGAGCAGAGAGTGAGTCACACACACACACCCCCGAGAAAGTTTCTCTTTCCCTCTGTGTTTAGGAGGCTCTGGGAGGAGGAGGTGGGAGCGATCTTGATTAAAATGGAGACGAACCAGAATGGTCCTGAATTATCTGCAAGAGGCATTCCAACGGATGGGGTTGGTTTTTGGGAGTGAGAAAGATGGGCGGGAGGCCTCAAGTGAGTGGCTTTACTAATGAACAGCAGCAGGTGGCAACAGCAGCGGCCTGGCAGCATGGCACAACATGGCCTAGCCAGGCCTAGCCTGGCCCGGCAGCACAGCCTAGCCCAACAGCACGGCCAGGCCTGGCCCAATCCAGCAGTGTGCCATGGTCTGGCCTGGTGCAACAGCACAGCAGCAGCGAGGGACCAGTGGCAGCGGGTGGCAGCATCAGCAGCAACAGACAAGTGGTGGTGACGGACAAGTTGCAGTGTGCGGCACGGAGATGCAGGGTGGCTGCGCGACATGGCGGTGCTGTGTGAGGCGACTCAAGTGAAGGACTCCGGTTCTGCCTTCGCCACTGCTGCACCTCCGAAGAGGCTACTGAGGGCCTCAACAGCCTGTCGCCGTGCCCTTCACTGAAGCCCAAAACGGCTGCTGGTAAGTGCACATGCGTCAAAATACCATTTGATGCATGTGCACCTCCAGTATTCAGTGTGCATGCGTCAAATGGTATTTTGATGCATGCACACTTACCAGCAGCCATTTTGGGCTGCAATGAAGGGCAGCCAGAGAGGTGACCGAACCCGTTGCCTCCAAGAAAAGTAACCACCCCGGGGGTCTCCCGGGAGGGTTACTAACACACACACACACACACACACACACACACACACACACACACACACACACACACACACACACACGGGAGACCACCCGGGATTGTTACTACTGGTTCAGTAGAACCGATCCGAACCAGCTGCTGCTCACCACTAAGTCACCATGCCTACCACTTGACAGTAGTCCATTAAAAACAGGTAGAATTTATGAGACACGAGTAGAGTGGGCAGAGCAGCAATGTGGGATTGCATGGGATCTCAGGGGTAAAACATGTTGCAAGCAAATGAGTCCACATGGCATCCTTAGACAGACAAAGCAAGTTATAGAATTCAGCAGAGGTTTCCCATTAGATTTTGGGCATGGTTTCTGGCTCAGAATGTCTCAAAATCTGTATTCTGATTCCCTGCTTTTTTTCCGGGCCGGGGTGGGGTGAGAACACTCAAAACTTGAACTAATTCAAAATCAGCTGATGGTGGAAATGGGTATACAGCAAACCTGGGATAATGTGGTAATATTGCAATCCAGATCTCAGAAGGAAATGTTTTTGGCTGCAAGACAAGTGGTGAAATTTGGCTGTCAAAATATGATGGCATTTCTGCTAGGGTTTGCATCTTTTGCAGACTTAGCTACAGCATACATAAGCTGTTCCTTGTGATGTATCACTTAGACCTGGGTTTCTCAACCTTGCGTTACCAGATGTTTTTGGACTTCAGTTCCCAGGATCCCTGATCATCAGGTGTACTGACTTGGCCTTCTGGTCATGTGAGTGCTGGCTACACTAAAAGGGCACTGGATAGGGAGTGATGAGGGTGCTTATCCCTAGCAAAATATATACATTCCCACTCACATTCTAATTTCAACTCCCCTCCCTCTGGGGATTCGAACTGACAAGATCTTCCTTATAAGGCAAAATTGCAACCTCTAAGCCATGGCAGCTCCACTATAAATGGAGCTGCTTTTGTAAGCTTATCTTTGGCGGTATAGGAGGAGAAGTCAGGCAGAGGAAAATTCCTTTGCTCGATCGTTCCGGGCATTGCAGTGTGGCTCAGCTCTTTAGATCGGCACCCAAGGTGGGTACAATGGTACTGGGTGCCTGGGGGCACCCCAGGATGAGTCCCGGTAGCCCAATAGGCCAGCCCACCACTGCTTCTGGTAATTGAAGTCCAATAACATCTGGGGACCCAAGGCTGAGAAACACTGTCCTAGGCGAGAAAGTACATCACATGCAAATAAAAGCTTATCCTTCACTTGTACTTCTCATTCCGGGATTTCTCTCCTTGTTGAAAAATGTGGAGAAGATAGTCATTCCCTGAGACTTTAGGCAGAACAGGCTACTACTAGGTTATTCATTTTTTTGGAAACCCATGGTGTTAACCTTCTGCAGGACTGGAAATAAAAATGAGATTGAACAGGATTATCTCTGAGTTTCTGGATCAGTCAGAGAGTGGTTTAGGGAAGCCCCAGTCCACGTTCAGCTTGACTTACTCAATTCTACAAATCATTCATGTTTGCTATTTGGGAGAGGTTTTTCTATAAAGCTGAAAAAGAAATAGTTGCTGGCAGTCTTGAGCCTAGGGAGAACAAAGCTAGTGTTGTAGCAATAGAAAGTAGTATAAAAGTAGGAGGAGACTGGCAGCCAAAGCTTAAATGAAAGGTAAAACATCCTCTGGAAATCCAGTTGTCCAGGAAGGAGGGCTCAGATCAACCTCATCAGACCCTATGTTTTTATTTCACCCTCCCCTCCCCAACTGAGCAGCCATTTCACATTCAAGCAGAGGGAAACAAAGGTGTTACAGCACTTTCTAGACTGCTCAAATTCTAAAATGTTCTTCCTATTATTATTTGTTTGGTAGCTGCATAATATCTTCATTCCCTCCCTGCAAATCATTGTCTATTCCTTACTTACTTCTTTTTTCCTTGAATTTTATTTTTAAAGCATATCCATATAAAATTTACATACAATACCATATAAACTAGGGGTTCTCAACCTATGGCCCGTGGCACCAAATAATCTGGCCCCTGCCCTCACTCCATCTGCTGCTACTGCTGGTATCGTCGGTGGACTCATTTACGGCCATTGTAAATGTGTGTATGAGAACCATAAATGAGTCCACAACCTTCGTAAACGTATTTACAACAGCTGTAAACAATGGGGTTGGGGAACAACCAGTCCAGCCCCCTCAACTGTTTGAGGGAGCGTGACCCCTGACTTGAAAAGGTTGAGAACCCCTGGTGTAAAACTATCACCCAGGAACCTTAGTTCTTATCTAATATGGTTACTTTAACCAGCTATACATATTTTATAAGTCTTTTCCCCTATCTCTAAAATAACATATATTCATGTCTAGGTTTATTTCTTAGGGCCCATTGCTGTCCTTTGTCTACAGAACCTCATTGTTGGTGCTACTGCTGTAGATGAGGATGATGTATCCTAATGTGTCATTTTCTTTGCCAGCATTTCATCTGCTCACAGTCATCCAGCAGGGCTTTTTCAAGTGGTCAAGGACTGATTAGGCATTGGTCCACAAGAGGAAACTGTAGACTACTCAGCAGCCCACTGTGAACAATTTGCCTGGCACTTTGTCGCTAAAATAACTCAAATCTGTTCTGACTTGGATGCTGCAGTTGAGGCTGTTCCACTGGATGTAAATCAGGCTTCTGTTAGTCCAGCTATAACACATATTTTTCAACTTGTCCAATCTGAGAATGTGGACAGGACTCTTGGAAGGGTGAAAGCCAGCATTTCATGTTGGAACCTAGGACCATCTTGGTTGATTAAACAGCCAGAGGAGATCGGCTGGAGTGAGTAAAGAAAGTGCGACTGGTTCTTTTCAAGAACGCAGAATCCCAATCTTCCTAAAAGTGCTTGCTGTAAGACCATTATTGAGAAAAACTTTCTTGAACTTCACTGTGCTAGATAACTGCTGGCCAGTCTCCAGTGGCCCATTTTTGCTTATCATTTTGTTAGCATTACAAATATTTATGTTCCTTATCCACCTATCTGTGGTACACAGAAAGAGCGTCCATGAATATTGTGGTATTTTTAACCACAATCAAGCATGCCCTGGAAATGGCAACCTTGTGTTGCCAGCTAATCTTTCTCACACTGGGTCAAGCGAAAGGAACTGCAAGATGAACTCACCATAAGGTGCCTTTATTTTGGCAGTTTTACATCTGGCCTAGACACAAAAGAAGAATACGCCTTTCTGTTCACAACAATAGGAAGCTAAATGTGTGTGTGTGTGTGTGTGTGTGTGTGTGTGTGTGTGTGTGTGTGTGTGTGTGTGTGTGTGTGTGTGTGTGTGTGTGTGTGTGTGTGTGTGTGTACTTTCATGCATGTGTTTTCTTTGGCTTTCTGACATCCATACTGGTAAAAAAAATAATGCAGTACTTAAGAAAATTGTTCAGCAGATATTAATTCCTCCACATAGGACTCCATAAATGCTTTCCACTGCAAATTGAAATTCAGTATCAAAGTGTTATCCTGTAATCACAGCTAAGTCTACTAAATTCTTAAGAAAAAACAACAGCAGAATAATGCAAGCAAAATAGGCTTGAAAGTGCTGAATGCCAAATTAGGAAAAGGATATCTAGCCAGCATCGCATGAAGGCTATTGCTTTCTTTAGGTGTGCTTTGTGTTATTTAAATTAAGCCAGCCTGTGGTAGGGAAAATAGAAAAGCTGCTTTGTCTGTTCCTTATAACTATGTATTATGGTAAGAATTAAATACCTCCACAATTATAGAGAAGCCGCTGAATTCCTCTGGAGGAGAAAGTGTGAGGTGGAATTTGAGCTTTCACAACTCAGATGCCTATTCAAGAAAAAGTTAAAGCATTGTGAGTGTTTTCCCAGCATCCCAATATGGAATACACAGGAAACATTCATATATTTGGCTTGATTTACATCCTATCCTGTCTCTTCCATCTAAATCAGGAGTTCTCAACCTAAGGCCTGTGGGCCAGATCCAGGCCACAGTGCCATTTCATGTGGGCCCTCAACCCCTTCAAGGGCATTCAAGGAACAAAATGGCCACCTCTTTGAAGCTGTTGTGACAACATGGCTGACCCCATCATGCAGACAGGACAACATGGCCATTGGGCCCTCAAAGCTGACTGAGAGAGCTTGGCCTGGCTCCTGGCTTGTAAAGGTTGGGAACCCCTGATTTAAATTGATCTGTTGCTTGATCTACATCCTAGGCTATGGAATGTTTAGGCTAGTAGGGGTTGAGGATAAGTATAGATAAACAATATGCAGAAGGTTGTACATTTCTCATACAAATGTATAATTTTATATAAATTAATGTCCTCTGACTCTAATAATAGCAATTACACTTATATACTGTCCAATAGCACTTAGTGCACTCTCTGGGTAATTAGCATTTTGCCCTCTGACATGCTGGGTACTCATTTTAATGACCTGGAAAGGATAGAAAGCTGAGTCAACCTTGATCCCCATCAGGATCGAACTCACAACATCAGTAGCTTGGGATGCAGTATAGCAGTTTAACCACTGTGCTGATGCATCTCTTCCTTTTTGGTACTCCTTGTGAACATATTTAATTTTGTGCCAAGCTCAAGAGAGAGTGATTTGCCATTTAATGATACTTTGAGGAGGATCACTTCTGGATATTGGACATATTGGACAAGAACAAAGAGCTAAAGAGATTTCAGAGGGTGAGAATGTCACCAGGACCCAAAAAATTTCAATGTGCTTTATTTTCTGATCCCATTGGCATCATCCCTTCTACTAGGGACTTGGAACCTCCTCTGAATTATTCAGTAGCGCAGTTGGGAAGGAGGGGGAGGTTCTCCCCTTTCCAGTAGATCAGGAGTTCCCAAAATTTTTGGGCCATGAGCTGGTCATGTGGTTCAGCCATGGGCTGGATCTGGCCAGCCGGCCATAGTTTGGCCACCCCTGTGCTAAAGGAAGACAGGGAAAGGATTGGTGGACGTTGCACATCACCACTCACTGGCTAGGGTTAAGGAATGTCAACTTATACTTAAACTCTTGCTTTGCTACCAGAAAACAGCCCACTGTCCCACTATCCCAATAGGACAGGGTGTTGTCTTAGTCGCCATCTGGAGAATAGGAATTTTGGGCTTGGATAACCACTGGTTAAACTACTGTACTGCAGCCAAAACTGCTGACATTGCAAGTTTGATTCTGATGGCGTTCACAGCTGACTCAGCCTGCCATCTTTCCAGGGTTGGTAGAATGAAGACCCAGCATATTGAGGGCATGTAAAGGAAACCAGATATAGACTGAAAATGAGGTAAAATCTCTTAACAGTTAGAGCAGTACAACAGTGGAACCAACTGCCTCGAGAAGTGGTGAGCACTCCAACACTGGAAGCATTCAAAACAAAGTTGCATTGAGCAAGGGGGTGGACTCAGTGGGCTATAAGGCTCCTTCCAACTCAGTTATTCTGAGATTCTATGTACCCTGCTTCTTTCTTGGCCAAGTCTGGTAGCAATCAAAAATATACAATATGCCTATTGTTGCTAATTCTGCTATGTTGCCTTCCCCAAATCATTGAGCTTTCTAAGTCAATGAAGATAAATTTTATGCTGCTTTAAAAAAATGCTTGTGGCACATGTTTTGACTTTTTCATGTTGCCACTGGTTTCAAAGACAAGAGGAAATCCCATTGTTCTGTTATGCCTGTGGAAGGCAAAAGTCTTTCTTGACTGACAATTAACCACTGGGATTTTCAGGGTCATGCACACCCACAGGCTTGGTACACATCTGAGAATCAAAGCAAGAACTCATTAATTGCTGTTTAGACATGACTGAACAATATACCTTTTACCCTCCTCGTGTGTGAAAAAGCCACAGGATTTCAACCACTGAGATCTAGACAGCCTTTTTTTAGGACTTTGAAGAAATCCTGATTATTTTCTCAGTCAATTCTAGCCAGTATCAAGTTGCAGCTAAAGATAAAAGGGGAGGGCTCCTCTTTCATCCCCAAGAGAAAGCAACAGATTACAGGAAAGAAGCCACGTCTAGTTGTAGCATTTTTCTCAAAGTTTCAGAATCCTCAAGGATATTTTGGGCAGCCATGCTGATTTTTGGAAGCATGGTAGCCCTGCTGATATCAGTGGCACTCTTGTAGCAAATCTAGGCCATAAGGACTGAAAACATGACCTTCCAAAGCCCCACATTTTCTGTTATAGAAATATTGACACCAAAGTCCTAGCCAAAAATTAGTCCTTCTTTTCTTTGGACTTGGTGTAGAGTAAAAAAATAAAGATTGCGATCCTGTTGTAATGACAGTAGGCCCAATGGATCAATGAAACTTACAAATGTGTTGACTTACTCAGTCCCACTGATTCTAGCTCAGTATGGTTTTCTACATTAAGTGACAGGATTTCAGCCAAAGAATGCCTGATGTTCACATCTAAGTGCAGGATGCAATAACTCTTGAAGAGATCTCTAGGGCAGTGGTTCCCAACAAGGGGTACACAGCCCACTAGTGGACTTCAATTCCCAGAAGCCTAAGTCAGTACATTGGCTGATCAGTGCTTTGGGGAAATGACTTAGGCTTCTGGGAATTGAAGTCCACAAACCAGCATTTGGGAAACACTGCTCTAGGGCATAAAAGGTTTCACAGAAGTCACAATGAAAATGACCCCACTGTCTTTTAATCTAGCTCAGGGGTGCCCAAACTTTTCAGGCTGTGGGCTGGTCATGTGGTTGAGTGTGCCAGTCATGTGGTTCCTCCCACCCAGAAGTGGAAGTTAAAAAACGACCGAGAAATCCCATGATAATTTTCACACAGTGTCTTGCAAGTTTGTAATTATGAATATTGTACAGAAAAATCTTAGTGAAATAAGAAAAGGTTTTTCTTCTTGCTCCCTCTGCAAGAGACTACAAGATTCACATCCCTATTTAGCTGTAAATGTGTTAGAAAGTCATAAGACATAAGACATAAGACAGTCATGCATCCTCTACTCATGCATCCTGTAGCTTATGTGACAGCAGAACTTATACTCTTTGCTCACTTCTGCATGATAGATCAAGCTGTCCGTAATTCATAGATAAGTGATATTTTTACCATGATCCTGATACAGTCGGAGATCTAGTATGTGCGTCTCTTTCTTTATTTTACTCATTACTTGTATGTCATAAGTTGGTATGCTATGATTGACAGAGGCATTTTTAAAGGCTGCCACAGTCTTCCAAAGTCAATGACTCATTAGAGTTATCTTTTAAAAAGTCTTATTCTGAATGCTTTTCACATTCTTTGTTTCATGTGCAGTGGAAAACACTGGAGCAAAACAATGGAACAGACTTTGACAGGGCATACGCTTGGTGTCCTTTCTTCACAATCAGAGCATGTTCGTCATGCTGACAGGGGAGAGTATTTGTGTGCATGCTCACTCATCCATTCCAAACAAAAGAGCGAGATGCCTGACAGCCACTCACTCCTCGCCAATTCCAAGAAGGGCAGCCCAACAAAGAGACATCTCTCTACAAAATGGATTCCTTTTCAGTAGCTTGTATTTTATTTTGACCAGTGCTTTCCTCTTGGAGGTAAAGGTAAACATCTCCCTTACTTGGAAGCCGGTTGTGTCATACTTTAGGGGACAATACTCATCTCCATTTACAGGCAAAGAGCCAGCATTGTCTTTGTCTGCAAACATTTCCATGGTCATTTGGCAGCTTGACTAGGTACTAGAGCACATGGAATACTGTTACCTTTCCTTCCAAAGTGGTACCTATTTTTCTATTTGAAATTTCTTGCTTTTGAACTGCTAGTTTGGCAGGATCTGGGACAGTTGCCCCTTCTACTCTTTAAAATTAATATTCCTTCAACACATGGGAATTAATATTGTGACCATTGTTGTTTTTTAATCCCCTCTGGCATTTTCCTTTGAGCAGAAAGCACACAAAAAAATCATAGACCAATGGCTATATATTTATAGGAGGGCAAGCATCTGAATGAATGAGTGAATGAAGATCTGAAAGGTTCAGTACAATGGCATTGATGGCAGTGAAGCACAGTTTGTGTGAAGGTGTGTTTTCATGCATCTCACTCTGGAACATTGCACCTTGCTTTGTGGTTTATAACAGAAGGCACATGCACATTTGAGAAGTGATGACTTTGTTTTCATCCCCCCCTTCTCTCCCTGATTAACATTCAAGCTCATTGTCCTAAACAAGGCCTTTTGGCATTTCTATGAGGATGCCGACAACATTATTATAGGGTGAAAAGCAACCACCTGACATGCTAAACAAAGGTGATCAGAAGTGCAGGAGGGACAGTGTTTTTTGGTGCATCTCATTCCTCAAAACTCTATTTGTACATATCTGTCATTGTCCCTTTGAGTAACAAATCCCATTAAACATCTCAAACTGATTTGCATGACAAATCTCATCTCTTGAGTCTAAGTTTAAAAAAACCCCTCAGTTTTGAGAAATAAGGGCAATTTTCAGTCCCTGTCCCCAAAAGTTGATATTCCAAAGAAGCCTTGTTTATCTGAAGAAAAAAAACCCACAGAGAAAGAGAGAGAGAGATTTGCTTGCCACCTTAATTCTCCTTAACCATAAGGCTTTCCAAATGCTTAAAACAAAAAGGCCACTGGAGGATTATCAGAGATTATGGGGATAAAGATAGAAAGCCAAAAAATATAGCTATATATTAAGCACATGCCATCTAATAAATTGTCAGGTTATAATCCTGTGCCCAGGCCAAAGAGCAGCTGCCCAGCAGGCTCCAGACATTAAAATTAATTTTAGCTTTGCAAATATAAAAAGGAGGAGGAAGAGAGGAGGAGGCAGAAGAAAGGCATGGGAACAAATCACAGACAAAGAAGGTGGACTCCAGTTTTTGAGTCAATGCTGCAAATTTGTTCTGGGCTATTCAAGGAGTTTATGGTTGAACTCTAGCTATGCTCTACAAATACTCCCTAACTTCTGCAAGTGAAGACTGAAACCTGATTCAGTGCACCTCTAAAAGTGCTCAATGGTGAAATCCAAATCAAAGCAGATTTGACAGATAAGTTGCCCAATTTTCTCTTGAATGCCTCTAGAGATGGAGCACTCACTACTTCCTGAGGTCATGGGTTCCATTGTCATACTGCTCTAACAGTTAAGATGATTTCCCTGATATTCAGTTTAAATGTTCCTGCAATCTGGGATGATTGGAAAGTAATCTTGTCTCCCTCTTTATACCTAGGTACAGGATGTTTAGGCCTTGCTATGCCTCAGAAACTGGCAATTGAGGCTTTTCTCTAAAGAACATCACATTTATTCAGGTACAGTATCTGCAAAGTACATAGAACTTCCAGAATGGAAATGTATGGTATTTGTAGTCCAAAAAATCCAAAACTCTCATCACTAGGAGTTGCTTCAAGCTCTTGCCTCATGCTTACCTCAGGTTAAGTATGTAGGCATTGTAGAACAAAATGGGGACTTCAATGACTTAGTGATTAAGAGGCTGAACTTGATGATTAGAAGGTCAGCAGGTCAGCAGTTTGAGACCTGAGTGCTGCATGACTGAGTGAGCTCTGATTGTCTGTCTCAACTCCTGCCAACCTAGCAGTTCAAAAGCAAAAAAACTGCAAGTAGGTAAATGTGTACCACTTTGGTGGAAAAGTAAACAATGTTCCATGTTTTGGCCATGCCTGCCACATGTCAATGGAAATGTCTGCAGACTCAAACAGCACTGTTTAAACAAAGATGAGCACCAAACTCTAGAGTCAGATACAACTGGATTTTGAGCAAGGGCAACCATTACCTTTACCTAGAGTGAAATGGGCCTGAACTATGATTTGGGGTTTCACTGTTTTTAAATGTTTTTGAAAATGGGTTCTGTTTCATGTTTATACAGACTGGACAATTCTTGGCCATTTCCAAGCTATGGAAATGCATGAAATGAAAAATTGGTGGCATGGAACGAATTGCTCTACACTCAGTGCACAAAGGAAATGACAGTGATTCTGAGCTAATGGAAAGGTCTGTGTTGCATGAGAGAAACGTCAGGCTTGCTAAGGCCTTTGAAAAGCAAAAGAGTACTTGTTTGAACTTTTGTTTATCTGATAGAAACACTAGCTGTCAGCTCAATTCCACTCCTCTTTCTTCTTCTTAGAGACTGCTCAACAGTCTTTACTGAGATAAGCTTTTGGGGGGAGGGGGGAGGAAAGGGAAAGATAGGGCAGAAGAAGTCAACTCATTGCACTGCTAGAACTCATGATGGGGGGTGGGGGGAGGCAGAAATGGACAGTTAAATGTTTTAAATAGCAGTCCATTATGCATTGGCCAAAGGAATCAGACTTTAATGCTGCATAATCCAGAGATCGGAATTTAGCACTGTTTGTGACATTAGTCACAACATTAGTAAATCCACTGTGTGATGGATGAGTGTGTGGTATTTCATAAATCTGTAAAAGGAGAAAAGGGACCGGATCTGAGAAACTAAGGCATGGTGAGCAGTCCTTTTCAATGCAAGGGCTGGGATGTCAGGGGCTATGGGCTAACAATGTGTGGAACATATTAATATGAATCCCTGTTGCCTTGTCCTAACTCTTCATCTTCATACATGGCCCTGCAACCTATTTGCATTCGTTCATGCAGCTCAACAGATGCCATTCCCACACACATCAACAGCAACACTGTAGACCCACTTCTTCAACTGATCTATGCAGACTCCCTGATGTGTGCACTTTTCTTTCCCAAATAGCTACAAAAATCTTTAAGAGAAGGCACTTTTTCCTGCCCCAGAGCAAAGGAGAGAGGCATGCCTTGAGGTGTGAACAGCAGGCAGATGGGGAAATGTTTCCCAATTTTTGGCTTTTGTACTTTAATTCCCAGAAGCCTAAGTCAATTCTCCAAAGCACTGATCAGCCAAGGTGCTGAGTTTGGCTTCTGGGAATGGAAGTCCACCAGTGTTCCATGGAACATAGTTTGGGAAACTTTGCTGTAGAGTGTGATGGACATGAAAGACTTATACATTTGCACATAGCATGGGACTAGGCCAGAGATGGTAAAACTTTTAGAGACTGAGTGCCCAAACTGCAACCCAAAACCCACTTATTTACTTCAAAGTGCCATCACAGCAACAGGAGAGGGAGGAAGCGCTCCCACAGGGCTGCTAGGCAAAGGGGCGAGATGAAATCTGTGCTGGGGGAGGGAGGAAGTGATTCCATTGGACTGCTGGGCAGAGCAAACTCTGCACTGGGGGGAGGGAAGAAGCACTCCCATAGGTCTGCTGGGCAAAGGGGCAGGGCAAACTCTGTGCTGCGGCAACTGCATGAGTGCCCACAGAGACGGCTTCGAGTGCCACCTCTGGCACATATGCTATAGGTTCACCACCAGTGGACTAAGCTCTGTCAAACTTTTCATCCCACTCAAAGAATTCCAGAAAAACTTTTTACTTGGGTAATTAATAGAACTTATATTTTTCCATGTGCTTTCAAAATATAGAAGGAGAGGGAAATAATGTCTTGCTATTGCCTTATCTATTCTGGTTGCTTTTGGAACAATGACAGAGGGAGACATTTAAAATCCACAGCCCTTCCCTTCCACTGGGGCTTTTATGCCATGCCTGAGAGAGTATAAGTGTGTTCTGTGGAATGTTCATCCCATCCTTTAGAGCTTTTCCCGCTATCTTTTTTTGTCGATTAACCACCCATGTATTTAATAAAGTTATAGTTGTAAAAGAAGTGGCTGTGTTAGTTTCTGCTACCATATCCAGACAAAAGCAATAAACAAAATAAAACAACAAAAGTTTAGTGGCTATTGTTATTTCCACGTGAGCTTTTGTGGATCAAATCTTTCAGACACTGGAGTAAGAAAACATGAGCATTATATCCATACAGTCAAACCTCGCATAATGATTGCCTTGCTTAAAGAGTAACTCGCTTAAAGGGGAGCATTTTCTCTGAATGGTGGCTTCGCTTAACAAATAAAACCAACCAAAAACTCACTTAACAAATAAATCAGGGTTTGCAATCCCCCCCCCCACCAGAAGTCACAAATAGTCATTTACAATGGTGTTTTACTTAAAGAGCAAAGTCTCTTAAAGAGCAATCCTGTGGAACACATTATGCTCTTTAAGTGAGGTACAACTGTATATACATACGTAAGTATAATTCATGACCAGTTGAGTATACAAATAATAAATAAACTGACAGTGGCTTATTAGCACTAGGATAGGACTATAAAGCTATAAATTACTTCAAATTGCAAGTTATTTGCACAGGAAATGAGTCTACATGGTGATGGTAGAATTATTGACACAAGTGTTAAATGATGAAAATGCCCCAGATCTCAGTGTAGATTCGCATTCATGGTATTGTGCTAAGAATCCATACCCAATGCTTAATCCTTTTACCACACTCTGGGATTTATATATGTATCTTATCTCAGCTGTCTAACTTGCCATTTTATAGTTCTTTTTTATAGAAAAGTCACCTTCAAATCATTAGACAATATTCTGGCAGTCCAAAATATTCCAAAATAGTTTTTTTTTGTGTGTATTGATGTTTCTGATGTCAGATTTATGTCTATTTATTCTCTTGGTACAGATTGTCCCCTTAGTAAAGGTTAAGGTTGCCTTTGCTCAAAAGCCAGTCATATCTGACTCTAGGGTTCAGTGCTCATCTCTACTGCCAAAAAGCCAGCATTGTCTTCATTTGCAGATGTATCTGTAGACATGTGGCAGGCCTGAGTAGACACCACAGTTCATGGAACAGTGCTTACCTTCTCAGCAAAGTGGTATGCATTTATGTACTTGCAATTTCTTGCTTTTGAACTGCTAGGCTGGCAGGAGCTGGCAGAGAGACAGGAGCTCACTCCGTTGTACTCAGGTCTCAAGCTGCTGACCTGCCAACCTTCCAGTCTTTAAATTCAGCATCTTAACCACTAAGCCACTGCAGTCCCCTGATTGTCTTCTTAGTGCTCTGTATAATGCAGAAGAACATTGCTGGCAAAGGATGGCATAGATCACATTAACAGATGAACAAGTAAATGAGCCTCTGAAGTTGTGGTTGACATCATTGGGGCCTTAATTATGCTGGCAGAGTATATGTGGGAACAGTTGGCATTGGATGTCTTCTGATTAACCCTAACCTGAATGCCTTAAAAAGCATGACAATAAGTTCCAAAATTCCGTAAAGTGGGATTGTACTTGTTGAAATTTAAGTGTCTCATTGATGGCCCAGTATTGCTAAGGTCTACTGAGGAATGTTATAGTCTAGAGAAAATATAGAAAAGTGAAACCAACCCATGTTGGGTAGGCAAGATTTACTCTTCAAATGAATATATTCAGTGGGATACGTTTGCCGTCTCCAACTGTAATAAAAATATTAAATTGCAAAGCAAAGAAAAGGCACTGTGCGACAGATAAATCAGAGTGAACCCAAATTACAGTTCCATGGAGTGCTTCATATCTGTCAATTCAGCCATGTTGGGATGACTTCCAAAGGTACCCCATTGTGCTTTTCAAGATAATCCCTCTCATTCACTGCACCACATGCAAAAAGAACATTGTTACTGTTTCTCCCTTGGCAGCTGGCAGCACATTGTTTACTGCACAACTGAGCTCTGGTGGAATGTAGGGAATTAGCTATTAATGATGCGAGATGAAAAGTTGATATTGTGAGACAAAATATCAGGATTGTTATATAGGATTAAAAGCTCCACTGAGGATGTCTGAATGACAGAACGACTGAGGCACATCCAATTTCCTGCAGCTGTCAAGCTTTTTAGCGTGCACCAAAATCTTTCTCCAATAATCACTACATTATCTCTGGAACCTCTGTGCAAGAGAACTCAAAGTTCCAATGAGGGCAGTATAGAAATCAGACTACTGCCACTCATTAACATGGCCCATGCAATATTTTGGAGGGACCAGTGCTCGGTTAGAATAATTGATTCTAGTGAGCAAGCTGTGCTCATTTCTTTATTATGTAAACGCACCTCTATAGGATGGATATATTTGCACGTGAAAGCTTTTGTATGTCATGATACCATGCTTCTGTTACTTCTTCTTCAAGTACTGTATCCAATTCTGAATATTGGCTATCATCATGGCGATCAGCTAATGAAGATTGTCCTAGGAACGATATAATGCAGTGCTCTTCAATTTGCCTTCTGCATAACTTCATGACACCCATACCATCGATCTATTTTGCTTGATTATATGGTGCCAGCACTGATTTGAGCACCAATGACACAAGAGTCCTATTCAGGTATTAGAAAAGGATAACATTGGAAATAGGAGCATGCCTGTCACTCTCTCTGCAGGTACAGGAAAAATCTGAAGAGGAAAGCTTCTGCTGCCCATAGAATATCTCCACATTACTGGGAATCTTTACAAATCAGGGTTCCTGGTTGTGTAAAGAGCTACATGTGGAGTAAACTGACTACTCTACAGACTGCTGTTCTCCACATAAGTTTATAGTTAAGTTTTCTTTCTTTGATAGAAAGGGATTTCACTATTCTTTGATTCCATTTGCTTTTCCATTGATACTCTGGGATAGTGGTGGTGAACTTATGGCAAACGTGCCAGAGGGTGCATTCAGAGCCTTTTCTATGGGCACTTGTGCCATTGCACAACTACAGAGTTCTCCCTGCCCCTCTGCCCAACAGCCCAATGGAAGTGCTTCCTCCCTCTCTCAGCAGAGACTTCACCCCACCATTCTGCCCAGCAGTCCAAGGAGACTGCTTCCTCCCCCCAGCACAGAGTTTGCCCCATCCCTCTGCAATGCGGACAGCAGCCTGCTCTAAAAGATAAAGGACACCAGACTGAAATTATGCCACATTTTAAATGACTCTTTCTTGAAGTTTTCCTGAACTTCCAGAGTCAATTTTAGCAATTGCACCTGCCAACAAAATAATTTCAAGGAAGTTGCAAGGACTAAGAAAATCTAAAGGCCACAATAACAGCAAAGAAAAATGGTAGCTGAGGATACAACTGCTGAAGGACAGACCTAGACATCTACCACAAAGCCCCATTGTTCCCTTAACTGCACACTCATCAGATTTGAAAGATCTGCAGCAAGAAGAGCAGAGGAGGTGATGTTGAAGGAGCGTAATCAGCACATTTTCAGTTGTTGCCTCTGTTCTTCCCCAATATGGTGCCGCTACTGTTATGCGGAAAATTAAGCAGCCGTTGCACATCTTTGCAACCCCCTCTTAATGGCATCTTCTGCAATTACATTTCTCGGTTAAAAGGAAAGATAAGCTGACACAGCTTCGGAGATGCCCCTCTGTGTATTCCCTCTGCCCTTCTCCTGACATGTCCCAGCTGTTGGTCTCAGCGACTTGTAAGGAAAGAGAAGATGATATGCAAATTGACACAATGATATTGAACATTGAGAATCCTGGAGCTTTGCATTTACATTTCCCCCAGTACACTGCATTTAAGGCCTAGATTATTTACAAACAGCATTTACTTCATTCTGGTCTGCTTCCAAAGGTCAAAAGCAATTAATGATTGATGTCTGTCCCCATGGAAGATGTATGAATCTTTCAAATTTCGAACTTTACATTCAGGGATTTAAAACTGTAAATTGCAAAGCTCACTTGAAATCTCAAGAGAAAGATACAGCTAGTGTGAAATTGTTGTTTTCCACCAGATTGGTGAGAGTTTATGAAGGGTGTTCCTCCTGCTTCAGAAATGTCAAGGGCTTTAAAAGCATATGATTTTCTTGAAAGCTGCTCTCTGAAAAGCATAAATAGAAAGACTCCTTTTTGGGTGAATGTTTTACAGGGTTCACTAATGGGTTTCAGAATGAAGACACTAAATGGAGGGAAAAGATAATAGCTTGTATTTATTTAAGAATCTCAACCCTAATTTTAACATATGACTACAACTTACTTTTTTATGCTTTTTATTTGAGGAGTTTAATAAACAGTTGAAATAAATGATCACCTAGGTAAGCAGTGAGAGCTTTTTGAAACCATAAGAATAGAAAACCTAGCAACACTCGACACTGAACTAAAATTATACATTACAAATTCACCGGGACTGCAAAACATTCAATTCCTTATATTGGATAACAAGCACAGTAATTAACTATATTGATATTTATCTCTCTCCATGAGCTAAACATCTTTTTTATATATACACATTACACACATATATATATAGATGACTGGAAGATGACTAGAAGATCAGCAGGTCAGCAGTTTGAGACCCAAGTGTGACGAAGAGAGTGCTCATCGTCTGTCTCAGCTCCTGCCAACCTAGCAATTTGAAAGCAAGAAATTGTAAGTAGATAAATAGGCTCCACTTTGGTGGGAAACGTAACAGTGTTCCATGCACTCCAATGTGTAGTCATGCCTGCTATATGATCATGGAAATGTCTACAGCTCTTTTGTTGTAAATTGAGATTAGCACACACAAACACCAAATGTATGCAACTGGCTTTTGAGTAAGGGAGATCTTTACCTTTACTATATTGATTCATGAGACTACACTGGCTTATCAGACCATTGAACTGCATTAATTACTGGTTTTCTCAGGTGTTTGCTTTGAGAACCCTTCCGGTAACAGTGTTCCATTTTGTCTTGCCACTGCATCTACCAGAATTTTATTTTCAATCCATGCCAGTTTGGAGAGAGAGAGAGAGAGACCTTTGAACTGGCATAGCAGTGAAATAGAAAGCTGGTTGCAATGCCACTCCCCCTTTTGCATGAGCAGCAGCAGTGAGAGTGCAGGAAGGAAGGAAGGACGGAAGGACACGAAGCCACGGCAGGTTGAGGACTTCTCCGCCCCTCCCCCTGAGCCTACCATCAACATATTGTATTGTAATTAAATGTATGGTTTGTAAGCCACCCTGAGTCGCTACAGCGAGTGGGCGGCAATATAAATTTGAACTAATAAATAAATAATAAATAAATAAAGGAGGCTATGGCTGAGGAACTTGGTCTCCCCTGTGTCACTTAGAATAGGGTAAAGGTTGGAACCCCTAAATGCTAAAATGCTAAAATGTTGGAGTCCCAACATGCTCAAGTGGGGGCGCTGGCAGATAACAACGTGGTGTGCAAATGTGGAGAGATCCAGAATCCAACTCATTTGCTTGTCTGCTGATTATTGCCAGGAATATGTATCAATTAGGATTTAATTTTGGTGAATGACAAAGCCAAGAAGGTGGCTTCATTTTGGCCATTCAAAGTTTGATCTGGACACGAAGGAAGAAGTGCAAAATAAACAAATAAGCAAATAGCTACTTGTGTTCAAATTGATTTCAAAACTGGCAAATCTGATGCAAATGTAGACTTTTTACAAAGGTGAAGTGCATGGCTTGAAGACAAATGTATTCAAAATATATTCAAGAATATTCAGATTCCTAAACACAGATGGGAGTAACCCATGGCCGGGGCATCATATGCTATGTTTTGAAGCCCTATCTGTGTTCAGAAGAACCTCCACCTCCAATTAGGCATTGATGCAGTCTTAGCACCAAGACCATCATTATCAAGAGATAAGAAATGCATTTCTCCAAAAGTCTTTAAGAAATATGAGGATTTCTGAAAGATGACCAGAACATTGAATGCAGACCTCAAGATGAAAAGGGATCTCTGAGCATGAAGAAGTTTTGGAAAATCCACTGTTCTTTGGGGGTAACATTCCTAACACTTCAGAAGACTATTATCAGACTGTTTTGAGATCACACACCATAAATAAAAGGGTAAAAACTCCATTACGTTTTAAATTTCTCTTGCTAATTACCTTTCAACACCATCTTAAGGGAAAAACACCCCATCCTGTTTTTTTTCCAAATGCAGAAAAACTGAGCTTTTTTTAAAAAAACTATGAAGACACCCAAGTTTTGTTGTGCAGCTGTTCAAAATCTGAAGCTTAAAAGGAAGCTTGATGCCTCATTCCTATACCAGATGGTGCCGATAGTTAAGCTAGAAATGGTGTTGGTTCATTGCCATTATGAGCTTTGCCCAAGACAAAAGAGCAGCATTTGTTTGCTACAGAAAAGTAGGCAGAGCTACCAGATGTGCTTATATGAACCAGAGTAAATGTGATCTTGACACAAGGATTAAATGCAAGAGTTTGGACCCTGATTGTCCTGAATGGCAGAACAGAACAATTACGGCGACATGGGAAACACACTCTGGCACCCTTTGGCAAAAGTGGAATGAGAAAAAAGAAAACAGCTTTCATGGATGAAACTAGAGGTGACAGATTCCAGCTCATGTCAGGGTTTTTAAAAATAAAACTTAAAAGCAAACAGCAGGTCAGAATTTGTGCTCTGGTTTAGGCCATCCAAGATGGTGATTTCAATCTGTGGGAGATGCTTTAGAAAATACCTTAGTGATATGAGAATGTGTAAACATGCTGGCCTTGTGGGTTGGAAGAGCTGGAGCCTGGTGTGTGATGGACATGTCATGCTGTGTGATCATTGGCTGGATTCCTTTAGGGCAAGGGTGCCCAAACTTTTCGGCCCGGGGGCCGGATAACATTTTATCAGATGTTCCGAGGGCCGAACTATCTCTCCATGGTACATATATCCACCCAGCCTTGCCGCCACCGCCGCCACCACTAACGCCTTTGCCGCCGGCTCATCTTTCGCCGGCTCTTCCTTCGCCGCCTTCGCGGTGTCCTTTAAAAGTGTCCTTTTAAAAAAATATGACAGATCCTAGAAACTCACATCCAGCTTGGTCATTGTGGCATCCAAGGAGCTGTTGTTGTGTTCCAAAGCTTCAGGTAGGTGGGATTTTAATTAGCAATGAAAAGTCATTAGCCTTAGAAAAGATCTGCTTCCTGACATCATGTCAGGAAGCAGATCTTTTATAAGGCTAGTAATTTTTCATTGCTAATTAAAACCCCACCTACCTGAAACTTTGCATTTTAATTAGCAATGAAAAGTCATTAGCCTTAGAAAAGATCTGCTTCCTGACATGATGTCAGGAAGCAGATCTTTTGTAAGGCTAGTGACTTTTCATTGCTAATTAAAACCCCACCTACCTGGAACTTTGGATTTTAATTAGCAATGAAAAGTCATTAGCCTTAGAAAAGATCCGCTTCCTGACATGATGTCAGGAAGCAGATCTTTTATAAGGCTAGTGACTTTTCATTGCCAATTAAAACCCCACCTACCTGGAACTTTGGATTTTAATTAGCAATGAAAAGTCATTAGCCTTAGAAAAGATCTGCTTCCTGACATCATGTCAGGAAGCAGATCTTTTATAAGGCTAATGACTTTTCATTGCCAATTAAAACTCCACCTACCTGGAACTTTGGATTTTAATTAGCAATGAAAAGTCATTAGCCTTAGAAAAGACCTGCTTCCTGACATCATGTCAGGAAGCAGATCTTTTCTAAGGCTAATGACTTTTCATTGCCAATTAAAACCCCACCTACCTGAAACTTTGGATTTTAATTAGCAATGAAAAGTCATTAGCCTTAGAAAAGACCCGCTTCCTGACATCATGTCAGGAAGCAGATCTTTTATAAGGCTAATGACTTTTCATTGCCAATTAAAACTCCACCTACCTGAAACTTTGGAATTTAATTAGCAATGAAAAGTCATTAGCCTTAGAAAAGATCTGCTTCCTGACATCATGTCCTGCCTGGCTTGCTGCAGCCTCAGAGGGTGGGGGAACTTCAAAATTAGCACGCATTGGGTCTCCCAATCAATTTAAAATCAGGAATTACACAATGCACAGCCATAATACTGTAAATCAATTTTGACTTCCAACTTATTCCAATACTTGAATCAGTGTAAAATAAATCACTTCAGACCAGTGATGGTGAACCTTGGCACTCCAGGTGTTCTTGGACTTCAATTACCAGAAGCCTAAATCAGCACTTCTGGTTATCAGGACATCTGAGAATTGAAGTTCCATAACACCTGAACTACCAAGGTTTGCCATCACTAGTTTAGACTTTGTGCCCACTCCTGTTAATGTTTACCTGGGAAAGCCCACATAAACTTGCAGCAGGAGGTGACATAGATTACAGTTGATTGGCAGAGGCAGCATTAACAGATCTGCTGCATCTCTCTGCAGCTGCAGATCAGCTGACACCAGTTACTACCAATCAGTGGGAGCCCCTCTGCTGCTATAGTGCATTGTTTTTTTAAAAAATATTTATTCAAAGTGTCATAGCACTAAGACTCTTCAAATAAACATTTTTTAAAAAAGAATTACTGGTGGGTGATTAGCTAGGAATAGCAGTTAGTCTTTAAAGTGCTACTGTGTATTTTATTTTATTTGTTTTGTTTTCTGAGATAGCTAGGAATGGTTTCCCTTGATCAGCTGGAGTCTGTTTTCACTGATCAGTGGCTTTGATCTGCCCTGGTAGTGCAGACAGATTTCCAGCTGATGAAGGAGAACATAACCATTTGGTCCACAGCATCTCTGATGCCATCGTGACTGCCAATTGGCTTACCTGGGACATCTCTATACCGCCAGTCAGCTGATCAATGGGAAATCTCATGGCGGCAGCGGAGATGCCACTGATTAGCTAGGGACAGTTTGCCCCATCAACTGGAGCTACCTCTGCTGCCAGAGTAGAGTGCAGCCACTATAGACATACAGTGTATCTAAATAGCTTTACAGTACTGCATATATACATATGGGACTGCAGTGGCTCAAGTCACTAAGACGCTGACTGGGAGGCGGAAGGTCAGCAGTTCGATTCCCGAGTACTGCAGGACGGAATGAGCTCCCGTCTCTGTCCCAGCTCCTGCCAACCTAGCAGTTCAAAAGCAAGAGATTGCAAGTAGATAAATAGGGACCAGTTCGGTGGGAAGGTAACAAGTGTTCTGTGGGCTGTAGTGTCTAGTCATGCCTGCCACATGACCACAGAAATGCCTGCAGAAGCAGACAGCGCTAGCTCTTTGGATTTGAAACAGAGATGAGCACTGACCCCTAGAGTCAGATACGACTGGCTTTCGAGCAAGGGAAACCTTTACCTTTACGATTGCAAGTAGATAAATAGCGACCAGTTCGGTGGGAAGGTAACAAGTGTTCTGTGGGCTGCAGTGTCTAGTCATGCCTGCCACATGACCACAGAAATGCCTGCAGAAGCAGACAGCGCTAGCTCTTTGGATTTGAAACAGAGATGAACACTGACCCCTAGAGTCGGATACGACTGGCTTTCGAGCAAGGGAAACCTTTACCTTTACGATTGCAAGTAGATAAATAGCGACCAGTTCGGTGGGAAGGTAACAAGTGTTCTGTGGGCTGCAGTGTCTAGTCATGCCTGCCACATGACCACAGAAATGCCTGCAGAAGCAGACAGCGCTAGCTCTTTGGATTTGAAACAGAGATGAGCACTGACCCCTAGAGTTGGATACGACTGGCTTTCGAGCAAGGGAAACCTTTACCTTTATGATTGCAAGTAGATAAATAGGGACCAGTTCGGTGGGAAGGTAACAAGTGTTCTGTGGGCTGCAGTGTCTAGTCATGCCTGCCATAAGACCACAGAAATGCCTGCAGAAGCATACAGCACTAGCTCTTTGGATTTGATACAGATGAGCACTAACCCCTAGAGTCGGATACGACTGGCTTTCGAGAAAGAGAAACCTTTACCTTTATATATACATATAACCTAGCAGTTCAAAAGCAAGAGATTGCAAGTAGATAAATAAGGACCAGTTCGGTGGGAAGGTAACAAGTGTTCTGTGGGCTGCAGTGTCTAGTCATGCCTGCCACATGACCACAGAAATGCCTGCAGAAGCAGACAGCGCTAGCTCTTTGGATTTGAAACAGATGAGCACTGACCCCTAGAGTCAGATACGACTGGCTTTTGAGCAAGAGAAACCTTTACCAAATTTAATGCATTCTCCAGGGCCTTTTGTAGACTAACTCCTGTATTTAAATTTGAGCTGTATTTAAATTTGAGGAGGATTTGAGATCAAATCCACCACGTCAGGCAGAAGAGCAAAGCTTCGTGGGTTGAATTTGTAAGAGCACATCAACTCCACAGGCACACAATGACGGGGCAAGCCTAAAGGTAAAGTAACGTCTCTTTTTGCAACTGACGAAAAATCCCGGGTTATTTAAACCTTTGCAATTGCAAAAGGTTGCAGAGCAAACTTCTTTGCACAAGGATTGGCCACAAGCGAGCTGAAAAGCAACATTTGTTGCTTCTGACAGTAAGGGAACATCCCGGGGGTCTTATTCAAACCTCCTACAAACGGCTGCAAAACAAACTTCTTTTGCCCAGCCAATGGATGGGTGGATGCATTATGCATTGTGGCACCTGAGAAGTTGTGAACTTTTTTTGCTTCTCTTCTGATATCTTAAGTTTGCAATATACGCAGCCTGACAAAGAGATGTGAAGAACTCTAAACCTCACTTCCCTCCCCCTCCCCCCTGCTCCTGGCTTTCTTTTTTAATTGCTTTAAATCAGGCATGCCCAAACTACTTTTAGCTCCCACTGAAGTCCCTCTCTCCACTCTTAACAATAACCGAATCACCTCTGGCGTATTGATTCAGCCATTCTAAAGTAGATTCGGCAGAACTCCTAGTACTAAGCAGGAGGAGGAAGGAACTAGGTAAATCACTCTTTCACTGACTTGTGATCCCTCCGCCCAAAAAAAAAGTTCACCCAAAAAATTTAAAAATAAATAAAATAAAATTATAAGAGTTCTTATACCATGTCGGGGGCTGGATGAAATGGCCTGGCGGGCCGGATCCGGCCCGCGGGCCGTAGTTTGGGCATGCCTGCTTTAGGGGACTGGCAAGGAGGTGGACCCTGAGGGAGGAGATAAAACCCAGAAGGTGGGGACCAAGAGGCTCTCTTGGATGCAATGCTTTGAACTGCAATTGTGTAGTTGCTTTAGCCAGAAAAAAAGGGGGAGGCACTGGGCTTTCCCTTAAAAAGCAGCTTTCTTTATTTTGCTTTGCTTTCTAAACTTTGGATGAACTTCTGGGGCCACTGCTGGCTTAAGTCTGAGAGGCTGTGGTTGTGACAGAAGCTGTAAGCCAATTTTTCTTCACACTCCCTCCATACAGCTTTCCGTCGCCTCTCCCAGGACCTGCAGGTCGCCCTTTATCCTTGCCACTGGGAGTGTGGTTGTTGTAGTAGTAGTGTGATCAGTAGCATTGCATGGGGCAACTCACCCTGGGCGGCACTTTTTGGTGTATGGGAGTTCTTGGACTACAATTCCCAGAAGCCCCAGTGGGAGCGGGCGCTGGTATCCACCAGGGGACGGCAAATTTGGCTTACACCCCGGGCAACTGAAATCCACACTACACGGTTTAACACAGAGAGCAAGGTGCCTGGCTATGCCCAAGTAGACACCAAGTCAGAATATTGTAAAGTCCAAGAAGAACTTTATTTTCCAAGTTATAATTCCATAAAGCAAAGTAGAATACACTGATGCCTCGGATAACATTTGCATCGGATAACATTGGGGAATTTGAGGCAAACATTTGGATCTGATAACGTTATGTTAATGTTATCAGATGCATCAGATAACAACGATCTCTGATACAAGTGTTTGCCTCAAATTCCCTGAGGCATGGCTGTAACTCACCAGTTTGTCTTGGGAGAAAGGGGGGGCTGCCTGCTCTCTTTATTTCAAGGTTGCAAGATCTCAATAACAATCACACATTACAAAAGCTTGCCAGACCAGTCTGACTAGTTTAGGTGAATAAAAGAAGACAGATTTTTTTAAAACTTTGCTGTTTTAAAAAAAGTTAAAAAAAATTCTGTCTTCTTTTACTCACCTAAACTAGTCAGATTGGTTTGGCAAGCTTTTGTAATGTATTTACCCTTTAGACAAAGGTTCCAGCATGTTTCTTTGACTTTCCCTTGAAGTCTGTGTTGCTTATCTCTATGGTGTTAACGTTATCTTATGCATCTGCATAGGATTTTAACGTTATCTGGTGTATGCATCAGATAAGGCTAAAAATCGGATAACGTTAAGACTTGTGGAACCAAGTCTTAACGTTATCCGAGGTATTACTGTACCTGCAAAGGAAAAACAGTACATAGATTTGTTTAAGTGTAGAAATGTCCCCAAAGTCCATCAGAAATCCATCAGAAATCCAGGCAAGGAAATCTCAGATGGAATCCCAATCAGCCCCAATAGGGCTTCATCCTGCCTTCCTTTAGGGATCCGATAAGCCATCGAGATAGCCTTTCAGCAGTCCGTTAGAGAACTGGTTTGAGGGCACAAAAGGTGCCCTTTTTAAAGGAAAATGAGGGCCTTCCATCCCCTTAGGAATGTGTTAAGTAATGGAATATGTTTAGATCATGGAAAACTTCCCATGGAATGATGGGGTTTCACTTTCCCCCTCTGTCCTCTGGCCTCTCATCCCGGTCATGAGAATTCAGCAGGGGAAGGTTGAGAAAGGTTTCTTCCTCTTATGTCACTTCTGGTGAAAAACACCTGCTGATTATCTTATCTCTAAGGAATGTGAAGCATGTGCACACAGACAAAAGGCATGCAGCATAGGCACTTCATAGCAACTGCTTAGCATCTTAAGATCATGACAGAACTTTATTCTGTAACCTACTTTGATTTCAATATACAGTAAAACCTCAGATAACACTAAAACCTGGTTCCACAAGTCTTGGTGTTATACAATTTTTAGTGTTATCCGATGCATGTTAAAATCCTATGGGATCCATAGAGATACATTGTAACCACACAGGCTTTAGCGGTTGTTATCTGATGCATCCCATAGGATCTTAATGTTATCCGATGCAATTCTTCCCCCCAGATTGCTTAATGTTATGTGATTTTAGTGTTATTCGATACTAATGTTATCTGAGGTATTACTGTACTTTTAAAATAACTGAAGACTGGAGTGTTTACTTGGCCATAATACATCATCTACAGTAATCTCATGAGCTACCTTGCTCACCATCTAGACCTAGTTCAGGAGTGAGAAGGCAAGCTTTAGGAAAAGCCTTGACTGTTGGGCCAGAGAGCAGGCAGTATCAGGCAGGATCCCATCACAAGGAGGCCCAAGTGCTACGATCCTGATTTTTTGCAGAATTAACTCTGCTTGGGGAACATGCAAATGAGGCTCCTTTCATGTCCCCAAGAACTGAGACAGAGACAAGCACTGAATCTGTCATGCAGTACGCCGGACGCTCCCCTCGCCAGCTTGGCTGAGGGGAGCAGGAACACCTGAGCGGCAGGGCAGGACTTTGAAAGTCAGACTGCAGCCACCGCCGCCACTGGACGGTCCCCTTGCCAGCTTGGCTGAGGGGAGTAGGAACACCTGAACGACGGAGCAGGACAGGACTTTAAAAGCTGGACAGTTGAGGTCGTTGTTAGGAGACTTTTTAAAGGAATGATTTTTTGATTATTATTATTACAGTATTAGTATTTTCTTTGTGATGTGTTATGATGTGATATGATTTATTTGTTGTTACCCCATTGCATTTTATTTTATTGTAACGTGTATATGCTTTGTTATATTTATATCTTATATCTTATATTGTTTCATGTAATGTTATATATGGGAGTTCTGTGAGCTGCCCCGAGTCAGTTTCTACTGAGTAGGGCGGCATACAAATTGAAATATAATAATAATAATAATAATAATAATAATAATAATAATAATAATAATAATAATAATAATAATAATAATAATAATAATAATAATAATAATAATAATAATAATAATAATAATAATAATAATAATAAATACCTGAGTATTGAACTGCCAACTTGCCAGCCTTCTAGCTAATAATGTGAGCTTCCTAACCACTGAGCCACCACATTGTAAATACTGATTGTAACTGTAAGCAAAGATGCCCTTTTCTACTTAGTATGCTTCTAGAGCAGCAATGGTGAACCTTTTAGAGACTGAGTGCCCAAACTGCAACCCAAAACCTACTTACCTATTGCTAATTGCCAACGTGGAAATAGTGGAGGGAAGAAACGCTCCAATTGAGCTGCTGGACAGGGGGCAAGGTAAACTCTGTGCTAGGAAGGGAGGAAGTGCTCCCATTGGGTGGCTGGGCAAAAGGGGCTGAGTGAACTCTGTGTTGGGGAAAGGAGGAAGCGCTTCCATTGGGCTGCTGGACAGAGGAGTGGGGTGAACTCTGGACTGGGATGACTGAGTGGGTGCCCACAGAAAGGGCTCCGAGTGCCACTTCTGGCACACGTACCATAGGCTTGCCAGCACTGTTCTAGAGTGATTTCTTTATCATATAAAGTGCTGCCGTTCCTAAGAATGGGGCTATTTTATCATGTCCTGGAGAATCAAAAAATGAAAAGAGTCAAAGCAGTGGAGGAAAATTGTTGCAGACTGTTAGTCTGTGGTTAGTCTGTGGTTCAGGCATCTCAGAAAACAAAACAAACAAAATAAAATAAAATAAAAAACAGTAGCACTTTAAAGACTAACTGCTATATTTTTATTGTTAGCTTTCGTGGATCAAGTCCACTTCATCAGACAAGGAATGAAACTTACAGGCATGTTCTTTATATACCAAAATCAGGGGGTCGACCCTCCCTTCTCCCGTTGACTGCCTGATTTTGGTATATAAAGAACATGCCTGTAAGTTTCATTCCTTGTCTGATGAAGTGGACTTGATCCACGAAAGCTAACAATAAAAATATAGCAGTTAGTCTTTAAAGTGCTACTGTTTTTTATTTTATTTTATTTTGTTTGTTTTGTTTTGTTTTGTTTTCTGAGATGGATAAATGCAGAATTGCACTGATGAGTAGCAAAGCCCATCTTGATTGACATGTGGCCTGGGATCTCATCAGTCAGCCCTATAAATGTTACATTCCACCACCAAGTGCCCAGAGAGATGGCTAATTCAATAACATGAATTTGTTTTCAATGCGGCACATCATCAGATTAAGTGATTGTGGTGCCTTAGTGGTTAAGAGGCTGAACTGGATGAATGGAAGGTCAGCAGGTCAGCAGTATGAGACCTGAGTGTTGCATGACAGAGTGAGCTTCCATCTCTGTCCCAGCTCTTGCCAACCTAGCAGTTCAAAAGCAAGAAATTGCAAGTAGATAAATAGGTATCACTTCAATGGGAAGGTAAGACTGTTCATTGCACTCCTGTGTCTAGTCATGCCTGCCACATGCCACAAATGCAGACGGTGCTGGCTCATTGGCTATAAACAGAGATAAGCACTGAACCCTAGAGTTGGATACGACTGGCTTTTGAGCAAGGTTAATCTTACCTTAATCAGATTTGTTCATTAACAAGAAGGTGAGGTTTTCCACCAGTTCTCTTCTTGTTTCAAGTTGTAAACACTTGACCTGATTTTACTTTTTAAAATTTCTCCCCTCTGGCTTTTGCTGGAGGAAGTAGGTCAGTTATAAATGTTTGCTCTGTCTGACACTTGTACTGAAATGGAGCAGTTAAAGAAAACATTTCCAAGCCCCATCGTGAACATTTCCAAGCCCCAACATTTCCATGGCTATTCCTTTTACCCTGGTTGTTGAGAGCTTCCTTAAACACCAAATCATTGCTTTCCATGAAAACACATTCAAACAATGTTATCATGGAGCCGCAGAGTGGAATGCAATAAAGCTGAAGTACTGTTTGAAAACTCCAGAATGACATTAGGAACAAGGCAAGTTATATAATTAGGACCGAAAGCTGAAGGGGGATTTACTGTCTCATTACAACCACCATGCAGAGCCACTCAAAATAGCTTCCACCCACTGGGATGTGAGCTTTCTCATGGCTAGTGGCAGGTCACACAAAAAGAGGAAATTCACCATTGAAGAAGACGACAAGACTTTACATAAAACATGCAGTGGGTAATGTGTAGGCACAGCTACATGTGGACAGTTGCATATTTAAATATAATTGCTCTAACTGGAGTTGGAATATGATCATTCTTAGCATAGTGGAGTTGTCTGCTCATTCTTTCAGGTGTTCAAGTGCTAATGGATGGGCACACAATTCAAAATCTCAGGCTGATCTCCCTTCTTTTAGAACAAGGGTTCCCAAACTTTTTGTGCTGTGGGCTGGTCACATGGTTGAGCAGGTCAGTCAGGTGGTTCCTCCCACTGTAAAACACATCCGCGGCTGTTGTGAATGTGTTTGCACATGCACAGGCATGTTTTACTTCTGTTTCTGTTAGTGTTTACACATGCTTGAGCAGATTTTACTTCTGCTTCTGGTAGCTGCAAAAGCAGCACAAGCTGGATGATTTGGCACTGCAGGCCGGGTCCAGAGCACGGGCTGTAGTTTGGCCACCCCTGTTTTAGATCTTTATCCCTAAACATGGACAATAGGGAATGTCTTCAAATATGAAGACCTGCCTTTTGAAATGTAGGACAGGCTACAGTCTATGTGTGACAGATCTTACTACATGAATTCCAAGTCCTTAGATCTTTGGGTATTCATATCTAGACATTTACAGCATCATGAGGACTTTGTATCCATACAAACACCATCCTCAACATAGGAATGCAAAGAATAGTTGCTGAATCTCTTGTCTTCTTTAATTCAGGTGGTCGGAACTTAACAAAGTACCCTGTGGGACAAACAGGAATCCCTAGCCCAGTTCTCACTTCTACCTGAGAGCAAGACCAGCTTTCCCCTCCCATTGAAGTCTATGTAAGTTAGGTCCAGACAAATTTACTGTCCTTTTCCTCTTGAGTCATGCTTAGCATGCAGAGAATGAATGGCATATAGAGAATGACTGGGCTATTAGAAATGTTTGAGGGAACTGGGCAAGCTTTGGCTCATGAAGAGAAGACACAGGGATAATATGCTTTATGGATTCAAATTACAGGAAATAATATTTCAACTCAGCATTCGAATGAACTTCTTAACATTGTTGGGCGATAGAGTGGACTGACTCATAGGGTGGTGGATTCTCTCACGTTGGGGCTGTTTAAATTGAGTCTGGATGACCACTTCTCAGGGATTGTTTAGGTGAGGTTTTCCTGCTTTGGCAGGTAGCTAGACATGATCCCTGTAGTCTCTTCTACATCTCATCTTTTGTGATTCTATGACTAATTTCCATGTTGGGACAAGCATCTCCTTTGACATTTTGGAACCTTAAACCTCATTAAACAAAACAGCAGACAAGCTGATTTCTTGTGCATTGTGTGTGATTCATGCCCATTGTGCAATTTGCCCCCCCCCGCCCGCCCCCAGTTATCTGCAGAGAACATTGCTATTCTACCTGTGAAAACAATATCAATAGCGTGTATAAAATCCTGACGTTTTCAACTTATTCCTCCTACAGAATGGTATAGATTCACTGCATTACAAAAAAATAAAAATAAATATTGTCTGCTACTTGGTATCATGTGTGCTGAACCCAAAATTGAAGTCTGATTCTGCCTAGGTCTAGGACATCAGGATCTTAAGTTAGCAAATCTCACACTTTTGGTTAGGGTCTTGCATTGATCACATGGGGTATATTTGCCACAAATGTAGCAAAAATTGTGGGGTTTATTAACACAGCTGTGCCTACTCATCTTTAGCTCAAAACAGACTCACTATGGTCTAGTTGTACTATCCAATAAGATGGTTTAGCACTAGAGATAACCCCTTGGTCCATTTTGGTCACTGACTTGCCCAGGCATGTCCAGCTGCTGCTGGAACATGCATGTCACCAGGGGATGTGATTCAGCTGAGGCAGCAGCAGGCAAGCTGTAGCTGCAACTGTTATAATGTTCCCATGGAAAAATACATTAACCAATTACCGACCATTTGAACAGATATAGCATGCTTTAAAATCTGTACTTGATAGGCAAATTCTGAGTTTAGATTTGGAATCAGCACACTCGATATTATGTATATCAGATATGTTATTTCCAGTAACAAAACCGTTGTTGTGCAGTGTTATGATCAGATGGCCGAGTAGAGCTGAAATAGAATGAGCCTGTTTTGAGTGTTTGGGATTAGATCATTTATGCTTTTAATTGCACTTTTGAGCTATAAATTCACTAACAAAAAATAGATCTGGATTGTAGCCTCTCTGCCACTTTAAATTAACTGCATAGTTTAGGATCATTATTATTATGTATAAAACACATTGAATGGGATTCTGCTCATTTTAAAACAGCTTTGCCATTTTCTTTCATCATATTTTATTCATATTTGTTTCTATGGCTGTTGAAATCTCTAAGTAGTTTCCATATAATTTTCAAAATTAGATGATTTTTGAAGCAGAATAATGTTACTATGCATACAGCTAATTCAATCATAAATATTTCTATATTGTCTCCTCAGTATTGTCTGCTGAGGGATCTCTGATACCTTGTCTTACAAAAATGGTATTCCATATTTTTTGGTATCCATATTGTTCTTGGGGCCTCTCAGCAACTACAGCACATCCCAAGAACTTTTGGTTAATGTTGATCAGTTCCTCTGTGAGTTCTTTGGACATGAATGACATCACATTTCCCTTCTCCGGTAAAGAGAAGCTAAGAGTCCCTCTTTAGATAAAGTGATGCCATCTATGTTAATAGACATTGTTGGCATTTGTGGTTCTGAAAAGGACCGTTGGGTCATGCTCAACAGCAAGTATACTGTGCAAATGTTTCTGGATAGGAAACATTAACCTCTATCCAAGGGACCACCAGTTATATTTACAACCCTTTTCAGTCTTCAGGAGTCTGTTTCTACATCCCCCATGAATCATCCTGAGTAGCAGTTATGAGGATACAAGTGAGGATACAAACAGAATCTAAGAAGAATTTTCTAACAATTAGCATAATTGAGCAGCAACTGAAGAAATATTTGAGCAATTAAGACCATGGGTTCAGACCACTAAATTATTGTGTTATAGAATTTGGATTTTGTATGTCCCATGAGATGGTTTTGAATTTACTTTTTTAAAACATGTCTACCTTTATTTAAGACAGGGGTGCCCAAACTACGGCCCATGATACCAAATCATCCGGCCTACACCACCTACACCACTCCCAGAAGCAGAAATAAAACATACATGTCTGTTTAACTTCCACTCCCAGTGGGAGGAACAATGTGACCAGCACACTCAACCATATGACAGGCCCATGGCCTGAAAAGTTTGGGCACCCCTGATTTAAGATATGTTAGGTGTTCCTTTCAACTTTCTCTCTCTGTCCTCACTTGTTGGTCTCTTTTCATATATCCACTTTTTTTTATAACTTCAGTGTTTGAAATCAGAAAAGGAATATAAAGGTGGACATATAGACACTGTGAGATAGTATCTAAGCCCGTACCTGACAGCAAGCTAAATTTGACATGTCTTTTCAAGCTCCAGTCCATAATTTGTTCTCCAGATGGCTCCTCTTAGCAGGCAAGATGACATTGTGCTAATTCCTTTTCGACTGATGCTACAGAAATCCGCTCCAAAGACCTCTAATTACATCCAAGTTGCCACAGTGAACGCACATAGCACTTTCCCTTTTTCTCCATCACCTGCCTGCATTTAAATGATGCTCCAGGTTCCAGACACTGTTTTTCCACAGACAGACAGCTGTGATGCCCTGTTGTGATTCATAATATCAAAGTGTTTATGAAGACTGTTGAATTTGCATGTTTATGAAGTCTACAGAAAAGAAAGTAGTTTAATTGATGGTGTTTGCTTTGCTGTAGCTGGGCTTCTGTGGTGCTTTGTATAGCAAATAAATTGACTGCTACAGACAGTGAATCTTATCAGGACAATGTTCAACCATGAAGGATGCAGCCAAAATGTAAATGTTTTGGATGTACAGCTGATAAAATATCATAGAAGATTTAAAAAACACCACAGAAACAGAATGAAAGAAATTGATTGATGGGCTCATTGGGAGCGAACTATCTCCAAACCACAAGCAAAACTTCAAAAATAAATTTTATGTACAGTAGGTTCTAACTTGTAGTCTGAAGGCAATCATATCAAACAAGATGTATGTACAGTGCCTTGAGCCCATTGATATGTACAACTTGGAAATATACACAGTATATAATATCTGTAAAAATACCCAGTGAAGCATAGTGGATAGAGCAATTGCCTAGAATCAGGAGACTGGGTTCAAATCATTTATTGGCTATCATAATTCACTGAATGAAGACAATTGTAAAAATTTGCTGTTAAGGTGGAAGCCACCTGATGATGCATAACATCTATAACAAAATGTTATGGTTTTTTATACACAGCAGTAGATGGGGAAGCTTTAACAAATAGTTATAATTAGCAAGTTTTCCAAGTACAGTGTCACGAACCAGCCGGCCCCCACACTTCTGGAAAACCCCTGGAAACCAAAATCAAAACAACCGAGGCAGGCTGGACGGCTAATTAGAACAGAGATACAACTCTCAGCTGCTTATCAGCTCTTAAGGGGTTTTTAATTTGGTAGCGTTCAGATGTTGTGTGTGGAATTCAATGCAGCTCTTACCCTTTTTAGTCCAATGAAGACACGTTGTTCAGAAAAAATGATGAAGATTTATTGATCAGGTTCATAAAGCATAAAAGTCAGTCCAATAAAGTCCACAGGCAAATCTAGGTAACCATTTTTAAGGAGCAAAAATGCATAGCTCCTAGGCTAAAGAATGTTAGCCCATAGAGATTCAGAAACAAAAGCACTCTAATCAAAAACAGGTCTTAATCCATGAAGAAGCAGAGACGAACTCTTTCTTCTTTCCAAAATGGAGAATTTGCAGTCAGGTGGGACAGCTTAGCCAATCACGTAACAAAGAGAACTTTCTCAAAACAACAGTCCATTGTTTATACACGTGCACACAGAATGCACTGGGACTAGCCATAACATGGCTCTTAGCTAGCTTACAAAAGATAAGAAATACTGAAAAACAGGCTGTCTGTAACACAGCCTTGAGGCTCAGAGAAGAAAAAGGATTTTTTCTGAGGCCTATTTGAAAATTGGCAATTTCAAGCCTTGGGAGACATTAGGAAATAGGTCCATTTCCTGACATACAGTATTACACTTCCACTCTAGCCTAGCAAATTAAACTCTCCACATTTGTTTAGAAGTATAAGAAAATGTTCTTTGCTTACAGTTGCTCTGCTTTAGATAGATTGGCAAACAGTTGCTTTGGTTTGATAAAAGAGTTCTTTACAATAACTTTCATTTAAACAAACATACTGTATTTATTTATTTATTTATTTATTTATTCAGATTTATATTGCCGCATGTTCTCAGCCACTGCTAAGCCATGGAATCTTCTCCTTTAGCTTGTAAGGCAAAATTGGAGAGTGAATAGGAGAGAGAGAACTGTAATAACACGATGACAAAATACTGATGATTAAAAAAACATGAGTGACTAAAAAAACCTGAAAAGCAAATTGTCTAATACAAGTCAGGTGACCCTAGAGGCGGGAAACTAGAAAACCTTTCTATTGGCTGGCTATATACATAATTTACATTAATAACCCATTGCATTGTGGGGTTGCTTTAACATACTAAACACAAAATTCTTAACCAATCATTTTTGACTGGCTGAAACAAGCCAGGATGGGCCAAGGTCAAATAAATATCTTGCAACCTGGCCTCCTTCATGGATTCTTTCCCAATCCTCATGTGATACTTAAAGATAGGACAGAATGGTCATTTCACTGCAATATGTGCAACACACAAAAGGCATCCAGATTGGAACAGATGTAAGTGATATTACCCTTAAGGAGCCAAACAGCTTTCAATGTAGTAGAGTATTGGTTGGTGTATGTGCTCAGAATTTTGACCTATATATTAAAAGTCCAAGTCAGTACTTGGAAGGTAAAAGAAGGGGAGATTGTTTAATGGTAGGTTACTAAAGATGTGCTTTTGAAGACATGACAGAAATGGAGTGGCATTTTCTATTTCAATAGTAAGCAAATGACAGTTTTCTTGAGCTTTCCTTTCTCTACTTACAACAGTGGTGACTCAGAGTAAAACAATCCAGGGGGAATAAGGCAGCACCCTTAAATCTGAACATATGGTTATTGTTTCTAGGAAACTGTCATGTCTTTGTAATTCCATGAGCTAGACAATTAAAACAGCTTTGAAATTCTGACAACAGAGCATGGATCTTCAATACAGCGGAGGTGACAGATTATTTATCCATTTTTGTTGACTGACAAAAGGTTAAAGCTTCTTATTGAATTCAGTCCAGCTGCCAGCACATCACAACAGAACTTTTGGAGTACTTAGGAGAACATCCATTTCTGTATTTTTAAAAAAAAAATCAAAAAAAAAACAACAACAACCCCACCCCTTCAGTTTATGAAAGTGGGGTTTTGTGCTTCTGAACCCAACATATCAGGAGGTTGTAATGCTCATGTGCCAAAATATCAAATGCTGCGCAATATCATCCCTGTGTTGGCTGCCAGAAGAAACATGCCAACCTTTGCATAGCAAAGGGTAGTCTGAATGTTGCCAATAGAATGCTTACAGGATACCCTTTTGTGCTTGCATCCTAGCATCTGCCACTCTTACATGGCTGCTTGTTCAGAGTTGCAGACTTTCAGAGCAGACGTGGGTTTTGATTTGTGCTGGCCAGCCCTGTTTAGCATTTCCTGCAGTTTGGAGTTCATTGATATCAGAAAGGTTTGTCTCCATGCTCCATTCAGGGTGAGATGTCAGCATTAGCATTTTATGCTAAAGCACGTGATTGGGCCAGTGCCACAGGGGACTTCAGAGTTCAAAAGATGATAGAAGGTTGGATCATCTATCTGTATCCCCCAACTTTATGGTGAAGCTGCCATTTGCAGGGTTTTTTTTTTTAAAAAAAGCTGGGTTTCTGTGAAAACATTTCCTAACTTTTTCAAGCAAGACTAAACCTACCGTAGCTTAAATGGATATGCTTTGGGGGTGTGTGCGTGCACAAACATATGTGTGTGAGGGAATAAAAGCATCCATGGTGTGTACATGAAACAAAGGAAACAGAGCTGAAATTTAATGGGTTGTTTAATCCATAGAGTTTGGCTGCATAATTGCTTATATTTTACCTTTCATTACTGCCATTGTTTGGCATTTAAGGAGTTCTAAGAAATGAACATCTGGCATTAATAATATCTTGACACACAGAAAAGCACAATGGAAATATAACTCATTGTAGTTGGCAGATGTGCTACTAAACCGGAAAGAAGGGATGGGATGGTTCACAATGATACCAACTAGATCAATCCCCAACAGTACAGACCCTGATTTTCATTCAGGCTGCACAGTAGTAACAATAGATGGCTTTTGTGAGCAGTCTTCTCATACTTAGCTGCTTTTGGTTATGAGCAGTCATCTAAACAGGGTGCCGAATTTTTTTCTTTGCTTCTGTTGTTTCAAATTAATCACAGCATTATGTTGATCCTCGCAGTGGCTCTCATTTTCATGGTGGCATGGTGGCTGTAAAGGCTGAAATTAGATGAGAGGTGTTTCCAAGAGAACCTTCTCTTTCTTGAATCTTTTGCATCTAGGGCCGTAGCCAGGATTCTAGATGGGGTGGAGGGTTTCAGGGGGGCAAAAAAAAATTCAGGAGGGGCAACAATGTCACACTCACATATATAACATTGGCACCACGGGGTGAGGGGGGGCAGACTGTTAGCTCAGGAGGGTTGTTGCCACCCCACCCCCATCTATGGCCCTGTTTGCATCACACGTTCAACACAGATTTTAAACCTTTATTGTTGCTTTAAAAAACAACAACCACAACCCAAAAGGCATAAGGCATTAGGCTAAGTGGCTCCCTGTACTATACTCTGTTAGGAAGGATAGTTCTCCATTTGTTGGGCCTCCTTCTGGTCTTCCCAATAGAAATGTATGGCTGTGACAGCTGGACCATAAGGAAGACTGAGTGAAGAAAAATAGATGCCTTTGAACTGTCCTGTCCTGTCCAAGCTAGATCAGAGAATGGTATAGAAATCTAAATAATAATAATAATAAACTTCTCTGTCTATACTAACCAGCATCTGAGCAGGACAGACTTAGCTATCATAGCACTCTTATCATAAATAACTATATAGAGTGAGCAGCTGAAACTTGGGACAGTATTATATCTTATAATATTACATGATTATATTATTATGGGGTAGACAGAAAGAGCCTCCTCAAAGATTGTGGTGTTTTTGAACTACACTTGGGAATGCTCTGGGCAATGGCAACCTTGTGTCAACTAATCTTTCTCACACTAGGTCAGGCAAAAGGAATTACATAATGAGCTCACCCAAAGGTGGCTTCCTTTTGGCAGTTTCATGTCAGGTCTAAACAAGGAAAAAGAATTATGTTATCATATTTATTTGTTACTATCTTAGTAACAAATGTCATAGAATGCTTTTGTTGTTGGACAAGTACTCTTTTGAGTTTTGCAACAAGCTGTGACTCTGGGGGCCTTATACTTCTTTTTCTGCTGCTTGAGAATTAAACTGTTTATAGATAATGACTTTGTTCCTGATTGCTTTAAGAGTGATGAGTAACTTTTGTTAAATTTAACATATGATTTGCAAGCTCTGCAAATCCGGGGCATAACCAAGCTCCAAACCACATGTTCTACCGAGACGTGCAGCTTAAGAAATTTCATGCAGGAATTCAAATAACTCAATTTCCTCCAAAAATCTCTAGATGCAGCTGGGTTTAATGGCCCCAGATGGCCAACTCTTCATGTGGGAAAGACTGTCATGCTGTCAGTGTTTGCCCATAACATATTTTTGTCGGAACAGGATTTGGCTTCCAGAGACTTTTTAGAGGCATCTTCTGCAATGCTATAGGCATCAACGGTATCTGTCATACTTAAAAGACACCAGTGAGAAGGCCCAGGCTATGATTACCTAATTAACATATGCAAATGGTTGTAACTGGCATAAACAGGGCTCCTGGGGGAATTTCTATTAGCAGGATGAACTGCATTGGGGGTGACAGTCTTTTTAGTGTCATTAGGGTAAATGAGGTGGTAATGGGCTGTGCAGATGATGGTAAAGTCAATAATTTATTTCATGCTTCTCACTGGGGTGGCTTTTACAAACAGCCAGGAACTTTAATTGAAATGTAAATGCATGATAAATTAGGAAGGAGGCCTTGTAAAATGTGAAAAGAGGGGACATGTAAGAATGGGGTAATTTCAAGAAGGATTTTAAGATGCCAGGAGACAAGAGGAGAGAATAATTGGATCTCCAGTGTTGCTAAAGACATTTCAATAGTAGTTTTGGATGATCTACATTTAAAACTAGTTTGGAAATGGTAGAAGGAAAGGAGACTCCTCATTGTACTTCTGTTGAAATCTGAATAAGGAAGTAATCTTAATGAATTAGGATAGTTGAGGGGCCTGCTGAAATTGAGCCTCTCTACACTGTCCATTTTTAAGTGGTATAGTACAGGATGAAAAATCTTACTAATGTAGGTTGTCTATACTTGATATTGGGGAAACTCCAGTGGGGAAAACACACTTTGATCCACTGTAATCTGTAGGTTCCTTTTGTTTGAACTAGTGTTAGCAAGATTTATCAGCCCAATAAGGTTTCCATTGCCCATAGTACACCCAATTGTGGTTCAGAGATGTAAAATATATCCCAATCTTCGATGAAGTTCTTTCTGTGTACCAATTAGGGTTTAAATTTGGCCAACAACAAAGCTAAGAAGGTGGCTTCATTTTGGCAGTTTAAAGTTTGATCTGGATATGAAATAAGATTTGTAGGATTTTTATGTAGGGTTTTTGCAGGTTTGTTTTGAGATAACAAACAAGTATTGTATTGTATTAGTCAGCAGGAATGCAGGCACAGCAAGCAATGTTTGCCTAGAGCTCCAAGATCAGAAGTTGTCTTTCATCAGACAAGGTGCTTGTTGGCAATTTCTACTTTAAAAAATTCTGTAATGGCCTAGCAATAATCTGATTCAAAAATCTGGTTTGAAAGGCTGTTTTTTTAAAAAAGGAAACATTGACAACAACAGTAACTTAATTGAGGAGAGATGACATCCCAATGAGAACACACTTTACTTCAGATCATAGCAGAAATTGTGCAAAAAGCAATGCCAGCCAATCAGAGTAATCCAAACCACTCTGCTGGAAAATTCCTCATGTGAAACAGATGATTCTTCATCATGCTGCTCAGTATTAAACTTCACATTATGTAGTTGCTGGTTTTAAATTTTATATCATCTATGTCTAATCTAAGGGTTGCAGTGGTTAGTGGTTAAGATACTGAGCTTGATGACTGGCAGGTCAGCAGTTCGAGACCTGAGTACTGTGTGATGAAGTGAGCTCCTGCTGTCTGCCCCAGCTGAAATAAATCATGAAGGTGTCAGGTATAAACCCACAAACTTAGGAGAAAATGGCTGAAGATCACCCATTTTGGTGCCATACCATCTCTGCCAATCACTTCGAAGGAGAACACCGCAGACATGAAGAGGCTAAGAGACAAGCACAGAAGCTTCATCAAATCCAACCACATCTTCCACCATCTGTTCAGTGTACTGTGTGTGGCAGAGGCGTAGCTACCGCCTTATCAGCCATATCAACTATACGGGGCCCCCGGGCTACGGGGGCCCCCAACGGCAAAAAATAAAATAAAAAATAAAAAAGAGCAAAAATTTACTGCGCATGCGCAGAAACTCAATCTGATGCATTGTGCATGCGTCAGATTGAGTTTCTGTGCATGCACACTTTATTGGAGCCATTTTGGGCTCCAATTTTAAAAAAAAGCCGGAGTCGGAGAGTCGGAGTCGGAGCCGCAGCTTTTAAGCGCGGCTCCGATGGCGGCTGTCAGAGGGCCGAGGTGCAGCGCGCGGAGCCGTAGCTGAGCTGGCAAAGGCAAGGGGTGGCTCAGCTGTGGAAGGCGAGGCGAGCGGGCGCAGCAAGGCAGCCCCGACTCCGAGCCCGAGGCCCTCCCCCCAGTCGCCGCGGGGGCTCCCTGCCTGGCTGCGCCAGCCCGGGCGGCGCTCTCCACCTCGACGCTGAGCTGACCTGCTGCGCGTGCCTGGAGCTGACCTGTCACCTGCTGCCTGCAGGACGGGCACGCGAGCTGGTCCTGCAGCGCTGGACTCCCACCCCAGCGTCGAGGTGGAGAGCGCCGCCCGGGCTGGCACAGCCAGGGAGCCCCCGTGGCGACCGGGGGGAGGGCCTCGCTCGGGGCTGCCTCGCTGCGCCCGCTCGCCTTCCACAGCCGCCCCTTGCCTTCGCCGTGCGCGGCGAGGGAGCGATCGTGCGATCGTGCGATGGCAGCAGCGGCGGCGTGGCGGTGACAACAGAGGAGGAGGAAGAAGAGGCCCCAGGATTAAGGTAAGTGAGGTTTTTGTGTTTCGGGTGGGTGGGTGGGTGGGTTGAGGTGTGTGTGGTTTTTTTTTTTTTACATTTTAATTCTATTTTATTTATTTTATTTATTTTATTTTATTTTTATTTATTTTATTTTTATTTTGGCCCCGCCCATGACATCATGACGTTGGCTCCCCCCACGACGTCATGATGTCATGACGTTAGCTCCGCCCCGCATATAAAGGGCCCCCAAACAATTTTTATACGGGGCCCCGCCAAGGTAAGCTACGCTTCTGGTGTGTGGTCACATGTTCCATGCCAAGATCAGTTTGTGGAGTTACGAGAGACACATCAACCAGCTGAGAAAATGACCTCCAGGAAAAATATGTGCTCAAATGTGAGTAGCCGCTGCCACATATTTAGAGCTTGAGAGATGTGCAGAAAACTTTTCCTCTATTTTAACTGTTGAGATGCAAGTCAGAAGCAGAGTTGTCTTAAGATGTAAAGTATATTTGATTATTCCTTGGATACTTTGAAGTCATTATTCAGCAAGGAGTTCATGCAATGGTAGACAACATTCTGCACATGCAAAAGGACCATGCAAGTCCATCTTCATGTGTGACTTTTTTTTCTATTTGGATATCATCTCACCTGCTGGCTTGGTGGACCATGACGTATACCCTCTGCTTTCACCTTGCCCAAGGGATCTGGTGGAGGATGCTTTGTTGAGTCTTAGTCCCAGCCTAACATCATTGACAAGTGATGGACAACACTCAAGCCCCTGTGCATTGACAAGGCTCTCACCTCGCAGGGTGAGAAATTGTGAAGCTTTGCCATGTTCTGAATAAACTTCTTTTTCTTGGCTATCAGTTGTAGGGTGGTAAGCACCAGACTTCATTTGCATGTTTGATTGTGCTTACAAGACAGTGTTGAAGAATGTTTCTCTGGAGCAATAAAATGTTATTACCTGATAATTGTGTAATTATTAATTTATCTAGCTTGGCCCTAGAGAAATAAACAGTGACATAGAAGGCTCCTGCAACAGAGGAAGCCTACAAAAAAGTACATTTCAGACAAATATGACAAGGACAGGTAAGCAATGCTTATATGAGAAAAGAAGACTAAAATGAAATATGCATTTTTGGGTGGTGAAGGAACAGAAATACAGAAATCCTGCATAACTTTATTTCCTTCTTTGATAAAACCTGCTTTCTATCAGGCTGTATAGGCACAATCACTGAAAATATATGCGTAAACTTGTTTTTACCCAGCTATAATATTCAGCACAAGCAATGTCAGTATTAGTTCCTTTTTCTCTGGGAAATGTGAAAATGACATCCCGCCCATGCTTAAACCATACTTTTGTAGCTCCCCAAAGTATTTATTGCAAATGTCAGCCTACGAGTACTTAGCCAGCTAAAATGGACGACGTGCATAATAGAAGTATTCATGGCCCTTTATTGAATGTCACTTTGCTTGCATCTTCCCACGGAAGGGCTTAAAAGCTTTTGTATGCTTCTCCAAGCAAGGACGTTGGCAGGACACCTTGCAGAAGCATTTTTGATCTGTCCTGTTGAATTTCCTCCATTTTACAAAGAAGGACTTTCTGAAGACGAGGAAAGCACTACTTTTTCACTGTAAATAACATATTTACAAAGCAAGGCTATTTCACAGGATGCCAGAACTAGGGAGGTGAAAATAATCCCCTACTGGAGAAGAACTCCACAGCTGAAGCATCCCTGACAGGTGACCATTTCCCCTGGTGGCCAACCTTGGCACTCCAGCCATTCTTGGATTTCAGTTACCAAAAGCCGAAGCCAGCACTCCTGCTGATCAGAGCTTCAGGGAATTGAAATTCAAGAACAACTGGAGTGCCAAGGTTCACCACCACTGTCATAAATGGATTGGCAGAGGCAGCCACAGAGGAAGGAAGGGAAGAAGTAGGTGCCAAATTCTTCTTGAAACAAAAATTTCACTTCAGATGTATTTTGGTCCTGCATTGCCCATAATTTCTCCTAGACACTAGAAGATGGTTTGCTTTCCTTGTAATACCTGAAGTGCTTCATTTAGAACAGTGTTCCCCAACCTTTGGTTTTTGAACTTCAATTCCCAGAAGCCTAAGTCAGTTCCCCAAAGCACTGATCAGCCAATGTACTGACCTAGGCCTCTGGAAACTGAAGTTCCCCTGTGGGGTATGGGAACCACTGATTAAGAAGAAAGTTTAAATTTTCGTTAAAATGTTTGTCTTGGCTGGCAAGGACAGGAGCAGTGATATCATTTCCACCACTCTTGACCTTGATGGCTACACTCTTCAATGCCCCCCTCCCCCCAAAAAAAACTGCTTATGTTGAAAAAGTCCTTTCCATTTTGGAAAAATGGGGGGGGGGAATAGAGGTGTAGGTTTGAGGTTAAATAGCCAGTGAAAGAGGACTTGTGTCCCTTAGAAGCCTCTAGAACAGGGGTACCCAAACTATGGCCCAAGGGCTGGATGCAGCCTGTGGTGCCATTCCATCTGGCCCATGCTGCCGTCACCGCTCCTGGAAGCGGAAGTAAAATGCACCCACACATGCACAAAATGCTGTAGTAAATGACCCACAGTTGTTGTAAATGTGTTTACCATAGCCACAGTTGCATTTACAGCAGCATTATATGCATGTGCAGTTGTGTTTGACTTCTGCTTCCAGTGGGAGGAACCACATGACCAACCCACTCAACCATGTGACCAGCCAGTGGCCCAAAAAGTTTGGGCACCCCTGCTCTAGAATCATGGGTCTCCTTTTGTGGCTGAATCTTATTTTAAGATGAGAAGTTTGGGAAGGTCAAGGGGTCTCATATAAAGCTACTCTCAACCCATTTTGCACATTTCACATACAGTTTCTAGGCAAAATTTGGTTGCTGCCTAAATTGAGTGATGTTAACTCTGTGAACCCTGATTTTCCTCCTTCTACAACTATGGAAGCTTGTCAAGAGGGTACCTCATCCAGCCTACTAAACCACAGAAAACACCATGTCCATTTTGTTAGGACATTTTTCATTTGGGGGTATTGTACAAAGATTGCTGCCCAGTGGAATAGTACCACTTTAAGGCCCTCCATGTGTTCTGAACACAGGTGTACATAATAGAGCCTCAAACTGATGGCCAGACTGTGCATGCCTTGTCCACGTGCTCATGAAACAGCCCAGCTGTGGCTGATTAGAGAATCTGCCCAGCAACACTAGGGTATAACTGTGGCCCTCTGGGAAGGGTTTATGGAGGAGGCTATTATTCTGGAGGAGATTATTTGTGAGGAGGTTGCTATTCTGAAGGAGTCTATATACTGAGAAGGACTGAGACACTGAAGGAGGTGATGCTGTTGAGAGCTTTTCTTCAACTGAGAAGAAAGAACGGCTAAAGGATCACCAGGACTCTTTTGAGTGCTCCTGGAGTTGGAGCCAACAGAGGACTCCAAGCTGTCTACCTACTGTGGGGCTTGGAGAGAGAGAGAGAGACTGTTGTATATAGTCCTGTGTATGTCTGTCTTCCCCTCACTGTAAGTAAAGTGCACCTTTCCACTGAAGGCATATGTGTGTGTGTTATTGCACTAAGGCTTTCGCTGCGTAAGAGCTTAAAAGTGCTACTCTGCTATCCAGCCACACATATCGCTAGGGGAATCCCTGATACATTTCTTTAAATTTTATAATCCTTGCTGTTAATAGAGGTTGCAATGAATCTGGCCACATTGTTGGCAAGAGCAGAAGAAGAAATGAGAGCTCATTTTTAAAAGGTTACACCATAGATTGTAACTGCAAAATCTCATATTTCACTATCTGTCACCAGGGTATAGAATATAGAGGAAAGTACATTTTAATAAAAGGAATATATAAACCAGTTCTAATTCAGACAGGAGAATATTACCGAGATGATACAGATGGACAACCTCATGTCCTCTAACATCTGTGTGGAAACTGCTGGTCACAAAGTGGAAAAGATGTTCCTGTCAGCTTTTGGGAACCTGACTGTAACACAGACAGGAAAATTACCAGGTAACATTAGGGAAAGTGACAATTAATTTTGGCCTGGCTCTCAAAGAAGATTGTAAACCCTTTTGAAATGGTGTTTTTCCTCAAAACATGTAACATAGAATGAAAAGACAGCAGGGCTATAGATGTTAGCCCCCAGCTATGATGGTGAGCTTTGTGCTATCCATGTTCAGAGATTAACAGAACTCATTGTTTAGGTCACTATACCGTACAATTGCCACCACTCATTGTCTTCGGCTGCAACTCGATCTGAGTATACTTTTTTCCTGCCCCAGGGTGCCAGGTATTGGAGGCCAGCTGGTTCTGGACCGCCTTTGCCCTCTGAGGCAAGCAGGGACAATGCTACTGGCATGAATTTGGTTAAGGTGGATCCCAGCTTGCCATGAAGTAACCCAAATACAGTAAAACACCGGATAACGATTGGATCGGATAACACTAAAATCGCATAACATTAAGTAATCTGGGGAGGAGAATTGGATCGAATAACGTTAAGGTCCTATGGGATGGATTGGATAACAACCACTAAAGCCTGTGCAGTTACAATGTATCTCTATGGAGCTTTAACGTTATCCGATCCATCCCATAGGATTTTAACATGGATTGGAGAACACTAAAAATCGGATAACACCAAGACTTGTGGAACCAAGTTTTAGTGTTATCTGATGTTTTACTGTACAATGATCTCAGAGCTATCTCTAAGAGATGTTAAAAACACACAGAATTCTCCAGTTGTGTCAGTTTTGGTTGTCTGGAGACTAGAAGACAGTTCAGTGAGAAATGTCCAATTTCCATGATATTCCTTGCCTCCAACAGTAGAACAAGACAAGGTGTGTGTTCTGCTTTTTCAAGATTGTGGCAGGTTTTGCACAATATCTCTGTAGCAGAGTCCTGATGATTGTCTAGGCCTGTGATGGTGAACCTCGGCACTCCAGGTGTTCTTAGACTTCAATTACCAGAAGCCCAAGTCAGTAGTCCTGCTGATCAGGGCTTCTGGGAATTAAAGTTCAAGAACATCTGGAGTTCCAAGGTTTGCCAACATTAGCCCCACTAATGTTCACCTTGACTGAAATCCTATTATGTAGCTCTCTATTCACAGTAATGCTGATGTCACCACTGGCAAATTGCTACAGCTTAAAGGCTTCCTTTAGGGATTTTGGAATTGACATGACTTTGCCACGATTTGTACAAGTTCATAAATTACCTGGAACCAACAGCAATTTGCTGTTAGTGATGGCATCATCACAACAGGATTTCAGTTAGAGCACCATTGAGGGAAGTGTTTCACTGAAGGACCAGGGAGAAAGGCCACCACCCAACAGGTAAGTCTTGCAGTCTTGTGCTAACTTCATTCTTTCTAGTAGCACTATTATCACATTGCAGGCTCCTATTTGCCAGGACAATGAAGAGGTATCTGGGAGACCCATATCTATAACAACTGCATATACAGCAGGGGTTGTCAACCTTCTAAAGTCAGGAGCCAGATCACACTCCCTCAGACAGTTGAAAGGGCTGGACTGGTTGTCTCCCCCAATGAGTTTGTGGCCAATTCCAGTGGTGGCAGCAGCTGAAGTGAGGGCAGAGCTGGATTATTTGGCACTGTGGGCCAGATCGGGCTCACAGGCTCATAGGCTGTAGGTTGCCTACCTCTGATTTACAGACTTCCTGTTTCTCACCTGTGTCCAATCTGTGTCTATTCCACTGGTTTTTTTAAAATTACAAAATCTTCCTTATGTTTGTGTTTCACTCCAGATATGTTTATTTTGTGCATGTTTTACAAGTCACATATTCAGCATATTCTATACATTAGAGATAAATTTCTGTGTATGCTTTTCAATGAATTCATATTTTTCCTGAGGCCATTTTCAGCCATCCATGAACATTTGGATTCCAGATTTCTGGTGGGGATGAGCATCACTTGTGTTTTTCAAGACAGTGTGTGCCTGGCTCATATTCCACCTGTTTTGTATAAGCTAGAGATTGTCCTGTTATCACAGTTGAAGTAAAGTTCCACTGCAACCCAATACACTTCTCTATGTGGATGGGAGTTGCTATCTTCTAAAGCAGGGGTTCTCAATCTATGGCCCGGGGACCAGATGCTGCCCACAACACCATTTCATGTGCCCCTCCGCCTCCACCACACCTTGAAATGCCATTTGTGGCAGGCAGGGCAAAATGGTCATCCAGCCCCCAAAGCTGCCTGAGGGAGTGTGACCCAGCCCTCATCTTTAAAAGGTTGAGAACTCCTGTTCTAAAGTAATTCAGGTGCAGATTAAAATTCTTCAACTACAAGGAAGAAGAATCTTAACAAGAGGGCATCCCATTTCTTATCTCCCACTGACTACAGAGACATCAGTTGTAAGGATGTACATTCTTGTTTATCTTGTCTTTGCAACTGAAGAATGAAGAATGATAAAATTCATCCTTGTCCATTGGCTGTAACAGAGCTTTCCTGAATTAACATGTTCAGAACAGACAAAATCGGTGGAATTTCTGTCAGTCAGATTTGACAATATTGAGTTAGAGGAACTGATATTCTTACTGATAATGTCCCTTCAACATTCAAAGAATGGTGTTTACTAACTAGAAGCATCCCAGTTTGTGATGCTCCAGGGCAGTACAGAACTATCTTGACTTGTTGTATTTTTCAAAACTCTTCTATTTTCCCTCCAATATTTTCTCTCAGCAGAACCCTCCAAATCAGCTTGGACATTTCCCTTAAGGTAAATTGGAAGAAAAACAACAATAATAAAGAAATATGCAGAGCCATGCCCTACTTTTAAGACTTTAAATTCCACAGATATTTTTGTGAATATTTCTTGAAAGGAAAACATGGAAGAGGAAAAATACAAAATGTTAATTCAGAAAGATGCTTTTTGAGTTGAGCTGATCTGTGAATAGAAATTATAAATCACCAACATGATAATGAAATAATTTCTATTCACAGATCAGCTCAACTCAAAAAGCATCTTTCTGAATTTATATTAGAAGTTCTCATTATTCTTGGACCTCTTGCTTAACTCTACAGTCTGCTGTTCATTCATTCTTTCTGACATTCCTCTTCATCTTTTCATTCCATCTTTAAGTCCCTTATCCTCAAGAAATTGATCTCCCCTGGCTGTTTAAAGGTATATCCATGAAAACCCATCTCCAATAAATCTGGGGTTTATTGTGCTTTTTAAAAAGAAACAAATCACTGCATTTTCACTCTTAATGAGAGACTTTCTGGGGACTCTCTTGGCTGTTTGGCTTTTATCTGCTTCAGACTCATGTCTTTAAGCTTTGGCACAGTTTTCTCTGGTTGTATTGAAAAACAGACCCAAGAACCCATACATTATTTTTGCAATCTTTGTGAGTGATAGCCAAGATAAAACAAATCAAAACATACCCTCTGGATTCTTCTATGCAGTTGTGTAGTTGAGTATATAAAGCAAACAAAGTGGCAAGACACACATATTGGCATTGAAACTCGGGCCACAGTTTATTAAATTGGTTAAACCCTGTAACCTGTTGTGGCAGTTAAATCACCTAACCTGGTAGGGTTGGACAGAAAATCTGGTGCTAGAGCAGGTGGACACCCTCAGCCTCTCTCTAGCCCAAATGGGCAATCCCCTAGCCCTGGGGTGCCCAAACTTTTTGGGCCACAGACAGCCACATGGTTGAACGGGCCAGTCACATGGTTCCTTCCACCAGAAGCAGAAGTAAAATGTGCTGTCATAAACATGTTTACAGCAACCACAGGTCATTTGTGGTAGTGTTTTGTGCATGCATGGGTGCGTTTTTCTTCCACTTCAAGCAGCAGCAAGGGTGGCACAGACTGGATCTGGCCCACAGGTTGTAGGTTGGACATCCCTGCCCTAGCCCCTATGCAGACTTGTGTCTTGCTAGCCACTGTCCAGGTCAGCTCAGTTGAGGAGTCAACTCTGCAGGCATTTCCAACTTGATTCACATGAATGGATGTTGATCAAACAGCAAAGCTGCACCAATTCACACAAAATGTGGTATGCAGCCAGAGGCCACTTTGTCAAATGGTGCCCTGAAGGACTCGCTGCTACCACCATAACTCAGCACTATCCATTAAAAAAAATTGAATTATGAGCTACATATCATGACACTTCCAGGATCAGACTATAATGGCCTGTAGAAATCAGAATGGGATAGGCAGAAATCATCGGGAATCTTTTAAAAAAGATTTTGTTTCAGGATTTGTTGTTCAGGTGCACAGTCAAGTCCTACTCTTTACAACCCCAAGGACATCATCAGGTTCACATCAGTTCACCAGAACTGGTAGCAGAAATTCTGGTTGGCCATGCCCATCCAAGTTTTGAAATAAAGTAGTCTGCGGTGACTCAAGTGGCTAAGACGCTGACTGGGAGGCAGAAGGTCAGTAGTTCAATTCCCAAGTACTGCAGGATGGAATGAGCTCCCGTCTTTGTCCCAGCTCCTGCCAACCTAGCAGTTCGAAAGCAAGAAATTGCAAGTAGATAAATAGGGACAACTTTGGTGGGAAGGTAACAGTGTTCCATGCGCTCCGGTGTCTAGTCATGCCTGCCACATGACCATGGAAACATCTGCAGAAGCAGACAGCACTGGCTCTTCAGCTTTGAAACAGAGATGAGCACTGAACCCTAGAGTCAGATACGTCTGGCTTTCGAGCAAGGGAAACCTTTACCTTTACTAATTCGGGTGCAACGTGGGGCTCCCCCCCCCAGCCACACCCATCATAGCAGGCCCACAGTATGGTAGTAAAAAAAATTTGAGCCCACCACTGCCCAAGGGCTAGAGCACACCAGGATCTGAGTCCAAAACTCCTGTCCTTCCCCAATCAGTGACTGAATTCTCCAATCTGCTGAGAAATTTAAGTGAAAGACAATTGTATTTCTTCCATATAGCAGAGCTTTGGAGTAAATTTGCTTAATTTTGCCATTGACTTAAATCTCTCAATTTAGTAATTGGTTAATCTCTCTCCTTCCACTGAAAAATTGAAATATGTGGGCATAAAGAATGGATTTTTTTTCTTCAGCCTCACCATCTCCCTCCTTCAAATTGGGTAAACAAAATCCAACAGTTCATAAGTATGTGCTTCCAACTTTCTGAAATATTTCCCTAATTTCTTTTCTGCAAGCACCTTTTGCTGCAAGGAATTCCATATGTCTGTCAGAGTCAAGTGTTCTTTGCATATGAGATCATTACAGGAAAACTCTGTACCTACTAACTGGACAACCATTGGCTTTACCCCAGGGGTTCCCAACCTTTCCAAGCCAGGGGGCAAGGTCATGCTCGCTCAGTCAGCTTTGAGGGCTGGATTGTCATTTTACCCTGCCTGCATGATGGGGGTGGCCATTTTGTCCCAACAGCCTCAAAGGGATTGCCATTTTGTTTCTTGAATGTCCTTGGAGGGGTGGGGGCCACATGAAATGGTACTGTGGACAAGATCTGGCCCAAGGGACTTAGGTTGAGAACACCTGTTCTACCCCTTGGGCAGATTGGTTTCCCCTAACCTGAGGTTCAGAGCTCCATGAAAGGGCAGAAGATTGTTATGTCTGCTCCTAGAGCAGGACTCCTTGCTCATGGTCAGGCACACTCTGGTAACCTCCAGACTGGACTATTACAATGCACTCTACATGGGGCTGCCCCTGATGACCATTCCGAGGCTGCAACTGGTCCGGCATGCTGCTACTCGGGTGGTGATGGGGTGTGGGCGGTATGCCCGTGCCTCGCCACTGCTTTGGGAGCTGCACTGGTTGCCATTGTGCCTCCGGGTGCAATTCAAGGTGTTGGTTATTACCTTTAAAGCCCTACATGGTAGTGGGCCAGGATTCTTAAGAGACCACTTCACTCTCAGAACATCTGTCCATCCCACCAGAGCAGACCAGAGAGGCTCTTTCAGTATGCCATCTGCTAGGGAGGCTTGTCTCTCTAGCACCAGAAGGAAGGTCTTATTTATTTATTTATTTATTTATTTATTTATTTATTCCAATTTTTATACCACCCTACTCGGTTGGGCCGACTCAGGGCGGTTCACAAGCACAGAGAAACAACAAATTTATAAACACAACATGTAAATATAGGAAAAATAATAATCAGTACTGTATCAACACCACACAATATCATTACATCATCAAAATTCAATAGGTATCAATTTCAAACAACAATAAGAAATTACAGAACTCATCAAATTTACACAAAGATTAGAACAATACCAACAGTCCAGCCACCACTGCAGCTTTTAAGCCCCCTGCCCCAGCGTAGCCTCAGGACACAGGTGGAGGGAGTCCCGGGCTAGGCGCGGCGGCTGCCTCTTCCCCCGGCTGTAGGTGTCTCAGAGGCAGTGGCGGCGGGGCGCAAAATGTCCTGCCGGGCTTTTAAGCCCCCTGCCTCAGCGTAGCCTCAGGACACAGGTGGAGGGAGTCCCGGGCTGGGCACGGTAGCCGTCTCTTTCCCCGGCCGCAGGTGTCTCACCGGCGGCAGCGGTGGGGCGCAAAATGTCCTGCCGGGCTTTTAAGCCCCCTGCCCCAGCGTAGCCTCAGGACACAGGTGGAGGGAGTCCCGGGCTGGGCGTGGCAGCCGCCTCTTCCCCCGGCCGCAGGTGTCTCAGCAGCAGCGGCAGTCTTCTCTGTATCTGCTCCGGCCTTATGGAACCTCCTGTCAATTGAGCCTCATCTCCAGATGGAGTTGCTATTGTTCAACAAAGGGCTAAAAACCTGGCTGGCAAAGCAGGTGTGGGTGACCCCTGTCTGCTGACTGATTTAGTAAGAACACTCTCTCCCTCTTTTAATCTGTAGGGGTTCGGATAAATTTTTGGTGGCAGTTTTAACGGTTTTTAAATTGGTTTTTAAAATGTGATTGGTTTTAATTTTTTGTAAGTAAAATCTATAAAATTCTGAATAAGGGTGAAAAAATGCAAGAAATGCTAAGACACAGTTGGGAGGAAGAGCTTAACATAACAATTACAGGGAAAAATTGGCAGAAAATGTGGAAGAGAAAGATAATGAGAACTATGTCAGTAAGAGTAAAAGAACATAACTACAAATTGATATGGAGGTGGTATAGGACCCCAGTCGGGTTGCATCAAATGTATAATAGTTTGAGTGATATGTGTTGGAGATGCAAAAGAGTAAGAGGTACATATGAACATATGTGGTGGAGTTGTGAATGTCTAAGAAATTTTTGGGGAAAAATAGAAAATGAGATTAAGAAAATACTGGATACACACCTCAAATTGGGGCCAGAGATAATTTTGTTAACTGAGGTAGATAAATATGAAATGAGTTCTGATAATAAGGAATTGATGGCGGCTATGTTATCAGCGGCCAGGCAGTGTATAGCAAAAAATTGGAAGAATGATGATAAGATAGGTATTCAGGATTGGTACAAAGTAATGTGGGATTTGGCTCTTAACGAAAAACTCACTTGGGAAATGAATTTAAGGAAAGGTAAAATACAAGGGGATAAATTCTGGAGGATCTGGAAACCATTCGTAGATTATACATGGGTTAAGAAGAAAGGGATATTCCCTGTACAAGAGCAGAACGATTTTTGGAATACGTGAGACGCATAACTTCCTGGACAATGTAAATAGCACTAGGGTGATAATAAAGATGTAAAACATAACAGTGTAGAAGAGATTATGTACTGGAAAAGGAGAAAGAAAATGGTTTCTTTATACTGTTGTATGTGTAATGGGTTTTTTTTCCTTTTTTTGCTATGTTGTATTGTTACTTTCGAAATTCTGTTATATGATTCATGCGATTTTATGTATGTTAGTATTTGTATTGTTTTCTTTTTTTTATATGTCTAATAAAAATTAAATAAAAAAATAAAAAATAAAATGTGATTGGTTTTAATTTTTTGTGAGCCACCAAGAGTCTTTGGAGTTGGGTGGCAATAGAAATAATAATAATAATAATAATAATAATAATAATAATAATAATAATAATAATAATAATAATAATAATAATAATAATAATAATAATAATAATATTAATATAAATAAATTGTTTGAGATGCATTTCACCCTCCTATTTTCCCAATATCTCTTAAGTAAGTCAAATGGCTTGAAGTCATTTAATAAACAAAATAAGGGTTCTTAAAACACAAGCTTTATTTAGCCAGGCACAGATTCAACACTTAAAATATCAGAATCATATTTGTATTCCATTGTTTGGGGACGGGGGAGCACAGGTTCATGTTTCTGCTCCATAAACTTCTTCACATTTCTTATCTCATTGCCCAATTCTCCACTCTTTAGCAGACATCTGGCTCCCTTTGAACCACCTGGAGGGCAAATGGGCACTTTCTGGATAGTGCAGAAGTAGTTGCCCAACGAGGATGTAAAGTACAGGGTTGATGGTGCTACTCAGTGAGGTGAGCACAAAAGCCAGTAAGGATATGATGGCAAAATCATCGTTCATGGTGAAAAACAAACGTATGGGAGCCCAGGTAGTAAGAGAGAAAAGTGTCCCAAAAATAATCTCAGTATGAAGATTTCCTTCGTGGCATAAATTGCACCACATCTTCATAATCAGTGTTTGAGTGCAGATAACTATAAGTGGAATGAAAACCATCAGTGATACAGTGAAGACGGTTTGTGTGTCAATCTCCAAATTGAAAAGCAGTATTAACTGGCATGAGAGAGGCCAGAGAAGGGCAGACAAAATAACAGATAAGAGGGGACACATGTAATCTGGCTGGTGGCATCTGTGCCAATTTGGGATGAGGGCAACCAGACACCTATCCATGGCAATGGCCACAAGGAAATGCATGCTGAAACACTGCAAGGATAAAAATAAGTAGGCCAGAGGGACAAACAATTTAACAAAAGTTTCATTGGGGTCCCCATAAATCTTATTAATGAAAGCAAACAGACAGAGACTGCATAAAAATATAAGGATAGCAAAATCAGCCACAGCTAAATTCCAGACATAGGCAGTCCAGGATTTTCTCTCAAACTGGGAGAGAAGATAGAAGAAAATGATTATGTTCCCAAAAAGCCCTGCTGTGAAGATGTAGACAGTGAAATGAGTAAGTGCAAGGTGGTCTTTTAGGAAACACATTAGAATTTCTATGATATATACCCATTCATTGCAAATATGATGTGAAATATTTAGGTTCTCAGGAAGAATGAGTGTTGCATTTTTTTGGGTCAAACCAAAGTCATCTCCTCTTAAATATTGGTGTTCTCCAAATGATACCTTCTTTGATGAAGGCAGAAGTGATTCTTCCTAAGGAAACAATGACAAAGAAATGAGCATCAGAACTGGTAAAAAAAAGAAAAATAAATATTAATATATATATGTATACACATCTCAGTGCTAAGGCCAGGTTCTTGATCCAGCCAATTGTGGAAGGAGATAAAGTAAGAAAATGTGACATATTTCCCATAAATGCCTTGTTTACACATTCATGGAATATATGAGAAACAGTTTTAAGTGGATTCCCACAATCACGTTGGGCTGTAGGTCGCTTCCCCCATTTGTAAAATAGGGCTACACACTTTCCATGACCAGTTCTTATTTTGTTAGCAGTCTTCCATATATGTCTTGGTAGATCAATACCACTAGTTAGTTAGGACATTCATATGAATATCAGAAGATGTGGACTGCAACCCTGCATCCATCAATATTTGTGGCATGTTAAAATTATTAGCACAAAACTCTTCAGAAATATGTGTTGGCAGCATTTTCACATATAGTTAAGTTAGGAATTTTGGCAATTTTTCAGTATTGGCACACCAGTGCCTCCTGCCAGAAGCTCACTCATGTTCCCCAGTAATTGATATGGAGAGACAAACTCCAATCAATTAATAGCTTGGGGAATTTGTTGAAAAGCGGCCATGATAATGGGAAATGGTTAAGTAATAGTTAAGTCTGGTCAGGATACCCTGCTATGGAGTAGACCATACTGCCAGTGACTCAACGCCAAGTGTCAGATGGTGGTTAACTAACTTGACCACCCTGAGGACTAACAGCTTTGGGTGCCAAAGTCCACAGGGAAGGGTAACAGTCCTCAAGTGGATTAAATCCCACTTGAATCCATTTTGACAGAGGGCAGCAGCTTCATCAATACTGGCCTGGGGCTGAGGTGGACTATGCATTGCAAAAGGGCTGAGGACCAGAAAGTGACCCACGGAATGGGATCAGTGGTATGGGTGTCATGCTGCGATGTGGAAGACAGATGAAAGGCAACTGCAATATATTCTCAGGACAGTCATCATGGCTGATCACCAGGATGATTGCCTATATTCACATTTGGATATGGCAGAAGAAGAAGAAATTAAACATTGAGCCATGTTCTGGCACAAGAGAGGATCATGTACATTATCTGGACTGCTGACACCAGTATCATCAACATTCCAGCTGGTTTTTGCTCTATAATGCTTTCTATCCTTTTTACTGCTGGCAATGCAGCCATAATATTGCAAGGTAAACTTAGGCCAACTCTTCCACTCACCTTTGGTGCTGAGGAATTAGACAAGATAAGATAAACTTTATTAGCCTCTGTGAGCTGGAGAAAACTCCAAAGCACAGTCCAGAAGATCCACATTTCTCCTTTCTTTTTCTCCTAGAGAGAAAGGAGAAACAAAGCAATGGGAACGTTAATGTCACAAATCACTTACAGTGCGGCCCCATTCAAGCACTGCATGGCAAAGTTAAAGTTAACTTCCCTATGAGGGAAGAAATTTGTTAACCCTGCACCTCCATCCACAAGTACTACATCTGAAAGGGAGCAATATCTCAGTCTGTGTAGGTCTCCACATGATCTGAAACTCTGTTTTCAGGACTTTTCATTGTGCAAAGATGTTCCACAGATACAGACAACTTCCAGATTTACTGCTATTGACTGAGAACTAGGATGGAATGAGTGAGGCTAACCCTTTCCTTGCCCCACATGTTAATCTGTAATCCTTTTGAGAGAATGTCTGAATAGGGTTTATAGAATCATAGAATCACTGAGTTGGAAGGGGCCTTTTTGGTCATCAGGTCCAACACCCTGCTCAATGGAAGAGCACAAAGCAAAGCAGATATGACAATTCTCTCTTGAATGATTCCAGTGTTGGAGAACTCACCACCTGTCAAGGCAGTTGGTTCCACTGTTGTATTGCTGAAACACAGACTAATCTGGATATTATTCCCAAAAATTCAAATATGGAGGTTTTTCCTGATATTCACCCTTTATGTCTGTCTGTCTGTCTGTCTGCATATATGTATGTATCCATATTTTATTGAGGTCCCAATTCTACCCACCTATGGATTTCTCCACCAACCTCCAGGCCCCCACCAACAGCCAGAGGGGAGAGAGAAATCTATTATTTATTTAGAAAAATGTATTAATTTTTGGATTTTGTGCTGTGTTGTTTTGCTGATTGTAAGCCACCCTGAGTCACCACGGTGACTGGGTGGTGATATAAATCTAAACAAACTAATTTCCCATAATAGGAAGATATTTACAAATCTCCTTATCTCCCTGTTTTCACAATAATTCCCTCATTTTCCAAGGAACACTTTCATATCAGCCTTATACATGGACATATAATTTACACTGAGAGAGCAACTGGTTAATGGCCTTTACTTTTAAATATCTCCAGCCAATATCATGATGACAGAATACAGACTATGGAGAGATGCCTTACAAAGGTTGGTCAATACCACGAATGAGCTGTGCTTCAAATCAGCTGATGTGCCATAATTGGTTCTCACTGAATGACACCTAACTACCTTGAAAGAATTGAACAGTTTCTCAGACTGCAAAATGAAACCCATTGCTTTAGAATAAATACTCTTTAAAATATTTAATTCATCCAACTGTTGGCCCCATATAGAGAACACCCATTGAATCATGGGAGTTTCATTGTTGACTTGTCTTATAGCAGTTGATGCAGCAAGTCTATTCTAGTTGAGACTAGGAGTTGGAGGCAATAATTTATTGTGGAAGGATTTATACATAGTCCAGTTAAGGGACAGTTATTAGAATTAGTACCTCCAAGATTAATTCATTGGTTGATTTCAATTCATATACCATCCTTCAGGTGCAAATCCCAAAAGATGTCCATCTGGCCAAATGATGAAGCAATCAGCGGTTATAGGGTTCAAAAGATGCTCACATAGTCTCCTTTAAGATGGGAGGTCAGTTGAGGCCTGGGTGAAACTGCTACATCCCACTGACTCTCAAAACTATCAAAGGTGACAATGAACTCTTTCCGGCTTTGCCTCAAGGAACAGAACAAAGTGGCTTAAAAAGGGGATATTCCAGTCCACACTATTTTCAGCTAAGGATGGGGAGATGCAGGCTGTAGATTAAAAAAAGAAAGAAAGAAAATAAAGAAACATAGCTAATGGATACAATACTGTATGAGCAAATAAATAAATAAATAAAACAATAGTGAACATGAAAAAATCACAGCAAAAGAAATTGTGACATGGTTATATTGCTCCAAAATACCAGGCTAGCATCTGTACTAGGGTGTTCCTCACCCAACCTACCAATTCAATTACTCATCTTCTGCTTTTCCTCTTGTTTTTATTATTTTCCTCCTTCTTCTTCCAGTCCTTTCCTCCACTGATGCTTTTCTAACTGTCACCAACTGACTTTGAACCCATTGGTTCTTTCCCTTATGTTCTATTTCTTGTACATTCTACTACTGTTTCAGAACACCACCCAACATCAGTGAACCAAGGACTTTCTCAATCAGATTTAGTGGTGACAACCATTTGGAGAGAATGTCTTGGAATTCCACACCATGCAAGGCATATCAAGACCAAGAATACTAAATATCTGGTTATAAGCCAAACACCAACTCACAGCAAGCTAATGGCAGGAACACAAGAAATCGAAAGAGTGGATACAATTGTCTATTTGGGGAGTATGTTAAATGAAAATTGGGGTCCCAAGGTACAGATTAAAATACAAATAGAAGAAGCAAGATCCACCTTCATAAAAATGTAACATTTGTTATGTAGTAGAGCTCTAACTCTTGTTACAAAGATCCAAATAGTTTGGTGATAAGAGCTCAAAAATGTTAGCAAAAGCTGTGAACGAGAAGAAGGGAAAAAGGGAAATAGGAACTTTAATAAGGGAGGATGTGATAAAGTGTAATAAAACAGTAGATAAAATTAATATAGTTAATTTTTTTTTACCAAAAACTGTACACAGATAAAGAAATTAATACAAATAAGTTAGAAGAATATACAGTAATGCCTCGCATAGCGAGCATCTCGTATAGCGAAAAACTCGTTTAACGAGCAGACCTTTCTCCAAAAGGTCTGCTTCGTTGAACGAGCAAAAATTCGCTTAACGAGAAGCTTCGCATATGCAGGGTGTTTTGGAATGTGGGCGGGGGACCCCCGCTGCGTTCCAAACCCCCCCCCGCCTGTGTCTGCGGGGTGTTTTGGAACGCGGCGGGGGACTCCCCTGTCAGTGTTCCAAAATGCCCAGCTGATGGGCGGCACATCTGCGGGGTGCTTTGGAATACAGCAGGGGAATCCCCCGCCGCATTCCAAAACACTCCGCAGATGCACGGTGCAGGGCGTTTGGAAAGGGTACTGCAAAAGTCCACCTACCTTTCGCAAGCGCCCCGCTGACACACGCTCCGCAGCAGCAGGGCATTTGGGAAGAGTGGGGGGACCTTTCCAGTACCCTTCGCAAGCACCTCACATGCACGCGCACGTCAGCGGGGGGCTTACGAAGGCTACAGGAATGGTCTCCCCCCTCATCCCAAACGCCCCGCTGATGCGAATCAACGGGGCATTTGGGAAGAGTGGGGAGGCTTTTCCAGTACCTTTCGCAAGCACCCCACATGCACGCGCATGTCAGTGGGGTACTTGCAAAGGCTACAGGAAAGGTCTCCCCCCTCATCCCAAATGCCCTGCTGATTAGCAAAGCAAAGCATATTTCCCTATGGGAAATGTTTCACTGAGCGAAAAACTCGCATAACGAGTAACTGCGTGGAACGCATTTTGCTCGTTATGCGAAGTATTACTGTATACAAAAATACAAGGGGAAGAACATAAAAGAAGAGCACAGGACTAGAATGGAAGAACAAATTACAGAGAAAGAGATACTAGATGTTATAAATAAATTGAAAATAGGGAAAACCCCAGGAGAAGACGGATTACCTGCCGAATTTTATAAAGAATTTAAACAAATCATTACTCCAAAATTAACCAGGTTGTACAATTATATATTGGAAGAGGGAGAATCTCCAACTTCATGGCTTAGATCAGTTATAGTACTAATACCACAACCAGGAAAAAAATTAGAATTGGTTGACTCATATCGTCCAATTGCTTTAATCAATCAGGATGTAAAGATTTTTACAGCAATTATGGCAAATAGGTTAAACAGTTTTATGGGGGAATATATACATACAGACCAGGCAGGTTTTTTAAAGGAAAGATATATGTCTGATTTAGTAAGGAGAGTGTTAAACTTGTTAGAAATAAATAATAGAAGAGGAGGTAAAATAGGACTACTATCTTTAGATATTTTTAAGGCCTTTGATTCATTGCAATGGGTCACTATAAAGGAAATTATTTAAAAAGGTGAATTTGGGGAAAAATTCAAAAATGTAATTCACCAGCTTTATAAAAGTAGTTATGCTAAGGTAAAAGTAAATGATTCTTTTACAGAGGATATTGAAATCAAAGCTGGAATTAGACAAGGATGTCCCCTTTCTCCCATTTTGTTTATTATGGCCATGGAATTATTGGCTAGAGCTATAAGGAGCGATTTATATATAGAAGGGATAGACGGAACAAAAATAAGTTTGTATGCAGATGATACTCTGATTATAATGAAAGATCCTATAAAAATATGGAAAAGATTCAAAATCATCTGCAAAAATGTGAAGAGGTAACAGGCCTGAAAATAAATTGGGGGAAATCAGAAGCAATTTTCAGCAAATTAAATAAGGAAGAGATAGGGGAAATTAAGGAAAAATTTAAAATTCAAATCAGGAAAAGAATAAAATATTTGGGAGTTAATATTGCAGATAATGTAGAGGATTTGAAAAAATTAAATTATGATAAAGTGAAAGAGGAAATTAAGAAGCAAATGGTTCGATATCGGATGTTGAAGACCTCTTGGTTTGGAAGGATTGCTATTTGTAAAATGAGTCTATTACCAAAGATTAATTTTTTATTTGAGGTCCTTCCGATTAAACAAACAGAAAAAGTACTAAGAGTTTTTCAAAATTTATTGAATAATTACTGCAATGGAGGGAAAAGAGCAAGAATACCCAAAAGTTTATGGTATAAGTCACAGAAAGAGGGTGGTTTAGGGTTACCTAACATTAAGTCGTATTATAGGGCGTTTCAAATTAAAGGTTTGGTAAAACTTTTAACGATAAAGGACCTTATATGGAGGGATATAGAAATGAAAGATAGTAATGTATGTGTAAATGGAGATTTTTTGGAAAATACAGTTTTTCATTTAAAACCAAGAAATAATGTCCTAAAATCTATGATAAGTGTATGGGTAAAACTAAAAGAAAAATTGGCACCAAATACTTCTCCAATATTAGAGTTGGTTGAACTGGATTGAAAACGAAGACACTAAAAAAGAAATTTATAAGGAATTAAGGTTGAACTGGCTTCAGATACTAACGCTGGATAGGTGGAATAAAGAATATAAAGATAAATTACAACCTACAAGACAGTTGACAGATTTTGAGGAAATATTATGTAAGATAAGAAAAGGTTCAAAAGGGATAAAAGGAGTAGTAAGCAAGTTATATAAAATGATAAACTGTACCAAAGAAACTCAGGATGTTCTTAAAAGATTGTGGGAAATGGATTTAAGTATTAACATTTCCGACAAGAACTGGAAGGAAAAAAATGGAAAAATAGGATTATACGAAATCTGTCCACAAAAGTTAAAGAACATAACTACAAAATTTTGTTGCGGTGGTATATGATGCCAGTTCGGCTAAATCAAATAGATAGTAGTAACTCAAAAAAAAATGTTGGAGATGTCATCAGGAAATTGGGACATACAAACATATGTGGTGGGATTGTAAAATTATTTCCAATTTCTGGCATAAAATGGAACAAGAAATAGCAAAATTTTTAAACTTCAATTTAAAGCTGAATGAAAAAGTGTTTTATTGACAGATTTAGAGGAATTGAACTTAGAGGAAAATATAAAAGAGTTATTATCTATTTTTTTTAACTTTGGCAAGACAACAAGTAGCCAGAAATTGGAAAGGTGCTATGAATTTAGAACTCAGCAATTGGTATACCGATGTTTGGAATATGACACTTAATGAAAAACTGACATGGGAATTAAACATAAAAGGGGGGTTAATAAAACAAAATAGATTTTGGGACATTTGGAAACATTTTTTGCAATATACATTGAGGGAAAATAAAGGTGATAAACCTGCACCGAATACAATGTATTTTTGGCAGAATGACTGAGTTGTAAAAGGGATGGCTGGCAGATTCAAGGACCTTAGTGCACTTGGGTGATATACGTATTATGTTTTTTAACAAAAAAAAATTGTAAAAAAAAAGATCCAAATACTGAGATCTTACATATTCCCAGTGTTGCTGTATGGAGTCAAAGTTTGGACACTGACTAAAGAAATCTGAAAAGTGAATCAAAGCCATCTACAGATTGCTGCTAAGGATATCATGGGTTGACCATGTGACTAATGTAGAAGTACTGCGCTGGATGGATAAAAAATAAGAACTCTTTAAGAACACTAAACAAAAAAAGCTTCAATACCTTGGCCATATCATGAACGATAGAATGCTCCAACTCACTATTCAAGGGAAGATCCCTAGGAACAGAGACCCTTGACATAGATGGACTTTATGGATAAAGAACTTGAGAGACTGGTGTGGAATGTCCTCAGAATAACTGTTCCCAGGAGTTAAGAACAGGAAGACTATCGCCATGATGATAGCCAATATCCGGAATGGATACAGCACTTGAAGAAGAAGATGACAAGGTATGTATGGAAAGAGGAGAATGGCAAAGAGCAGGAGACAGACCCAGAGGAAGGTGGAGGTTTCTAGAAGTGCCACAACAAGAACCTTGTATCTTCCTCGGCATTTGAAGGGGTAAAAAAGGAAGTAAAGAAGAGAAGAACCATTTCAAGAAATTTTTCTAGCAGAGGAAATTCTGGAAAAGGTCCTCAATGACAGGGCTCACCCTCAGCAATAGGAGAAGCATGGGCTATCTCTCCACTTTCTCTGAGACTAGGTAAATGCCAGAGTAGAATGGAATGGAATGCGAGGCTTGTTCCTAAATATTGATACTGGACACACACCAGGACGATAGTGTATGCACCAAACCCATTAAATTATTACTTTAATTTAATTTTAATAACTCTGGAATGTTCTATCCAGTCAATGCAGAACATAAAGGCTCCGAATGGGAACGTACAAGTAAATTATGATTTAAGTTTTATTTGGTTTATATTAGGTGTGGGTTTTGGTTTATGATTTGCACATACTTCCCAGAATAGTACCACTACTTCCACTATTTGTGAATGTAAGTTTAGATATGAACCAAACAACCAATTTCATGGCATACATTTGATTAGATGAGAATGATTTACAAACCACAAAACATCCTTAGGAACAATGTTCCAGTAGGTTTGACATATTTTTTTAAATTAACAAGTAAATTTGTATTAACAAGTCTCTGTTCCAGCCCATTCTGGCTCCTTCCAGGTTTTACGAGTTATATCTATAACCTCAATGTCTGGGTTGTGTAATACTTTTATTTGTTCATAAAATTACATGCAAACTGATATTTGAAATTGTCATCCATTCAGATTTATACCAGCTCCTTCCTTGGTCCAAAAATTAGTCCAAAATTACCCAAATATAGGATGGGAAGTCTTTAACATCAGGATTTCAGCTGATGGGTGTCACACCAACAATTTTAAAGACCAGAAAATGTCTTGCCCTTTTAGAGGAAGACAAAGGGGGTAGGTGGAATGCCAAAATTCTCATCTTTTTCTGTGAGGATTAGATGAGCAAGAATTTACAACCTCAAAAGGAACTACATGACTAGATTAGTCAATTTATTTTCAAATAACTTGGTCATCTGCAGGAAAAAGCATTGTTGTCATAATAATAACAGTTCTCTTATAACTGCAGAGCTGGAAGGGACTTTTTTGATCGAAAGGTTCAGCCCTTGTCAAGGAGGCACACAGTGGGGAATCAAACTCTTAGCCTCCAGATAAAACTGCTGAGGTATCCAGAAGTTCTTAGGTATACGTATACCATTGGGGCAACCCAGAGGCGTAGCTACCACCGTATCAGCCGTATCAATTATACAGGGCCCCCGGGCTACGGGGCCCCCCAACGGCAAAAAAAAAAAAATTGGAGCAAAAATTTACTGCGCATGCACAGAAACTCAATCTGATGCATTGCGCATGCGTCAGATTGAGTTTCTGCGCATGCGCACTTTATTGGAGCTATTTTTGGCTCCAATTTTAAAAAATAAAAATTCAGAGTCGGAGCCGCAGCTTTTCGGAGCGGCTCCGATGGTGGCCCTCAGAGGAGGGCACCTCCCCTGGGGCCGCCCAGCTCCCACGGGCAGGTTGAGGCCTGCCTGGGCTGTCCGCTGCTGCCAAACCCCCATGGCCTGGGGACACCTGGCAGAGTGCGCCACGGTCCAGCAGCGTAGGAAGGCGGGGTCCACGGGGGTCGGTTGCCCCCAGCGGCGCTTTCCAAAAGGGGCGGCAAAGCCTTGGCTCCTTTCCCTTCCCCTCACCTTGCTCCACCACCCGGGTCCGGCGGTGGCGGTGGCGACAGCAGCAGCGGCAAGCGTCTCCGGAAGAGGAGGAGGAGGAGGCTGCAGTCGGGGGCAGCGTGCCTTGCCATGCAGCCCCAGGAGGGTAAGTGAGGGTTTTGTGTTTCGGGTGGGTGGGTGGTTTATGTGTGTGTTGGGTGGGTGGGTGGATTTTTATTAAATTTGTATTTTATTTCTTTATTTATTTTAATTATTTAAGTTATTTACGGGTTTGTGTTGTGGTTGTTTGGGTGGGTGGGTGGGTGGGTTGAGGTGTGTGTGTGTTTGTTTGTTTATTTTAATTCTATTTTATTTATTTATTTATTTATTTATTTATTTATTTATTTATTTATTGGCCCCGCCCACGACGTCATGACGTCATGACGTTGGCTCCCCCCACGATGTCATGATGTCATGACGTTAGCTCCGCCCCGCATATAAAGGGCCCCCAAACAATTTTTATACGGGGCCCCGCCAAGGTAAGCTACGCTTCTGGGGCAACCAAACAATAGAAGTGAGTAAATAATCACTATGGTTCCCCCCTTCTCATATAGAGTTCATTATAGCCTGGCATGACACCAAGACAAGGTGGTTTTTTTCTCAGCCATTTTCCCCTCAGTTTTGCAAGATATGACTTTGTGAACCTAGTATCTTTGTTCCCTCTGTGAAGTAAAGCTCTCACAGATAGCAAGTGCAGAAGAAATGGCTGACAGAAAAGATACAAAGAAATCCACACAGCAAGACTGCCCCTGCTGACATTCTGGACATTTGTACATCTATGAGTTAAAAAAAAACCTTTCGAAATGTGAAAATTTATTTTGATAGCAACAAAACAAAAAACAAAAAACCCCACTATGCAGATGAGGAGAAAATAAAAATATTGGAGGTACTTGTTCTTCATGGGAAGGAGACAAGCTTGGATTCTGGAGCTAATTGATTGATTGAGTGAGTGAGTGAGTGAGTGATTTGATTTATATGCCGCCCTACTTGGTTGCTATCCTGTACACCAGGGGTTTCCAAAGTTTTTCTGTCAGGGACCAGTTCTCACCATTAATGCTCAGCTGTGTAGGCCAGAGGCGTGGCTGCGAGCACTGCTTACATTTTTGGCTAGGGTGGTGGCAGTGGTGGTGCCAATCGTGCCAATTTTCGTGTCTTCTTGTACAGCCTCCACCCCTTCCCATGGTGGCAGGAGGCTTTTCAGAGCATTTTTGCTTCGTTTTGGGATTTTTCCCACTTCACCACTGCATTTTGGCAGTCAAACCATGGTGGTTGGGAATTTCCTAGTTCCATGCTGGGAACCCAGGTGCTGATGTAAGCTCCACCTGGCACCAAAAGTTCCCAACCACCAGAGTTTAGCTGCTGAAACACAGCAGAAGAGTAGCAAAAAAAAAAAAAAAACCAAAATGGAGCGAAAATACTCCAAAAAGCCTCCAGCTGCCCTGGGAAGTGGCAGAGGCTGTGCAAGAAGCTGCAAAAATGGTATGATTGGTGCTGCCACCACCACCACAGTAAGTGACATGCCACTTCTGGTGGTGGTGGTGAGCTTCTGGAGGTGCCCGGGTGGCCACTGTGGGCCATATTAATGAGCTCCAGGGGTCACATTAGGCCTATGGGCCATAGGTTGGGAACCCCTGCTATACACTGTATAGGTATTTCCTCCTGAATCACCTGTTTTAACAGATTTCCTGAGCATTGTGTCTTCTGTCTGCCCAGATTCATTTTTGCTCACTCTTTTTCCATTAGTAGAAATATTTTTCATTTTTAAAGGAAAGGTTAAGGGAAGAAAATGTACCCTGAAGATGTTTTACAATTGATTAGGCTCCTAAATTGACTCCCCATGTACTTGTTCCTAAATTTAGTTCAAGACAATGACTTGCCATAAATTATCATACTTCACAGTACGCAGACAGCAGTGTCAGAATTTGGCACAGGCTGAGAGACTGATGTTCAGGAACCTTTCACAATTCTCTACACCAGCTCTAAAGATAATTTATAGCCATGGTCATTCCCACACCTGCAGGATAAAACAACAGCTGTTATCTCTTCCCTTCCAAGCTATTTACTCCAACACCCATTCTCCAAATGTTTTTACCAGAACAACAATTATGTAAACCTTCTGGTGCATCACATTTGGAACCAGGTGGTTGCTTATGAGAAATCAGGAACTGAAATGGACAAAGCCATGAATAACTGGAGGGAGGGGGTCTATTAGAATTTTATATAATTCCTACATGATGCATTTATAGCACTAGCAATTTCATTTATCTGTGTAATATGAGGACTCTCTGGACAACTCACAAAATCATTAGCATTTTAATACTAACACACTGGATACTCATTTTACAGACCTGAGAAGGCTGGAAGGCTGAGTCAACCAAGAGGCTGTTGGGATCAAACTTATACATTTGGCTACAGTACTGCAGTATTGCAGCTTAATCTCCTGTGTAATTATTAAAATCCAGTGTTATGTCTTGTTGTATCCACTTGCACCTGATTTATGACAATCCTAATAGGATTTAGTAGAGCCACACACATCCAGGGAATTTTTCCAAATGGTGCAGGGATTTGAACCCAGCTCTCTACCACATTGGACCTTAAATTAGACTGGGTCCACTACTGTACTGTAATTGAAATGCACACATGGAGAACTGAAAGAACATTTTAAATTTGAAATCAAATGTTGGGGGAGAGAGGGAATAATGCAGAATGTGATCATAATTTAATGAGTAAACACAGAAAAGAGTTTGTGTATCAGACATGTATGGGTTTGTTCTTCTTCCATATCTAGGTTAGACATGAAACTGTCAAAATGAAATCACCTATTTGGTGAATTCATTCTGTAGTTTCTTTCATCTGACCTAGTGTGAGAAAGAGTAGCTGGCACAACAAGGTTGCCATTGCCCGTGGTATGCCCAGTTGTAGTTAAAAATGCCACAGTCTCTGAGGAGGCTCTTTCTGTGTACCTCTGGGAAGCAGCTGATGAGTAGCCATAGTTAGATAGCTGGGCCTGAACTAGGAACATGCAAGTTCAAAATCTGGCTCAGTTATGAAGCTTACTTGGGTTGCTCAGTGTCTGTCCAAGATCTGGGTTGAATTAAGAATAAAAATCAAGGGAGGGATAGGATGTTTTTATGTCTTCTTCTTTTGTGTCCTGATCAAACTCTGCAGTCAAAAATGTTGCCCTACAGTAAAAAATGAGACGTGGATATCTCACATTATTTTCCTTACTGTGTGAGTACACAAGACAGAATTCATTTATCTGGACCTATCTCTGCCAACATTTTACTTGCATAGCAACAAACTAATTGTGGGAGCTAGTGACTCCCATTTCATGGGGATGTGAATCCACTCCAGGTTTTACCTGAATTTTACATGAACAATAACAGCAACAAAAACTTAGCAAAAACCAAATTCCCTATATAGATTTAGTGCATGGAATTTTTTTTAAAGTTCAGGCTACAGCTTGGAGTGGATTCATTACTGTTGCAAAATTACTGTAGCCACCCTGAGTCGGTTGCACCGAGTAGGGCGGCATATAAATAAAAAAATAAACAATAAACAATAATACCCCGGATAACGTTATGACTTGGTTCCACATGTCGTGACGTTATCCGATTTTTAGCGTTGTCCGATGCATGCATCGAACAACGCTAAAAAAAAAAGCCCTGACTTCAGGGACAAACTGCTTTAAAGGCAGGCAGGGAAAGAAAGAGACCTCCCTCCCTTTAAAGCCACCCCCATGCCTCTGTGACTGCAGTAGGGTCGGGGAAAGGTGGGTGCTTTTCCCCGACCCTACTGCAGTCGCAGAGACTGCTGCGCGTGGGGGGTGGATTGGGTAGTTCTACCCAAACCACCCCACACCCGCAGACCATTGCATCGGATAACACTAAGAATCATTACCCAGAATCATTATCCGATGCAATTTTTTCCCAAAAAACTTGCATCATTATCCGATTCTAGCGTTATCCGATGCAATCGTTATCCGGGGTATTACTGTATATGAAAGCATGGAAAGTGATGTGTAAATGTGTACATTACATTATATTGCTTTATTACATTTACCATTTTAATATAATTTATTGTACTGAAAAGAAACTGGACAAAGTGTAATGAGAGTAAAAAGAAATGGCTAAGAAAATAGATTTAAATCCTGATTTTATTACAGGGTGGGGGCATGGAGTTGAAAAGATATTTTCTTTTGTGTGTCCATGCACAAGGAATGAAATGTGCCATTCCTTTTTGCTTTTTCATGTATCAGGAAAGAATTGGATAAAGAAAAAAACAGAGGTTCCTGTCTACTTCCTCCAAACCGCAGGGGGTACTAATAGACATCCCATTTCAAAAAGGCCTTTGATTAAAGCTTCCTTCCCTAGAGAACTGGCTGAGGAAAAACAATAGAATTGTGCTGCTGTAGGACCTTTCAAAACATAACAGTAATTCAAGAAGTGCGGTTCTTAAAAGCAAGTGAGGTGGAGATGGAAAGAACTGAAATCTTTGTTGTCAGATCTAAGGTTTGGGCCTTGCTATTTCTCCCTTTTTGTAAAATCTCAAATTATTTTTATTCTGAATATGAAGAAAATGGCTAACTTGGGTCAGGTATTTAGCAAAATAAAGCAATCACACGTATGTACCACCCCCCATAGCACTTAGTGCACTCTCCGGGCAGTTCACAATTTAATTAGCATTTTGTCCCAGTCATGCTAATTAGCATGATTGGGACAAAATGGAAGGCTGAGTCAACCTTGAACAGTGGTTAGGACTGAACTCACAACCTTTTGGTTGCAGTACAGCAGCTCTCCTGGTGGCTTATTGGTTAAAGTGCTGAGCAGGAGACTGGAAGGTCAGGTTTCAATACCTGAGAGCTGCACATTGAGACATGAAAGGAGCCTCATTCAGGTGCTCCCTAAAATCCTTTCAACTCAGAGTAATCTTTGACATGAAATTATTATTAGCACTGCACCACCAGTTATTTACCAAACAGGAACAAAGTTCTCACTTATCTTTATAATTTATTTGCGACATCTACCTCTTATTTTGCCAGGTTTGCCCAGTTCTAGATTCCCTAGTCCAAGGGCCCGGCAAACTTGGCTCTCCAGGTGTTATTGGACTTTAGTGGCCAGAAGCCCAAGTCAGTACACCTGCTGATCAGGGCTTCTGGAAATTGAAGTCCAAGAACATTTAGAGAGGCAAGTTTGCTGACTCCTCCCCTAGTCTATCCAAAGCCACTAAGAAAGGCTGAAATCCTGTTTATTTATTTTATTTATTTATTTATTCAGATTTATATTGCCGCCCACTCACCGAGGCGACTCAGGGCAGCTTACAGTCAAAGCTTGACTATAATGAGTTATAACTAGAATTGGGCCATTTGAAACAAAGGTGTTTATGGAAGACATGTCTCCTCAAATTTCTATCATGAACAGTGGTTAACTTGCAGTACTGCAGCCAAAACTCTGCTCAGAACTAGAGTTCCGTCCTGATGGGTTTAAGGTTGACTCAGCTTTCTATCCTTCTGAAGTCATTAAATGAATACCAAACTTGTTGGGAGCAAAATGAACTGGCCAGAAAGTGCTCTAAGCACTATGGGGTAGTATACAGGTACACTAGTACATCGGATAATGATGAGACTTGGTTCCACAAGTCTCATCGTTATCCGGTTTTTTGTGATCGCACAACGTTTAAAAAAGCCCTGTTTCCCTGGAGGCTGCAGCAAGCCTGAATGACGGGATTTGAATCCTGACGTTTTGGCTTGCTGCAGCCTCCAGGGAGGTGGGGGAACTTTGGAAACACCTTGGATCGGGTCTTCCGACCTCCCTGGAGCCGGCAGGGGGGGTCAGGGAGCCTGAAATGGGTAAAAAATGGACTTTTTAAAACCCATTTCGGGCTCTCTGACCTCCCTGCTGGCTTTGGGGAGATCAGAGGACCCAATCTAAGCTTTTTCTGGGCTCCCCTGACGTTCCCGGCCAGTGCAAAAAGCCAAAACATCAGGGTTCGAACCCTGACATTTTGGCTTGCTCCAGGGAGATCAGAGCACCCAATCTACAGCTGTAGGGTGGCTGGGGAAGCTGACAGGGACTCCCAGTCGGCTTCCCTAGCCACCCGCCCATGCCTCCACAGCTTGGGGTGGCTGGGGAAGCCGACGGGGGAGCCCCCCATCAGCTTTCCAGCCACCCCATCCCTGCCTCCACAGCTGCAGGGTGGCTGGGAAGCTGAACAGTGAACCCCATTCAGCTTTCCAGCCACCCTGCTGCTACGAAATGACTGCATCGGATAACACTAACAGATCGTTATCCGATGCAAAATGTCTTTGGAAATTTTGCATCGTTATCCGATTTTAGCGTTATCCAATGCAGTCGTTATCCGAGGTATTACTGTATAAGTGTTATTGCTATTGATTTAATGGGCTTACTCTATTGAAATTAACTATGCTAATCAGCAGGATTTTAGCTACCTTCGTCATAGGTCTGGGACTTTCCACTGGCAATGCAACTTATTCAGTGTATTTTGTGTGCATATTTTATGGAGGAAAACCAAACACAAGTGGAAATTAGCAACTGTGTTGTCTTCAGAAGCTGCAGCATCCATTTTTCCAACCAAATGGGGAGAAGAGAATTTGACCATTGCTCAGAACATTTCTGAGGCTGACACCTCACCCACTCACACCCAGTGACTTTGCTTCACTGTTTCTGTGACTATTCACAGCTATAGTTACTGGCAATGTCTTGTTCTGCTGAGAAATGTCTGGATTGCCTGGGCCAGCCAAGGAGCACTTTTCTGTTTTCTTGTGTTGTGTGTCATTACTGCAACAGAAGTGTTACTATTACAAGTCTCCTAGCAACTGGACAACTTCCAAAAACACAAAATGGGAAAGAGGAAGAATACAGAGAAAAACCATATTCTTTGAATATCTCGTATTTCAGCTGTATGCTTTTAATGCAGTACAAGGAGAAGCATTACAAGTTCTGTGTTGCCAAGACAACTGGCCTACTCCTTCTGGTTTCCTAGTACAGGTATTGGTCTCTGTGCAGAAAGAAAGGGAAGTTTCATCTGGTTTCCCAGATGACTCTGACCAATACCTTGTATTCTATAAACCTTCAGTTTTAGCTCACCTTTAGTGAAATGTCATCTCAGCCCAAGTTTCATTGTTGCTTCTAAAACATGTCTTTCAACAAATTTCAGATCATTAGACAATGGAATGCCAAGATGTATTAATAAAATTTCCAAGCTGCCAACAAAGGAAGAGGAAAAGGCTATAAATGAGGGTTGGTCTTTCTTTCTTTGTTCTGTAGGATGCATGAGAGGAAATTCTGCCATTTCAGAAGGCCCCCACACTATTGGAGCCCCCACAAGCTCAAAATATATTTTAATTTCTTGACCACTAGATGATACAAAGGGGCATTTTCAACCCAACACCCCCCCCCCCACTTTAGTGTAGAAAATAGAAGTGAGGTTGTAGGGATGGAAAGACCTACAAAGTTCAGGGATGGTGTATATATTACCTCTGCAAATTGCCTTATTGAAGAGATTGTGAAGGAATAGAGTCCACTTTTAAGTAGCAGCTATCCCTCTCTTCCATTGTAGGTGTGATCCAGTTCCCATATCTGGGGGTGTTGGGGAGGTGGGCATATCTATTGGATTTCTTCCATTCTCTGTTTTGTGCGACTCCTTTGCTCTTCCCTTCTGTCTTGATCTTTCTTCCATCTGACACTCTGTCTCAATGATCCTCACCTGGCAGTCACACCTTCTGTCAAGTTTAATATAAGCTCAGAGTGCTTTAACTTCACTGACTGTGGGAGCCAGATGGTCCCCCACTGTGTTCCTCTGATTTCTTTCTCTCTCTGCAGCCACTTGTCACAGCATCACTTCACCTGTTTGATTAATGTTTGCTCTTTGGAATGCAGTCCTCATTTCCTTCATGACTATGATGTGAGTTATAGTGTAGTCTTCCTCCTCATCTTCCTCCACTTACACCATCAGTATGACTACTTCCACCCGGCTTGAATCTATCAGTGTCCCATTTATTTCAGAGCTTGATGACTAGAAGGTCAGCAGATCAGCAGGTCGAGGCCTGAGTGCTTTGTGATGGAGTGAGCTCCTATCATCTGTCCCAGCTACTGCCAACCTAGCAATTTGAAAGCAAAAATTGCAAGTAGATAAATAGGTACTGCTTCAACGAGAAAAGTACTGTAAATACTCGGGTATAAACCGACCTGAATATAAGTCTGAATATAAGTGGCATTTAAGTTGAAAAATAAAATGAAATGAATGAAATAAGCCAAGGTACCTAATTTTGACCTGAAAACCCAGGAAAATAGATTGACCAGAATACAAGCCGAGAGTAGGAAATGCAGGAGCTGCTAGTGAGTTTAAATAATTAAGATACATGAAAATACAGTAAAATTAATTAATTTAGTGCATTTTTATTACTTTATTTGCACCACCCAACAGTGCTGCTGCTGCAGGGGAAGTGGGTGGGCAAGTCAGTTGCACTGAGGCAGGAAGTGTTGTTCTAGCCTAGTCTCTTGCTCCCCCTGCAAGAAAGAAACGTGGCTTTTCCTGTCCATTTTGACCAGAGCAGGAACAAAGACACGAAGGTAAGTGAAATCCTTTCTTTTTCCACACCAATTTGGAAGGGGGATGCAATTGCATTGTAAAGCTTCTTTCTCCAGCTGCGGTTTTCCACAGGAATGAATTGAAAATAAACTTCAGAATAGAAGAAATTAATTTACAATGTATTCTTATGGAAAATTGTTATTTGCGCCCTCTTGTGGCCAGTTGTGGTAATTTTGCCTCAGCTGTTTTGCCGCAGAAGTGCCAAAGCTTAAACTGTTGAATTACTCAAAAAACATATTTTAGACCCTCATGGTTGTTGACCCATGTATAAGCTGAGTCCCCTTTTTGGACTTCATTTTTGGGACTAAAAAACTTGGCTTATACTCGAGTATATATGGTAACAATATTCCATTTGATTCAGCAGCTAGTCATGCATGCCCCATGATCATGGAAATGTGTGCAGATGCAGGCAGTGCTGGTTCTTTGGCTGTAAAAGGAGATGAGCACCACCCCCTAGAGTCAGAAATGACTGCCTTACAAGCAAGGGATATTTTTACCTTTAAGATATCCATAAGGTAGGTAGACTCCTAGAATTGAGAAGTATGGTATTTGTAAACCAGATTTTGGTCTATCAGGAGGATTGACACACACACTACCTACTCTGTGGGCATGGTCTGGTGGGCGTGGCCAGGGGGAAAGCCCTGAGTTGCACGCATATTAGGACTACTTTATTTCAAAACTTGGATGGGCAGGGCCAGCCAGAATTTCAGCTACCAGTTCTGGCAAACTGGTGCAAACCAGCTCATGCCCACCACTGAATACATCTATTGAAATTGACAAGCTTGAGAAATAAGTCACGCCTCTAAGCATTAATAAGTTTAGATTCTCAGCTCTCCCGAGGAACTCAGATTTTGGGGTTAGGTTTTGTTTTATTTTCACAATGATATTCTTCTTTTGTTCCCTCTTCTTCCACTAACACTATTTATTACCAAAGCAGTTTCTCTTTTGAGGTTGTGAATTACCAATTAAATATGATCCCTTGAAGTAATCTTCAGTTTCTCATCTTTGTTACTAATTCAAATTCAAACATAGCATTAAGGAAGAAAATAAATGGTCTGGGTGATTTCTTTAAAAAAAATCTTATTATTTATTCTGCAACTGCACACTAAATCACACAGATGAAGGAACAATTAGACAGCCTGTCTTTCAATTACAATCTGAATTTCATGTAAGCAAACATATTAAATCTAAGAAAGCTAATCCTGTCTGGGTAGAAGTGAACAAATAACAGTAGGAATTGGAATAAATTAATTTTCTTTTTTAAAAAATTGGCAAGTTCCCCAAGCAGTTATAGACCAACAAAAGTTTGTAGATAAAAATCGTTTCTTATTTAAATGTTTGTTTACAGATTTCAATTGCCGTATTTGCTGGTTTATAAGATGTCCTTCCCTCCTTTAAATATGGCCAAAAAACAGAGTGTGTCTTATAAACTGGTCTCAGCCTTCCCGTCCCCCCCCCCCACTGATGCGGTTCGGCAGCCAAGGGCACTACCGCAAAGCCCAATTCCTGCCTTTGTCAATGCATGATCACGATGGACACCAGTTGGTTGTCAGGGCATGTGAGAGAGCTTCTCTCATAGCCCGATCCCTGCCACATGTGTGCACAATGGTTGGGGGTCAGAGTTTGTGAGAATCAGGAGCCTGAGCCAAGGAAGGGTTGTCTTCCCCCTCGCCTTACCTGTGGTGTCTCTGTTGCCATGGTTTTGGCCAGCCACCTTTGCAGTTTCTGCTTTGGCCCCTCTCACCAGGCTCTGCCCTGCGCCACTGCTAATGTGCTTCAGACTTTCACCCACAGAGCAGGGTGGAGTCAAGCATGAGGAGTCAAAGTGGAAAGTGCTGAGGTGGCTGGCCCTTTGAGTTATGGAACTTCCCGCCTCCCCTCCCTGCCTGGCAGCAAAGCCACTGAGGAAGAGGTGGAGGGAGGAAGCACAGCCACTATGGCTGCCACCTCTGCCACCAGTTTCCCATAAAGCAGAGCTTTCTCAGCACCTGGCCTTGCCAAGGAAGCACACCGGGAGGCAGGCACCATGGCCTCCACTTCCCTCAGGCCAAAAGCAGGAGCCCCAGCAGGCATCCAGGAGTGACCAACTTCCTCCTCCATCCCTTGTCCTGTCCTCCCATTGTCTTCATCACCTCTGGCCGAGCTTGGGCAAAACCACAGCAATGGAGATCTCACAGATAAGGTGAGGGGGAGGACAGCCCTTCCTTGGCTCAGGCACCTGGCGTTAGGAGCCAAAGTGGAAACTGCCATGGTGAGTTCTATGTAGAGGCACACAAATTGGTGCACCAGCTCAGTCCTGTATAGCCCAGTCTCTGCCACAGGGTGTGGCATGTGAAAGAGCTTCTCTCATAGTCCAATCCCTGCCACACGTGTGCACACTAGGCAGGGGTCGGGGTGCTTTTTGTCCCTGCCTCCTGATGGCCAGTGGTAGGATCAGCTGGGATTGGCTGAGCAAGAGGCTTCCAAAGGAGCTCTCTTGACCAACCAATCCTGCCTTCTGGAGTTAAAATATATAAAATTATTTTTCACTTTAAAATGTGTCTAAAAAATGGGTGCGTCTCATCATCCAGAGCATCTTATGAGCCAGAAAATATGGTATTTAGGAATTAAAAAACTACACCATATCAAATGTTGGCTGAAACTGTATTGCTGAACATAGTAAGTAACAACTAGAGAAGGCCCATTGAATATTCAGTGGGGCATTGGTAAGTCAATTCCTCTGTTCCATTTGTTCAATGATCCTACTCTACTTGTGGCATTCTATGCTTGTGGGCAGGGAGGCACCCTGGGCGGCACTTTTTTTTTTGGTGGCAATATTTTACAATAAATAGGACTTTGCTGCCACCCCTGGACTTCCTAGCAGCCAGGGCGAAGAGGCCACTGTGGGGACGGGCGCCAGGACCCTCCACCACTGCCGGTGCCCTGGGCCCTGCCCAGGGAACGGCAAATTTGACCTATACCCCAGGTGACTGAAACCCACGCTATGATACTAGGCATTCTATGCTTAGCAACATAATTTCAACCATTCTATTGTTTGTATGTGTGTTGCTTGATATTGTATGTTTTGTTATAGTCAAATTTACAGTATCCAGGTTATTCTGTAGCAGAAACTTAACCATCTTGTGTACATATTAAGAGTCACTGTCACCCCCTCCTACCTCCACCTTGCCTTTAGGCCAATGGTGCCCAACGTGGGGCACACACACCACAGGGGAGTTTCAATTCCCAGAAGCCTAAGTCAGTACATTGGCTGATCAGTGCTTTGGGAAATTGACTTAGGCTTCTGGAAATTGAAGTCTAAAAAAACAAAGTCTGCACAGTATACCTCATCCAAACATGATGGTCACATTTAGGATGTATCAATCCCTGAAATACAGTGGTATCTCGCTTAAAGAGCATAATGCGTTCAAAGGGATTCCTCTTTAAGCAAGTTTGCTATTTAAGTGAAACACCATTGCAAGTGACCAATTGTGACTTCTGGGGGGGATTGTGAACCCCAATTAAGCTGTTAAGTGAGTTTTTGGTTGGTTTTAGTTGTTAACCGAGGCAACCATTCAGAGAAAATTCTGCTCTTTAAGTGAGTTAGTCTCTAAGCGAGGCACTCTTTATGTGATGTTTTACTGTATTTCCTTTTCCAATATGGTTACAGTTCCTTTTTCATTTTTATTTATTTATTCAAATTTCTATTCCACCCTACTTGCCAGGGAGACTCAGGGTGGATTACAAAACACATAATATAAAAACACAAATTTAAATACAATTTTAAAAATCTAAAAACAATTTAAAACTACTCTTCCTTCATAAAATAGAGAAAGGGTGGCTATAAGATATTAAATAAGCCAGTGGGTTGTTGTTGTTGGTGGTGGTGGTGGTGGTGGTGAATAAATCATCACTACCCCACACTTGTCCGATCAGCCAGGTCTTCACACCCTTCCTAAAGGCCAGTAGCTCCGTATGGAGATGCAGCTCTAGGGGCAGGTGGTTCCAAAGGGCCAGAGCGGACACAGAGAAGGCCCTCCATCTTGTGCCAGAAAGGAGAGCCTCTCTAGCCGATGGAACCACTAGGGAGCGTCTCTGGTCTGCTCTGGTGGGACGGACAGATAACCTTGAGGAGATGTGGTCTCTTAAGTATCCTGGCCCATTACCATATAAGCCTTTAAATGTAATAACCAGCACCTTCAATTGCACCCGGAGACAAACTGGTAACCAGTGCAGCTCCCGGAGCAGTGGGGATGCAAGGGAATAATGCCAACACTCCAACACCAGCTGGGTAGCTGTATTCTGAACCAGCTGCAGTCGCCGTATGGTCATCAAGGGCAGTTCCATGTAGAGCACATTGCAATAATCCAATCTGGAGGTGACCAGAGCATGTGTGATCATGTGTAAGGAGTCCCTGTCGAGGAGCGGGCACAATTGGCGTATTACATGAAGCTGTGCAAAAATCCTCCTAGCCATGACTGCTACCTGCTCTTCGAGCAGGATTTGTGAGTCCAGGAGGAGCCCCAAATTGCGTACCGGGTCTGTTTGGGGCAAACTAGCCCCATCCAGAACCAAAGATAGTAACTCCTTAGTTAACACGGGACTCCTGACCCATAGCCACTCAGTCTTGCCAGGATACAGTTGTAACCCATTGTCCCCCATTCAGACCCCTCCAGACTGCATCACCAGGGTTCCCATGGGCCAAGATGTACAGCTGAGTACCATCTGCGTACTGGTGGTACTTAACCCCATGGGAACAGATGACCTCACCCAGGGGCTTCATGTGGATATTAAATAGGAGAGGCGAGAGCACCAAGCCATCAGGCACCCCATAATGGAGGGGCCTCGGGCTGGACCTCTCACCCTCCAACCACACCGACTAGGTCCGGCCAATCAGAAAAGAGGCAAGCCAGGACCACACAGTGCCCTGGGTCCCCAATCCTTGGAGCCACCCCAGAAGGATATTGTAGTCGATAGTATCGAAGGCCGCTGAGAGATCAAGAAGTGCCAGGATGGTCGGATGGCCAACGTTCCGCTCACACCAGAGATCATTCACCACCGCAACCAATTCAGATTTTCTCTGTCAGATAATCTGCAAAAGCCTCAGCAGACCCCTGCCACCCAGGGCCAGCACCCTCCCTCCCAAGGGTCACCCGAAACAGGGGCGTTATCCACAGAGGCAATAAGAGAGGTGGAAAATTTATGTTTCACCTCCCCCATCACCACTAGGTAGGCTTTAATAGCAGCTCTAATCAGTGTTTGATCTGACTCACTCCAAGTCCTCACCCAGCGGCACTCTCAACATCTCTTAGCCCATTTAAGCTCCCTCAGTTCTTCTGTGAACCAAGAGGCAGGTTGTTGTCCACCAGCATGGAGAGGCCGTAGTGGCATGATCACGTTCAAGGCCACCGTCGCCCTCTCATTCCAGAGATCGACAAGAGCCTCAGGAAAGTCTTGTAGCTCATCCAGAGGAATACACCCCGTTCCCTCTGGAATCCATCCAGATCCATCAGTCACCGGGGGCAGGCCATTTTAATTGGCCCAGCCTCCCTGCAGTGACAGCACATTCCCAGGAAGTCCAGAGCCACCAGATAGTGATCTGACCATGACACAGGTGTTATGTCTAGATGCTGTAATTTCAGATCACTCTGTCACCACTCCAAGAAAACTAAGTCTGGGGTATGGCCACTGCTCCTAGTTGGGCCCTGAATTACTTGAGTCAGGCCCACAGCTGCCATGGAAGCCATGAACTCCCATGCCACCTCGGAGCCAGTCCCCAATGAAGGCAAATTGAGGTTTTCCAAGACCATAAGTCTGGGGAACTCCAACGGCAACATGGTGACGGCCTCAAGGAGCTCAGTGCACTGATGGACTTTATTGCTACGAGTTGTTTCACTTTAGTCTGGCAGCTTTTGAGTCTTTGGTTTGTTCCTTAAACTCTGATGAAATAGAGTTATATTCCATCCACCACCACAATTTCTCTGGATAAAAAGACCAATTCAATGTACAATTGGAACATCATAATTTCCTGTGACTCAAGATCTTCTATTTTTCATCACCCATTGGGGAAAAGCTGGATTTGAGCCTCTGAGAACATTTCCCTCTATTTGTTGTTGTTCATTTGCACAGTCGGGTCCAACATTTCCATCCAATTCTTAATATTTTCCAATCTACCTTTTTTCCAAGCATTTCTTGTTGAAGCCTTGATTCTCAAGGCTTGTTCTGAATCTCTTGTGTCATGAAGAAGGTCTCCATAAGACTCTCTTTTTATCTTAGCATCTGCTTTTGATTTTCATGGAAGTCCTCATGTCAGCAACTCTCCAGAGCTGCTCCAGCGTGTAGAAGTCACACTCTCCTTCTGTTCTCTCGTTCTTCAAGGATTTTCATCGCCAAAGTGAGCAAACCTTTTTAATATTCCAAAGAGAGTCCTTTGATATGCTGATTAGCCTTTCAAAAACTGCTTTTGGCTGAGAAATAGAAACACATGCAACATCCAGTATTGAAAAACACCTTACCCTAACTTTTCTGCCTGTTCCTAAACCAGCGTACAATCTACAAAGCAAGCTACAGTATTTATTTCTTCTTTTTATTTTTTTTATATTTTATCATTCCTTGGTTAACCTTCCCCAAACAGAATCACCTATTTTGCCACATGTCACACTTGGAAACCGTATGTTTTTGGAGCTGTCCAGGGCATGCTGGGAACTTTAGTCTCCAAAAACTAACATTCCTGGATCCTGCTGATAAATTTTGGAAGTAGCTTCTCAACATGTTTAAAATGTCATTTTGCAAACTTCTCCTCCAGAGTTGTAACTGACAATTTTAGAAGCTGGGGCTTCAGTAGCCTACTTATTAAGTCTGGCTTATGGAAGATTGGCCTGTTTAGGGAGCAGACAATGGAATGAGAAGAACTGCTCGTTGTAGCTGACAGAGCGTTTAACAGCAGATTTGCCCCTGCCACACCCTTCTCTTCTGTGTTGGTGATTAGCAGCTTGGGTGCCCAAAGAAAAACAAAGGCCAACAGTTCTTGTGAGGCAACTGAAAGAACTTTTACTCACGAGGTGAGGTGCAGGCAAAACTATTTACATTGGTGACAAAATAACAAGCTTATCTTCAGCAAACAAGGAAAACATATATACAAGAAGGTCACAGTTCTTAGAGAGTTCCCAGCTCTCTCTCTTTCGCTTACCTAGTAAGCTTTACCACAGAGTCCTTGTTGGTTTCTGGCAGATGCTTCCAAACCTTGGAATGAACAGCTGTTAGGCAAGTTCTTGGTAGAAGCAATGCTCCAGGAAAACACACCAAAAATCCAAGTTACTTGTATCCACTGACACAAGCAGGTACTACCACGATGTGGCAAGGGTCCCAAAAGTCACTGGCCCATAGGGTTACCTCCAGCACGATGACCACTCCAGTAAGACGAGGCAAGGAAAGACAAAAGGCAAAAAGGAGGAAAAGGAGCAACTCAGCTTTTGGGTTTGCCTCTTCTTATACACAAGAAGGCTTCCTCGTTAGCAGCTGAACCTGAGCAGCTGGCCACTGTTCTGGAATAGTCCTTAAAGGTATAGTCCACCATTTGTCCATGGTGCAATATGTGCCACACCCAGGCACTGTAACTAACAGTAGCCATGTTAGTGGGACAGTGTTTAAACAGCTGCAGGGGAGGAGACTGAAACCAAAAGGTTGTGAGTTTGATCCTGACCAGGGATCCAGGTTGATTCAGCCTTCCATCTTTTTTTAATTTTATTTTTTAATTAAATTTTCAAATAAAAATACAAATAAAACACTTCATACAATAACAATATAATCGAACTAATAATGAAACAAAACAATAAAAGAAGACAATACATGAAATAAAGAAAACAAAACATATAATAGTATCCACATTTATACTCTGTTACTTTCTAATTACACTATTCCACAGCATACACTATTAATCACTTTTTCAAAACCCTCATTACTCAGAGTAATATCTAATGGTCAATATACATCACAGTGATATATACAATGCCCAGAAGGTTGCGGTATATCATGGCAATCTTTCATTATTTCCAAAAACTCATTTGATCTGGTACTAGTTTTACTCCTCTATTCCTACTCAATATAGTCTCCACAAATAATCACCAAACTTTCCAAAATCTGTTTTCTTGAACTATGTCTTTTTAATGTTTAATTCTCATGTTAACTTATCACTTAAAGCAAGTTCCCAGATTTCTTTATACCAGTCTTCAATTTTTAAAGCATCATTTTTCAAAATTCTCGCAATATATTGTCTGCCTGATGTTAGCATTATAGATATTAACTCTTTTTATCTTCATCCATTTTATATCATCCATTTTACATCAGTCAATAAGACTGTACTTGACCCCAGCTCAAGTCGCATCCCCATAATTTATGAAATTACATCCTCTATTTCCCCCAAAAAAGCTTTTACCACATTACAGCTCCAACACAGATGTTCATATGTTCCCATTATTTGCTTGCATCTCCAACACAGATTACTTATATTTTTATCTATCTGATGTAACCTAACCGCGGTCAAGTACCATCTCCATAACAATTTATAATTGTGTTCCTTTACTCTAACAGACATAGTTCTCATAATTCTTCTCTTCCACTCCCCCCCCACGTTAGTTCAGTAATTTTAACATTCAAATCTTGTTCCAAAATATTTTTAGTATTTCTTTATTTCTACCTTCTTTATTTAAAATCTTATAAATTTTACTCACCAAACCCTTAATTCCCACTTTTCCCTTTCTTATCTTTAATATCAATTCTTCAAATTCCATTTCCCCCTTTTTCAAACTGGTTTCACTTAAGTATTTGTTGTTGTTCAGTCGCACAGTCGATTCCGACTAGTACCATTCCATTTATTTGCTAAAATAGTTTGAAACCAGTTCAGTTTCATTTGTGTAAATATCTCCAACTTTTTTCCTTTATCTTTACAAACCCAAATCCAGTCTTTCAACATGATCACACCATTTCTAATAAAAACTTCCTTCACCCTACTATCTATTTTTATAGAAAAAGTCTTAATATCTTCCATTTTTATAATTGGAGATGTATCTGGAGCTAACTCCTTCTTCACCTTCTTCCAGACATCCAATATTACCTTTACCATTTTATTATTAATAACCATTTTCTTTATGTCTCTATCTAAAAATATTGATTTACCGACTTGGGACAACTGTCTCATCTCTATTTCCTCCCAAATTACCTCCTCTTTCATTAGAATCTTCACTACATTCTTTATTTGAAAAGCTCTGTAATAACTCTTGACATTTGGTAACCCTAAACCCCCCTCTTTCTGGGATAAATACCACAAGTTTATCAGTAATCTTGATCTATGTCCTCCATTACAATAGGTATTTAATAAATTTTGATATACTTTAATTTCCTTATCCTTAAATTGGATTGGCTGGGCATCAAATAAAAAATTTAATCTCGCTAATAACATCATTTTACATAGTGCAACTCTGCCAAACCAAGACACATTCATCTTTTTATATTGTTGTATTTTATCTTTAATCTCCTTTTTTATTTATCATAGTTTAAACTCTTAAGATCATCCAATTTACCTGAGATATTTATCCCCAAATATTTCAAACTGTCTCTAACCTGTATTTTATATTTCTCTTTTATTTTGTCTATTGTTCTTTATCTACATTACATAATATCATCTCCAATTTATCCCAATTAACTCTTAAACCTGTAATTTCCTCAAATTCTTTTAAATGCATTTGTATCCTTTCTAAAGTCTTCATAGGGCATTTCAGTGTACAAACTTATCTTATTATTTTCTATTCCCACTATATTTTTGTCCTCTCTTATGGCACTTGCTAACAATTCTGTGACTACTACAAATAATATTGGAGATAATGGACAGCCCTGCCTCGTCCCTGCTTCCAACTTTATCTCCTCTGTATAACCTTCATTTACCTGACCTTCACAGCACCATATTGGTATAGTTGCTCAATCGTACTTCTAAACTTGTTCCCAAACCCATACAACTTAATCATCTCATTAATTGTTTCCCATTGGAGTGAATCAAATGCCTTGACAATATCTAGTGATAAAAATCCAACTTTTTCTTTGGTTTGTCCTATAATATCTATTAAATCCAAAACTCTCCTTGTCAGATCCACCATATTTCTCCCTTTCAAGAAGAGCCGTCCATCCTTCTGAGGTCAGTAAAATCAGTACCCAGCATGGTGGGGACAAAATGATAAATAACTTGTGAACTACCCAGAGAGTGTTGTAAGAGCTATTTACAAGCAGTTTTGCACACATAACATGGAGATCCTTAAGTTTTAAGATCCATCACTAAACTTGGAGGGTGGTATATTCTTTCTTCTGCTTTCCTGAAGCATGCTTGCACATCTAAAAGTGGGTGGAAAAACCCTTATAGCTGATTTTTCTTGGGAGAGATGGAAATAAATTTCCATTCCCCTAGGTCCTGACCAGGCAAGCCCTGACCCACAGCAATATTTCATGTGGCCCATCACCACCCTCACTGCTATCAGACACGGATGCATTTTCAACAGCTGTAAAATGCACCCACGCCTCCTGTAAACGCTGCCATAAATTCACCCCGGCTGTTGTAAATGTGTTTACAACAGACATGGACAATTTTTTTGGGCAGTGTTTATGGTGGAAGGAACCATGTGACCAACCTGCTCAGTTGTCTAGGGGAATGGTCTGGCCTACAACATGAAAAGGTTGGGAACTCCAGTGCTAGGTGATGATTGCTATGAGAATGCTGGAGTTAGGACTCAGACTATCTATTATGATGTTTTCATTTTGAATGCCATCCTGTTAATTTGGTCTCTCCCTAGGACAGTGATGGTGAACCTTTTAGAGACTAAATGCCCAAACAGAGGGGCAGGGCAAACTTTCTGCTGGGGGGGGGGAGGAATTGCTCCCATTGGGCTGCTGTGCAGAGGGGTGGGACAAACTCTTTGCTGGGGGAGGGAGAAAACACTCCCATTGGGCTGCTTGGCAGAGGGGCAGGATAAACTCTGTGTTGAGGTGACAGCACATGTGCTGACAGAGAGGAGTCTACATGCCCCTTCTGGCACCCATGTCATAGGTTCACCACAATTGCCCTGGGCCATATTTCCCCCTTTTAATTTATACATCTCTTTTGTGTTTGACAGAATTTTTAAAAATCCAAAGCATACTAGGGATTTAACGCTCAGACAGTGTCAGTTTATTCAAAGTCTTTTATACATTCATGGATCTGAGTCTGTAATTACCTCTCACAAGCAAAACAGAGAACTTGCATATTGTACTGACTGTCTTCCCTTTCCTTTCAAGCTGAATATAAGTGCAGATGTCTCTCTCTCTCTCTCTCTTTTTGGCAACTCTGTTATTAATAGAGTCTTTACAAAGCAAGCCTCTTTGCGTGATGCAAAATTAATTAGGAAAGGGTGTTTAAATTTATAAACATGCAATTACAGTTAAACAAATAAGAAGTTGGGACTTTTGCATCATTCCCACCAGGTTTTGAGCTCTTGCTTCGGGGGACATGAGTAAAAAGCTTTGCCTGGCTGGCCCCGCTTAGGAAAAGAAATGTGTGTATCTCTGATGGGAATTGCAAATCTGATAAACCATATTGCAAGAGTTTATTCCAATTAAGGACTGTAAAAGTGATTTGCAAGATTGTGTGGTTAGTGTATTTATTTATATTTATATTTATTTATATTAAATATATATATATAAAGTTTTATCTAATCATTGCTACCAGAGGGGGAACAAATTTTTTGGGGTGACTAGCAACACTTGGGCTAGAACCCCACATTTCAGATAATTCATAGTTATGATGGTGGGTTATCTGCAATCCAGAATGAGACTGCTTCTGTCCCATACATCTTTTAATGATACAAAAATGGTACTTATGGCTGCCCCATCCCTAGGCAAGAATAATACTAGCAGGTGCATGATGGAAGGCCTCCCATCCTTAGCCACTTAGCAATATTGTTTTCATCTGAGGAGTCAGCTTCAGTGTTGTTTTCATGGCAATGTTTGCAGAACTCCTGTCCTTTCTCCTCTGTAGAGCTTGTTTATCCAGCAGATGGCTGGATGGCAGGGGGAAGATGTTGACTGTAGTAGTGAAGGCAGGGGTTCCCTTGACCATCAAATATACCACCAACCCATGCCCCTGTCCCTGCCACAATGATCCCTGGCCACCACTTTTCAGCTGCCTGTTAGACAAACAAGTCTTGCAGAAGACAAAAGGCTCTCTTCCCTTGCTCAAACATTCATGTTGTTGTTGTTCAGTCGCACAGTCATGTCTGACCCTTTGCGACCCCATAGACCATTACCCTTGCCCAAAAGCCAGTCATGTCCAACTCTAGGGTTCAGTGCTTGTCTTTGTTTACAGCCAGATAGCCAGCACTTTCTGTGCCTGCAGATGTTTCCATGGACTGTGACCGTCATGACTAAACACCAGAGTGCAGGGAACACTGTTTACCTTCCCACCAAAATGGTACCTATTTATCTACTTGAAATTTCTTGCTTTTGTACTGCTAGGTTGGGAGGACCTGGGACAGAGATGGGAGCTCACTCTGTCATACAGCACTTAGGTCTCAAACTGCTGACCTGCCGGCCTTCCAGTCATCAAGTTCAGTGTCTTAACCACTAAGCCCCTGCAGTCACTTGGCTGCAACCCCCAAATCTACATACAGTACTCAAGGTCAATAGAACTGATTTTGGCTATCCAGCAGAAAATTGCAGGAGGAATTTTTCCTACTCTCTAGTTGTAAATACCCCCACCCCACAAGACTAATAATTTGCTGCCTTTGTATAACACCTTCAAATAACGGCCTGAGAAAGCTTCCTAACTCTTCCTAACAGTAGGGCTGGCCCTGCTTTTCAGATAGCAAGTACCTTTATGACCCTTGCTACTAAGACTTGCAGATAGCTCCTACAAATCAGGAAACCAGATTATTATGTATTTTCTTAGACATGATGGATTCTGATAAATGTTAGCTCACAGCTGCACTTTTGTTGCCTATTAATACATTAATGCAGTGGAATGAATTTGCCTGTTTATTCCACAGCAGAAAGCCTAACGGATTTACATAGACCTATAATGAATGATGATAATTCTATATTTCTCAACTCTGTGCTCTACGAAGATGGATTTCCAGAGGGCAATTGTACCTAAAGGAACCTGACACAATTTGCAAACTTTATCATTAAACCTGAAGATATGAAGTAACTGTTTGCATATTTTTTTTCTTCAGTGACTGTAAAGGCCATTAAAATTTTGACATGGTTCCTGACTGATTGGGTGAATTAGAAAGTGAATGGGAAATATGCATCAATATTTTTTAATGTTTTCTTCTATGGTCAAGCTGGACTGAGATGTAGAATGAGGCATCATGGCCATTCAGTGGGGAAGTCTAGAATTGTCCTCCATCTCAAACCTACATCAGTCATATGCAGTGTTACATAATAACTAAACCAAAGGAGGGGATCTAGGCATGCTTTACTCATTGTGTAAATCAGCTAAAAATGATGAGCTGGACTTTTTAAAAAATATATATACTTATAAACTAAGACAAAACCATCTGTATTAGACCTACACTAACTATTGTATTTTATTTGTCTCCTTTGTAGGCTATCTTTCTTCCAGTGAGGAGAATCAATGTGGCTCGCAGGGGTGAAAAATAAATAAATAAAAACATAATAAATTATAAAGGTCTCCTTTGCTCGAAAGCCAGTCATGTCTGACTCTAAGAGGATGCCATTCATCTCCATTTTCAGCCAAAGAGCCAGAGCTGTCTGCATCTGCAGATGTTTCTGTGGTCATGGTGCAGAAATGACTAGATGCTAGAGTGCACAGATCACTGTTACCGTTCCTACTAAAGTGGTACCTATTTATCTACTTGCTGTTTCTTTTTTTTTTCAAACTGCTAGGTTGGCAGGAGCTGGGACAGACAATGAGAGCTCACTTTGTTGTGCAGCTCTCAGGCCTCAAACTGCTGACAGTTGACTCAGCTTTCTATTCTTCAAAGGTCAGTAAAATGAGAACCCAGCATGTTGGGGGCAAAACACTAATTAACTTGTGAACCGCCCAGAGAGTGCACTAAACACATTAATTTCCTAAATCTGTGAAGAGGGGGGGTCTGTTGAGTCTTGAGAGGGAGATCACTTCAAAGTAAGGGGGAACCACTTATTTGAAATACAATTATTGTTCTTTTATTCAGCTACCTGCAGAAAATGAGATTATAGCTGACCAGAAAGACACAAGCAACCCATCCATGCTGTTACTGCTGTTAATCTGTCCAAGAAGAACAAACCTATTTCTTTTCCTAAATTGACACAAACTGCCTGGGGAAAAGTGTACAATTCAGGATAAAATACATCTACTCATCCAACCACTCCCCCCCCCCAAAAAAAAAACCCACCCCCCTGCGATCTTGCAGGTATATCATATAATAGTTTCTTTTTTTAAAAAAAAACTTCATTTGCTGTATGATCATAAATCAACATAGGATTTATAAATCTGATAGAAACCATTTGAAGTAAGATTAACAAACTTGTTTTGCTTTGTCCTTTTAATGATCATCAGCAGAGAAAGGAAAGTGTTACAACATCTGGAGATTTGCAAGTCTGGCCTAGTGGAAGTCTTCTGGATTCCCCCTTCTTTTCCTCTGTTTGTCAGCTGAAACATTGGCACCCAATTACAGCCTATGGCTCAAAGAAATAAGGGAACAGGTAGGTTATTATGAATGAATGACCTTCAGAAGAATTGGGATGCATTTCCAAAGGTGATGATTGCACATACCATAAAGTGGACAGCATGACAAAGCTGTGGGTGTTTCTTTGCCTACTCTTAACTTGTAGCTGAACATCCATTTTTTAAAATAGCTATGTACCTGACACTGAAAGCTTTTAACAAGACTTGGTACTGTAGCTAAACATTATGTTCACTGGCAGTCACCTGGAGCACAAAAGGAATGTAGCAAACTAAATTTGAAAAGAGGTCTCAGTAGGTGATCAAAATCTTGAATTTACAGCTTTTAGGCTTTAGCTTTCTTTTGATAAAAGTTTTGGATTGTTGGAGTAAATGACCTTGTTGTAAATCCACCGTCTTGTAAGTATGCTTCCTGGCATCACCACTTGGGAATCTGATCAAAAAGATGAGAAAAACAGCTGATAAAATTGGGGACCCTTCAAAGTTCACTTAAAGCAACATATTGAAAAGAATCCGGCAATATCTTCTGCAAGGAATATCAGAGGGAAACCAAATAGTTTTTAATAAAATCACTAGACATTCTCCATTCAACACTGAGAGTCAGGTGGTGGTTAACTATCCTGACAACCCTGAGGACTAAATACCTTGAGTGCCAAAGTCCACAGGGAAGGGTGATGGCCCCAAAGTAGATTAAATCCCACTTGCATTCATCTTGATGGAGGGCAGCAGCTTCATCAATACTGGCCTGGGATTGTACAGGACTTTGTGTGCCAAAAGGGCTCAGGACCAAAAAGTGACTCGCAGAACTGGATCAATGGTATGGGTGTCACGCTGCGATGTAGAAGGCAGATGAAAGGCCATTGCATTATATTCTCAGGACAGTCATCATGGCTGATCACCATGATGATTGCCAGTATTCAGATTCAGATACAACAGCAGAAGAAGAAGAAGATGTCAAAACCATTCTCCAAAGAGGGATAGGTTGTCCCCATTCATTGCTTGTTACTAAGTTCTAATTAGGACAGAATTTAAAACTAATGAGTAACTCCATTAGATTATACCTCTTTGAAATGTTTAGTGAAGCTCTTCAGCAGCGATATCTATAAGGTCTACTCAAAATCTAAAAAAAGCCAGGTATCATTGCAGCTTTGTATATACAAGAATTGTATATACAAAGTTCCCAACTCTTAAATAGTTGGTGGCTTGCTATATTGTTCAAAGGCCCTCATGACTTTTCTTCATAGCTCTGTGAAATAAGGGAAAATTTAATGAATACCATGGAAACCAGAACCCATGTAGAGGTCTCTAGACACAGATATAAGAAATGTTACATTTTCTGGATTACAAGTCCTAAAATATTGACCTTGCAATAGAGTAGGCTTAGTGAAGTCTGGTAATGGAAAGTTAGGGCACTGAGTAGGAACATGAACATCCTTCACTGAAAGTTTATAATAATTTTTGTCTGTTACTGTATATTATTTCTGTTTATTTTACACTAGGGATGTGGTGGCTTTGGTGGTTAAGACACTAAGCTTGATGCTTGGAAGGTCGGCAGGTCACCAGTGTGAAACCTGAGTGCTGTGTGATGGAGTGAGTGCCAGTTGTCTGTTCTAGCTCCTGCCCATCTAGCAGTTCAAAAGCAACAACTTGCAAATAGAGAAATAGGTACCACTTTGGGTGGAAAGGTAACAACATTCCATCCACTCTGGAGCCTAGTTATGCCTGTCACATGACTCTTTGTCTGTAAATGGAGATGAGCACTAGCCCTTAGGGTTGGACACAACTGGCATTTGAGGAAGGGAGACCTTTACCTTATATATTTTATGCTGCCTTTCCACACACAAAAATTCATCTGGTGGCTGAAATCCCTTTGCATAACTCCACAGGCATAACTGGAATGATTATGAGGGTTTTTTGTTTTTGTTTCTTTGGCAACCTCAGGGTACACACAAGTCTGAAATCACAAAAGAAAGCCTTCATTCAGTGGTGATTTGGGGCTGCACCTGGCTCTTTCCCACTGTACTTTTGGGATAATGTAGCAGGATTTCAGCTAATGTCTTTAACAAACATGATGAAAAACAAATTAAAGAATTAAAGTATGGAAATCTTCACAGAATCCTTCCTAAAATAAGAAGATAAGAGAATTTGTAGAGAATTGGTGGAGGGCAAGAGAAAGAAAGCTACTATGGAGGCTTCACAAAGTAAGAGTTGCTTAATCTGAGGTCTTCAGCGTGCTTTTGTCTTGTTGAGTTCACTTATTTAACAGTATTCATAAGATTTATCTGGCCTTAACTGTGGCCTTTCTCAGAGTAGATTTGGATTTTAAAATACTAGGTGTTGTAATAAGCCATTTTCTCTCCCTCCCACTGATAAGGCAGACTCCTTAGAGTCATTTTGTTCAGACCGACTAAGCCAGACATGGGGAATAAAAGGATGCTGAGCCAAGGTTACCATAGCAACGAACAAGACATGACACTATCTGGAGACTCCTCTACCTTGTTCAGATTTTCTTCCTTGCACTTACACAACTTTCTTAGGCAATCCAATTTGAAGGGGAAGTGTAAACAGTTCCTGTTGTTCCTGTTGGAGAACAGGTGTCAGGAATACAAGAATAGGTACTAATTTCCTCATTTCTGTCAATTTAGGCTAACTCGGTGGCTAAACAAAGGGAAAAACAAGCTCTATAAGACTGCTTGCTTGAAGCATGAAAATGAGATGGAAAGTTGTTTTTTTCATCATCGAGAGCTCTGCAGTTTTGAACAGAACATTTATGGGTCAAGATTTTCTCTCTGAGAAGTGAAGTGCACACACAGAGGTGGCAGGTGAAGAAGAAATGGTTGATTGTTTTAAAAAGACAAAAAAAACCATTCAAGGCTTCTGATATCCACAAAACAAGGTCGCTGCTATTGTAGTTTTGACAATATTGTGCACAATTTGTGCAAGATCTGTAAAAATATCACTGATCTATTACTGAATGAGTATTTTTTTTGCAAATCCTCATCCTTGTAATGACAATAACAATCAGAAACATTCAGCATAAATTCTAACAATATTCATATAGAGAAGTGATTTTACACTTAAATAACTAATAGAATATAGAATATGATAAGAATATCTTTGTCACATATGTAGACTGAGAAGGCATTTGATAGAATTGATAGGGCAAACATTGGCCCAATATGGAGTAAGTTAACATCTTGTCAGATTTTATAAAAGCTTATATAGTGGCTGCAAAAGTGTAGTTAGAACAAGTCAAGGAATATCTGAAACCTTTGCAGTGACATCTGGAGGGAGGCAGAAATGCATACTATTGCCACTATTATTTATCAACTACAGAGACAGCATAAGCAAAAAAGCTAAGCTAATGAGAATGATACCAACATATTACTTTTTACAGATGATTAGGCAGTGGCTCAAGTGATGAAGATGCTGACTGGAAGGTGGCAATTCAGCAGTTTGATATCCAAATACTGCAGGATGGAACGAGCTCCCATCTTTGTCCCAGCTCCTGCCAAACTAGCAGTTCAAAATCAAGAAAATGCAAGTAGATAAATAGGGACCACTTTGGTGGGAAGGCAAACAGTGTTCTGTGTGCTCCAGTGCCTAGTCATGCCTGCCACATGACCATGGAAAAATCTGCAGAAGCAGATTTGGCTATGAAACAGAGATGAGCACTGAACCCTAGAGTTGGATACAAATGGCTTTTGAGCAAGGGTGGCCTTTACCTTTACAAGGCATTAATAGGAAGTAGAGCAAAGGAATTTAACAAAAACAAAATGAATGTGAAACAGCCAATGTACTTGAGGTTCCATCACCATAAATGGAACTGAGATCGAAGAAGTACCTGATTATGTCTACCTTGTTCATCAAATCCAACCAGATAACATACCATATGGCGAGTGGATAAGAAGAGTCAAAGCAGCTTGGATATCCTTTAATGTAAGCCAAACAGTGCTAACAGATGACAGTCTGTCGATGACTATCAAGGCAAATGTATTCAACACAAAAGTGTTAGCAGCAATAACAAAATCAGACAAAGAAAAACTGGCAGCAACCCAAAAAGCAATGGCAAGACAGATGTGAGGAATAACAATCAGGGATAAGGTCAGCAATAAGAAATTATGCCAAAGGTCTGGACTGTGTGATGTGCTTGATGAATTATATGTGGCAAAAAGAAGATGGGCAGGCCATATCACCCACCTAAAAGATAACAAGTGGTAAGGTAAAGGTAAATGGACCTGTAGGCTAACAGACTGGAAACCAAGGGACCACAAAAGACAGACCCTGAAAACGATGGGATGAGTTGGTGGTAAAGCTGCTCAGCCAGAGAAGGAAACAGAAGGCAAAGGATAGAAAAATTTTGGAGTTTAGTTGATTTGCACTAAAAGCGACAACAAATCAATATTGGATATTGGACAGCTAAGGAATTACAGCAACACCTTACATCCATGAACCAAAAATGTAAGATGAATAATAGAGAATACTGAAGAACTGGCATTTGTAAGGAAACAGCACACCTTAAATGTTATATTAGAGGGAACAGGCATAAAACAAGCCTCAGAGTTCAAATACTGTACCTAGGAACAATATTTACTGAAGATGGCAAAATGGACAAAGAGATTACCATATGGCTCAGTAAGGCAAACCAAATAGATAGTTCCACTCATACAACATAAGCAGTGATGGGATGTCAAATTGCAAAAAGCGCAAAAAAAATGCAGGAGGAAGGTGATGCCTTTATTGGGTCACTGAAAAATTAAAATGATAACATTGTTAGCTTTCAAGATCAGAAACCTCTTCATCAGACGTGGCATGATGTCTTGCTAGGTACACATCTTAGAAATTCAAGCAGAACAACAGCAAAATGCTTCCCCCCCCCCCCCGCCCCAAGCCAGGCATTTGCTCCTCTCCACAAAGAGAGATGTGGCCGTTGTCACCACATGTTAACACTTTGAGACAGCTTTTGCTGTTGGAGCTCCATGCAAATACATTTCCCTGCCTCACCCTCACTTTTTCCTGCAGATTGCCATTTGGGCAGCTATAGCAATTCACCCAACAAAACCTGATTTTCTTCACTGAGATCACTTAGTTAATCCAACCTTATTTTCCCCACTGCGTAGTCAGTCACTTTTGCATAGATTTCAAGCATATACTTTATAACTTTAAAGCAGGGATTCCAAAACTTTTTACGCAGCATGCCTGACTGCCACCACCCCCGATAGCTGAGCGGGCTGGACCATGCCCCCAGAAGCAGAAGTAATTTTGCCCACTTCCACATTTACTACAGCCATGGACACATTTATGGCTGATGGAACTGCATTCATGGCTGATGGAACTGCAGGTGCATTTTATGGCTGTCATTAATGCACCTGCTTCCACTTCTAGGTGTGGCAGCATCAGCAGGTCACATGAAAGGGTGCCATGGGCCGGGGCCAACTCATGGACCGTAGTTTGAAAAGTCCTGCTTTAACGGCTGGAGTATAGTTTCATGCTTACTCTATCCTGGGTTCCTTTGTCCTTTTCCTTGTTCCCCACCTGCCTCAACAACTTTGCACAAAAGATAGGCTTTTCTCAAATCCCAGTCCTAGATGTAGTTTAGCATATTTCTTTCTGTATCAGAAAGCAACCAAAACAGTCGAGCCAATTGGCTGAAAGTTGTCTGAACCTGTGCTTTCAAAAAATGACCCTGCACTTAGGAGGTACTTTAAGAGCTATCCTATGACCCAGATAAAATCAGTGCTGGCCTAGATCCACCCAGTATACTTCAGATCCTCCACCTCTGGGTTAGATGGAGTCCTTTCTTTGACAGCAGACAACGCTAGCTGCCTTTCTATGGCACATTCAGTGTTTGAAAAGCACTTCACCTTCACTATCTTCCTGTAATCTTTTCAACAACCCTTGAGGATAGGTCAAAACTGTTATCACCAAATTGCAGATGGGGACTAGAAGTATAAAAGAGTTCCTCACTCCAGGCTATCAAGTGAATTTGTCTTAGAGAAGAAATTGCCAGCAGACACGGCTTGACTCAGGGCAGACAACTCTTACTGAATGCAGTGTACCAAATTCTAACAAACAGTTCATTGAAATGAGGAAATAAGTCGCAAACTCATTCATCTGCTCAGCAACATAAATATTCCTATTAATGCTGTGATGAGTCATTGATGATAATTCCCAGGGGACAGCCATATCTTCCTATTGCAAAAGAAGCAAGACGGAGTCTATGCACCTTGGAAGATGAACACATTTCCATGCCTGTCTCATCAGAACAATGAAATGAAACCACAGCAGGCAGATAGTAATAGAAGGGCAGCAGAAGTAACATGGGCTAGAAATAAAAATGCAAAATATGTCAACCTGGTGATGATCTTAGGACGGGTCATTAAGAGTCATTAGTGCTGAGCTTACAGCAGGCAATCCAGTCAAGCTTAATATTTGTTTTGTAGACTAAGGGCAACAAACATAGTCATTGCCTGTTTTTGAATCTAAATGCCTATTCTGCAGGCTAAATATTTATTTCCTCCAAAACTAACTGCTTTTAGTTACTTCAACTGAGTTCTGTGTTGGGTGAATAACAACCAGGGATCATCTGCTACTGCCAGCTGTATTGATTTGTGTACTTATCTGTCATGCTGATTAATCACTCTGTGCCTCTGTATCTGCTTTATATAAGTTCATGCCTTGAAGTCTTACTGCTATGTCTGATGAAGTGGACTTGTTCCATAAAAGCTCACATTAAAAATATAGCAGTTAGTCTTTAAAGTGCTGCAGCCTTTTTTGTTTTCTAATTTGGAAGCTTGTTTCAGACAAGTTAAATATCTTTTAAGCTTCCTACAGTGAATAGGAATTCACATTTTGAATAATAAGAATTATAAATCATGGAGGGGGTGGAGTCAGGATTTTAGAGAGGCTTAGGTTGGGCGTGGCCAATAAAAAGTTGGGAACCACTGATCCAAAGTGTCTCAGAAGCAGAATACTATAGCAATGAAGGAGAGCCCTCTTCTGACCTGTCAGTGACAAGAATTGTTTCCTTCTTTGGGCTCCTGCAGGAAAGATGAACTTTGACATGGATCCATGTAGGAATTGCTAAATGTGTATCTAATATAGACTTTGCTTGAAAATCTCTCTTTTACATAAAGGATAATATGAATAGAACACAGTCTGAAATTAAATGTATAAAATCCTTCAGGGGCTATGTGACACAAAACAAAATTGTGTTCCTGGTAAATGTATTAATTGGTATGTCAAAAAATCTTGAACATGCTCTTTCTTAGTCCTCTGAATGCCCAAAGGTGGAGATGATACGATTTAGGGGCATTCATAATAAGATGTGAGGCTACATGAACTCTTTATTTATTATCAAATGTGTTCATAATCTGCTGGGTAAGTCAGTCCTCTGGATGGCTTAGAATAAAAACAATTAAAACCTAATTATAAACCTCAAAAAGGAGAAAACAAAATACATCTCAAACAATTCCAGAAACAGAGAATAGAAACAGCCATACCAACATCTTAAGCAACAGCAATATTTTGGAATAGTTTCTGAAGTATATGCAAAAATAACAACAAAAATATATGAACAAATAAAAATTGTATGTCATCTGCATGGGTAACCGGTTTTGTTCAATATATACTTTTGCCAAGCACAGAAAACAAGATGTAAAAAGATGATTTATGTTTGTTTGTTGTTTGCTTTTTTTAAAAAAAAATCATTGGATGATAAATTAGCATGTGAATTGAAGCTAAGGAAGAGATTAGTTTAAAAAAAACCCTCATTTTAGAGAAATATGGTGAGAATACTTAGATTAGTGAAAGGGAAAGAAGTAAAGTCAGAACAAGATGTACTGTATTATCTTTTTGAAACAAGGGGACACATATATAATAAATGGTAATTATATAGAGAGGAACTACAGTGGTTTAGTGGTTAAGATACTGAACTTGATGACTGGACTGTCAGCAGGTCAGCAGTTTGAGACCAGAGTGCAGCATGACAGAATGAGCTCCCATCTCTGTCCCACCTCCTGCCAACCTAGCAGTTCAAAAGCAAGAGATTGTAAGTAGGATAAGTAGGTACCACTTTGGTGGGAAGGTAAACAGTGTTATGTGCATTCTGGTGTCTAGTCATGTCTGCCACATGTCCATGGAAATGTCTGCAGACACAAGCAGTGCTGGCTCTTTAGCAAAGAAGGGAGATAAGCACTGAACCCTAGAGTCAGATACGACTGGCTTTTGAGCAAGGGTGACCTTCACCTTTACCTAATGATATTGAGAATAGTTAAATGAAGGTTTAAAATGTTCCACTGGTGATAAGTGCAGGTAGTAGTTATATAGTAGTTAAGATTGTTGTTCATTTGAGTATTTCTCACCCTTTTTCCTCTGGCCAGTTAAGGTTGTTAATGAATGCAGCCCGAGAGTGAAAACCAGCACTTCTTTTTGTATTTGAGGCAAAACGGCAATTAATATGCTGGGCCAGGTACCTGACATTGATTTAATTTATTACATGCAATCAGTGACCCAGAAAATTAGACATTAGGAAACAAAAAAAAACCCCACAAAACAATAACTGCCAAAGAAAATGATTTTAGATTTACTTCTCTCTTTTTCTCTCTCCCCCCCAAATTGAAGTGACCACCAGTAATGATAAACATTTAGCAATAACTTTCTTGAAGCTTAACAAATCAAAAGTATTTAAATAGGACACGGCATTTATTAAAAGAATAAGAGAGTATTTGAAAACACACAACAAGGAAGAAAGTCCTTGATTTCTGATCACGAGCAAAAATTGACCATGAAATCAAGAAATTAAAGTGGATGACTAAGTGTTTGATCTGAGGGCTAAGGTCAGATCTCAAGAACTTAATGATCACCTGGAAAAAGTCAGCTTGATTATATATGTGCTAGGAGGAGGAGCACTTTCAGCCTGCCCATCTGCTTGCTCCGACTTGGAATCTGAGCCTGAGGAGGATCCCTTGCTGGTCCCTCAGGCTGAAGCTGAGTCAGAGGACATGGACCTGGCACCAGCCTCACAGCCAGCTGTCACTCTGGAGCTGGTGCAGCAGGGTCAAGCTGGGCCTGAGGATCAGAGTTTGACAGTTAGGCCAGCTGCCAGTAGACAGGCTACTCAGGAGCAGGCTGGCATGCCTGCTTCTTGCGGGGATTCATTGAAGTATCAGCTGCACCTGAGAAGGAGAAGGGCCCAGGCACACCTCCTGAACAGACCCTCAGCTGTGGGGTCTGAAGAAGTCCCATAAAGGAGAAGGGTGCTGGCAGGCCCTTGTCAGGGCAATTTGTCAGTCTGGCGAACATAACACTGCACTCCTGGCTTCCTGACCTTGATTTACTGGATTCTGAACCTTGACCACCCTTTTGGAAGACCCCTGCATCTCTAGCATGACTCCACTGACTCCTAACCTCTGGACTAGTGACAAGGACTCTGCTCTGCTCCTTCTGAAACCTGAAGTAAAGAGAAGCTCTCCTTCCCCCATTGTAGCTCTAACTAGCTGTAGAGCTCTGCTGTTGCCGGGCTCTGACACACACACACACACATTTATAAGCAGCCGGGAGTTTGATGGTGGGGAAACTGCTAAGTCAGGGTGGGTAATGCTCACACTGACCACCCCCTAGCTATGGCCCTGTTGAGTGTTGAGTCTTCACTAGGGACAGTCATATGTGATGTCACTTTCTTTCTTTCTTTCTTTTCTTTCTTTTGACTTCAATCCTAGTTATGTGTGACATTGTTTTCAAGTAGGCAATGGGTGTGCCCAGACCCTTTTTTCCAGCTTCCTTTTAATTTCTTTGCTAGAAAAATCCCCGAAATGTCAGGAAGTCACCAAAAGTTATGTTGCCTCCATTATTCTATCACCTGAAGTAGTGCCTTCAGATTGGACAGCAGGGTCAGCCTTGACTACTGCAACTCTTAGTATACATTAATTGCACACAGTTGAGATAATGCACAAACTATCCTATTTATCAGTGCCATTTTGTCATTTGGAAAACTTACAACTCAATGGTTTCATTTGTATGCAAAAATGTTTTGGTTCTGGGGTTTGAATGCAAAATATTAACATCTGTAATCCTTATAGGCAACTTCACAAGAGTGCTGGATATTGAAGACTCAGTGGGAGAAAATGTTTCTTCATAAGAATATCTAGATACACCCTCAAACAACAACAACAACAACAACAACAACAACAACAACAACAACAACAACAACAACAACAACAACAACAACAACAACAACAACAACAACAACAACAACAACAACAACAACAACAACAACAACAACAACAACAACAACAACAACAACAACAACAACAACAACAACAACAACAACAACAACAACAACAACAACAACAACAACAACAACAACACATTCTTAGTGCTTTAAAATGGAAAGCTAAGCAATGAAATTTCTTCATTATCCTAAGACAGTTATGGTGAACTTTGGCACTCCAGGTATTCTTGGACTTCAATTCTCAGAAGCCCCAGTCTCTGTGGATCACACAAATGGGACTTCGTATGGACTTGGGCTTCTAAGAATTGAAGTCCAAGAACACCTGGAGTGCCAAGGTTTGCCATCATGGTGCCATCATGGTCCTAAGATACACAAGGGCAGAAAAGAGAGGATGTATGTGATTTGTATCTGATCCAAAATATACACTTCCATTTGAACCTGATGGGTATCTTTTCTATTAAAAAAGCTCAGCCCTGGAATGCTGTTATCAGGTCCAGGTAGTAGACTATAACTTTGAAATTTCAGTTCCTGGTAACTTCATGTAAAAGGAAAATGTGCCTAGCCCTGGTAAGACTAAGAGGGGCCAACCAGCTGAGACCAAAAGCAAAGTTAACCAGAGAGAGCACAACAGGACTAAGCAGCTGACTAGGCCATCAAATACGTTGGGATATGCACCACTTCTAAAATGGGTGAAACTGAATTGTTTTCTGTTGTCCACATGATGCACAGTCAGTCCCACCCATGGCTTATTTTCAATGGTGGGTTGTCAAAATTTTTACTGCCCCACGGTGACGTCATGGACATTGTGGATGGGGCCAATGTCATGACATCATGGGCAGAGCTGATGTCATGATGTCATGATGTTGTGGGCGGAGCCAAAGAAAAAATAAAAATAATAAAAATGATAATAAAATCAATAAAATAAAAATAAACACACACACCTCAACCCACTCACCCCAAACAAAAAAACCATTAACTTACCTACCTAGCTAGGCAGGCAGGCAGGCAGGAACCATGGCGGCGCAGCAGCAAATTGAAGCAGCGGCAAACCGCCACAGTGGCAAACTGCCACTGCAATGTGGCACTGCAAGGAAAGGCCGCTGCTGCTGCCGCTTGTACAGGTGCTTTCTTCCTTTCCTTTCTGGGCAGCCAAATAGAGGTTTGACGCATGCACAGTTCTGGACAGCCATTTTGGCTACTCGGAAGTACGCTTTCAGAGGTGCCCTGGAGAGGTGACCGAACCGGGTTGCCCGAGGGTTTACCACCCCCCGGCGACCCCCTCCTAATGGGTGCTACTGGTTCGGGCAAACCAGTCCGAACCGGTAACATCCCATCACTGCTTATTATTGTAAAGTAGCTTTTTCCCCTCCCCCTCTCCAGCTGGAAGGCTATTACATTTTTCATTAGGGAAGAAAAGCAAGCAAAGGTGACAGCAGAGGTGAGTGAACCCAGCAATGCATGTATGCCAGTCCCCCCCCCCCTTCATCTTCCCAGTTTCATACTTTAAACCTAATGTGCAGCCATGGACAGCTATCACCCACTTGGTGGAATATGTGCTCCAAAACCTCTGTTACCATGCATGCTTTGCTGGGCTCGCATCACTTCTCTTGCTGCTATGTTCACTTGCAATCACTCAGTTCCTGCTTCTCCCTATGTTCAAACAATTTTCACAACCTTTGCTTCCATGAACAGGAAAACCAGTTGACATCAAGGCTTTAAAGCAGAGGGGGACAGGAGAAATAAACTGCCATGAAAGGAAATCAAGGCTGGCCAGTCCCTGATCGTGAAAGAGAGGAAAAAGTAAAATGCTTGGCCTTGATGACTTTATCAATGGCTAGAGTGGGACAGGAATCGCTCCTTGCTTCCATCTTCCATTTTTTCTTCCTCCACCAAGAGCATAAATGGATTGGCAGAGGCATCCACAGAAGAAGGAAGGGAAGAAGTGGGTGCTATGGGCTGGAATGTGAACCCCATTGAATTCCATCCTGAATCGTGAATTCCTGAAACAATCCTCAAGCCCTGCAAGAGCAGGGATTGCAGTTTGAAAAGTAATCCAGGTTGCAATCCAAAGCACAGTAAAGCCAAATATTTCTGACAAAGTTACAAAGTATACTCACACTCTAAGAGTACAAATCTTCACTTGTCTTGTCTCTGTAGGTAAAGATTATATTGTAACTCACTCTACATGGGCTGCCCTTGTTGACCATTCGGAGGCTGCAATTGGTGCAGAATGCGGCAGCCTGCACAGTGATGGGGTATGGTCGTTACGGCAATGCCTCACCCCTGTTGTGGGACCTGCATTAGCTACCGGTGTGCCTCCGGGTGCAATTCAAGGTGCTGCTTATTACTTTTAAAGCCCTACATGGTAGTGGACCAGGGTACCTAAGAAACCCTTTCACCCCAAAGATATCTGCCCATCCCAATAGAGCGGACTGGGGGGGGTCTCTAAAAGTACCAATGGCTGGAGAGGTTTGCCTCTCTAGCATGAGAAGGAGGGCCTTTTCAGTATCCACTCTGGCCCTGTGGAACCTCTTGCTGACTGACCTCCGTCTTCAGCCAGATTTGTTGGTTTTTAGGAAATGACTGAAGACATGGCTGGCTCATGAGGCTGGCTCATGAGAAGCAAACCCCCCCCCCCCCCGGGCTGGCTTATATGACCATGAGAACAACTGTCATCTTAGATTTTGGATTTTAGATTTTCAGATTTTAATGTTACGGATGTTTTGATAATGGACTTTTTAATTGGGTCCTTATTTCTATAGTGTAATGGTTTATCTACATTTTACACTACTCTAACCATTGCTACTGCTGCACTACCAAATTCTTTTTCACACCTAAGAGCCATCAAGTATAGCTAATGCTCCATTCATAAGAAGATGTTTCAATTATCATATTTTTCTGGATCAAGTAGTTTTTTGGTAGACACACTTGGTAGATATTCCCTCTGTGTTGTGCGTATCACTTTTGTTTTTGTGCATTCCCTGAATATCATTCACGTTGGAGAATTTCAGATGAATGCAATTAGGTAGCTCAATTTAAACTGTTCAATGCAAATCACACAGCTTTTACTTGAATCCAATTAGACACAAATCTATAGAAGTCAATTCAGCATAATTGGCTTCTGTATAAATCAGTAGAACTCAATTAAAATCAGTGAGAATCTTATTTAGTGTAATAACTGTCCTCTCCTTACTTTCAAAGGTTGTGAAAGAAGTGTTAATGTGGTAGACCTATTTGGTATTCACTTTGGCATATATGTCCAGATAAAAGGAGGTAGTGGTAATTGTAAAAAATGTGTTTTCTGTATTGAGGTCCCACATTCTCATTACCCATCAGTACTTTTCATCTGAAGTACATTTCTTGGCTCTTTCCACACCCTTAAATAATCATATAAACAGATGCTCATGAACTAGTGTTCCAGGCTAATGTGTATAAAGCTGAACCTATCTTGCATGTTGTATATCAATTTCATAACAGTTGATAATCTAACAAAGAGTCAACTCTATTACAGAAGGCATCTCTTGCTCTACTTGGGGAATCTTCTTCTTTTTCACCCTTTGAATGCTAAGGGATATCCAAGGTTCTTGATCTGGCACTTCTGTCAGCCTCCACCACCACCAGCATTAAGGAATTTGCAAAATGCATACATAAAGTACAAATCATTGACTCTGTTTGCTGCCCTTATTTGTGGCAATTCTACCAAGTTGGTTTCTTCTTCCATGTCTAGGCCAGACGTGCATTCTGCAGTTCTTTTCACCTGACTGAGTGTGAGAAAGATTAGCCAGCAAATGGTGGCCATTGCCCAGGGCATTCCTGATTGTGGCTCAAATATACCATCGTTTTTTAGGAGTCTCTTTCTGTGTACCACTATTTGGGACTAATGTTTGATTTTGGCCAAATCACATTAACTGTCTTTCTTATCTTTCTGTTTTGTTTGACTGTAAAATGTACACTCCAATATTCCATTTTGGAGTGCATTGAGGTACACCCCTTACTATATTTCAGCTGTTCTTAAAGGTCTCAGAGTTTTGTGAAGTAAAAATAAACAAGGGAGACAGAGGGAAAAACCTGCATATTTCTGGTTATATTGACCAACCAGAGTTATTATCTAAGGTGCTCTGAATATATTTTTCTTAATATTTTAAAGAAAGAATAAGGAATCATTCTGCCAGCAAGGATGACCAAATGTGATGATCTACTGTGTCTTTAAGAGAAAGTAATATTTTGTTAGAAGCAATAGCTCAAGTACGATTGAGAAGAAAGCTATATATCTTACATTCCGATGGGTAAAGATGTAGAAGTTGTGGCCTCACTTGCATTTGGTGACTATCTTTCACATTTTCTAGGAAATTCATTACTTCTCTCTCTCTCTCTCTCTCTCACACACACACACACACACCCCTCTGTGGAGAGCAAAAAAAGTCCATCAAATTTTAAATCGAAACCTTAATAGTATCCTGAACTATCCTCTCTAAAACATTCTGCCATTTTCTCCTTGAGCTGTTTCTGATCTACCTTCTCCTTTCATCTAATTCCCACTGGATCTCAAAGGTTGTTGTAAGAACAGTTCATTCACAGTTCAGAGAATGGCTAGATGGGTATGAATTAAGCAGGTGGCTGGAAGGAATCAGTTGGCTAATTGGAGATGAAGGCTGCACTCAAACAGCAAGCAGAACCCGGAGCTACTGAGAACGAGACAAGAAAGAAAAACCTTGAGAAAAACAAAACCATTATTATTAAGGTCTTTCAAAGTGAGATAAGCAGAGAAGGGAAAGTCACCTTAGGAGTGTATGAAGCAAATTTCTCACCCGGTGGCCAGGTGGCAAAAAGACAGGCCCCTTATTTGATTCGTAAATTTTTTGTAAATTGAAGAATTTTGACAAGTTGATATCACCTTACAGCAGAGCAAAGGTTGGAACCTTTTTTCACCACACCTGGTAAAGGAACAGGATAGCTCTGTTTAGCAACAGTCCTACTAGTAGGAAGAGTAGTGAAAGAACTTTGTACAACAGATTACCAGAGCAGTGGCTGCTGCCATCACCCTAGCTATGCTCTTTGTTGGAAGACAGAGCTTCTTCTGTGACTTTGGCTTGGTTGACAACCTTGCTTCTGGCTTCTCTGTGCTCTGTTCTATGACCCGAGAGGACTCTGCTCTGTTACAAACCAATTTTTTTCTCCATCTCCAATGTCTACTTGTACCTTTTTGCTCAATCTTTTGTGCTCCTGATCCCAGCTCCTTCACATCCCTGTCTGGAAGTTTTAGCCTCAACTCACAACCCAAGAAAATATAGCTAGGATGTTTCTTCATAGACCTTCTCTTTGAGTCTCTATGAGAAAGCTCCCATACTTGCCACCAAGACAGAGAAGACCTTCCTAGAGATGAGTCTGCCAAAAGTCTAGAATTTTTTGGAAGCTGCTTCTAACAATTAGGTGCAGGGGAGGGAGGGAGAGGTGGAATTTTTGTTTTATAGTTCCTCAGAATAGCTTTGTTTAGGCCTGTGGTTCCCAATGCGGGACACACATCTCACATGGGGGCAATTTGATTTTTTTTTGGGGGGGGCAGTTCAAGAATGAGTTATTAACAGTGAATGGTCTTTTAGGCTTCCTCTACATGAACAGGAGCTCACTTTTTGAATAATAAGAATTATATGTCAGGGGGAGGCATCATGATTTTAGAGATGCTTAAGTGCAGGATAGCAACTGGTTTAGGTCCTCAGATTCAGACATATACCAGGTGCTCAAGGAAGCAGATCAACACCAAGAGCCATTCAAGTTATTTCCTTTTTGCAGAAGGAAGAGGTGGATAGGAGTTGCATACTGTGCCAATGACCTTGATGATTCAGGTGGCTACAGATTCATTGCTTAGCAGGACTTGGTTGTGATTCTGGATCTCCAGAGGGTATACAGAGCAAATGAGGCCAGAGGGTAGTCTGTCCCATATCTTACTTACTTCATTACATATTCTAGCCTTCCAAGTCTGGCAGTGTTTCCCCTCCCAGTTGGTTAGTGTCTCTGTGTTTTTCCATCCACAGCTGTTGCTCTTTTTCAGACACAAGTCCTGTTCATCACACAGCTGGTAGGTTGTTCTGCCCTGAGTAATCATTTTATGCTAGCTGTATATATCAATGTTGTTTCCCCAAAGGAAAGGATATGAGATACATATAATCTGTGGCAAAGATATTGTGTAGAAATGGGAGAACTCTTGATGAAGAAAGCTTGCAGTGTCTGGATATCATTTGGCAAGATGACTGAAAATCCTCTTGCACAGTTCTGTGTGCACAATGGGAATGACATCAGAAGCAGGGGCAACTTGTCATTGAATGAATGTCTACTTTAGCAGTTTCAGGGTATATGATATTTGTGCACAACACAAAAATGCCACCTACACATAGGAACTGCTAAAGTAAGACTTTAGCCAGGACATATTTACTCCTGCTAACTTCATTCCTATTGTGCAGGTGGAGTTCTACAACAGAATCACAGAAAATGTCTTCTAGTGTCAGGACACCAAGTCTGGCCAGGTTACCCTACTATGGTAACAGGGTAGACCATACTGCCAGTGACTCAATCCCGAGTGTCAGGTGGCAGTTAACTAATCTGACAACCCTGAAGACTAAATTCCTTGGGTGCCGAAGTCCACAAGGAAGGGTGATGGTCCCCAAGTGGATTAAATCCACTTGAATGGAAGGCAGCAGCTTCATCAATACTGGCCCAGGACTGATGAGGACTTTGTGTGCCAAAAGGGCTCTGGACCAGACAGTGACTTGTGGAACTGGATCAGTGGTATGGGGGTCATGCTGTGATGAGGAAGGTAGATGAAAGTCCACTGCATTATATTATCAGGACAGTCATCATGGCTGATAGTCATGAGGATTATCAATATTCAGATTCGGATATGGAAGATGAAGAAGACCAAGAAGATGAAGAAGAGGAGGAGGAGGAAGAGGAGCAGATGTCAGGACAATCTAAATGGCTGAGTATAAGGAACTGAAGAAGCATAATTCCGGGTGAGGCTTGATTTTCTCCCATGCAGCATCTAGGATATGGTGAAATCCTGTGTCTCTGATCTGCTTTGGACATAGCTATAATGTGGCAGAAATTGATGCAAAATTATAAACCACTCACAACAATAACAGAAGCAACAGCATCTGCCAAAGCTGGCTGGCAACACCTGCATTCCCTTGACTTCCAGTCTCACACTGAGTGGGAAGCTCTTCTTTTTATTATTGTTCAAAGCAAATTGGACTTTATGCTGTCATTAATTGTTCATGTAGCCAACACAAACAGACATTTTTCCATGTCCTAAGCTGAGCCAACTCATAATTTCAAAACCTCATGTTTCTCTCTTATTTCTCTTTGGGATTTTTGTTTGAAGTTGTTTTCTCTTCATGTTGAGTTTTGGCTGAATCTTAACCAATGTTTCCATTTTCCAAGTAGAAATTGCTGTGAGCTGAGGCAGAACCACTGAGGCCAGAAGGTTGAGAGATGTTGGTTTGTTTCTTCCTTTTTGTACCGTTCAAACCCTGGACTGCCAAAATGAAGCCACTTTCTTCGCTTTGTCATTACCCAAACTTAAGTCCTCATCAGCACATGTTTCTGGCAGCAGTATGCAGTCCAATAGATGAGCTGGATTCTGTTTCCAAGCTCATCTACTGTTCTGCTTCATATCCAGGTTCTCAACAACTTTCATGCACTATGCTGCTATCTTCAGTGCAGCTGATATTATAGTGAGGCCAGGTCTACTGTTGGTATTGATGGTGGGTTCATTCTTTAGTTCCTTTGGTTTGATCTGCTGTTATAAAGATTAGCCAGCAAGGTTGCTGCCCAGGGTACACCTGATTGTATTCACATTCTTTGAGGAGGCTCATTCTGTGTACCCCATTTGTTTGCTTATACAGCCTTTATCTGTGTGAGATGTGCTTCACACAACCTAAATGGAAACATGTGAGGAACTGAAGAAGTATCCAAAGTATCCTTCTGGGTGAAGTTCACACAGTGAATTGTGTCTCACACAGACCAAAGAAAGATATGAATCTATTTTTGTTCTTGAACATTTTAAAGAATGTTTTACACATGTCAGGCCTCTTCATAATTTTGTCACCTCTCTCTCTCTTTTCTTTCCTTCTTTCTTCCTTGGCCAGATATGTTCCTCATCTCTGACAACTATATAGCAGAAAAGTAGAAGAACATTGGGAAGAGCTGCATCTATTCAGTATGAATTAACAACCATTTCATTTTTTTGTTTTTTGTTTTTTACAAATATTTACCAACATTTGTGAATACCTTCATAGATTTGGTAGAACACAATTGATTATTAAGAAAAAAAAAAGAAACAAAAAGCCCTACAAATTTGGGAGAAAGCAAAACTGACAAATCTGTCAAGCCTTACTGTAGTGTGTATGAGAAAAGTGAAGACATGGAAATCCTGTTTGATCATTTCACAAGGGTGCACAGTTGGTTAGAAGATACTGAATCATCAAAGTATCTTCAAATCAGAGCCCAAAGTCCTGTTGGATAGTTATCCCTGTGGAAGACAAACAGCATAACTTGATGCAGGATCTTGGTAACAAATACCCAGTGGAATTTTTTAGACTGTACTAATCCAGAAAACCTAAGTAAGGATTAAATAATTGCTGTCCCCAAGGAAGTCATGTTGCTTGTCTTCCACAGGCATAATTAAGCAAGAGGATTTTGGCTGGGCAGTTTTCCAAGTAAGGTAAAGGTCATCCTTGCTCAAAAGCCAGTCATATCTGACTCTAGGGTTCAGTGCTCATCTCTGTTTATACCCAAAGAGCCAGTGCTGTCTGTGTTTCCAGACATTTCTGTGGACATGTGGCAGGCATGACGAAACACCGGAGTGCACGGAATGCTGTTTACCTTCCCACCAAATGGTATCTATTTACCTACTTTCGACTTCTTCCTTTTGAACTGCTAGGTTGGCAGGAGCTGGGACAGAAATGGAAGCTCACTCCATCGTGCAGCACTCATGTAGGGGTAGGTTAACATTTATTTTAGTTCATTTTTACAACTTCTGCCTCACACAATCTTATGGTGAGCATCCTTATGTCCCCAGGTTTGTAGTGTAGTCCTTCCAACATGGAATGTGTATATGTAGTGAATGTATTTGACAGATGGGTAGAGCTGAAAATGCATGTGAATGCTTGTGCCTATTCAAAAATGTGCACACACATTTCAAATGTTAGAAGAAAAACATTTATATTGAGCAATGTGCACAATTAATGAACACACTTGAAACAAACCATCCTTGCTGAAGGTCAGCTGACCTTGATCTGATCAAGGAGGCTGCAGCTGGTCCAGAATGTGCCGGCCCGGGTAGTGATGGGGTGCAGGCGTTATACTCGTGCCTCACCACTGCTTCAGGAGCTGCACTGGCTGCCAGTATGTCTCCGACTGCAATTCAAGGTGCTGGTCATTACCTTTAAAGCCCTATATGGTAGTGGGCCAGGATACTTAAGAGACCGCGTCACCCCAAGAACATCTGTCTGTCCCACCAGGGCGGATCAGAGAGGCTCTCTTATCATTCCATCAGTTAGAGAGGCGCATCTCTCTAGCACCAGGAGGAGGGCCTTCTCCGTGTCCGCCCCGGCCCTTTGGAACCTCCTGCCAACTGAGTTACGTCTACAGACAGAGCTCCTGCCCTTTCGGAAGGGCCTAAAAACCTGGCTGTCAGGGCAGGTGTGGGCCCCCAGGAATGTGGGGTCCCATGTTGGGTGGCTGATCTGATAGGACAGCCACCCTTCTCGCTGTTTTAAACTTTAAACTTTAACTTTTAAATCTGTTTTTAGTATTTTGCTAATTATAGCCAAATCTTTTAATTAATTGTGTATTTATTGTTCTGGGTTTATCTAAATTGTGATGATTTTTAATCCGTAGTATGATGTTATTTGATCATGTGTAATTTGTAACTGTATCTTGTATCCCGGTAAGCCGCCCAGAGTCGCTTTTGTGAGAGGGTGTGGCATAAAAGTCTAAAAATTAAATTAAATTAAATTAAATCAGTGCCTGAGATGAATTAAAAATAAAAGAATCCCCTTATTACTTTAAATTGCTGGATAGATCAATGGTTGAGAGGTTCGGTTCACATGTGGGGCACACTCCCTACAGGGGACAATTTGATTTTTAAAGGGGGCACTTCAAGAATGACCTTTTATGGCATCCTCCACATGAGTTCACTTTTTGAATAATAAGAATGATATGTCACAGGTGTGTGTGTGTCAGGACTTTAGAGCTGTTTAGGTGAGCCATGGCCAAAAAAGGTTGGTAACCACTGGCTTAGAGGCTGGGAGTTCTATTCCCCACTATGCCTCCTTGACAGGGGTTGGACTTGATGATTCACAAGGTCCTTTCCAGCTCTGCAGTTCTGAGGACATTTTTAAGATTTTAGCTAAATCATGGGTTATAAATGAGCCCACACATTCAAGTCACAAATAATCTTAGCATATTTGCACAGAGGGGGATTGAATTGTTGCAGGGAGTCTTTGGTTACCACCTACTATTTCTCAACACAGCTCAAAGTCACTTTGTCTGGATAAAAACACCTGCAGATAAAACCACTGAATTCTCCAGTGGCTCTTTCCCTCAATTTCAGTTTCCTTTAATCCCCTGACTGACCCTTTTATCATATTTCAGAGATTGCGAATGCAATAATGGCTGGTTACCATTGGATAATTGATCTTGTAAACATGTCCTGATGAAGCAATAGTCTCTTAATTGAACTGTTGATGTTAATAGGTTTAGGGGAAACGATGCACCACTGAATGATTTGATGTAGGAAAACATTATAAAAATAATGGTTAGGGCTTTATCTGTGGACTCCTTTGTTTTGTTTGTGTTGTCTTTTCAATGAAGAGAGGCTACATCGGTGCCACATGCAAAACATGGGGAGGAATCTGGTGAAACAGGGACCTGCATTTGAATGAGTCTGGTGGCCAAAGTAAGCCTTTCATGATGGGCATAAGCACCCATCTTTATCTTTCCTGTTTTCTTCTCTGACTGAAGGATTAGGAGAATTAAAATGGAAACCAGCTGGACTGGAATGAGGGCAGTGCTAAGAAAGTAAGAATTAGGTAGGCTCCTCCTCAGTGGCTCAAGTAGCTCAGACACTGACTGGAAGGCTGGAGGTCAGCAATTCAATTCCCAAGTACTGCAGGATGGAATGAGCTCCTGCCTTTGTCCCAGCTCCTGTCAACCTAGCTGTTTGAAAGCAAGAAATTGCAAGTAGCTAAATGGGGACCTCTTCGGTGGGAAGGTAAATAGTGTTCCATGTGCTCTAGTGTCTAGTCATGCTTGCCACATGCCCACGGAAACATGTGTAGAAGCAGACAGCGCTGGCTCTTCGGCTTTGAAACAGAGATGAGCACTGAATCCTAGAGTGAGATATGACTGGATTTCAAGCAAGGGAAACCTTTACCTTTACCTTTTACCTCCTTCTCTGTTTAAGTCCTTCTTGTGATATTAAAGATACCTGGACTTGGTCCATGAAAGCTAGCATTAACATACAACAGTCTTTAAAGTTCCCTATTTTTTGTCTTTTTGTTTTGTTTACTCTCTGATATGCTTGAAACACAGAGTAACACAGATACTATTTCAAAAATTTCAATTATAAAGGGCATTATATTTATTCAAATGGACTGGAGCCATGAAGACTTACTCTTACATCTGCCAAAGTGGACTCGATCCACAAAGCTAACATTAAAATACAACAGTTAGTCTTTAAAGTGCCACAATGTTTTTTGTCTTTTTGTCTTGTTTACTCTTTGATATGCTTGAAACACAGACTAACATGGCTACACTTTAATTTTTTTAACCAAATCTTGTATGCCTTCCACTTATACCCCATGGAACCTGGCAGGGTGAAGAACTCTTTGCTGGTCAACTCACTGCCTACATCATATCAGGAAAAAAAAACCAAACAAAATAAAATAAAATAAAAAACATTGTAGCACTTTAAAGACTAACTGCTATATTTTTATTGTTAGCTTTCGTGGATCAAGTCCACTTCATCAGACAAAGAGTGAAACTTACAGGCATGTTCTTTATATACCAAATTCAGGGGCTCAAAGGGAGAAGGGGTGTGGTCAAGCAAGATGACAGACAAGCAAGCAGAAGATTGCAGCTTCACACATGCCTACATCATGGGTTCCCAACATGGGGGCCTAGCCCCAGAGGGGGACTTCAATTCCCAGAAGCTTAAGTCAGTACATTGGCTTTGGGGAATTGACCTAGGTTTCTGGGATTTGAAATCCAAAAAAACAAAAGTTGGGAAACACTGACCTACATGCTTTCTACCTTTATTCCTCCATAGGACCAGGAATGTACATTGTGTAAATTCCCCAGCCCCATTGATTCTGAAATGCTTTCAACCTGGAAAACTAGTTCAATACAAAATGTACACATCCAACCTCTATGGAGGAGGCATCTCTTGTCTGCTGTTTGTTTTTTCTTCTTCTTGGTGATGGAAGGGATTCTTGTTCAACCATTTGATGGCATTCTTCCTCTTGGAGCTGAATGAGATTTTTTCTCCCCTGACTATCCATAAAATATTTTAATTTTCTTGTGGTGTGCCTTTTCAGTGGTATCGGTCTAAATAGAAACTATCCCTATCAGTTTTCCCTTTGGAGTGGTCACCCATTAGCAGCAAGGCATATGTGGTGTTTGGGGATGTTTTGTTTCCATAACCTTTGCTGCAACCCATAGCCTATGGCTTATTTCAATACATTGGAATCCCCACTATCATCACACAAATATTCACATTTTATTATTTGTATGGAAATCTAATGAAGATTTCATATGTTCAGTCTGTCTCAGTGATCTTCCTATTTTCTTGTTTGAGCTTATTGACAAGATTCTCCTATCTGGATTCAAAATGAGTCCTAAAACAAGCCAATCTAACTAAGATATAAGACAACCTCAAACTGGCTTATTCTAAATATTTGACAAATACAAGCTATTGCTGCTACTGGAGAGCTGGAAGAGATCATCTGAATTCTTGAGTCTATCCCATATCAACGAGACACAGTAGAGAATCAAACTCCCAGCCTCTGGCTCAACAGCCAAATACAGTATAACACTAAAATTGGATAACGGTGGGGAAATTAGAGGCAAACATTTGCATCGCACAACAAACATTGTGTGATGCAAATGTTTGCCTCAAATTCCCCGATGTTGTTCTCTGACCCAAAGCCTGCAAGGATAGAGACCAGCCTTTCCGGGTTTGGGGCAGAGATCTATGACCACTGGCTTGGTTGGGGGGGGGGGAACTAGGTACGGCTGTTCTCCTCCCATCCAAATTGGTGCTATGAAGTTCACAGTAGCGGTGTGGCTGGGAAGCCGAACAGGGGCTCCCCATTTGGCTTCCCAGCCACGCCACCACTGCGCCCAGCGAGCGATCACCACTTTGCTTGAAGGTAACGCGCCTTCCCTCCCCAAGCAAAGTGGTAATCCCAACAAGCGATCACCGCTTTGTTTGCGGAGGAAATGTGCTTTCCCTCCCCAAGCAAAGTGGTGGTCCCACACTGGGACCACCATTTTGCTTGGGGAGGGAGGGCACTTTATCTCCCCAAGCAAACCAGATTGACCCCCGCTTCAGAAAGGGAACAGGGCTTTTTTTTAAACATTGTGTGATTAATGCATTGTACAATGTTAAAAACCGGATAACGATAAGACTTGTGGAACCAAGTCTTAATGTTATCCGAGGTACTAGTGTACCTGAATTGCAAAGCTATATTTTGACTAACAGGAATCATTACAATCCAGATAATGTCATGAGCCTAGTGGGTGTAAAGAATGCTCACCACATTTCTCACTTCCACTCTTTCTTGCCAAGATCTTGCAAGTTTGTAGAAAGTACAATGTCTAGCTGGTTTTGTTATGTTTGAGAACAGCAATAACCCTTTTACTGCTCCTGATTCTTAAAAACCCTATGTCACAAAGCAGCTGCTATCATCATTTTTAGCACTGTTTGTAACAGCACCACAGAATACTCTGCACTCTTGCAAAGTGAAAAGAAAGCTTGGGAAGATTGCCTGCTATGTAGCTGAAGTTCTTCTTTTGTGTCCAGGTCAAACTTTAAACTGCCAAATTGAAGCTACTTTCTTGGCTTTGTCGTTGGTTAAACTTAAGTCCTCAGCGGTACATGTTTCCAAGGATAATCATCAGACCAGCAAATGAGACAGATTCTGTATCTCTCCACGTTCACACACCGTTTTAGTGTCCACCAGCAGCCACCACTTGATCATGTTGGTCTTACTTTTAGGGACTCTAACCCTCAGCCTATTCAGGGTCCTCCAAGTGATGTAGGGAAGGTTGAGTTCCTCAGCTATATCCTCCTTTAATGTTGTTCCTTATACAGTGAGCTCCTTTCTCCATCTTTTAATGTGATTTTACTATTGCGTTCCCTCAAGAATGTTTCTTCTTCTTCTTGCCCTAAAGTTCTTCCTGGATCTGAGTCAGCAGACTTGAGGATCATATCCTTTCAGAGGATATTGAGGGTCATTCATATGTGTAGTTCTCTTAGTGTCCACGACAATTTCTCTCTTTATCTTAGGTGGAGCGATACCAAAAAGAAGATATATTTTCTCAACCAATTTAAGTTTGAGACATCTAGTCACTATGTGCATTGTTTCATTTACAGAAATGTTAACTCGTTTCATGTGTGCAGATGTGCTCCATACTGGAGCAGCACACTCTGCTGCAGAGATACCCAGGACCAAAGCTGATGTATGCAGAATGGATGCCGAATCTGTCTTTGATGACATCCTGAAGCAACTGAGCTTCCTTAATTGCCAGAACAGGTTTTGGCCCAAGGAAGTAATGTGGCCTCCAGTGGTCAGATGTTTGGGAAGCATGGCTTTATACTATGGGTTACAACTCTAATAAGTCTTTTCTTAACCCTCCCCAACCTTTTCATGTTCACCTTGGCCTTGCTGACTTAATTGTCAACTGGGACTACGACAATGTTGTAAGGTATAAAAAATGACTCCCAAAATATGTAATTAGTCTGAAATGGAAGAATGAATATGCAATACCTTGCCAGATTTTTTTAAATAAACAGTATACACAGAACTAGTTTGAATTTCATAATTATCAAGGATTTGCAGTCCTATAATTATACTTTTCCAACAAAAGTCAACTTTAAACATCAGATTGTACAGTATGTACAGTTTGATTAAGTTTTATCAAAATAAACAGTTTGTTCTTCATCTGAAAGCCAAAACTGGAAGGTGGGGAAGGTTAAAATAACATTTCAGCTTTTCTTTTCTTTTTGTCATTAATGTGCTTTTTTGCTGATACTTGGCAAGGCATTTTTTCCAGAGATGCAATCAAATTTTAGATTAGCCATGAATTATAACCACCCCATTTATTTGTCTTAATATTCAAATCTTTCTACAAATTCTCCTCTATTGAATGTTTTGAATCTCCACACATATCACACAATGCAAAGATGCTTTGGAGACAGAGAAACATTGATGAGATAAGGAAAAAAAGAAATACTACCACAAATGGTTAATCATGTATCTGGGTCTATTAGATCAGGGATGGCCAAACTTTTCTGACCATAGGCCGGTCACGTGGTTGAGCTGACTGGTCACGTAGTTCCTCCCACTGGAAGCAGAAGTAAAATGTGCCTATGCATACGCAAAATGTGTTTATGACAGCCACGGGTGCATTTGCAGCAGCATTTTGCAAGTGTGTGGGCACATTTAACTTCTGCTTCCGGGAGTAGTGTAGGTGGCACAGGCCAGATTATGAGGTACCATGGGCCAGATCTGGCCCACAAACCCTAGTTTGGGAACCCCCAGATTAGGTGATACAACAAGAGAATGAGAGACACTGATTCAGAATTTACTTACTTACTTACTTACTTACTTACTTACTTACTTACTTACTTACTTACTTACTTACTTACTTACTTACTTACAACCCATTTGGTTGCTGTACAACAATGATGAATTTGACAAGTGAACATAAAAAAACCAATAACCTCACACCATAATAACCCACTAAACATTAACAATTAACAAACATACTGATTTCAACATCAAACACTAGCAACATCTGAGGGATAACAGTCTCCAAGATTAATTAAACTACTGTTCGGCTATGGGAAGGATGTTACTCTTTAAAGAGAATTTTAAATGCACTTTTATTTGTCATATGCTATCACTTTGGTTGGGTAGCAGGTTATCTTACTGTTATTTAATTTTATGTCTATGTATAATGATTTTAAACTGCCCAGAGTGGGAATTTCTCACAAATGGATGGTATGTAAATATATTAAACAAACAAACCAAGTATTTACAAGAAAATAAATATATTTTTGAACATAAAATACCCAGTTGTACCCAATTTTTTAAAAACTTCTTTTGGATTTTGCAAAAAAAAAAAAAATTAATATTTTCCCCTCTGTAATTCTATGCAAATGCTCCTGAATGCTCAGGAAAACAAAGACATGGAACTATTGTATTACTTGTGTCTTCCTTGCTTCCATTTTTGTGCCCCTTGGGAAGCAGAATACTAAACGAAGTAGTCCTTTGGTCTGGCTGCCCAGCCCTTAATGCCTTCATGTAAGTAGGCTGACAATGGCTGATGAGACTTTAGAATGCAGAAATGAGTGACACCATCAGTGTTTAGCTAGTTAAAGCTTCAAGGAAGTGCACATTTCCATTCCATTCTGCTGGACAAGTAAAGGAACTACATGCATCATTCATACAACCATACTGCGTCATCCAACAATACTATTCTGACAAGCACAATGGGCAGTTGTATCATACATGACATGAAATACAAAGAAGGAAGTGGTATCAGATTGTTTTAGGGTTTATAACAGTGAAATTCTCTCTCTGGGCAGAAAGGACCACCTGATTGGAGATGTAATTGTACAATGAAACAGTTTTTAATTTGGACCACTTGTGGCATAGTCCATGTTGAGCTATCTCCTGGGGAATAGCACTCAAGCCTGAACCCCATCCTTGCCCAAAGTGGACCTTTTTAATCCAGCAGAGAGACTGTGGTGGCTAAGTGGTTAAGATGCTTAACTTGATGACTGGAAGGTCAGCAGTTCGAGACCTGGGGGCTGCATGATGGAGTGAGCTCCCATCGCTGTCCCAGCTCCTGCCAACCTAGCAGTTTGAAAGCAAGAAATTGCAAGTAGATAAATAGTTACCACTTCAGTGGGAAGGTAAAACAGTGTTCCATGCACTCCAGCGTCTAGGCATGCCTGCCACATGTCCACAGAAGCATTTGCAGTGCAGACAGTGCTGGCTCTTTGACTATAAATGGAGATGAGCACTGAACCCTAGAGACAGATACAACTGGTTTTCAAACAAGGGGTGACCTTTAACTTATTATCTAGGGCTCATTGGGGGGGGGGGGCTGAGCTGGAACCATTTCCCGTCAGATAAAAAAAAGTAGATTTAAGGGGAATTGCTCCCAGAAAAGCAACCTTTTCTGGTGCGTTCAGATACACACCTTTCTCTTTGTTTACTGATTGCACTTTCACATTCCTCCTTAGGGATGCCAGGTATTCCTTGGTCTCTCCCATCCAAGAACTCACTTGGCCTGACTGTATCTAGCTTTCAAAAGGAACAGATTGTATATTCAGGAGAGTCTGGTAGAACTCACATTTGTAAATAAACTGAACAGTTTGGATTAAAATACTAATGGTGTTTTACAATGTTGTCTGTTCATAGGATAAAAAATAACACTCGTTATCACCATCAGATTTGCTAAAGATTGCACTACCAATTCATACTAACAAAGTAACATCTATATGTGTGTGCCTGTGTAATTTATTGGCCTATGACAAGTTGGCTGAGATGAAGCATCTGGTTGTTCAATGAAGTTTTAGCTTTTTACCTAATTTTCCAGCTGGCTTGACATGAAAATACAAATCTAAACTTGATAAATGCCAGCCACTGTCCCTATGTTGCAGGAATTAATTTTCAAACACTATTGTAAGTCCGCATAGCAATCACAGTTGCAGACAAGGAGCAAACATCATTTTGGTTTGTCGATGTGCCTGCAATAAACAGCTATCACCTCTATCTCTATTCGATGTGGGGTTTCATTTAAGGGATATGCAAATGTGTGAGGTTGTTAAAGTAACTGATTTCAGGAACATGTAATCATGAAAAAGGTGTTAGCTTCTGCACCCTGGATATTTTTGACTGTTGATAAATTGTACTCGTCCTTCCTTCCTTCCTTCCTTCGTGGCATCTGGAAATATTGTTTTATAATATATATTTACAATTCCTTGAATGACCCTACTTTCATAAGATGTTCAAAATACTTTCTATTCAGAATGTGGAAAACATATCACAGCTAGTGAGACATTGTTTGAGCTGGGCATTACAACATGGCAATTATCTTCTCAAAGAGTCTCCATTTCCTACCTGATGTCATACCTTGACACTGATGCCCACCATGTTTTCCACAATTGGTACAAAATAGCTTTGGAGAAAGCTTATAACTTTTCCTTTTATGAAGAAACCACATAGCATGGACATAACGACAATCTGGTCAATCACAAAATCTATCTAATTCTGTGAATTTTTGATAGTGTTCTACCTCTTATTGCACATAAAGGATGGCAGAAAACACTGAAGAAAATCCTGTGTTGAAGAATGTAGGCTGTCTTGATATAATAAAACAGTTTGATGAAAAGATTTAAAGACCATGAGATAACCACCTCCAAAGCAAAGTGAAACTAAGAGTTCCCTCTGCCACAAACATGCTCTGCTCTCTATAGTTTGAATGAAATGTCTCTAAATTCTTTCCCTTTGAGAAAAAAGCACATGCATACATATGCAGTAAGCACAGGAATGGCTAATGGTTATGAATGAGTCCAACAACCCATTTGATGCTCCAACTTAACTAAGATAGGAATCATCGCGTTTTGAGGGTTTGTTCATGAATGGACATTTGTGCATATATATATCAAAGGAAGAAAATATCCTGTTTGCCATTTTAGTAAATTTATCACAAATAGCAAGACATTTGTCATAGTGCTCACCAATGAGCCAAAACATTTTCCAATTCCATGTCCTTCTGCATGAGTAGAAGACAAATGAGGATATACATTCATACTAAACATTGCTGAGGGGGTCTACACTACCTATTGTGTATTATACACATTTATACTGCAGGGGTCTCCCATGTCAAAGATATACCAGATGTACACCTTTAAAAATATACTAGGAAAGGTCTTGTTCATATCTTATGGGACATGAACTACTCAGAACATAAAGAAGCCATTATAGCAGGTGTTCCCAAACTAAGGCTTGTGGGCTGGATCTGGCCCATGGTGCCATTTCATGTGGCCCCCACACCTCCAAGAGCATTCGAGAAACAAAAGGGCTACCCATTTGAAGCTGTTGGAACAAAATGGCCACCCCATTGTGCAGATGGGGCAAAATGGCCATCTGGCCCTTGAAGCTGACTGCTAGAGTGTGACCTGGCCCCTGGCTTGAAAAGGTTGAAAACTCCTGCTCTACAGTATCTTAAATGGGAAGCTTTGTATGGACATGAGAGGTCAGGAGCAGAGATTCTGAGCAGTGCATTCACCTTTTACATCTACAATCTTGGGAAGGGGAACAGAATCTTGAGACTTGCCATCTGAATTCTAGAAAATCTACCAACGGACACCCTTAAGGGGTCAACATATGGACAAAGTGGGGGCAATGGATGACCTCTCGCAGAGTCCAGAACTTAGGGATGAACAGAGTCTGTACTTTATACTTTTAGTATAATCTTCATGGATGGTGCAAATTCAAACAATCGTGCACTGACACAATTATACACCTAGAAAGGAACCCAAGGATTACTGAGCCTAACACCCTGCCAAATAGGAAATCTTCAGCTAAGGTATTCCAAATGGGTAGCCATCAAACTAGTGTTTAAAAACTATCAAAGATAATCCATTATCTTCTGAATTAGGCCACTCCATTCCCAAACAGCCCATACTGTTCAGATTTCTTCCACATATTTGAACAAACAAAAATATGTTTTCATAATTTGAACCCATTACTTTGTCCTCTACCTTTTGGGTAAGCAGAGGTTCATGTTATCCCAGTGGAACATCAGATCTAGTAGCAGCATCAGACATCCTAGAGCAGTGATGGTGAACCTTGGCACTCCAGGTGTACTTGGACTTCAATTACCAGAAGCCCAAGTCAGCATTCTTGCTGATCAGGGCTTCTGGGTATTGAAGTTCCAGAACAGCTGGAGTGCCAAGGTTCACCATCACAATCCTAGAGCATCTGCCCTGACCCTCCCACCCCAGATGATTGTGTCTGAGATGGGAACATTGTCTCCAAATATATACAGTAGTATTCTTTCTTCTTATTCAGCATGAGCAAAACTCTTGCATTCTTTTTCTTGGTTTTCATTCCAGTGTCAGGGACAGACTCAATAAATTCTGCCAATGTGGGTTTTGAGGCTTTGCATGGTTGCCATGAAACCTATTTTCTGTGACCTCCTTTTTTAATTACCAAAGCAATCAGCTTCTCTTTACCCCAGTAGATATTTTACAGCTGACACACTTAACCTCTAGACCTCCTTGTTCCCACAAAATCAACTTTTCGCATTAGAATATGAAATTGCAATAAATATGGGAACTAATTGGCTTGGAAGAATGCATTAGGATCATAGCGCTGGATCGTTAATCCGTGTCTGAGTTTTAAAAAACGTAAAATGTACTTGGCTTCTTCTTCTAACGATGTATGAATAATAAATAGAACAGTGTTTTGGAGCAGAGCTGTGAGGGGTGAAGAAGGAAGCTACCAAACCAAGTATTAATGAATATGTCAACAGTTTAAAAGCTTGAAAGGGTTGGAGTTTCAAATTTTATCGTTGCTTCAAGATATGCAATGTTGACACAATATTGCCGGTGCTGGACTTACCCAGTTTGAATGGTCTTTTTTATTATTATTATTTCAGTAACCTTTGTGCAAAATGATCTTGTTCCTTTGCTTTAAGGATGGATTCAGCTAATATATCAGACTTTTTTTAAAAAAAATCTGGAAATATTTATTTATTTATTTATTCATTTATTTATTTCATTGAATTGAATTTATATTCTGCCCTACTTGCACAGGCGAGTCAGGGCGAATTATAACCAATCAACAAACATACAACACACAGTTAAAACTCTAAAAACAATTTAAAACCATTTAAAACAACATCTCGTTCCTTTAAGTAAAGGAGTAAAGGAGAGGGAGGGTAAGTATAAGATGTTAAATAAGATGTTAAATAAGCCAGTGGGGAGGGGTCAATAAGCAATCATTACCCCACACCATTCCCGCTAGCCAGGTTTTCACACCTTTCCTAAAAGCCAACAGCTCCATCTGGAGGCACAACTCCAAAGGCAGGCGGTTGCACAAAGCCAGATCGAACATGGAGAAGGCCCTTTTTCAGATGGCACAACTAAGGCACCTCTCCGGTCCGCTCTCCGGACAGATACCCTTGGGGAAATGCCCCTCCTGTGCTGAATGTATATTAAAGCATCTTGAGACCAGAAGCAGTTTCTCTATGGTCTCAAACAGGGCAGAAAATAATTTCAATTGGATTCAGCAGCCAGAGATGGACAGCATTCACATGTGCAATTGCACCTAGCAGAATGATCTTTGTTACACACCCTGGCTCAGAAGAGGGACAGACTATGTTTGTGCCCCAATCACCTTGTTCCATGTGGCAGGGGGTGGGGAGTTGTGCTCATGTTAAGAGCTGGAGTTTTCCAACCACTGCCTCGTGTGCTAAGCATCTAGCTGGAGACCCATCCGCCTACCCCTTTCGGTTAGGTACAAGAGTAGCTGGTCGCTTGGGAACTGGGTAGGAATTTTTGGTCCACACATAGATTGGCTTGTTGTGTGAGACTTTTCCACCTTTCCCATACTGGTTGCCAGGGGGCTTTGGGCAATTGGCCGGTAGGAAGCCTTAAAGGTCACACTGGGTGGGTAGTGCAGAGGGATCGATGAGTTCAAGGCAGTGATGGGATGTAACAGGTTCTCACCAGTTCTCCAGAACCGGTACTAACTTCTCCCAGTGTCCTGGAGAACTGGTAGCAGTTTTTGGGGAGAACCACCTTCGGGGCTTACCTTTTCACTGGTTCCCCCACTGTGCATGCACGCCAAGCACTTGGTGTGCATGCACGCCTACAGTGCTTGGCACGTATGCATAGCCTCCTTGCTGTCCTCCCAAGCAGGGAGGAGGAAGAGAAGCTGCTAGCCTGAAGCTCCCTATAGCCTGCTCCCCAGGGTAAGTGACTCACCTTTGGATGCGGTGTGTCTGTGTGTATTTTAATGTGTATTTAATACCTTTACCTATATTGACGTACTACCACAGTTCCTGGCTTGGGGTTTTTAAGCAAAGTCTTGGAGTTACCTCATCAATAAGCTACACCTGTGCTGTTCCAATTGCTGTTTCAATTGGAGAACCCTTAAGGGGGTACAGCTGTTTTACATTTACATTAAGATATATTATCCTAGAGAATTGGTACGATGGCCATATCCATCTTGCAACATGGTGCTGCCCAGGCACTTAGACTAACAGGTAAGCGACGGGTTTGTGTTTGGGGTGGGTGGGTTGATTTATGTTTGGGGTGGGTGGGTGTATTTTAATGTAATTTTTATTTTTTTATTTATTTAATTTATTTACGGGTTTGTGTTGTGGATGGGTGGGTTGAGGGGTGTGTGTGTTTATTTTTATTTTATTTTTATTATTATTTTCTTTGGCCCTGCCCATGACATCATGACATTAGCTCTGCCCACACTGTGATGAAGTCATGGTGGGGTAATAAAATTTTTGACATCCCACCACTGGTTCAAGGTGAGGTAGTATTATCCCATACCGTGTCTTGGCCAGGTGATGCCATTATCTGTGTGATGTCAACCGGGGGTGAATGTCTTGAGGTGCTATTTCCCAAGGGCTTGGACCCATCCTTATTGGATTAAGAGGCTCTGCTTGACCCTTAATATCCCAGATTCTGTCTGTACTACACGAGGCCCCTCCATACATCTGGGAGGGATATCACACAGTTTGATTATTTTGCACAGTTTATGTTATTAATAAAATGTGGCCCTAGTTATCTCCAACCTTGAACAAACAAAAAATATGTTTTCGTAATTTCTTTCAGGGAGGGGCGGCAGAGGCTTGTTGCTGCTACTGATTTTTTTAAATTTTATTTTTAGAATTCACACACCAGGGAAACCTTGACACTGGTTTGGATAATTGAACCCCACATTGAACAATGCTCATGTATTTAAAAATGTGAACCCTTAAAACATGAATAATTTTTTGGGGGGAGGGGAATATATACAAAAACACACTTCAGTCAAAGAGGAAAAAATAATTTAATTTAATTTTTCAACTTGTATGCTGGTCCACTTGCATAGCAACTCTGGGCGGCTGACAAAAAATCACAAAGAATCTCATCACCTTACAATAATACAATAATACAACAGTTAAAAAAATATATCAGGAAACAATGTATATAATTTTACAAAAACTCAAAAACCTAACCCCCTACAACTAAGTCCACTTCCCTCCAGGCCTGACAGGATGAGGAAGAAATCCAGAGTATCAGCGTTGGTGGCATTGGTGGCTTTATGGCCATGGAGGCCACAGAACAGCTGTTCCCATTTCCCTCTGGATGGCTGGGCCAAGGGAAGGAGTCTGGAGCAGTGGTGGCAGCCGTGGTTTTATGGCCACAAGGGCCACAGAACAGCTGCTCCCACTTCTCTCTGGCCGGCCGGGCTGAGGGAAGGAGAGCAATTCAGGTAAAACTTGCAAATAAATGGGTGCCAGGGAAGAAATGCATAAAAATGTGCATGCATTTTGGTGCAGGAAGGGAAAAAATGTAGTCTTGCAATGTAACAAGAAAGAAGATTGACACAGAGGAAAATTTAGGTGGTGTGTGGAGAAACTAGTGAAATGAAAACTGAGAGATTGTCACTGTCATTTTAAGTTAAAATGTTAAACAGCTACCTGAGACTGTCTCTATGTCTAGTCCATCTATCTGTCCATGTACTCAGGCATCCAATACATGCAGACATAGCTCACCTTTCTCTCCATAATGACATTCAAAATCACTAGGCTCGAAAGTCAGTAGTATCTGACTCTAGGGTTGAGTGCTCATCTCCATTTATAGCCAAAGAGCCAACACTGTCTGTGTCTGCAAATGTTTCCATAGACATGTGGCAGACATGACTAGACACTGGAGGAGAAGTAAAAAATTATTCTGCTCCTTTATTGGTCTTGAACTTCTGTTCTTTGTATTATCCTTGGCTGCTATTCAAGTCTGAGTATACAATTTTTCCCCTGAAAATTTATTTTCACAGTTGATGGATAAAAGAAGGATGACCAACAGGAAAAGTGCCATTGACGTGAATTTGTTTAAGGTGGATCCCAGCTTGCAATGAAGTGACACATACTTTATGATCATGGAGCCATCTCCAGTGGCACATGAAATGAGACATGCAGGATTTGACATCAGGACTGCAATGGACTGCCACAGCCTTGAGGATATTGACAAGGTGCACCTTCACACCAAGTCCATCTGGCATGGCCGCTTCTGTTTCCATGACCGTTTGGAATCAGGATGGTTTCTCCTCCACTCATTTGCCTTTGGGTCCAATATGATGGTTTCCAGTGACATTTCCTCCACTGAGGGGGACCATCACCCCACCTAAAGGGGCTCATCCACCCATAGCCGTTAGCCCCTTTAGGGAGTCAGGTTATTTACTGCTGCTGAACACTTGGCATCGAGTCACTGGCTGTATGGTCTACTCCATTACTAAAGTGGGATGTCCAGCCAGACATGAGATGGGATTTGTATTTTAGAAGTAAAAGAAGTTCCCACCTTCAGATTGGTGCCTCTAGAGAAGTAAATAGGAGGGGCTTTTTATTTGTATGAAATTATGAGATCATCATAGTTTCATGCCTCCCATTAGTACCATATAAAATGAATAAATAGCCATATTACATGTGCTCACTTCTTATTAAAAAATAATATGGAGAACCAATGTTTTGATAGGCAGCTTTCAAGAAAGAAGTATGTTCTTATTACCTGTACTTGTATTAAGCACAATGCTGACTCCTCGTGATCCATAAAAATTATTAATAAGCCACATTAACATCACTCTGCTCCCTTATTTTAAAATTCAGTCACTGGGAGTTGAAGATTTTTCTCTCCTACACTTCCTACAAGCCTATGAATAATCCACAACATTTGTTGGGTAGCACATTTATTGAGTTGTATAAGAAATTTACAGTAATATAATCATATAAAGACAATGACTGCATTAGGTGATCGTATCTCAGCTTAACAGCTGAGACACAAAAACATTTTTTACATGCAATCCCTTCCTTTTTCCCTTCTGAATGTACCATCATTAAACACAGCAACAGAGTTTAGGAAACATTATTTTGAACTCATTTGCCTGGTAGAAAATGCAGAGAGTTTCAGTCCAGAAAGGAACCTTGCTAAAAACTATTCAGTAAGTCCTCAAATAAGAGTTAGTCCGGGCTAACTACATTAGTCAGGGGAAGAAGTAAAATACTCTTTGGTTTAATATCTGTATCCAGATAGCATTTTGCTTCTCCATTCAGGTCTCAAACTGCTGACCTGCTGATCTTCCAGTCATCAAGCTCAGTGTCTTAACCAGTCCCTTATAGTACCTGTTTATCTACTCACAATTTCTTGCTTTCAAAATAAGTTGGCAGGAGCAGGGACAGACAATGGGCACTCATTCCATCATGCAACACTCAGGTCTTGAACTGCTGACCTGTTGGCCTTCTAGTCATCAAGCTCAGTGTCTTAACCACTAAGCCATGGAGCCCCCTGGGATAAAATAAAACAGGCTAAATTAGTTCCATCCCTGGGCTGGGGAGTGGTGGGCTGTGATAGATTGGCCAGATTGTAACACAGATGTGATAAGAATAAATTGCCCCAAATATGTCCATGACATATTCTTGTCAACCACAAAACTATTCAACAAAAACCAGGATTATAGACCAGGTTAAGTGTATGATAATCAGTTGTTGGTTGGGATGAAATGGGAAACTATGGTTAAGTGAAGAGTTGCTGCCATGCTATATCCTGGGACACTGCAATGATAGGAGGGAAGAGACAACACAACGATACAGCATGTGGCCTGATTTCTCATCTACAGTATATCTTCTAATTCTACACCTGTGCTGTTATTAGATGTTTCATATTGCATGGCAGACAAGTAAAGGGCAAAAAGGGGTGGAGCAAGCACAGCCCTGCTTCAATCCATGGGTGATGGGGAAGGCATCTGATATGCTGCTTTGTTGGAGAACCCACTTCAATGGAGGACTCTTTAATCTGGCTAGACTACGCTCTCAAAGACTAACCAGTGTTAACAGGATAATGAAAATGCAATATGCAAATGATACTGCATCACCTGCTTTCACTCCTGAGAAGTTGCATCAGTCAGTCAGCTATTTCAAGAATTCATGTTATCAGTTTGGCCTCACCGTAAATGCTCAGACAACCAAGGTACTTGCCCAACCTGCCCATTGCAGATTCAACCCTGGAACAGGTAGAGCAGGGTTTTTTTTTTACCTTGGTAGCATCCCGTCTAAAAACTGCACCTGTGAGCAGGATGTGGTGAAGAAAATTGGTGCTGCCCATTCTGCCTTTGGTCATCTATCATACCGAGTCTGTTAGGGTTTGCAAGTCTTCGCCCCACACCCTAACTGGATTGCAAGGCATATTGTGACTGTGATGCCTTTAAGGCTCTGCTGCAGGAACACACAGGTGTTGGGACTTCACCCTGGTGTGTTCTGTGGGCTACTGTATATAGATGAGAGCAAGATCACAGGCTTCGTAGCTTCGGCTCACCAGGGACAAGGCTAGCTTCAATGCTGCTTTGCTCCACTGATGCCAGCTCGTATACTGGACTTCCTTAAGCTTCAATGCTGATCTTGACCGAGCGTTCTCTGTTATCAGGTCTGGACAAAGGTTCCTGCACATTCCACTTTGAGGACTGAATCCTGATGATGGCTTTTGTGTCTGCTGAGCAGAGAAGGACTACTTTCAGTAAGCCTCCATCAGGAGGACAGAAGCTGTTAAACTCTGTTGCTTGGTCTGTGATTACAGCTTGTCCTTACCTTACTGGACTGGACTGTATAGACTTGTATAAACTTGTATATAAAGCAACTGAATTGTCTCAGTGGGCTCAACTGAGAGAATGTTTCTGCTTTGTGCTACACTGTATATACCTGCACCTTTTACTTCCTGAGTAAACCAACTTTGAGTTTGCCTTTGAACCAAGAACTGTCTACCTATTTTTGACATGAGGGGCCAATCTTGCCAGGTGTGCACCTCTTGCTAGCTGCTGCACATCACTCTGCTACCATTGTATACCAACAGGGTCTTCATGAACAAAGATTTAACAATTCATACAGAGCTTGTGGTATATCAAGCTGTTGTTATCTCAATGTTACTGTATGGCTGTGAAACATGGACCCACTATCACCAAGAGATCAAAAAGCTTCAGTGCTTTCACCAACAGAAGCTAAGGTCCATCTTGAACATCAAGTGGGATGACTATGTCATCAACAATACTGTTCTCAAGAAGGCACATGCAAATAGCATTGAATTTTCCATTATAGGTCATCATCTTAGATTGATAGGGCTCCGGGACAAAACCTTTTGGAACTCCTTTAAAGCATTATAAGGATCAGCTGAAACAAACCATGAAGGTGTCAGGAATAAACCCACAAAGCTGGGAGGCAGTGGCCATAGATCACTCACTTTGGTGCCAAACCATCTCTGCTGCTACCAGTCATTTCAAAGAAGAATGCCACAGACATGAAGAGGTTAAGCGTCATACTCAACTATGCTCTCCACCATGTATTCAGTATAATGTGTGTGGTTGCATGTTTCATGCCCAGATCAGCTTATTGAGTGACCAGAAACACATCCATCACCTGAGAAAATGACTTCCATGAAAAATGTATGCTCCTATATGAGTAGCAGCCGACAACGTCAACGACCTTCTAATTATCCTCAGATATCTATTCAAAGCTGTTTGAATAGCTCAAAGAGTTAGGCCTCTGGACTCTTAGCCAGTGATTTGAGTATTCAGTTCTCTACTGTGAGTTCCAGGAGAAGAGCCAGCCTTCCCTGTCAGCTTTTTAGTGACTGTGTGGCTCCCTCCTCCCCCCCAGGCCCACCATTGAGTACAACCAGTAGCAGGTGGGAGTAATAGCTGTTTTACATCTGATCTCTGATCAGCTGTAACTTGACCCCTTTCTGTTTTATCCCATCTCCAGGGCACACATATGCTGGGAATGAGATAAAATTCATCAGGCATTAGGACCATAAAAGGATGCATATAATCTTTTAGTAAAGCTGTTTGGTAACTGACATTTTATTTACTTCCAAAACATTATTCTGAGCAGATCTACTTGCTTGTCCTCCTGGTGAACAGAAAACTACTCATTTTAGTGCCAACACATTAGTATTATAATTTTATTTTCAAGCTCTGACTATGGATTATAGCCTCCTAAACCACACAGCTAAAACATCTTTATCAAAAAATACCTCATGTTTTTCCCCTTTGGAGAATATATTTACATGCTCAGTAGTGAGTTGTCAAAGGGATGAGATTGGGGAATCTGCCAGTTTTATTTTCTCTCTAATATATGTTTTTTAAACCTCAGGTTCTTTGTATCGAACTGTGATTTATTTATTTTTTTAATCCTTCTCCAGAAAATAAACTCAAACACCAGCCAAATTCAATACTTGCAGGTAGTCCTAACAAAGAGAAGATCACAGGTACACCATTGCTACATAGATATTACAGATCAGTAAAATCTTGAAAAAGAGAGTAGACAAATCTAAATGCAGTTCATTATGTGTTGTACAAACCCAGATTTTTTTAAAAAAGTCAAGCACTAAAAGGTCTGAACAAATCCAGATGAACAGAAGAACAAATCCAACAGTTTTAGTTTCTCTCACATGATTATTTTTAAATGTCAGTTTTTCCACCCATTCTAAATATGCAAAAAATCATAGATACTGTTAATGAATTCAACAAATTCAACAGAGCATCTGCTTGTAAGGACGTTTATAGGCTGGTAATGAAAATCATCATTGCCTCAGTAGGTTAATACTAACACAGAAACATGGAAAACAGTATCTGGAACTGAATAAACGCCTTTGAAATGTGGTGTTGGAGGGGAGTTTTGAGAGTCTCCTAGACAGGAAGGAGAAAAATAGGTCAATTAGAAGAAATCAACCCTAACAGCTCCTTAGAAGGTCAAATAGTAAAGATGAAGCTAAAGTACTTTGGACATCAAATGAGAAGAGAGGAGTCACTTGAGAAAGCCTTGATGATGGGAAAGGTGGAGGGCAAAAGAAAAAGGGGGCGGCCAAAAATGAGATGGCTAGATGGTATTGTAGACACAATGGGCACAGAGCTGGGTGGGTTGAGGAGGATAGTGGGAGACAGAGGTGCCTGGAGGGCAATGGTCCATGGGGTCGCAAAGGGTCAGAATCAACTGTGTGACTGAACAACAACACTTGGACAAACCCACCATAGCATCACAAAGGCGGCGGGCGAAAGCCCTCCCTGGGGCGACCACCCTGCAAGCAAAGTTAAGATGCCCGTGGAGCTCCTGGAGCTCATGCAGAGTCGCCTTGCTGTATCTTGTCCACTATGTGGGCCACCTTGTCGGGAGGGAGCTGGAACGTCAGAGCCACCGTGCCGAGCTCGATGCCCAAAAAGGTAAGGGTAGTGGCCAGGCCCTCAGTCTTTTCCAGAGCCAAAGGAACAGCAAGTTCCCCGATGAGCCCCTGGAATGAGTGCAATAGGATCAGCAGGATCAGCAGGGGCAGGATCAGCAACGGACTGCTTTGCACCGGCCTGGTCACGGCCCCTGCCCCTACCTGTACCACCCCAGAAACAGGAAGTGGCTGGGTGTGGGCCAGAACAAATTGAGCATTCGTGCTTGAAACAGCATGGTTTCCAGTTGCAACGGCCCATCGAGGAGAAGTCCCAACATAGCAGGCAGGCTGGAACCCCCTGCCCCGACATCTGGCGGGGTGACTGTGCTGTGGTGGGCTGTTGAACCAAATGTCCACAATCTAACCTGTCACCAAGGGCAGGGTGAGAGGGGGTCATCAATTGCAACCAAAGTTGCGAGTGCTGCACATCCCGGGGCAAATTGCGGCCCACATATGAAAAGTCTCATCGTACATGAGCCACACCTGCCCCGGGAAGTCCAAGTACGCACAATAGATGATAAAGGTACTGAAATAGAGACTGCGCCATATCAGGATGACCCTTGGTCAAGACACCAGCATAAATCATATAGGCCAGCAACCAGTTGGCCCAGGTGCGAGAAGGCTTCTTGCGCCTAGCCAACTCCTTGTCGCGGTCATCCTCTTTCTCCTTCTCCTCCTTGGTGGAATCACGGTTAAGGAGGCTGAAGAGGTCCACATATTCCCTGCGCCAGATCTTGTCACGGGTCGCAGGCAACAAGTGGTCCCCGAGTGGAAGGGATTGATCACCAAAGGGCATTGCAGTGTGCGGAACCGAATTATAACCAGTGTCCCCGAAGGAACCCGGGAGCCAACCAGGGGCCGGATGGGCTGGAGGGGCAAAAGGCAATGGTGGGTATGGAGCCCTCCAAGTGGAGGAGGAAGGAGCAGCCGGAGGTACCCATGGCTGGAAAGCAGAAGCGGCAGCCTGTTGGGGCCAAGGCCATTGTAGGGCCTGATTAGTGTATGAAAATGGCACAGGTGTGGGGCTAGTTTGAACCACATACTCACCCATATGAACACCCTGAGGGGCAGGGACCGGGATCACTGCCAGAACCAGGTCCGGCTCAGGAGCAGAAATGTCTGGCAGGGGCCGGGCCGGAGGGCTGGGGCCCAGATCGATAGACCCCTCAGGAGGAACTTGCACTGCCAGATCGGAGGGCAGTGCTGGGGGCTGGTTGGCCTCAAGCTGTGTGAGGCGATGTTGTAGGGAAACCACAAGTTCCCTCCAATCATTGTTGTGGGGGACAACTGGTGCATGGCCAGAAGCAAATCGAGGCCAGCGGCCCTTTCCAGGGCCACCACATGCTCGAGCAAGGCACTGGGGTTGATAGGAGGAACCTCAACACTCCTGGCGCGTTGGCTGGCTGTGGAAGAAGCAGACTGAGAAGGCCTGCGAGGGCGCGGAGCCATTTGGCCTTAAAGGGGAGGCAAGATGCAGGCACAAAAGAAAAAGGGGCACCCAGTTAGGATTCAAAAAGAGGCTGTGGCAAAGTCAGGGGCCTTGAAGGCGGCCTGGTGTGCAAAAGCAGTGAGCGAAAAGAAGATTCAACTCGCTACTCTCCTCCGGTTTTTTTTTCTATTAAAAGCGGAGGATTCAAGCGAACGAAGCACTAAAAAGCCTGCAAGGCTTTAAAGCACAATGAAGGCAAGAGGCAGAAGCCAGGCCATGAGGCCGAAGAATGAGGCTACTAGGCAAGGACGGAGCAAAAAGGAAAGCCAGCCAACTGTGCCGAATGCAAAGGCAAAAAGGCGGTGAGCCCCGGCCCACGGAGCTTGCTACCAGAGCTGTCCCCTTCTGGGTGGCCGGGGCAAAGTGCGCGGCCACGGCAACTGCCGCTGGCGTGCGATCATAGTGTTCAGTTGTTTCTCAGTTTTCAATGGTTTATCACAGAGACGCTGGCAACGATCCTAGCAGACACTAACAATTGCAGTGATTGGTGGTTAAGACGCTGGGCTTGATAACTTTAAAATAGTCATGTCAGTAGTTCAAGACCAAAGTAGTTCAAGACCAAAGCACTGCATGATGGAATGAGCTCCCATCATCTGTCCCAGCTACTGCCAGCCTAGCAGTTTGAAATCAAGAAATTGCAAGTAGATAAATAGGCACTACTTTGGTGGGAAAAATAACAGCATTCTGTGCACTCCATCATCTAGTCATGTCTGCCCCATGACCATAGAAATGTGTACAGATGCAGGCAGTGATGACTCTTTGGCTGTAAACAGAGATAAGCCCTACCCCTAGAGTCAGACACAACTGGCTTTCAACAAAAGGGAAACCTTTACTTTTGCCTATAAATCTATACAGGGAAGTGCCATGTGGTGATGGAAGGGCAAAATGGCTGTCCACTCCCTGAAGCTGTTTGAAGGAGCATGACCTGCCCTCCGGTTTAAAAAGGTTGATAACTCCTGGCGTAGAACAATGAAAATTGTATTTATATTGTTTTGTGTGTTACTACATTCTTTTTAAACTTATTATGTAAATATGTTTTAAAATATATTTTCTAATTTTACAATCGTCCTAAACCATTAGGAAGACCCCAGAATTTATAGAAGACTGAAACAGATGATAGATATGCCTTAAGAATCATACGCCTTACACATTTTTTTCTTGATGAATGCCTTCCAGTTTTTAGTCTGTACTTAACAGATACATTGCCTATTGCTTAGGTAAAAGTAAAGGTTGTCCTTGCTCAAAAGCCAGTCATATCCGACTCTAGGGTTCAGTGCTCATCTCTGTTTATAGCCAAAGAACCAGTGCTGTCTGTGTCTTCAGAAGTTTCTGTGGACATGCAGCAGGCATGACTAGACACTGGAGTGAGTGGAATGCTGCTTACCTTCCCTCCAAAGCAGTACCTATTTATCTACTTGCAATTTCTTGGTTTTGAACTGCTAGGTTGGCAGGAGCTGGGACAAAGATGGAAGTTCACTCGATTGTGCAGCACTCGGGTCTTGAACTGCTGTCCTGCTGACATTCTGGTTGTGAAGTTCAGCATCATAACCACTAGGCCATCGCAGACACACCTATTGCTTATCACAGGACAAATGATGCACTACATTGAGAATAACGGTTTCAATAAATGTTGCTAATTTTTTCTTTTCCAGTGAGATATAAATATCCTACCAAAGATATTTTACGTACAGGGCCAGAATGTGACAAGGGAGGTCTTTGAATTTTCCACAAAACAGCTCCTTTCATGCAGCTAGGCCAAGCATAGAAACAGCTGCTGATTGCTTGAATAGATGCCAACAATTCACCCAGTTCTTGAATTTTTAAAGAAGTTTCTGCAACAATCAGCACTTTTGGAGTCTTCTCAAATTTTGCCTCACAATTTATACAGAGAGTGTTCTCCAAAAATGTGGAAAAACTCACTGAGCAAAAGCCAAGTCATCTCTCCCCCCCCCCCCAATTTCACAAAATAATAGGGGGGAAATCAACACAAGTGAGGATTTAATTCACTAGCCAAGATATAAGTGCTGATTGTTTCTGTGAGATCTGGACTATAAGGAAGGCTGAGCACAGAAGAATAGATGCCTTTGACCTGTGGTGCTGGAGAAGACTCTTGAGAGTCCCCTGGATTGCAAGGAGATCAAATCAGTTTGTTGTAAAGGAAATCAACCCTGACTGCTCCTTAAAAGGACAAATGCTGAAGCTCAAGTACTTTGGCCACCAAATGGGAAGAGAGGAGTCACTGGAGAAGGTCCTTGTGCTGGGAAAAGGACTGTTTGAAGAGTTGGTTTGGTCTGAATTTCAAACAGAAACTCCTTGCCCCACACTGTCTATTGTAAGTAATACATGGACTTATTCCATTTCTCTTCTAATTCCCTATTTCTCCAAATTTTGTTCAGCAGTTCAGGACTCAAAAAACATTCCATGCATATTTTATCATAAAATGCATCTTCCAATGAACACTTTAAGTAAAAATAAGTTCAGACATATGTATGTTCTGAGAAAATGTGTTCAAAGATGCATATTTAAATGTGAATTTAAATACATTAGTGTGTGACATTAAAATATAACTTTATATGGAAATGGGACAGAATAGATTCGAGAATGTGCACGTGTTAAACTAGAAGCAGACTGATCTATCCTTCTCTCCTCAAGAGCTCTGCAATTTCACCAAAGCTTATTGATCTCTTTGAAAATCACATTAAATTCTCATTTGCCACATGAATATAAAAAAATGAGTCTGAAATGAATGAGATTTAGGGATAATTACTTCAGGGTAACAGATTATGTGAAATGGCAAAGAGTTGAGCTGAAATTACACTCTCCTCAGACACACATTTCTCTTTTATGAATCCCAGTGAAAAATATTCCTTTCCTTTTCTGCGGTTCCCCTTTTTCTTCTACACAGATTTCTTCAGCCTTATGTAAAAACAAGCTGACAGATTTTTCACAAATGGAGATGTCAAAGCTGCTACATGGATTTGAGCACCCTCGAGGTAGGGAAAAGTGATGCATCTCACGAACTAGACATAGCCCTATAGTGGAAGTTGTACAAGGGAGAACCTCCTTGCTCAAGCCAGTTCATGTGCCCCAGATTCTGATGGGCAATTAAATCTGTGTGTCAGATTCACTCTTCCCATGAAACTGTTAAAAGATAAATAGACCTCATCTCTCTTTAGGAACCTTCCTGATCTCTAAAATCATCCATGGAGAACTTTCTCTCCATCCTTCCACTGTGGCAGGTGTGTTTGGTGAGGACCCAGGAGAAGACCTTCTATGAAGCTGCTCCAAGTCATGAAAAACTAGGCTGGATTTCTTTTTGCTTCACTGTTCTTCAGCAAGCAGGCAAATATACAGACTCATATACAGTTGTACCTCGCTTAAAGAGCAGGATTGCTCTTTAAGTGAGTTTGCTCTTTAAGTGAAACACCATTGTAAATGACCAATTTTTTTGGGGGGGATTGCGAACCCCGATTTATTTGTTAAGTGAGTTTTTGGTTGGTTTTATTTGTTAAGCGAAGCGAACATTCAGAGAAAATTCTGCTGTTTAAGCGAGTTACTCTTTAAGCGAGACGCTTTTTATGCGAGGTTTGACTGTATACTCTTTACTGGCTATGTATTGTTCCTTGCTCCTTTTGAAGTCTATGTTATTTTAATTTCTGTGGTGTTTGTTATATTTTGATTTCAATCCTGTTGTAAGTCACCCAGGGTAGTGGCTTCACTAACTGGGTGGTATATTAAATGAACAAATAAAAACCTTAACTAACCAGCATCTCTTCAGCTACACTATTTCTCAGGAATTTTCTCCCTAAAATGAGGTTGCTAAAATTGGGATTGCTGTACTTGGGTTTTGTTCTGGTTTAACATTTTATAGTATCGTAATCCTCATTGGAGGGCTGTAATAGCTTAGTGGTTAAGATTCTAAGCTTGATGACTGGAAGGCATGTCGGAGTGCCATATTGGCTGTGTATTTACTCCATCCTGTTGTTTTAAGTCATGTCCTTTGGTTGTGTTGTAAGCCGCCCAGAGTTGGGTTGACCTAATTGGGGCGGGATAACAAATTGGACAAATAAATTAATAAATAAAGGTCAGAAGTTCAAGACCTGAGTGTTGCATGATAGAGTGAGCTCCCATCTCTGTCCCAGCTCCTGCCTACCTAAGCAGAACAAAAGTAAGAAATTGCGAACATAGACTTATATGCTGCTCTATTCGCCAAAACGACTCAGAGCGGCTAACATGGCATGGGTAACATATTACAATTATACAATCTAAGATACAGCAACAACATAATATAAATATAACAACATAATGCAACAATCAATACAGTCAAAAAATAAATAAATGAAAATACAATACAGTCAGGGAGTTCAGTCCCTATAACAAAATATCCTTTTAAAAATCAACTCCCTCCTACTGAGAAGAGCTACTATGAATAATAGCACAAATATATAATACAAAAAGCTAAAAATATATACATTGCACTAGCCCAAAGTACAATACACACAAGAGAATCAGAAGAGTCCATTTCTCATTCCACCAGGGAAGGGGTGACCATGGAGTAGCTATGGCAGCAGAGGAGGCGGTCTTCAGTCAACCCGCCGGTCCACACAGCTGCCCCCAATCCCCGACCCGACTGGCCGGGGAGAGTCTGTGGAGGACGCGAGGGCCACGGTGAAGCTGAAATAGCTGCAGCCAGTCCTTGCAGCTGCACTCAATCCTCGACCCGAAAAGAAGTTTGGTGGATTTCAACTTATCTCACACAGTTGTCAATTGAGATACATTTAAAAAAATAGTGTCCAGTCTTTCTCAATTATTGCACAGTGACCATTTCTTTTACTTTAATTCTACAAATGAAAACCATGTCATGTTTTGTGCATTGTTAAATGGAAACCATCACCAGTGGGTAACCCTCCCTAGCCTCCCAATTATTTTGGGGAAAATGTTTAGCTTCGGGATTTTTAAACCTTTCTAAATAAATGACACAGCAGCTGTTTGTCTTCACTTGGGGCTCTGTGCATTGATGACTGTAATGTTAATGCAATAGTTTTCAGTTGTATTCTCTTTATGGCTGAGTATTAAAATAACTTAATGGAGCGGAAAGGCATGGCAGATAGACAAATGAGGCCTGCCTGGGGAAATTGGAAAACCCAAGAAGTGTGTGGATCTTTTAGTAGACAAAATCCACCATACTGTACTTCAAATAAGTCTGTTTGGAAATTTATCATATCATTAAATAAGTGCTACACTCATCCTTCTGTCATCTAAGAGCTCATTCGTTTTCCAAAAGTCACCACATGCACACAATAGACGCTTTTGGCTCAAAAGCCAGAGGGTCAATGGATCTGCTTCAGATTTTATCCTGAACTTTACAAGAATTATCCAACATGCTGAATCCTATCTCTAATGAAGATTCAAAATGTTGGATACCTCTTGTAAAACCAGAGCAGATTCTTTATTCCACCAACCCTGGAATCACCTGCTTCTACTGTTATATATCCCATTCTAAAACTCCACAACTAAAAACTACCTATGCCCATTTGTCAGGTCAAATAAAATGCAATTTCAGTTGCATTGGTCCACGTATTCAATGCAAGAACAAGAAACCGCATCTTTTTACCAGCCTGTGAGAGAACAGAATATTATTATTATTATTTATTAAATTTAATACCCCGCCCCAATCGGGGGGACCCGACTCTGGGCGGCCTACATCCCAATAAAAACAGAAATAAAACCCAACTCAACTCAATAGTTTATTTATAGTTTATTTATGTCACTACTATAGGTTTTGCAATCATGAGGACAATTTTCATGAACAGTGGCAAAATGTGCTTTGGTAAACTGAAATTCCTGGCACCTTCTTGCTTGAAATAGAAGAAGAGTAGTATCAGATGGGTTGTGTGCTTCTTTTTAATCACTTGATCTGTCCTTCTGTGCTAACTCTGTGTGAATGTGTGCTCTCTCACACGCATACACATTACTTCATAAAGAAAAAGGCATAGAGTTACTCGTAGATTTTTAAAGCAAGTATAACCAAGGGTGTGGGTGTGGAAAAATCACTTTTCTCATTGAATTTTGTGAGGATCGAGTTCAATGTTCAACATGCTGTCCCAAATGAATCAAACATTGAGTCAAAATGTATTCATATCCTTTTACTTTTTTATGTTATAACAAGAAAAAAGCAAACTTAAAAACTTATTAACAGAAAAGACTTAATAACACACTCAAAATCTACACACCTAATTAAAAAAAACATGGAGGGAAAACTGATAACAATACAATTAAAGAAAATGTCTCTCCCAGGACTATTTGGAGATAGAAACATTTCCCCTCCAATTACGGAGTCCTATTCACCTTCCAATTTGTATTGATTCTTGTGTAGCTGCACAACTTTTCCCCTTTATTAATATAAAATCAATAAATCCTCCCCAGATACCAGTTAACCATTCTTAATTTTCAATCTCTTCTCTACTTTAATATTACATGTTCACTTGCCATTAATAGATATGTTTCAAACTTTATTGTACCATTTCTTTAACTGAAAATCATGCTCCATTTTCCATTTCTTTTCCATCATTAATCTTGTCGCTATTAATAAATTCAAAATTAGTTCTTTCATTGTATAGTTCAGTTCCTCCTTATCAAATATAAGTAAAAGTACAACAATTAAATTGACACCAAAATTAGCTTTACTAGGAGAGACAGAAGATCTTAAAATTGACAGCAATGGAAAACAATTGATTCTTACAGTAACAAGACAATTAATAGCAAAATTTTGGAAAGATGAGATGATGATTAGTAAAAGGTGTTGGTACGGAGAGATATGGCAGTTAGCATTGAATGAGAAACTAACTACGGAATTATATGTAAAAAAAAGGTCAAATACCATAAGAAAAAATAGTTTTTTGGGAAATTTGGAGTAAATTTATTGATCTTACTTTTGTTAAAGGATAAGGGATATAAGCCAGATCCAAAAAGGAGAAAATTTTGGGAAAACTAATGATAAGGAGGGGAGAATGAGCATATTTACAGGTTCCTAAGTATAGCATGGGTGATACATGTTTATGAGCTTTTGTTGTTTAAGTTGCTTTAGATGAGTATTGTAATGTCTTATTTTGTGTCTTGTTTTGTATTGATAGATGTTTGTTATATTATTAATAAAAAATTTATATAGATAAAAAAGAAAATCATGCTCTATTTTCCATTTCTTTTCCATCATTAATCTTGTCACTGTTAATAAATTCAAGATTAGTTCTTTCATTGTATAGTTCAATTCCTCCTTATCAAATATAAGTAACAGTGCAATTTTAGATTCTGATTCCTTCCCCAAGCTAGAGTAGACATATTGAATCTGCACTGCATGATGAGTCAGGATTAATGCAAGTTGTCTTGTGAATTTATTCTAGCTGGGATGAGCCAATGTCTAGGGTTTTTTTTAAAAAAAAAAACAAAAATATTCTAGTTGTTGTTCAGTTGCACAGTCAATTTAGACCCTTTGCAACCCCATGGACCATTGCCCTCCAGGCACCCCTGTCCTCCAACATCCTCCTCAACCCACCCAGCTCTGCGCCCATTGCATCTACAATACCATCTAGCCATCTCAGTTTTGGCCACCCTTTCTTCTTTTGTCCTCCACCTTTCCCAGCATCAAGGCTTTCTCAAGTGAATCTTCTGTTCTCTTTTGATGCCCAAAGTACTTTAGCTTCATCTTTACTATTTGATCTTCTAAGGAGCAGTCAGGGTTGATTTCTTCTAAGATTGACCTATTTGTGCTCCTCACTGTCCAGGGGACTCTCAAAACTCTCCTCCAACACCACATTTCAAAGGCGTCTATTCTTCTGTGCTCAGCTTTCCTAATGGTCCAGCTCTCACAACCATACATTGCCACCAAGTATACTATTGCTTTGACTATGCAAATTTTTGTTTGCAAGGTGATGTCTCTACTTTTAACTATGTTCTCCAGGTTTCTCATAGCTTGTCTTCCAAGAATCAGTTGCTTTTTTATTTCATGGCTGCAATTTCCATCTACAGTGATCTTGGAGCCTAAGAAAGTAAAATCTGTCACTGCTTTTACTTCTTCCCCATCTATTTTAAATATAAATATAAATCAAATTAATAATAATAATAATAATAATAATAATAATAATAATAATAATAATAATAATAATAATAATAATAATAATAATAATAATAATAATAATAATAATAATAATAATAATAATAATAATAATTTTCCAGGGAAAGATAGAGCCTGTTGCCATTACAGTATCTTGGTTTTCTTGATGTTGAGTCTCAAGACAGCTTTTGCACTCTCTTTTTTCAACCCAAGCAGCAGCTTCTTTAGGTCTTCCTCACTTTCTTCCATTAGGGTGTTATCATCTGCGTATCTCAAATTGTTTATGTTTCTCCCAACAATTTTGATCCCAAATTGTGATTCCTCCATCCCTGCACTGCACATTATGTGCTCTATGTATAAGTTGAATAAGCAGGGTGATAAAATGGAGCCTTGTCTTACTCCTTTTCTTATTCTAAACCACTCAGTCATTCCGTATTCTGTCCTAACTGTTGCTTCTTGACTCATGTACAGATTTCTCATGAGGCATATAAGGTGCTCTGGTATTCCCATCTCTTTAATTACTTGTCACATTTTGTTGTGGTCCACACAGTCAAAGGCCTTAGTGTAGTCAATGAAACAGAAGTAGACTTGTTGCTGATATTCCTTTGTTTTCTCCATTATCCAACGTATGTTGGCAATGTGGTCTCTAGTTCCCCTACCTCTTCGTAACCCAGCCTGCATTTCTGGTACTTTTCTCTCCACGTGCTGCTGAAGTCTATCCTGTATTATCTTGAGCATAACCTTGCTAGCATGTGGGATGAGCACAATTGTTTGATAATTTGAACATTCTTTGGCATTACCCTTTTTAGGGATTGGGGCGTATTCTGATCTGTTACAATCCTGTGACCACTGTTTTGTTTTCCAAATCTGCTGGCATATAAGGTAAAGGGTAAAGGTTTCTCTTGCTCGAAAGCCAGTCGTATCCGACTCTAGGGATCAGTTATCATCTGTTTCAAAGCCGAAGAGCCAGTGCTCTCTGCTTCTGCAGATGTTTCTGTGGTCATGTGGCAGGCATGAATAGACACCAGAGCACATGGAACGCTGTTACCTTCCCACCAAAGTGGTCCCTATTTATCTACTTGCAATTCGTTGCTTTCAAACTGCTAGGTTGGCAGGATATAGAATGCATATAGAACACAATAATTTGATTCCATCATCTTTTAGGGCTTTGAAAAATTCAACTGGGATACCATCATCTCCACTAGCTTTGTTGCTTGCAGTGCATTTTAGGCCCTTTCTGACTTCATTCTCTAGGATGTCTGGATCAAGTTAAATGTTCTCATCATTGTAATTATCAGGGGTGGTGAGGTCCTTTTTGTAGAGTTCCTCTGTGTACTTTTGCCATCTTTTATTTATCTCTTCTGCATCAGCTAACTCATTGCCATTTTTGTCCCTTACCATGGTCATTTTTGCTTTAAACATTCACTTCATTTCCCCATTTTTTTAAAAAAGATCTCTACTCCTACATCTTATGTTGTTTTCCTCTATTTCTTTGCACTGTTCATTTAGGTAGGTTTCCTTATCTTTCCTTGCTTTTCTTTGAAATTCTGTATTCAATTGATTTGATTTTTTTCCTTTGCCTTTTGCATTCCTTTTTTCCTCTGCTATTTTAAGAGCCTCCTCGGACAACCACTTAGCTTTCTTATTCTTCTTTTCTTTTGGTATGATTTTCCTTGCTGCCTCCTGTATGGTGTCCTGCACCTCTGGCCATAATTCTTCTGGCACTCTGTCTATCGTGTCTAAGCCATTAAATCTGTTCCACACCTCCTCTGTGCCTAGGTCATACCTGTCTGGCCTAATTATTTTCCCTATTTTTTTAAATCTGAGTCTGAATTTTGCAATCAGTAGATTATGATCTGTGCCACAATCTGCTCCAGGTCTCATTTTTGCTGACTGTATGGAGGTTCTCCATCTTTGGCTGCAGAGTATGTAATCAATCTGGTTTCAATGTTGGCCATCTGGTGATGTCCATGTGTAAAGTTGCCTCTTGTGTTGCTGGAAGACGGTGTTTGCTATGACCAGTGCATTATCTTGGCAGAACTCTATCACTCTTTGGCCTGTTTCATTCTGTGTTCCAAGATGAAACTTGCCTGTTATTCCATTTCCTTTTTGATTTCCTACTTTGGCATTCCAGTCTCCTGTGACAATGTGGACATCATCTCTTGGTGTCTGTTCTATAACGTGTTGTAGATCCTCATAGAACTGGTTAACTGTGGCTTCATCTGCACCAGTGGTTGGTATATAGACTTGAATTATTGTGATATTGAATGGCTTTCCCTGGATTCGGACTGAGATCATTTTGTCATTTTTAAGATTGTATCCCATTTCTGCTTTTCTCGCTCTTTTATTAACTATTATCGCCACTCCATTTCTTCTAAGATTTTCTTGTCCACAGTAGTAGATATGATGGTCTCCAGAGCTGAATTTGCCCATCCCTGTCCATTTTGACTCACTGATTCCCAAGATGTCAATGCTTATTCTTTCCATTTCATTTTTTACCACTTCCAGCTTGCCTTGGTTCATAGATCTTACATTCCAAGTTCCTATACAGTATTGTTCCTTGCAACATTGTATTTCTCTTCCCACTATCCTATCCCCTCTCCAATCTTCCGACCTGATGGGCTCAACATCCTGTTCCATCTATTTTGCCTTTTTGTTATCCCTTTTGTCCATGTCGATGGAATTTTCTTGGCAAAATTCCTGACGTGGTTTGCCAGTTTCTATGCCAGTATTTTCCTATCATACATTTTATCACAATTCAACACAATTTAACTCTTCTATGTTCCCAGTTTTGCACAGTTTTCCTCCAAGTAAGGCTTTATCTTCATTTCTAATATATTCCTAAACAACTAGGGAGCACACAGTAAACGAGATGTTGCTGGTTAAATTGGTTTCCCTGTAACGACACCTTGTTAGGTAGATTGGGGAAGGATAGCACATATGACAAAAGAAAGAGCCCAGAAATAAAAAAATAATGTGTGGAGAGACTTCTACATTGTCTTTTTTTTTTGGGGGGGGGGGAACTATTTCTTCTGCTATCAATTCTGCTATTGGACATTGATGTCGCTTCCAATCTTGCTCTTCTAATCCCACAGAAATTGCCTTTCAAGCACATTTAGTAAAAGTGAAGGTCACCCTTGCTTGAAAGCCAGTTGAATCCAACTCTAGGGTTCAGTGCTCATCTCCGCTTATAGCCAAAGAGCCAGCATTGTCTGTGCCTGCAGATGTTTCTGTGAACATGTCTCAGACATGACAAGACACTAGAGTGCATGGAATGCTGTTTATCCTCTCACCAAAGTGGTACCTATTTATCTACTTGCAATTTGTTGCTTTCAAACTACTAGGTTTGCAGGAGCAAGCATATTTAGGAACCCTCAAAATAGCATACTTCCTTAATAATCCAGGAATGTAGAGCTTCAATGGATTGCTGCTAAATGGGTAAACTGGGGGGAACCTTACTTTACATGCATGGAGATTGCCCTTTATGTTCCTTTTAGCAGCTATATTGAGCTTTATAGTTCACTGAAGTAGCATTAATTATTTGCAGTTGTGTGCAAAGAGAGCATGGCTATGTAGGGGGCTAATTTAGAAAGCTGAGTGAATAAATATTGGGCTTAAGAAAACAGTTGGGTTAGTCAACTGCAGAATGGAGTTAATTATTAATTTATTTATTTCTCACTTTGTAGCACCTGGAAGATGGTTCAAAGACAGGCAGAAAGAGAAGGGAATTAGACTCCCACATTGAGCATCCCAGTTGAACGGAAAGTGGACAAGCATTTATATATAGTAATACCCTGGATAACGATTGCATCGGATAACGCTAGAATCGGATAATGATGCAAGTTTTTTGGAAAAAACTTGCATTGGATAACAATTCTGGATAATGATTCTTTGCGTTATCCGATGCAATGGACTGTGCGTGTGGGGTGGTTTGGGTAGAACAACCCAATCCACCCCCCTCGTGCAGCGGTCTCTGCAACTGCAGTAGGGTCAGGGAAAAGCACCCGCCTTTCCCTGACCCTACTGCAGTCGCAGAGACCGCTGCACGTGGGGGGTAGCTTTAAAGGCAGGGAGGTCTCTTTCTTTCCGTGCCTGCCTTTAAAGTGGTTTGTCCCTGAAGTCAGGGCTTTTTTTTAGCGTTGTTCAATGCATGCATCGGACAACGCTAAAAATCGGATAACATCATGATTTGTGGAACCAAGTCATAACGTTATCCGGGGTATTACTGTATACAATTCCTTCTTCCTAATAGTGCCAATTCTTCCTCTGTCTTAGGTAAAGGTCACCCTTGCTCAAAAGCCAGTTATATCTGACTCAAGGGTTCAGTGCTCATCTCTGTTTATAGTCAAAGAGCCAGCACTGTGTGTGTCTGCTGATGTTTTTGTGGACATATGGCAGCCGTGACTAGACACTAGAGTGCACGGAACACTATTTATCTTCCCACCGAAGTGGTACCTATTTATCCACTTGCAATTTCTTGCTTTTGAACTGCTAAGTTGGCAGGAACTAAGACAGAGATGGGACCTCACTCCATCATGCAGCAAACTGCTGACCTGCCGACCTTCCAGTCATCAAGTTCATTGTCTTAACCACTAACCCACTGCACTCTGTCTTAACCATAACACAAATACTTGCTAATTTACTTAGGGCAGTACTGTGTATTTCTCTCTCTCCTTTGGCTTCAACATTTCCACCTCAAAAGAGAGAATGCCAAAGTAGACCACATTCCTTCAAAATTTGTTCCTATTAGGTAAGATTCTGATTTCCCTAAGCCATGTTGACAGTGTAGTCATGAAAGCTCTTGCTCTATCTTTTTGTTCTTTCCTAAATATATTATTACAAGTATATATTTATTTATTTGAATGATTTGTTTATGCTTCTGTTGTTAACTAGTTCATAGACTACCCATTGTGGTAATGTACTTTGTAAGCCGCCCAGAGTCGGGTCTTCCCGAGTGGGGCGGGGTAATAAATGCGGAAAAAAAACAACAACTATTTTTTCTGAAACTCTGACAAACCCTGCTTTATCCCAGCCGTTGCTTTCTTTTTCAGGGAGTTCTTCCTTGTATCATGTTTTCTAGTTTTGTCTCAACGACAATGGCTGCGTAGTCAACGGGACTTGAAGACAGCTGAGCCGTCTCACATTTCCTCATGCTTAAACTGGGAATGACTTTCCCAACTTGGTAGTTGAACATATGAAAAGTATCTATGGGATTTTAGTGGACCATGAGTGAAGTGTGAATCCACATGAAAACTCTGGAGCCACCTGCCTAACACTACAGTATGTCACCATAGGTGACAGTAATCGATGTCTTTGCATGCAACCCATATCTGATCAATAAAACATCTTTTCTTTTAAATAGCCCTAGCTATAAACTTGTCAGTTCTAATATTTACATATGTATTTGTGCCCTGAAGTAAGTTAGTTTTTATAGAGTACAGTCAAACCTTCCATAAAGAGCGCCTCACTTAAAGAGTAACTCGCTTAAAGAGCAGAATTTTCTCTGAATGTTCGCTTCGCTTAACAAATAAAACCAATCAAAAACTCTCTTAACAAATAAATCGGGGTTCACAATCCCTACCACCAGAAGTCACAATTGGTCATTTACAATGGTGTTTCACTTAAAGAGCAAACTCACTTAAAGAGCAATCCTGTGGAACGCATTATGCTCTTTAAGTGAGGTACAACTGTATTGGTGTTCAAAACTAAAGACATCAACATTTTTGCATGCATGAAAAGGATATGGGATCTTAATACGCCATGAATGAAACATGAGTTAACAGAAAGATACGGTGGTAGCAAACTAAACTCCTGCAGACAAATGTAATACTAAGTTGCATCAATAAAAGTATAGTATCAAGAGAAGTTATACTACCACTCCATTCTATTTTGGTCAAGCCAATACAGTAATACCTCATATAACATTAGTATCGAATAACACTAAAATCGCATAACATTAAGGAATCTGGGGGGAAGAATTGCATCAGATAACATTAAGATCTTATGGGATGCTTCAGATAACAACCGCTAAAGCCTGTGTGGTTACAATGTATCTCTATGGATCCCATAGGATTTTAACATGCATCAGATAACACTAAAAATCATATAACACCAAGACTTGTGGAACCAGGTTTTAGTGTTATATGAGGTTTTACTGTACTGTGTTCAGCTTGAGGCACTACAGTTTAAGAAGGATATCAAGAAGCTGGAATATATCCATAGATGTGCAGTTGAGATGATAGCAGATATGGAAATCATGATCTATAAGAATGTTTCTGGTTATGTTTAGCCTGCTGAAAAGAAGATTGGGATGCAACTTCATAAAACCATCTCCAAATATTTGAAGGCTGTTCATATCAAAGGTGAAGCAAGGTTGTTTTCTATAGCTCCAGGGAGCAAGAGAATTGATTTCAGCATTGTTTAGCACCAAAATACCTCAGTGTGACACTTGAATGGACACTCACTTTAGCAGCACTACCTGAATACCAAAGCCAAAGTTTGTACAACGAACATCATCAGGAAACTCAAAAACTATAAATGGGGAATTTTAATTTTAATCTTGATTTTATATTGTGTTTTATGTCTCTTTTTAAAGCTTTGTTAGCCGCCCTGGGTCTTTCTGAGGAGGGTGGCATATAAGTTTGATTAAATAAATAAATAAATAAATAAATAAATAAATAAATAAACTTCACAATCCATGCTGTGCACATAAGCTTTGGCCCTGAGCATCTCTGCAGCAGAGTATGCTGCTCCACATGCAAAAGAAACTGACATCAGTGTTAATGAAGCCATGCATATAGTGACAGGATACCCCCAACCTACACCAGTTGAGAAAATATACCCCCTTGTTGGTATCACTCCACCTAAGGTGAGAAGAAGCAGTGTATGCCGAGAGAACTAAGAAAGAGAATGACCCTCGACACCCTCTGAACAGATATGAGCTGGCTCAGATTCAGGAAGAGCTTTATGGCAAAAACAAACATTCTTGAGGGTACACAAGAGTAAAACCAAATTAGAAGATGGATGAAGGAGCTTGCTGGACAAGGAACAACGTTAAAAAAGGATAAAGCTGAGGAACTCAACCTCCCCTACATCACTTGGAGGACCCTGAATAGGCTGAGGGTTGGAGTCCTTAAATGCAAGACCAACATTCGCAAGTGGGGGTTGCTGGTGGACAACAACATATCATGGGAATGTGAAGAGATTCAAAATCCAGCTCAGTTATTGGTCTGCTGATTATTGCCAGAAACATGCACTGATGAGGACTTAAGTTTGGCCAACGACAAAGCAAAGAAAGTGGCATCATTCTGACAGTCCAGGTTTTGATCAGGACATAAAAGAATAAGGAGGGGGTAAAATTAAAATCAACAGATCCAAACTGCAAAGTAAACTTGATGAAATATTAAGAAGGGTTTTTACACTGCAAGAACTATTTATCATTAGAATGGGCTACCTCAGAATGCAGTGGGCCACTGGACTTCTTCAAACAAAGGCTCTCTGTCCATGATGGATTAGCTATGATTACCTGCTTAGGAAGCAGAGACTCAAGCCTGAGGATCCTTAGGTGCCTTTCCAGCTTTCCATTCTCTGATTTACAAATAGCAAAGCAAGTGGGACATTCCTCACTCACTCATCTTGCATTTAACAGCAATAACAATTACACTTACATACTGTCCCATAGCACTTGTGCACTCTCTGGGCAGTTAACAAAGTAATTATCATTTTGCCCCAAACATGCTGGGTACTCATTTTACCAACCTCAGAAGGATGAAAGGCTGAGTCAACTTTGATACCAGTTAGGACTGAATTTACAATGTGAAGAGTTGTGGCTGCAATATAGCAGTTGTATCACTTGGTCACTGAATGTTAAAGAGGGACATGGGGGCAACTATGTTGGCCATTCAGCCAAATGTTTGTGGAGGGCTAGGCACAGATGGAACTGTATTAAAAACTGCTGACTGTGCACTGTAACGCTCACAGCATAGCAAAGCCCAATGGGGAAACCTTTGTTTTCATCTGGAAATCACTCTTTTTTTGTTTAGTTGGCAGGGTTGGTTTGATTTTGCCCTAATCCACTGGAATTGTATTTCTCAGCTTTACGAACAGTGTGGTCCCTAGATTTAATTCACACAGGTACTTGTGTGGTATCACTCCCCCTCAGCTGAGTGCCTGTTGTCTCTGAGCAATGCTTTTAAAAACACTTTCTTGAGCCAGCATTGAACATCTTAGTGCTAAATGATTCTGGGATTATTATTTTTTTTAAAGAGAGAACCAAAGAGAAAGTGTGGCCCCAGTTAAAATTGCCAATTGGAACATGATCAGATTACAGGCAACTGGTGGAGATAACTGGTGGAGCTCCTTATAAACACATTTATAGCTTTCACTGCATCTACCCCTACTGACCCCTACTCAGTTGGTCCATGTTTCGTCCATCAATATACATAGTTTGATGTGGCAGATAGAAGCATTGTCTCCCACTGTTTCCAATTCCATGCCAGTCTCATCCAGGGCCTTGGGAGCTTTGCTCTGAACTGGACTTCCCTTCTGGTTGCTGGCCTTCCTTGTGGTTGCTTTATGTCAAGTGGTATTCACTCTATAATGGCTTTCACCCACCTGCCATCTTTGAAGTGGCACACATGCCCAGCCCACCAATGCCTTGCAAACTCAATCAACGTTGACACAGTTGTTTTACATCTGATCTTACGTACAGTTCTTCATTTGATATTCGATCAACCCATCATATGCATAGCATACTTCACTCAATTACTCTTCATGTTACATCAAAAAAAAATTGGTGTCAACTTTTGTAGGTGCTCATGTTTCACTGCCGTACAATAAAGCAGGCAGAATGATGGTGTTGACGAGTTCAGCCCATAATTTTCTCATTTTTTGCTTCACTAAGCACATTCTTTATGCTGTTAAAAGCTGTCCATGCTGCTTGCCATCTTCTCGAAATTACTTTTTGTTAGATCATGCCTTAGGTTAACCTATTGCCCACTGTACACATACAAGTAGTATAACTACTGACTCCTGTGACACGTTAATTCTTTGTATATATCTGGACAGCTACAGTGGCTTCATATATAGAAATCAGGAGAAAGCCAATTTCAAAAACTTTAGGTCCAAGTGGGTCAATGTGAGTTTCACCACCACCACTCTGTACTTGCAGTCTCACTTTGCAATTTTTGAAAAACCAGGTACCTCTTAGGACATCACATTAAGGGTGAGGAATTGGATTGATTGAAATGGGCACACATTTCCTTTACATCTTGGTAACTGTGAGCTTCCAGATAATTTCCATTTGCAACATTTTAAATTCCTGACCCCTACATTGGCTATAGCTGATGAGAAACGCCAGCCATAAATGCCTGGTGGCCACTTTACTTTAATGTCTACTTTGACCTTGATTTTTTCTTTCAGAGTTAGTACCAATTGAGAAATGATGATCTTGGCAGAGTTCACTTGAGTATTCAAGAGCCCTCTAAGAACCCTCAATCCTTCTGTGTCTTTCTGTGTTTACGTGTGTTGCAAGTTGTCACTCAAAAGTATCATGTTTCAAGCTCTCCTTCAGCTCATCTCCTAACTGATATCAAAGACTCCAAGTGATCCTTCCTATTTATAGGTCTTTTATGCTTCCAAACCTGTGAGCTATACAGAATTAGGGCAGGAAACTCTTTAATGAAGAGGCTGATACAACAAAGATTTATTTCAGCAATAAATCTCTGACAGACATGATTGTCACACTACCTTCAAAGGTTAAGGCTTCTTTTCTCCAAGAGCAAAGACTATTGCCATTTGGGACCATGCATCCTGAAGGCTGTGTGACACCAAGTAACACAAATAGGTAAAGCTAAAGGTCACCCTTGCTCAAAAGCCAGTTGTACCCGACTCTAGGGTTTGGTGCTCATCACCATTTATAGCCAAAAAGTCAGTGTTGTCTGCGTCTGCAGATGTTTCCGTAGACATGTGGCAGACATAACTAGATACTAGAGCACATGGAACGCTGATACCTTTTGCATCAAAGCAGTATCTATTTATCCACTTGCAATTTCTTGCTTTCTGATAGGTCAGCAGGAGCTGGGACCGAGACAGAAGTTTACTCCATTGTGTGGCACTCGGATCTCGAACTGCTGACCTGCCAACCTTCCAATCATCAAGTTCAGCATCTTAACCACTAAGCCATCACAATAACACAAATGCACACCCCTAATTCATCTAAGGTTGAAAACCTGCAATGCCAAGTGGAAGCAGTTTGGAAGTTATTATATACGTACTATGGTTTTGTCTCATCTTTCCTGTGATTCCCTTATCTCTGTCTGTGAATTCTCAGTCACACATCTGGCCAGATTGACTGCTGTGCACTTGTTGTTGTTTTGGACTCCTCCATTTAGACCACCCAGGACAGAGTATTCGCAGAAGGAAGAATAAAAAAAACAAACAAAAAAAAACAGAACAAAAGAGAAGAGGCCTCGTTAAATCCAAGCCTGGGTATATATGATAACTACATTAGTGTATGTGCCAGAGTCCACATTTCCTTTAAATTTTTTATGCACCCCCTGCAGCAGCTGGCAATTGGGGAAGGAAAACAAGAGGTTTTCTGTTTTAAAAGCCATAACCTCTGGAATTAAGTCACAGTTTTCCCAGCACAAACTCAGCTATTTAAAAACAAGGCAGTTATATCACCAAGTCAGTGAACCTTGTTATTTTAACATCAGCACGATAGTGCTTTAAAAGTCTTCTAACATGCTGAGAAACACAAATATACATATTTGCTTTTTTTAAAAGCACCACTGACCACTATTTAAAATAAGAAGACATAATTCAATACAGTACATCAGAAGTATCTCTCTATCTCTCTATCTATGCACCTAATCAGGATATTTACCACTGCACAACACTTGGTGTTGAGTCACTGTCTACTCCATTACTGGCGGGATGTCCAGCCAGACATGTCTTTGGCTGTAAATGGACATAAACATGAATGGACATAACGGACATAAACATGAATGTAAATGGACATGAACACCACCCCTAGAGTCAGACATGACTAGGTTTCATGCAAGGGAGACCTTTACCTTTACCTATATTAAATTCTTTCAAGGTTGTCTTCAGTCTTTGTTTTTTTTTTGTCCACCCCACCACACAGTTGAGCACCTGCAACAGGCTCTCCATACATTTTGGGAGACAATCTTCTCACATCCTGACAATGTGTTGAGGTCACTGAAGTTGTCGTTGTTTCAGGATTGTAAAAATGCTTGTAAAATATCTGTGTTTGCTCTAAGAGTTCAGTGTCAAAGATTTTATCCTGCTGTTTGATGTTGAGAATTCCCCAAAGACGAGTAAGATCAAAATGATTGAGATGACTGAACTTTCTTGCATGGCATTTATAGATAATCCAAGGCTCTGCCACATAAAGTAGTGAGGATAGAACAACAGCTTTGTATATCTTCAGCTTAACAGAAAGATTGATTTTATGCCAATTCCACAAGAAAATCAAAGACTTCTGAAGGCAATGCTGGCTTTAGACATTTATGAAATCATTTCATCATCGAAGAGAATGCAGCAGGAGACAGTGCAAAATATATGAATTTATCCACTATAGTAAGGGTCTGTTCAGATACTTTCAGAACTGGTTCCTCATAAAATATACCTAGAGCCAATTGATACATTACCCCAGTTTTATCAGTATTGATCTTTAGGCCAATATTGTTACAGGTGGAAGAGAATAGATCTAGACTTCTTTGCATATCCATAAATGTTATTGTACTAAGAGCACACTCATCAGCAAATAAAAGCTCACACACACTGCAAAATGCTATTTTAGTTACTACCTGTACATGCTGCTTATTTATTTATTTATTATTTATTATTCCCATTTATTATCCCGCCCCAATCGGGCATACCCGACTCTGGGCGGCTTACAAGATAAAAACACAATCATAAACCCTAACCCATCCAATAAAATACTAATAAATTAAAAATTTAAAAACTCTGAAAGTTCATAAAAACATGAAATAAACCAGGAACAAGCAACTCCATGGAATAAAACCAACAGCAAGGGAGGCTGTCCCTTAAATTAACCACCCTGTGTGGGATCCCACAGACCTTGGTCCCCACACATGTCCCGCCAGCCAGGTTTTTAAACCCTTACGGAAGGGGAGGAGCTCTGTCTGTAGACGTAGATCAGTTGGGAGGAGGTTCCAAAGCGCCGGGGCGAACACAGAGAAGGCCCTCTTCCTAGTGCTAGAGAGATGAGCCTCCCTAGCTGATGGAATGACAAGAGAGCCCCTCCGGTCCGCCCTGGTGGGACGGACAGACATTCTTAGGGTGACGCGGTCTCTGAGGTATCCTGGCCCACTACCATATAGGGCTTTAAAGGTAATAACCAGCACCTTGAATTGCACCCGGAGACATACTGGTAACCAATGCAGCTCCCGGAGCAGTGGTGAGGCACGAGCATAACGCCCGCACCCCATCACTATCCGGGCCGCCGCATTTTGGACCAGCTGCAGTCTCCGAATGGTCACCAAGGGCAGCCCCATGTAGAGCGCATTACAGTAATCAAGTCTGGAGGTGACCAAAGCATGTGTGACCATGAGCAAGGCGTCCCGGTCTAGGAGTGGGCGCAACTGGCGTATTACACGAAGTTGTGCAAAAGCCCTCCTGGCCACGACTGCCACCTGCTCTTCGAACAGTAGTCGTGAGTCCAGGAGGACCCCCAGATTGCGCACCGGGTCTGTTTGGGGCAAAACTGCCCCATCCAGAACCAAAGCTGGTAACTCCCGTAATAACGCAGGGCCCCTTACCCACAGCCACTCAGTCTTGCCGGGATTCAGCTGTAAACCGTTATCCCCCATCCAGACCTTAACAGCCTCCAGACACCTGGAGAGGACTTCCACCGCACCGCTTGGGTCCCCACGGGCAGAGATGTATAACTGGGTATCATCTGCATATTGATGATACCTTACCCCGTGGGAACGGATGATCTCACCCAGCGGCTTCATATAGATGTTAAATAGGAGAGGAGAAAGTACCGAGCCCTGAGGCACCCCGTAGTGCAGGGGCCTAGGGCTGGACTTCTCCTTCTCCAGGCACACCGACTGGGTCCTGCCCCTCAGGAATGAGGAAAACCAGGACAACACTGTGCCCTGGATCCCCAGACCCTGGAGCCTACCCAGAAGAATGCCATGATCGACAGTATCAAAAGCCGCTGAGAGGTCGAGAAGAGCGAGGACAGATGGCTCCCCTCCATCCCGCTCTCTCCAGAGATCATCCACCAATGCGACTAGCGCAGTTTCAGTACCATATCCGGGCCTGAATCCTGACTGAAACGGGTCCAGATAATCCGCTTCATCCAGGACTTTCTGTAACTGCTGCGCCACAGCTTTCTCCAGGACCTTACCTAAAAAAGGTAGGTTAGACACTGGACGGTAGTTAGAAATTACCAAGGGGTCGAGGGACGGCTTTTTTAAGAGGGGAAGCACCAAAGCGTGTTTGAAAGGTGCAGGAAAATGCCCCTCTTTTAAAGAAGCATTAATGATCGCCTCGACCCAGCCACCTGCCACAGACTTGGAAGCTTTTATTAACCAGGCAGGGCATGGGTCCAGTGCACAGGTCGTGGCGCGAACAGATACAAGAAGCCTGTCCACTTCCTCAGGGACAACAGGATCAAACCGATCCCAGATAACATGGCTAGACTGTGCTATGGTTGACCCCAGATCCGTACATTCCACGCCGTGATTTAGCTTCGAGCGAATCTGAGCGATTTTCTCCGCCAGATAATCAGCAAAGTCCTCAGCCGATCCCTGCCACCCAGGGCCCGGCCCCCCTCTACCGAGGAGGGACCTGGTCACCCTGAACAAGGCCGCTGAGCGATTATCCGCGGAGGCAATAAGGGTGGTGCTTATCGAATGGTTTCCCATCCGTGCAATAGTGAAAGCCAACACTGGCCTTTTCTTCCCTGAATGTATCACAGAGCATTGCAGGAAACATAAGACTAACAAGAGCTGAACATACAATGCTTTGGGTGCAGTACAGCAATTTTAACCCCTGTGCCACCAGGGCTCAGTAATAACAGGGTGCTTACCTGTAACTGTCATTCTTCTTCATGGCATGCAGTAAAACCATTCGTGCGGACTCACAGAGACCACAAAGAAGAAGAGCATACAGGCAGAAATCGATATTGTAGATAGCCCATAAATAGAACATTGTTATATTTAATAAGGATTGTTCTATTTAAAAATTGTTATATTGAACAAGGAAATATTCCACTAAAAGCCTAACCCCGTGTTATTCCTTCATCCTTTGTGTCCTCCTGGCCAACATTGAGCAATTTCCTTTCCAAACCTTCTGATAAAGTGCTGCCAACTGGGTCATTGGTATATCTCTGACTGATAAAATTATAACTAAAATGACCACAGGACCAAGACGGACTCAGTTAAATAAGTAACAAATATAACAAGTAAATAAAGTAGATATTGCATTGGAAAATATTAGTAGTGGAGGGCTAAAGGTCCTTCACTGATGGAACAAGAAAAGAAGTACAAGCTAAAGTAAATGGACATTAACATACACACAGTTCAAAAATTATGTTCTGAAATTGCAGGTGAGATTCCAGCCAGCCTAGACTGGAAGGTAGGGAGGGCAGGTGAGAAGGGTGACTGCTATAACCTAACACATTAAGAGAGATACACAATAATATGACTTTTCAAATAAATAAATTAATAATCATGGTAAAAAGAGGATTGGGTCTACTAGACTACAAATTAAGAGGACTAAATTCAATATCCAGTTATTTTGATATAAGCATTGTCCTCTCTCAGGGTGCTTCTGCTTCCAACCCAACATAAATGTTAAGTTTCAACAGAAGGCAATGGAGAAAGCATTGGGTGTTTGTCCATCCATTGGCTACAGAGAAGAGGAAAGACCATTCATTCTATATGAAAACTGATTTTGATCGAATGCAGCAATGTTTGGAGTCTCCATCTTAGGACTTTTCTTTATCTTAGATCCTACCACTGAACCATTTGGTCAAGATGATTTTTCCAGTTCTCTGTTTTTCTCCCAGTTCTTCAAACTAAACAATGTCCAGCATGAAGAAGTTGCTGAACTTGCTGAAAGCTCAGCTATTTTTAATATTTTATTGATGCAATAAAGATATATACCCAACCCTGTTGGGAAACTATCTTTTTTTTTAATGGCAGCTCCAGTAAATTTGAGATCTGCACTGACTATAGGATTCTGGAAGTCCTAGACCTATGATGGTGAATCTTGGCACTCCAGATGTTCTTGGACTTCAATTACCAGAAGCCCAAGTCAAGATCCTGCTGATCAGGGATTCTGGGAACTGAAGTTCAAAAACAGCTGGAGTGCCAGAGACTGCTTTACAGTCTCTGTTCAGGGGTACAATGGGGGAGGGGATGACTTCATTTGCTCAGACTTAGTGCACAAACCCAGGGTACACAGAAAGAGTTTCCTTGAAAATTGTGGTATTTTTGAACCACAATCAGGTGCACTCTGGTAATGACAACCTTGTGTTGCCAGCTAATCTTTCTCACACTAGAGCAGTCAAAGGGAACTGAAGAATGGACCTACCAAAGGTGGCTTCATTTTGGCAGTTTCACATCTGGCCTAGACACGGAAGAAGAAGTGCACAAATTCACCTCAAGGAGCCCTGAGCAGAAGGCAGAACCATGGAAAGGAGGTTACAGATCTGTAGTTAAGAATTCTCTCTTGCCTAACTAGAGTTCCCTGGGCTTTTACAGAGGGAAAACAATCTGACATGTAAAACCCATGTCAATGTGGAGTGTAGGTATACCTGTAAGCTTGTTCTTTTCTGTCCCAGGAAAAAATACAAAACCAAACAAATAGATACACCAGCTCTGAGGTCTTGCTCCATTCCCCGAGAAACTGGATGGCTTTTCTTCTTGGGTAGCAGCCTACAGTCTTTCAGCCAAAATGAACAGAACCCTATTAACATTGCTTCATTACCAGATTTGACTGAAGGACAACTGATGAGCCAGGACTGGAAAGAAAATGGGGAGAAGCAGAATTTACCTTTCAATGCATGAGATTGCCAGTTGTTTTGTTGTTCAGTTGCACAGTCGATTCCGACACTCTGCGACCCCATGGACCACTGTCCGCCAGGCACTCCTGTCCTCCACCATCCTCCTCAACTCACTCAGCTCTGTGCCCATTGTCTCTACAATACCATCTAGCCATCTCATCTTGGGCCGTCCCCTTCTTCTTTTGCCCTCGACCCTTCCAAGCATCAAGGCTTTCTCAAGTGAATCCTCTCTTCTCATTTGATGTCCAAAGTACTTTAGCTTCATCTTTATTATTTGACCTTCTAAGGAGCAGTCAGGGTTAATTTCTTCTAAGATTGACCTATTTGTTCTCCTCGCTGTCCAGGGGACTCTCAAAACTCTCCTCCAACACCACATCTCAAAGGCGTCTATTCTTCTGTGCTCAGCTTTCCTAATGGTCCAGCTCTCACAACCATACATTGCCACAGGGAATACCATTGCTTTGACTATGCGAATTTTTGTTTGCAATGTGATGTCTCTACTTTTCACTATGCTCCCCAGGTTTCTCATTGCTTGCCTCCCAAGAATCAGTCGCCTTTTTATTTCATGGCTGCAATCACCATCTGCAGTAAGCTTTGATCCTAGGAAAGTAAAATCTGTCACTGCTTCTACTTCTTCCCCATCTATTTTCCAGGGACTGATAGGGGCTGTTGCCATTGTCTTGGTTTTCTTGATATTGAGTCTCAAGCCAGCTTTTTCACTTTCTTCTTTCAACCTAATCAGGAGCTTCTTTAGGTCCTCCTCACTTTCTGCCATGAGGGTGGTATCATCTGCATATCTCAAATTGTTGATGTTTCTTTCAGCAATTTCGATTCCAAATTGTGATTCCTCCATCCCTGCATTGCGCATTATGTGTTCTGTGTATAAGTTGAATAAGCAGGGTGAAAAAATGCAGCCTTGCCTTACTCCTTTTCCTATTCCAAACCACTCAGTCATTCCATTTTCTGTCCTAACTGTTGCTTGATTCATGTACAGATTTCTCACGAGGCCTATAAGGTGTTCCGGTATTCACATCTCTTTAATTACTTGCCACATTTTGTTGTGGTCGACACAGTCAAAAGCCTTCGTGTAATCAATGAAACAGAAGTAGACTTGTTTCTGATATTCCTTTGTTTTTTCCATGATCCATCTTATGTTGGCGATGTGGTCTCTAATCCCCCTGCCTCTTCTGAAACCCGCCTGCACTTCTGGTAATTCTCTCTCCACATACTGTTGCAGTCTATCCTGTATTATCTTGAACATCACCTTGCTAACGTGAGGGATGAGCGCAATTGTTTGATAATTTGAACATTCTTTGGCATTACCCTTTTTGGGGAGTGGAACGTATACACATCTTTTCCAATCCTGTGCCCATTGTTGTTTTTTCCAAATCTGCTGGCATATAGAATGCAATAATTTGATTCCATCATCTTGCAGGGCTTTGAAAAGTTCAACTTAAATGCCATCAACTCCACTGGCTTTGTTGTTTGCAGTTTTTTTTTTTTTTTTGCCTTTCTGACTTCACCCTCTAGAATGTCTGGCTCATGTTCAATGTTCTCATCATTGTGATTATCAGGGGTGTTGAGGTCCTTTTTGTAGAGTTCCTCTGTGTACTCTTTCCATCTTTTCTTAATCTCTTCTGCATCTGCTAACTCCTTGCCATCTTTGTCTTTTATCATGGTCATTTTTGCTTTAAATGTTCCCTTGAGTTCCCCAATTTTTTAAAAAAGATCTCTAGTCCAACCCCTGATATTGTTTTCCTCTATTTCTTTGCACTGTTCATTCAGGTAGGTTTCCTTATCTCTCCTTGCTTTTCTTTGAAATTCTGTATTCAAGTGACTGTATTTTTTCCTTTCTCCTTGGCATTTTGCATTCCTTCTGTCCTCTGCTATTTTAAGAACCTCATCGGACAACCACTTCACTTTCTTAAGCTTCTTTTCTTTTGGTATGGTTTTCCTTGCTGCCTCCTGCATGATCTCCCCCATCTCTGTCCATAATTCTTCTGGCACTCTGTCTATCTGGTCCAAGCCATTAAATCTGTTCCACACCTCCACTGTGTATTCCCAAGGAATGTTTTCTAGGTCATATCTTTCTGGCCTAATTGTTTTTCCTATTTTCTTTAGTCTAAACCTGAATTTTTCAATCAGTAGGTTGTGATCTGAGCCACAATCTGCTCCTGGTCTTTTTTTTTTTTTGCTGACTATATGGAAATTCTCCATCGTTGACTGCAGAGTATGTAATCAAACTGGTTTCGATGTTGGCCATCTGGTGATGTCCATGTGTAAAGTCTCCTCTTGTGTTGCTGGAAGAGAGTATTTGCTATGACCAGTGCGTTATCTTGGCAGATCTCTATCAGTCTTTGGCCTGTATCATTCTGTGTTCCAAGACCAAACTTGCCTGTTATTCCATTTACTTTTTGATTTCCTACTTTGGCATTCCAGTCTCCTATGATAATGTGTACATCATTTCTTGGTGTCTGTTCTATGAGGTGTTCTAAGTCTTCATAGAACTGGTCAATTGTGGCTTCATCTGCACTAGTGGTTGGTGCGTATATTTGGATCACAGTGATATTGAATGGCTTTCCTTGTATTCTAACTGACATCATTCTATCATTTTTGAGATTATATCCCATTACTGCTTTTCTCACCCTTTAATGACAATTATGGCTACTCCATTTTTCCTGAGGTTTTCTTGTCCACAGTAGTAGATATGATGGTTTCCAGAGCAGAGGGAAGTGCTAAATGTGTTGGCCCTTAGCAGCCTGTCTTTCCCTTCTTAAGCAAATTGCAGTCTTAAAATGTCCAGTTGCAACAGACGACATCCTTTTGCTTTCATTGGCTCCTGTCTATGTCTTTTGTGTGTTCCTTGCACAGCTGCATTGGCTGCTTCTGAATGCCTCTTTGCTGTTGACAAGGTTAGGTACTGTGCCTTGCATATAACAGAGCACCCAGCATGAGGTTGTTTTTGTTTTTAACACTCAACCCCCCCCCGCCCCATCCCAATAATAATTGGTTTCATCACAGCCAAAAGATCCTTCTTACCTTGTCAACAATTTACATGTCTGCCACTTGATTCTCTTCACGTCATATGTTGGTTGGTCGGCTGGCTGTTTTTAGCAAGAAAAGTCAAAACATTTCATGGAGTCTGGGCAAAGTGTGATGTTCCGGCTATAGTTGGAATGCAGCTGCTCACAATCCTAGCCAGAATACCCAGTTGAAGTAAAGGGTTGGTTTGTTGTTATTTTTTGGAGAACAGGTCTCAGAATCTTACACCTCTGATCTCACAAAGAAACAACCAATCTCTTGTTTATCATATCTAAAGTTGCCGGAGAATTGAAAAGAGGACACTGATTTGTGATCTTAAAAAGTCCCAGTGTCCCCCATTCTGCAGAAAGTGTCTGTGTACATGCATTTTCTGTCTCCCTCTTCCAAACAGATTGGAAAGGGAACCTGACAGAGGTAGAAATTACTAGTAATTTTCTTTACAAAAGAGTTTTTGTATGAAAAGTATGCACTCTACTACTGAGTAAGGGAAAGAGAAAGGTCATGCTTGCTCAAAGGCTAGTCATATCTGACTCTAGGGGACAATGCTCATCTCCATTTACAGTCAAAGAGCCAGTGCTATTTGCATCTGCTGATGTTTCCATGGCCACATAGCAGGTATGACTAGCACATGGAATACTGTAGCCTTTCCCGTGGGAGCAGTACCTATTTATCTACTTGCAATTTCTTGATTTTGACTTGCTAGTTTGGCAGGAGTCAGGGCAGAGACTAGAGCTTACTCGGTCGTGCAGCACTCGGGTCACAAAATGCTGACCTGCTGACCTTCCAGTCATCAAGCTTAGGGTTTTAACCACTAAGCCACCAATATCCCCCCTTTTCTTCTATGCTATTGTGTAAAGTTAAAGATTCTTGCCAGCTCTATCACCTACGGAAACAAGTATTGCCACTGGAGTGTTCTTAAAGATATGAAAACCATTAGCTGAAACAAGGAGCTTACCTAATATCCCATTACAGTATTTCAAATGACTTCAAATTTCCAAAGCATAATAAAAGAAGCATTAGCAAATTTGCCATGAGCTGCACCTTTCAAACTCTTGAAATGATCTGTTGAAAGAACACTGCTAATTTGTTGACTCCCTCTCCCTCCTTCCTACCTTCACTAATGCAGTTTAATTCTTAAGAGATCAAGAATGGTGTTGCACTCTGGTGCCTGGGAAATGTTTTTAACAAAACCATATATACCTCTGAAAGCAACCAGTCCAAGAAGATGTTACAGTTTTTGGATACACTGGTCTGATGATCATGTATAATACTGTGTAAAAGTCTTAGGCTACAACCAGCTGGTTGGGGAAAATTCAGTGAGTGATTGGAGACCATATCTCAGCACCCAAGCAACCTGGACATACCAAAAGTGGAGAGCATCTTCTTCTGACTTGCCTCTCAGTCTGCTCCACATTTGGTGATGTTTGGAGCTGGGTGTCCAAGAGAAAGACAAACCCTAATTCTGAGAACACAAGTGTTAAGAGTACAAATGTGTGTGTGTGACATCTGTGAAGTAGACGAATCTACATCAGATTAAAATGCATATTTTAGAAATGTACAGATTCATGCCCAATAGGGAATATTTCAACCTGTCCTTGAGAAAAAACCAATCCCTTAGAAGGGTATTTAAAGCCCTTTTTAATCAGAGATGGGAAATGTTATGTGGGATTCTGGAAGGCAATTATCCAAAGCAGTAAATTTTACCACATCTGACTCCAGTATTCAGAAGAATCTGATAATTCTCAAGAAGTGAAAGCTGGACAGTAAAGTAAATTGATAAGTGGGAAAAAACAGTTCACAATATATGTGATGCTAGAAGAGAGCTTTGCAGATACAGGTGCCTGTCAGAAGGACAAACAGGTGGAACCAAGATCAAATCAAGTCTGAATGCTTTCTAGAATTGATGAAGCTGAAATACTTTGGGAACAAAACTAGAAGACAAGAAGAAAATGTAACACTAGGAAAACTTGGAGGCACCAGGAAAAGAGGAAAACCAAATATGGAAAATATTTTTAAATTTTATTTATTTATTTATTTTACTATTTATACTTATATCCCGCCTCTCTAGGAGAAAAAAAATCATCCCTACTCAGGGTGGCTAACATCATAAAACCAGACAAAAGTTAAAAACTACACACAATAAAACTCCCAATAAAATCATCACCACACATTACAATAGCCAGAAAGTACTGCAATCCAGGACCCTTAAAATGCAACCTATTTAGGACAAAAAGGAGCTGGGCAGCATATCTAATGATCAGAAATAGTCAGCAGTGTTTTTAGTTGTTATTTAAAAGACTGCAGGGATGTTTAACTTGATATAAAACATAAATCAATATACACAAAATATAATCATAATAACAAATTATATGATAAACTATGTGACCTCTCTCATCTTTGGGACCTTGAAGATTGCTATTCTATTACTACTCCTTCATCTCCTTTTGTTACTACTTCTCATTTCTCTGGAAAAAGTATACATTGTTTCATACACTGGAACCCCTACCTAATGGGACAAATTCTGTACATTCTCCCTACATATATTTAAATCTATTCACATTTAACAATCCTTTTTTTAACCTTAATCTTCCATATCATTTTATCAATAACAACTGTATTCCAAATTTATTTATACCATTCAATAAGGTGAAATTCAAATCTTACTTTCCAATTATTATTATTATTATTTTGCTTTAATGTTAATCTTGTTGCATTTACCAAAATTGTAATTAATTCTTTTCTTCTTCTTTTTGCCATTCAATTGAACATCTCTAAAAGTGGATAGCAATGCTATTTTTGGACAAATCACAATTCGTAGATAAAATATATTTCATTTCATTTAAAACCATTTTCCATAATTTCTGAACTTCCTTGAATTTCCACTATACAGTAGTTAGAAATAGGTATCAGTTTCATGATTAAACGTCCAACATATTGCAGGATAATTCACAGTATAACCTCATTTTGACTTATCAGAAAACAAAACAAAATAAACAAAACAAAATAAAAACACTGTAGCACTTTAAAGACTAACTGCTATATTTTTATTGTTAGCTTTTGTGGATCAAGTCCACTTCTTCAGACAAGGAGTGAAATTTACAGGCATGGTTTTTATGGACCAAATTCAGGGGTCAAAGGGAGAGGGGTGTGTTCAAGCAAAATGACAGACAAGCAAGAATAACAATACAGCTTCCCACAGCCATCAGCAACAATAGATTATTCAGATTAGATCTAAATGTCTCCCTTTTGATCTCAAAGGGTGTGAGAAAGCCCATTCTGGTCTCTACTTGACCTTTGACCTGAAAACAAAAGCACTGTACCTGGTTACTTCCTGTTTTGCTAAAGAGAATTGGCAGGAAGGTTGTAATATAATATATAAAATATCTAGCAGCATATAGCAATCTGTGTATCAAATTTGATAATGTCCCAGAAACCCTTCATTAATATTTAATCCCCTGCGATGGGTGTCTAACAGATGGATGTATTTGATTTCTGCTGTCTCCCTTTCAATCCTAGTTTTGTAATTTCCCTGTTCCAGAATTGTACTATTCCAAAAAACTCATTTTGACTATTTTTAAATAACATCTTCATATTGTTTTATAATGATTCTCTTACATAGCCTTACAACACCTTTGCCAATGACTGAAAGCACCACTGACCTAGGCAGATCTTAGAAATATTTCTCTCTCTTTCTCTTTGACTACAGCTCCTCAAAAGCTCTGGCCGTAGTTATGCCATATAGGGAATTCAGGGAGCATTAATCCAATGGAATAAAATTCTCTAAATTCTGAATAGTGTGAATCAAAATAAGGCAGCACCCAGTGTTCTCCCAGAGTGTGCCAAATCGCACGACTGGGTCATCAAATGAAGAGTGGCATCATGGCAAATTGTAAGTAGATAAATAGGGACCACTTCGATGAAAGAAGCCTCATTTGTGTGACCCCTGAGTGGAGTTTCTCCAGCAAAAAATCCTTTCAACTCAGAATAATTTCTGACAATAAATTATTATGATTATGGCCAACATAACAATTGAATTAAGAGAAAACTAAATACTGTGGTAAGATTGTGGAAGGTTCTCTTGAATGTTTTTGCTAAGTAAATAAATCTTCCTCTCAATAAATAAATGCAAAAATCAAGTAAATTCTAATTCCAAGTTCCAAAATAAACAAACAAACAATTCCTTTACCATGTATATTTGTCATGCTGCACTCTTAGTCCATTTGATCCAGATTAAATATAGTCCATCTGGAAAGTAACCTTATCTTCCTTCTAATGCGATTTTCTCCCGAGGGATACAAAAATGTGGGCATGAATATAAAATTTAGATTTAAATATACAACCAACAAGAAACACTATACATTTTGAGCTCCATTTTATTTGAGAAACTTTATTGTCTGCAGTGACAATCTGTCTTTTGAAGTGCTGCATTTGAATGAATGCATAATTTAGACTGCATAATTTGGAAATAAAAATAAAAAACACTGTCCCTGAATATGCCACTTACATAAGTGGTATGGCTTTTGGGAACATAACTATACATTTAGAAATTGCATTGTAGGATAAATAATTCACGTTGCCAAATATATAGGTCTGTATTCTTCTTTTTCTCTAATTTTATTTTTATTTTGCTCATTTCCTAACTACTCTACTAAAGTAGTCATCCAGCCGTCTGATGGCAAAGAAGATTTGTTTTAAGGTTTAAGTAATTCATTGAACAGCTCCAATCATATAAAAAATTCAATTTACATTATTCCCCATGAGCAACTAGATTAGAGATAAGTATTTTTTATTAAAAAAAAAACCCAGTTGCCGAATCGTAAAGTCCCTCACTTAATATCAAATGTGATGTTTTTAGCTACTGAACTAAAGTATGGAAAGTAATGAACTTAAATTTCAAGAACGGAAATTAGAAAGCACCTCCAGACAAGTAAGAATTGTTGGACAACAGAAGAGATTACTTCAGATGGTGTGGAATCTTCTTTCTATCTTCTTTCTTTCCATCAAGGCTGCTTTAACTTTTGGGTTTCTCCTCCAGATTCATGGAAATGTAGAACTTTTAGGTATACATAGACCAGAATGATCTACAATTCCATGATTCTGTGAACCTATATTTTGTATATCCTGCATAGTAGAGTGATAGGGTCAAACTACTCCTGGCATGGAAACAGCCTGATCTTGTGATTCAGTAAAAAGAGAAAAACCCATCATTATTGCTTGTGAGAAGAGCAATATTTTTAAAGTGTCTAATGAAGTAGATTTGATCAATGAAGTCCAGGTGCAGGTCAAGGTCTCCCTTGCTTGAAAGCCAGTTGTGCCCAATTCTAGGTGGTGCTCATCTCTGTTTACAGCCAAAGAACCAGCACTGTCTCATCTACAGACGTTTCCATGGTCATGTGGCAGGCATAACAAGATTCTGGAGATAAAAGGAATGCTGTTTCATTTCCTGCTGAAGCGGTACCTATTTATCTACTTGCAATTTCTTGCTTTTAAACTGCTAGGTTGGCAGAAGCTGGGACTAATGATGGGAGCTCACTCCATAGTCCAGTACTTGGGTCTCGAACTGCTGATCTGCCGACCTGCTTATCTTCCAGTTGTTAAGCTCAGCATCGTAACCACTATGCCATCATGGCACTGATCACATTAAAAAATACAGCAGTTACTCTTTATTTTTATGTCTTTATTTTTTCCCCTTGGACTTCTTTTTTGTCTTGCCAGATGGACACCCCTGCCCAGGTGCATAGCTTCTGGGGTGGGGATCTTTGCCTCCCCTTCCTGAACATCCCCTTTGTGGGCAGGCCCCAATTGGGGCAAATGACCATCCCTCCCTCCCTCCCTATGGTTCAGTATGAGACGAGTTGGTCACTTCAGGGCCCAGATAGGAATAGGTTTTTTTTTCCATAAGGGCTATATGGGGTACGATTTAGGGTTGTCATAAATAGGTCACAACTGGCGGGTAGTGTGGGAGGATTGTAGCATTGGTGAAGTCCCAGGAGACTTTGGGAGCTGGTCCCAGGGTGCCCAAGATCTGGGGTATTAGGATCCTGAAGTTCAGTTCCAGGATGGGGGTGTACTGGTGGGCAGCTGACAGCACTACCCACCTAAAGTCCTGAGGCTTGGGGGATAGTGATTGGTCAAGTTTAACCTGAGTTGGCTGGCCGGGACTGTTCTGTCCTTGGACAGAACACTCTCGGGGCCTTGGAATCGCCCAAAGAGGGAGAGGGAGGAGGGGTATAGTGGATTCCCCTGGCTCTGTCCCAGGACCCCATACAACATAGGCAGTGATGGCCAGCAGCCAATTCGCACCAGTTCGTCAGAACCAGTAGAAGCTTTTCCCAGTGTCTCAGAGAACTGGTAGTGGCTTTTTGGGGGAAGCACCTCAGGGGCTTACCTTTTCACCGGTTCCTCCACTGCACATGCATGCCTACATCACTTGGCGCTCCTACAGTACTTGGCGTGCATTCACACCTATAGTGCTTGGCATGCCTACAGCGCTTGGCATGCATGCGCACCTACAGTGCTCTGTCTGCTGTGCCAAGCAGCCATTTGCTACTTGGAGTGTGGCAGTGCAGAGTGTCGGGCAGCCACACACAGCCATGGAGCAACTGGTGGCTGCTGCTGAGGCACTCGGCGGTCTCCTTGCTGTCCTCCCAAGCGGGGAGGAGGAAGAGCAGCTGCTAGCCTGAAGCTTCCTACAGCCTGCTCCACAGGGTAAGTGACTCGCCTTTGGATGTGGGGTGGGTGGGTATATATTAATGTGTATATAATGTGTATTTATTTTTAATATGTATTTTTATGTGTATTTAATGTGTGTTTTGTGTGTTTCATGTGTATTTAATTTGTATTTTATGTGTTTTATGTCTATTTATGTATCTTTAATTTGAATTTTTATGTGTACTTATTTTTATGGGTTTTTTCTTTGGCTCCGCCCATGATGTTGGCTCCACCCATGATATCATAATGTTAGCTCTGCCGATGACATCATTACATTGGCTTCGCTCATGACATTGGCTCCACCCACAATGTGGTAGTAAAAATTTTGGCTGCCCACCACTGCACATAGGCCTCACTGGAGGAAAGGGTGGTGTATTGGCCCTTGTTTAACTCCAAAATCTGGTTGCTGTGTCTTTGTTCCGAGACAGGTGGGGGCAAATGTCTGTGCAGACTGACACGGCTACCACTTTAAACATTTAAAAAAGTTTCCTCCCTACTGGATAAGATTGCAAGAGTTTTATGGGGGGTTTTTTGTTTTTGTTTTTACAAAATAACATGTGAAAATATGTGTGTGTGTGTGAGTGGGTATGGATTTTTTTTAACATGAAGCCTAAGGATTTGGACACAACATAAACAGTTGTTTTGTTATTGTTAAATCCTCTGCTGACAAAGAAAGGTGCTAGTTTTTCGACTCTCTTGCAAGACTGAAAAATGTCACAATACCCCTCATCAATTCCCACTGAGTGCTTTGACACTTTCCAATGAGGACCGCAAAAGGTGGACATGAATTCAGAGAGCTTTTTTCTGCTGGTAAGTGCTTGTAATTGTTCTCACATCCTCTGCCAATTGGAAGAGTGAAGTGTGGTTTCCTACACACACAGCACAAAGAATGGCCCCATAAATACGGCTCTCTTGGTTGTGTGTTTTTTTTTTAAATATGTCATAAAATGACAAATTGTATATGATTCAATATAGTATTCTTATTTATTTCCAGAGAGATGCTGAGGGGATTTCTGCTGTGTTTTGCTAGGTGCCACCAAGTCACATTTGCCTTGTGGCAAACCTATGACCTTCAGAAGATCTTATTGCTTGCTTACATCTCACAAACTCAGTAGTTTGGCTTCTTTCATTGAGTCAATCAACTATATTCCCTTGACACCAGATGGGGTAGAAGGAGGATGATGATGAGGATGTATATTTGTAATGCTGCACTCTTAGTTGTTCTGTGCACTCCGGTGTCTAGTCATGCCTGCCACATGACTATGGAAATGTCTCCTGAAGCAGACAGTACTGGCTCTTCGGCTTTGAAACAGAGATGAGCACTGAACCCTAGAGTCCGATATGACTGGCTTTCGAGCCAGGGAAACCTTTACCTTTATTCTTAGTCCATTTAATCTAAATATTGTCCATCTGGAAAGTAACCTTATCTTCCCTCTTATGTGATTTTTCCCTAGGGATACTTTATTGAGACATTCCACTTCATACTTGATCAATGTTGTGTTCTTCTTTTCCTGCTGCCTTCAACTTTTCCCAACATTATTGTCTTTTTAAGTGAGTCTAGGGGAAGTATTGTCTGCATCCTCACAAGATCAGAAACAAAAAACTTGATTGGGTTCTGACATTGACTCATGGTGTGAGCAAATGTCATGGTGTATCATTTGTTAATCAACTATGAGCAGTAATTATATCAGCCAGCCATGATTCTCCTACTGGTGAAGAATGATTAGGAGTCAAAAACTGCTAGAGAGAATGAGGGAGTCAGTGAGAGAGAAGAGTCTAGCACCCAATTTCTGGAAATAAAAGAGAACTTGGGTTAACAATCCCATGTCAGGGATCAGGACATGACATAGATGGGAACATTCCTTTTGAAGTTATTTGGAAGGAAGGTTGTTGGAGGAGACCCCAGAGGAGAAGGAACCCCATTGCTCCTTGTAGAAGATGGCCTGGATAGATTGGGGCCAGGATAACTCTGAAGGAGCTGTGTTTTTTGTCGTGGCTCAGGAAGAAGTAAAGGAAGATGGTGGGTGGAGTAAGGTTATACTATCAGAGGAGGAGAGGAAAGAGTTAAAGGGGATTAGAAAAGTGAATGAACAACTGGGATTGATGGAAGAGAGAGTGGGAAAAAACCAAGAAGGAGATAAAAGGGGAATGGATAGTGGAAGAGGAGGAGAAGACTGAATTAAGGTATTCAAACCAGGAGGGCTTTCAACTATCTTTCGGGTGGACCTTTATATTTAAGGAGGGTCTATGGATTGATGAACTGGTACAGATAAATGTTTCTCTGAAGGAAGCAGATCACCAAGCCAAGGTGAAGATTATCACATAATCCCCCTCCCGAAGAAGCCTTCCCTCGACCCAACCATAATGGCCAATTTTCGACCTGTATCCAACTTACACGTTTTGGGTAAAGTATTGGAAAAGGCAGTGGGATGGCGGCTACAGGAGATTCTGGATGAAGTGGATTATCTGGATCCTTTCCAGTCAGGATTCAGGCCCAGATATGGTACGGAAACTGCATTGGTTGCGCTGGTGGATGATCTCTGGAGGGAGCGGGATGGTGGACATCCATCCATCCTGGCTCTTCTTGACCTCTCAGCGGCATTCGATACCGTCGACCACGGTATTCTTCAGGGAAGGCTCCGAGGATTGGGGATCCAGGGCACAGTGTTGGCCTGGTTTTTCTCATTTCTGAAGGGCTGGACCCAGTTGGTGTGGTTGGAGGGTGAGATGTCCAGCCCTAGGCTGCTCCAATACGGAGTGCCTCAGTGCTCAGTGCTCTCACCTCTCCTATTTAATATCTACATGAAACCGTTAGGTGAGATCATCCGTTCCCACAGGGTGAGGTATCATCAGTATGCAGATGATACCCAATTGTATATCTCGGCCCGTGGGAACACTAGCGATGCAATGGAAGTCCTTTCCAGGTGCCTGGAGGCTGTCAAGGTCTGGATGGGGGACAACGGGCTTCAGCTGAATCCTGGCAAGACTGAGTGGCTGTGGGTAGGGGGTCCTGTGTTATCTCATGAACTACCATCTTTGGTTCTGGATGGGGCAGCTTTGCCCCAAACAGACCCGGTATGTAATCGGGGAGTCCTCCTGGACTCGTGACTACTGCTCAAAGAGCAGGTGGCAGTCGTGGCCAGGAGGGCCTTTGCACAACTTCTTGTGATTCGCCAGTTATGGCCGTTCCTAGACTGGGACTCCTTGCTCATGGTCACACATGCCTTAGTCACCTCCAGACTTGATTATTGTAATGCGCTCTAAATGGGGCTTCCCTTGGTGACCATTCGGAGGCTACAGCTGGTCCAGAATGCGGCTGCACGAGTAGTGTTGGGGTGCGGGCATTATGCCCGTGCCTCACCGCTGCTGAGGGAGCTGCACTGGCTTCCAGTTTGCCTCCGGGTGCAATTCAAGGTGCTGGTTATTACCTTTAAAGCCCTACATGGTAGTGGACCAGGATACTTAAGAGACTGCATTGTCCCAAGGACATCTGTCTGTCCCACCAGAGCAGACTGGAAAGGCTCTCTGGTTGTGCCATCGGCCAGAGAGGCGCACCTCTCTGGCCCTAGAAGGAGGGCCTTCTCTGTGTCCGCTCTGGCCCTATGGAAACTCCTCCCAATGGAACTACACCTGCAAATGGAGCTGCTGTCCTTCAGGAAAGGATTGAAAACCTGGCTGGCAAGTCAAGTCTGGGGAATGGATGGATCAATTTCCCCAGCTGGCTGGATGGTTTGACACCCAGTGCCTCCTAGCTACAATGCCTAGCTATAATGCCTAGTTTTTAATACTAAGTTTTTAAGCTTCTTTTAAAACTTTTAAAACTTTTAATTTCTGAACTGGTTTTAAATTGTTGTCATTATGCTGTTGTGTTGGGAATCACCCTGGGTCCCTTCGGGGAGGAGGGCAATAAACAAATTTAAATAAATAAATATAAATAAATAAACCCTCTTATTAGGGTGGAAGGCAATGTCAGCAATGATGACAAGACGAGGCTTTGGAGAGCCAATGAACAGGAGAGTTACTCAAAGGGAGTGAAGTTGTGGGTGCCCAACCAAGTGCCCTCAATGCCCTCACATTGTGTGTGGCTCAAATTGTGAAGGATCTTGGAAAAGCAGGGCAGGGAAGTAATTATTGGCAAAACCTCAGTATAAATAGCTGAAACTGGTTCTAAATGCTGCAGTGAAAGATTTTGTCTTAAAGATGGGTTCTGTTACACCCTAAAAATGGTGGGGAAAGTTGGGCAGACCATAAGGAGGATTTTTTAAACTATATATAAACTGTTATCATGTTCATGACCCGATAAAGCTCAATAGCTAAAGCAGGGGTTTGCAACGTCAGTGTACTGCATGCCGGTCATTTTTATTTTATTTTATTTTTATTTATATACCGGCCTACTTGGTGTAACCCACTCAGGGCAGTGTACAGGACAAATAGATACAATACAATACAATACAATACAATACAATACAATACAATACAATACAATACAATACAATACAATACAATACAATACAATACAATACAATTCTGTGATAGAACACCACACAGCAAAACAGCAATAATGTGGCAATACAATTGAGCAATAATATAGCAGTACAATCCAACAATACAATGTAGATATATAATCCAACACTACAATGTAGCAATACAATATAGCAATAAATGTCACAAAAATACAATCCAGCAGTACAATGTAACAATATGATCAGATATCATAGATACAGTGTCCTCTCACCTCCCACAGCTGGCAGCAATTTTCTTCTCCTCCGGGCAAGATGACAGGGCCTAGAGGGAGGGAGGGTCCATTCACTGCCCACAGGTGGCAGCAATCTTCTTCTCCTCGGGGCGAGATGCTGGGGCCCAGAGGGAGGGCAGGAGCATCCACTCACCGCCTGCAACCGACGGTCTTTTATCGACCTCTGGGCAAGATGGTAGGGCCCAGAAGGAGGGAGGAAGGGAGCATCCACTCACTGCCTGATGCCAGAGGCAATCTTCTTCTCCTCCGGGCAAGATGGTAGGGCCCAGAGGGTGAGTGGGAGCGTCTACTCACCGCCCACAACCAATGGTCTTTTATTGACCTCTCGGCAAGATACTGGGGCCTGGAGGGAGGGCAGGAGTGTCCACTCACCACCCACAGCTGGCAGCAATCTTCTTCTCCTCCAGGTGAGATGGCGGGACCCAGAGGGAAGGAGGGAACATCTACTCACAAACCATAGCCAGCGGCAATCTTCTCCTCAGGGTGAGATGACGGGGCCTGGAGAGAGGGCTGGAGGTGTTGTTCCTTCCATCACTTACTGTGCTCCTAGTTTCCGCTGTGGCAGTGAGCACAATCATGCCCCATTTTGGTTTGTTTAACAGCCTCCTCCACTTTCTATAGCAGTGGGAGGATTTTCGGAGCAATATCGCTCCAGTTTTGGATTTTTCAATTGCTTCTCTGCTGCACTTTGTCAGTGAGAGTGTGGCCATGGGTAACTTCCTGGTTCTGCGTTGGGATCCCAGGTGCTGAAAACAGCTCTGCCTGGGACTGGATGTCACCCACAGTCATGCTCTCACTGCTGAAGCACAGCAGAGAAGTGATGGAAAAATCTCAAACCAGAGTGAAATTGCTCCGAAAACTGCTATGTCTTCTAGGAAGTGGTAGAGGGTGTCCAAGGACCTACTAAAATGTTGCAATTCCTGCCGCTGCTGCCCCTGCTGCAGAAAGGGATGTATCACAATTTCCAGTGTTGATGGTTAGTCCTAGATGTGCCCAGGCTGAATTAATGATATGCATGGCATGGATTATGCCAGTGGGCAGGGGGTTGCAAACCCTTGAGCTACAGAATCAGTGGCTGGGAGTTTCAACCCCACCTCATTCCACACACACACTGCATCCAGGGAGAAGAATGACCTGTGATTTCCCAGTGTCCGAGAAGGAAGGATGAGAAAACCACTTTTATGCCTAGAGTCACCATAACTTGAGAGCACAAAAGTGTTATCATTATTATGCTTATGGTTCCAGGAATCAAACTGCTTTATTGGTGGTAGCAATGAAATGCCTTCTCAATGATATCCAAATGACTCCTTTTCTTCCAACGCTTTAGATAAGGTTTGGCAACCTCCTCCTTTCAGCAGTTGTTTGCTATTTTTATCTTTGAAATTATTTTCTACTATTTCTTCTGTTGCTAATGGCTTTTTATTGTACAGTAATACCCCGGATAACGTTATGACTTGGTTCCACAAGTTATGACGTTATCCGATTTTTAGCGTTGTCCAATGCATGCATCGAACAACGCTAAAAAAAAAGCCCTGACTTCAGGGACAAACCGCTTTAAAGGCAGGCAGGGAAAGAACTTTTCCTCCCTGCCTTTAAAGCCACCCCCACCTGCAGCAGTTAAATTTAAACTACAGGAAGAGAGAGGGTTGTATTTTTTCTCCCCCTCCCTGTATTTAAAAGACAAGCCTCTCTCTTCCTGTAGTTTAAATACAGGGAGGAAAAAAGACACGATCGCGCCATCACGTCTTTTTTCCTCTCTGTTTTTAAACTACAGGGAGAGAGAGGCTTGTCTTTTAAATACAGGGAGTGGAAGTAAAAAACACAACCCTCTCTCTTCCTGTAGTTTAAATACAGGGAGGAAAAAAAGAACTGTTTCCGTCTTTCTCTCCCTCCCTTTCCCTCCCTGTATTTAAACTACAAGGAGGGGGAAAGAGAGAGATGTGATTGGTTCTCTAGAGAATCAATCACGTCTCTCTCTTTCCCCCTTCCCTGTAGTTTAAATACAGGGAGGGAAAGAGACAAGGAGGCTTTGCGACTGCAGTAGGGTCAGGGAAAGGCGGGTGCTTTTCCCCAACCCTACTGCAGTGGCAGAGACCACTGCAGGTGGGAGGTGAATTGGGTAGTTCTACCCAAACCACCCCACACCCGCAGACCATTGCATCGGACAACGCTAAAAGAATCGTTATCCGATGCAAGTTTATTCCAAAAAACTTGCATCGTTATCCGATTCTAGCATTATCCGATGCAATCATTATCCGGGGTATTACTGTAGTTGCTTTTAGTTTTAAATATATCCATCCTTGCTATTTCAATATACCATGGTTATCATCCATCTTCTTGATATATGTGCATCCCTTTGGTGTACACATTTACCACTCTAGTAAATTTGCAGAGAAATTGCCTATAATGCATTAAAACATGCAAACAAACTAGCCATCCAGTATGATAACAGTGTTCTGAAAAAGGCTAGTTTTATCTGGAGTTCTATGCCTGGGAACTACAGCCCTAAGGGAATTCTGTATGTGTTTGGGTTTTTTTTGGCAGTTATTAGAATAGGTTGACAGAGAAAGATTTCTACGCATTTTATCTAGAGTACAGTAATTGAAAAACAACCTCTCTCACAATTCATAATTCTATTTATGAATTTAGGAGGAAAAAACACTCACTGGTTGGATATTTTTATTGGCTGAATTGCTGAATTATTCATCTGTTGAATTTTCTCATTTCACTATATTTCTTCAAGGGAAAAAACTTTTTTTAATTTATCCAACAATTTTCAGTGTTTGAGGGTCATTATTACCACAGGAACAGAAATTGTCTTACAAGGTAGCCACCATTTTGTACTCTCTGGGGTGTCCATGTTTCCTGGCATTCCAAGACATTTGCAGAGAGGGAATGTAATGCTTCCCTGAAAGGAAAGGTGGATACATGAAAATTGTCTGCAACTGCATCCTAGTTCTTGGTTTCTGATCTTCTTTTTGTCCCCCATTCTTCATAGAAATTCCTATGCACTTACTGTATTTGTGTCTTGACCTGGATGGATAACACAATAAGTTGGATAAATGAGGTTGGAAGTGGGATTCCCCATATGGCCTCCTGGAAGAAGATTTAGCCTCAATGCCTTTGTCAAGCTCCATTGTCTTAGAACACCACCAGAAGATGGGGTGGATAAACTACTTTTGAATATCTTATACCTGGAAAACCCTGGAAATGGTCACCACAAGTTGTAATCAACTTAATGACATATAATTATCATTATTAATAATTACAAAGGTTTGTATGTGTGTACATATATGCATATACATTTAATACATTTATATGATTATACTTTTTTACATTGACTGCAACATATTTTTCCATTTTAGTGATTCATATTTGAAAAAAATTGCACAATGCTGTATGTATAAGACAGGGGTTACTAACCCATGGTCTGTGGGCCTAATCCAGCCCATGGAACTCATTAATACAGCCCATAGTGACCACCTAGGCACTGCCAGAAGCTTCCCCCACCATCCAAAGTCCCAAAAACTCACATTCTGTGGTGGTGGCAGCAATTGGGCCATTTTCCAGCTTCTTGTACAGCCTCCATCACTTCTCACAGTGACAGGATTATTTTTGGAACATTTTTGCTCCATTTTGAGAATTTTTCGCTGCAGCTAACATGCAACTAACATGCAGTTGTTTGTGACTTCTGGTACTGGGTGTTGCTTCCAGGAGTGCCTGGGTTCACACCATGGAACCAGGAAGTTCCAAACTGCTGTGTGTTAGCTACTGAAATACAGCAGATATGTGGTGAATAATTACCAAAATGGAGCAAAAATGCTCCAAAAACACTCCCTCCCCTACACACTGTGGGAAGCGGCAGAGGTTGTTCAAGAAGCCGACAAAATGCTGCAGAAAACATAAGCACTGGGAGCAAAAACACCTCTGGCCTGCACAGCTGAGTGTTGGCAGGAGCAGGAACAGCCCCTGGCTGGAAAACATTCAGCACCCCTGGTATAAAACATACAATGCACCTCTCTATAAAACAGGAATGATACTAAGGTGTGGTGTGTTCCACCTTCCAACAAGTCTCAGAATATGCAGAATAAATAGTTTCATCAAAACTCTCACAACCATCCCTGCAAAATCTGATGGAAAGTATTTGGAGGGGGGAGGGATGGACTTCTTTTTTCTGAGAATTGGAGGTGGTGAAAAAAAGAAATACCTCGAAAACATCTCAGAAAAATGTCATCCAAGAACTATTGGATCAGCCCTACATTTTGTCATGCCTCTTTGATGAGATGATACTTTTCTATTTATACAAACGTTTTCCCTTCACAGGAAGACATTTGGTGATATAATCTTTGCACAACTCTCAGGCAGTGCCATCTGTTTCTCTCTAGGGATCTTCACAGAAGGACAATACCTGACACTTTCTCTGCATGACAGCCTCAAAGAATCCCAGTTTTACACCAAAATATCAAATTCCCCACCAAAGAGAAAAGCTATTCACAAAACAAGAATTGTGCTTGAAAATACAGGTTAGCCATAAAGATGAATCCTTCCTCATTCATCTTTACAGAGACAAGATCTTGCTACAAGAGACTAGCATAGTTACTGGCTAGGTAACCTTGACAGAGAAGTCTTCGGAGTTGGGCGGCAATACAAATTAGAATAAATAAATAAACAAACCTTGCAGACATCCAATTTACTCATTCCTGCCCCCAACTGAGTAAATTAGTGTTGTACATATTTCTTAGTGTTGTACATATTTCTTTTTGACATTGTGTAGTCCATCTGTTCCTATTTTACAATATGTGTGTTTTCTCTTTTTTCTTCCTCTGAAGCATATGAGTTCTGAAGGTAAATTGCACTTCTTTTCTCAATGAACATCAAGAGGTGTGAAAACACTATTTTCAATGTGACTGTTAAATACAATAAGAGTTTCTAGTAGACCATGCAACCCTTATTTGTCTTTATTTCAACTTCTAGATCCTTCAGATAGCATAATCTCTTGGCAATGCAATCCAAAAAAGTACCTTTATCAGTTTCTCCTTATGAATCACTCCATAGACTTGGTCCACAAAAGCTAACAATAAAAATATAGCAGTTAGTCTTTAAAGTGCTACAGTGTTTTTTATTTTATTTTCATTTCATTTTGTTTTCTGATATCCATTTGTTCAATCACTTCTGGGGGAAGAGTGAGTCTTAAGTACTCCCCCAAAAGGAGGAGGATCTAAATAATTGGCCAAAATCCATCTGTCTTTTTACACTGTCTTAGGGAAATCTTGGCAACCAATTAGCAAGGTGCAAGGAGGTGCATTTCTGGGTGTTTTTTTGATCATGCTATTGGATACTATCCAAGGATGCAACCAGTGCCTTGTTAATAAGTGGCAATTTGCTGCCAACATTCCTGTGTTTCCTTGTTGTCAAACTGAGATTCATGTGTAGCAATTTGCTAACAAGACTTATGCAATTCCCTTAGCCTAGCATAAATAAGGAATGCTATCTTAGTCATAGAATTTAGTGTTGTACCCATTACTGATTCATTTCTGTATGATGCATTGGTCTGAAACTAACTCCTCCATGGAAGACCCAGAGCAATTGTTCATCAGAAAGTCAATGGGCTATCACCTGTGATGCCTGGTAATTGAGGAACACCTCAGTGTCAGATGTCCTTTAAGAAATATGCTTAAATGGCACTGTAAGAAGTTTAGAGGAGGCCCACAAGGATGATGAGGGGTCTGGAAACCAATCCCTATGAGAGTGAAAGAATTGAGCATTTTTAGCCTTGAGAAAAGGAAACTGAGAGGACATATGATAGCACTCTTCAAATACTTGAAATATAATCACAATGAGGAGGGGCAGAATCTATTCTTGATCATTCTAGAGTGTAGGTCACATAATAATGGGCTTTAGTTACAGGAAGCCAGATATAGGCTGAATAGCAGGAAAAAACCTTTAAATGTCAGAGCAGTATGACAATGGAACCAATGCCCTGCAGAGATGGTGAGTGCTCCAATGCTAGAGGCAATTAAGAGAAAAACAGACAACCATCTGCCAGACCTGCTTTAATTTGGATTCCTGCATTGAGCAGAGGACTGGACTCAATGGTTTCATAGGCTCCTTCTAACTCAGTTATTCTTTGATTCTATTATTCTATGGCATGCCTTAAGTGGACATACAGGAACAATGAGTTGTTCAAATTGAGGGATTCCAGGTTCTTACCAGCTAATGGGTTGGAAGTCTACAGTGGAAAAAATATGGAGTAATCACTCCAAACTTTTCCAACTTGTCTCATAGGTCCCTTTCAATTCAATCATTCTATGATTCTATGGTTTATGACTAGGTCACCACTCCCTATGCAAAGTCCATTAGAATTTTCCACTCCTGGTCCACACAGATTGAAAAGAGATTCCCTGCAAAAAATATGGTTCTAGTTCAATTGTATAGTACTGTATCAGGAAAGTTTGGAGAAATATCTTTCTAAAAACTTTCTTTATATTTTAGTGGGAAAGAAGAGTGGGAGAGGGTTCTTACCATTAGGTCCTGTTATTGTGTTTCTTCTTGGCTTCTGGTATAGGAATACCTTTAGTCACATAGATGTGGACTTTATTTTCTTACTCCCTGAACAAAGACCCACACAAAGAAACTTAGATGAATCATCTATGGGTGAGTAATCTGCAGCCTACCCCACCCTCTGTTGATTGCATTAATTGCTTTCTCTCAACATACTGGCAGTTTTCCTATTGTACAACACTAAGGAATTACCTCTTTACTCCTTTCTGGAACTATGGTAGCTAATCATAGGACTGGGCCATTAACTCTAAAGAAGCCATCAACTTCCAAGGACGTCTGGAAGATGACATTTATATAGGCTATGTTCAGACAGCTTATTCTCACAGATAAACTATTTACTGATGCATGTGGTATAGAGAATGTTTCTAGCCCTGCACTTTCATCAGATTACCAGATCTGGTTAAATTTAGACTTGTTTTTCTCCCCCATCTTTCTTGCTGATATGCTTGTGCTCTTGTATAATTCCTTTGATGCTGAAAAGTGTTAGTGAGAAATTCATGTACCACACTTTCATCTTTCACATTAAAATAAGATCACCTTGTTAATACTTCATTAATGGAGTGGAGGTGAGGCACCAGAGACTCCCCCCCCCCATATATATATATATTTTAAATTGGGAGCGGAATAAGTTTGAAATGAAAACTTTTAAGATGGCAACTCTTCATTACAAGAGAGATGTTCAATAATGCATCCACAGAGGCAGGTGATGATCTGTGTTTTAATCTTTTCTCCCATTTCCTTTTTCTTACCATAAAAAAGGAGAAGAACATTCACAATAAAGATTTTAAAAGCAGAAAGTAGTAAAGCCAGCAGCTTTTAAATATTCAGTGTTCAAGCAGATCCAAAAGATCCAACTTGATAGCAAACTTGTGTCAAAAATGTAACAATTAGACAGGTGGATCTGTGATGCATAGAATCATAGAATAGGTGAATTGGAAGGAGCCTTTTGGGCCATTGAGTTCAACCTTCTACTCAATGCATGATCATGTGGCTGTATCTATAAGGGATCTATAGGGGTATGGTGGTTTAGTGGTTAAGAGTTTGATGAGTGGAGGGTCATCAGGTCAGCAGTTTGAGACCCAAGTGCTGGGTGATGGAGTGAGCACCTGTTGTCTGTCCCATCTCGTGCCAACTTAGCAGTTCAAAAGCAAGAAATTGCAAGTAGATAAATAGGTACCTTTTCATTTGGAAAGGTAACAGCATTCTATGTACATTTAGTCACGCCTGCCACATAACCATGGAAACATCTGCAGATGCAGACAACGCTGGCTCTTTGGCTATAAACAGAGATGAGCACTGAACCTGAGTAGGATACGAAGGGCTTTCAAGCAAGGGCAACCAAGGTGTCTGTCTGCCAGGTAGAATTCCAAGAATAGAGAATGATGTGGGCTTGATCCTTGAAAACTAACATTAAAATATAGTAATAAATATTTAAGAGGCCACAATGTTTTTGTCTTTTGTTTTGTTTTGTTTACTATCTGTTCTGTACCATGGTAATGTTTACGTATTACTGCAGAAACTGGTGTCAAGGATAAAAATAAAACAATAGACAAGCAATGTATCCAAGGCTTTCAGCCTCCAAAATATTCTCCTCTATTTCTTTGTTTACTCCACCCGTCTGACCAGCAAAGTAATGTAGATTCATGAATCAAAGCAAATTAATTACCAGACAATCACAGTGAATTGATGTCTGAGTTTAAATTAAAAATTGCAGAAGCCTGCAGGTGGCTTTCAGCCAAAAAAAAAAAAAAAAAAAGGATGCCTCATTTGCTTTCTTCTCAAACTTTCTCCCCAGCAATCAGGAATCTCGCTGAGAGGTATGCAGATTTAAAGCTAATAGACCTAATGCCTCACCTGCTGGTAACTGAGAGACAGAGGTAGTGGGGAAAAATATTGTTCCCCAAATGATGGTGATGTTTCACACTTGTTTAATTCCCCCAAATTAATTACCCTATAATTGCCCCAGAATGAATTTAACACAAATAGAGCTGGCTTTACCATGAGATTCTGTGAGGCAGGTGCCTCAATTGATGGAACGCTGAGGTTTACCAAATTTTCCCTATTTTGCTACCAGGACATGGTGTCTGTGGTCATCCGGTCCCTCTCAAAGGACATTAAAAATAAAGGGTTGTCCTGCAGAGTAATTATATTTTAAGGTGCTAGAGACCTGGTGGCTAACCTTGACACTCCAGCTGTTCTTGGACTTCAGTTACCAGAAGTCCAAGTCAGCACATCGGCTGATCAGGGCTTCTAGGGATTGAAGTCCAAGAACAGCTGGAGTGCCAAGGTTAGCCATTACTGTTAGTGGCCTCCTCAAACAAAATCTCCTCAGCTTTGGAGGGAGGTGGATGTGGTTAGGCCTGTATTTCTAACTGAACCAACCTGATCCCTGTTCTCTAAACTTTTTTAGTTGGGCAACAGTTGCCCTTCATAATGCATATTTCTATGAAAGAAATTAGATTTTTACCTACTAAACTTTATTTATGTCCAACAATTTTTTTTACCAGGTTTTGGTGATGTTCACCTGGAATGGCAGGGAAGAAAGTGAGTTCATCAATTATCTTGGTATAACGAAAGCAAGCTTAGTTATAACAAAAAAAAAGAAAAGAGGATAGCCTGAAGTAAGGAATACTTATTTATATTTTCTACTTCCTCATCTCACCATTTTTGATCCCTCTTTGTAATTTGCTTCTAGGTTTGCCTAAAACAAAAATGTTTCTCACACAAATTTTATTATGTATAACTGGCAAAGCAAAAAAAAAAAGTCTAATCCTTCAGAAGAAGCTTTTTTGGAATCCAAAGTAGGAGCTAAAAATGTCTGGCGGGCAGGTGAGTTCGTAATCCTTAAATAGAGATTGCTGCCTTTTTCCCCTGCTCTCTGCAGCATATCGGATTTCTACTCGGGCAAAAGGGAAATTTCTGCTTTCACACAGCTGACATTAGTGCACAGACATGTCTGATATTAGGCTGCCTTGGAAGCCTGGTGTGCAGGCAAGTATGTGTATATTCCTGCTGCTTATATATTAAGTCAGCAGGAAATAAATTCAAGATTGCTCTGAAATGGAAGTGCTAAATTGCACTTCAGGCTTCAGTGAATAGGCAGGGGAAATACAAATGCTTTGTGCTTATGGAACACTCTCTGGTTCTATCTATCTATCTATCTATCTATCTATCTATCTATCTATCTATCTATCTATCTATCTATCTATCTGAGGTTCTTCGAAGGGTCATGTGTTAATTCACAGCCTTTTTTCTAACTCTGGAAGATTTAGATAGAGTGTTCTATCCATACACAAAACCCATGTATGTGATTCACAGAGACCTGAATGAAGAAAATCAATCTCTCTCTCTCTCTCTTGATAGGTAGATAGAGATAGAGATAGAGATAGAGATAGAGATAGAGATAGAGATAGAGATAGATAGATAGATTGGCAACAACAACAACAATAATGATATTAATAAACTGGTGGTATGCCTCAAGTTCTTTACACCAACACCAGAGTGGAAGTTGATTAATAAATTATATAATTGAAATGTCATTTTGAAACCAAATGAGAAGGGATTCTACACAGGACACTACAGCTGATAAAGCTCTAACGTATAGTAAAGGTAAAGGTTTCCCTTGCTTGAAAGCCAGTCGTATCCGACTCTAGGGTTCATTGCTCATCTCTGTTTCAAAGCCAAAGAGCCAGCGCTGTCTGCTTCTACAGATGTTTCCGTGGTCATGTGGCAGGCATGACTAGACACTGGAGTGCACAGAATGCTGTTTGCCTTCCCACCGAAGTGGTCCCTTTTTATCTACTTGCAATTTCTTGCTTTCAAACTGCTAGGTTGGCAGGAGCTGGGATAGAGACAGAAGCTCGCTCCATCCTGCAGTACTCGGAAATTGAACTGCTGACCACCTGCGTCCCAGCTCCATGTAACAAAAAGTTCTCAATGGTGGGACTCAGTGGATGAAGGAGAAGCTCATATAGACCAGACTCAGACCTTCTCCAGCCATGAGACAGCCACAATTTCAGCACAAATTTAAGCCAGGGAGAGACTACTCCTATGTAACAGCCAAGGAACAAAGCTGGGAGGGATTTGGATTCAGCACAGCTTTGTCTGGTCCATTATGATACGTGTGTTCTAAGAAAGCATTCAGTGGTTTCCAATATAAGAACATCTTTTTAAATTTCCCCTTTAGAACATTTTCCACCAGATCTGAAAATTAGCAGGTGTGCATGGTGAAATATTTCATGAAAGTTGGATTTTGTTGCCAATGGTTATTTTCACACATCACCATGGCTCACACAGTTCATCTTTCTCGCAACAGATCAAACTATGAATGGGGAACTCAACCATCCATGCTGCACACATCAGCTGTGGTCCTGGGTGTCTGCAGTAGATTATGCTGCTCCAATATGGAGTACATCCACATGCACAAAACAAGTCGACATTGCTGTTAATGAAGCCATGCATATAGTGACAGGATGTCTCAGACCTACACCAGTTGAGAAAATATACTCTCTTGTTGGCAACACTCCACCTAAGATCAGGAGAGAAGCAGCAGTGGATACCCAGAGAACTAAGAAAAAGAAGGGCCCTTGATATCCTCTGAACAGAGATGAGCCTCAAGTATGCTGGCTCAGATCCAGGAAGAACTTTATGGCAAGAGCAAACATTCTTTTGGGTACTGAAGAGCAAAACCAAATTAGAAGATAGAGGAAGGAGCTCACTGGGCAAGGAACAACATTAAAGGAGGATATAGCTGAGGATCTCAACCTTCCCTATGTCACTTGGAGGACCCTGAATAGGCTGAGGGTCAGAGTCCCTAAATGCAAGACCAACATGTTCAAGTCGGGGCTGCTAGCAGACAATAACACACAGTATGAACTTGGAGAGATACAGAATCTGGCTAATTTACTGGTCTGCCAATTGCTGCCAGAGGCATGCACCAATGAGGGCAATGACAAAGCCAAGAAAGTGGCTTCATTTTTGGCAATCCAGGGTTTGATCAGGACATGGAAGAAGAGGAAGACACAGTTCATTTGGTTTTATCCTCTTGATGTTTTCCCCCTGCCTTTTTATTCTGCTCTGGATTTTACCTTTTCCCTCTTACTCACATTCTCATTCCCACCCCCACTGTTCTCTCTTCATCATTTCTAAATACAGAGAGAGATCAGTAATTGTGGTTTGTTCTAGCTGGTGATGCCAACATGCAGACCGATGTTCAATGAGCTGGATGTTCTGGATATTTTATCCCTGTATATCTATGATTGAGAGATGGGCTAGGGATGCATTTCTTGCTCTTTCTCATTCATACAATGTTTTCAAAGCCTAACTAGTATTAGAAATCTACAGATCAATAAGGAAAAGGGGAAATAATCGGTGTCCTGAGAGACACATGAGTGATTTCATCACATAGGAAAAGTTATTAAAGCACTCTAGTATATCTAAGAGGTAGTAACAGCTAACTGGAGAAAGACCTTTTTATGCATGCATGATATTAATTTTGTTCAGCTCCCCAGCTTTTTTGCAGTTGCTAGAGAAATTGAAGGATAAAAGTGCCATGGTTTGAATCAACTTATAGGGGAGGGGAGAGAATGCAGTTGACATGAATTAATAAAGGACTTTAGACTTAAAATCTTTCTGCTATGGTGGTGACTCATTATACTTTGGCAAAATGTCTCTCCAAAATGATGTAATAGATGGTATGGGTTGAAACAGTGATTTTTCTTTCTGTAGGAGGATTGCTAATTAAAAAATATAGTTTCAAAGGACATATATTCATTATGGCATCCAGAACTCTCGATTCAGGGTTTTTAAAGGCTAAAGAAGATGAATTTTAAGGAGGAGAATGCAATATACATTGGAGTGGTTTAAGATGAGGATTTGTTGAATTACTCTCTGAAAGTACTCCATGGCAAACACATTGCTTCAAATAACACATACTCTCTAGGAATTCTTCTGAAATTTTCCTTTTCTAATGTTCTGAATATTATTCTGCTAAACAATAAATGAAATTGTTAGGAGATGTAAGTCTTTGCCTCACACCTTAACTGGTTACAAGGCATATTGTGTTTGTGATGCCTTTAATACCCTACTGCAGGGGCACACAGGTGCTGGACTTTTCCCTAATGTGCTCCATGGGCTAGTGTATTTAGGTCAGAGCAGGACTGCAGACTTCCAGCTACAATGCTCAACTTGCCTGAGCGCTAATGCTCACCTTCCTCTGCTGACAGTCTGGATGAAGATTTCCGTGTGTTTCAGAACCTGCTACGAGGACTGAATCTTTGCACTGATCCTGATGATGCTTTTGCCTGATATACCATCTGTGCTTGCTGGGCAAAGAAGGACTACTTGGGGTAAGCCTCCACAAGGAGGACAGAAGCTGTAGAACTCTGGCTTTGTCTGTAATTACAGCTTGCATTTACCTTGCTGGACTGGACTGCTATTGAACTGTATGGACTTGTTTATAGCACAACTGAACTATCTCAGTGAGGTCAACTGAGCAGCCCAAGATAATATATCTGCTTTGTGTTACAGTTGTTGCACTGTATACACTTGTACCTTTTTACTTCCTGAGTAAACCTACGCTGAGTTTTTCTTCTGCACCAAGATCTGTCTGCCTGTCTTTTCTCACAAGGGACCACCTTGCCAGGTACGAACCTCTTGCTGGCTACTGCATACCACTCTGCTAACCGTTTACATCAACAGAAATTTTAGAAGAATTCTTAGAAAATATAAACCAGCTTGCAGCAAGTAATCTTTTAAAATTATTTAGACCCCCAGTGTTTTTCTTCAGACTATTTATGATCAATCTGATCAGGCTCTGAAAACCACAACAAAATTGGGAAATCAAACATATCTTCTTCCCACTGAATATCAACCAGGTAAGAGGAGGAAATCTTAATCAAGTTGCATATATCTCCCTCAAATTATTACAGTTGGAAAAACATTTTAGAAAATATGCCCAAGAATGTAGCTTATAGTTTTGTTAGTTATTCCACCTGACCCCATTTTCCTCTGCTTAGCATAACTTACAGATTAGATAGATAGATAGATAGATAGATAGATAGATAATTTTTGGACACAGACTCTCTGTCTTTCCAAAACTAAATCACCCAAGAAGTTGGTCAATGCTTGGCTCCATTAACTTCAAGAATGCCTGGTTTGTCTGGTGGAACACCCAGGCCCATCCAAAGATGCTTGCTTGAGATTTGGCTGAACCCAGTATACATCTATGATTCCTGTTTTCCACCAAATTCAGACAAGATATTGGAGACCAACACAGCATATTTAATTAATTTAATTTAATTTTTAGATTTTTATGCTGCACCCACTCACAAACGCGGCTCTGGGTGGCTTTACAGGGATACAAGATACAGTTAGAAATTACACATGACCAAATAACATCAAACTACAGATCAAAAATCATCACAATTTAGATAAACCAAAAAAAATAAATGCACAATAATATAATACATACAATTCAATATAGTATATATAATTCAATTACAAAACATCATACGATAATACAGTATTACAACACATGTTCTCATAGTATCAGGCCTCTCGTCCTGGCACACAGGTTTAGTCTATATTTAGTCTGTCAGGCTGTATGATAAGCACAACTTTCATCAGGTTTGATTCCTTCATACAGGAAGACACACTCAAGATAGTGAGCTGCATTTACTGTCAATTTCTGCCATTATCTTATTCTTTGACATTTGAAATATACAGTATACTTAAGGAGTACACAATGATATATTAAAAAGTGAGAAAGTGATGTGTGTGGGAGCAGAAGAATATACTGAATAGAAAAGGAGGACTGATGTACAGTAATACCTCATATAACATTTGCATCTGATAACGGTAAAACCGCATAACATTAAGCAAGCTGGAAAAAATTGCATCGACTACTGTAACGTTAAATCCTATGGGATGCATCGGATAAAAAGCCTGTGCCAGTTACAATGTATCTCTGTGGAGTTTTAATGTTATCCGACGCATCCCATAGGATTTTAATGTTATCTGATGCATGCATCAGATAACTTTAAAAATTGGATAACACTAAGACATGTGGAACCAAGTTTTAGCGTTATCTGAGGTATTACTGTATAGTATATTGTTCTTTAAATGCCCCCAAGTACTGGTTCTTCCTTACTCTTATCAACATAATTTTTTATGTCGGAAATGCCAACCTGTTGGACAAGACTAACAGATATGGGCGGAGAGTACAACCCTGGGAATTCAGCATAGGTTTTAGAGTCAGGTAAGTCAGATGTCATCTTGGTTGGTGAATGAGACAGTAGAGCTTTATGGATTACAGATAACACATCATAAATAATATTTATTAGTCATATTAGTAGATTCTTTTTATTTACTTATTTTATGGCCTAACACACCTAAAAGATCTCTGGGTGGGATGAGATATAATTCTACTAGGCCAGTTTTACATCAACATAATTCAGTTGAGAAAATTTTAAAAACCCAATAAAATATTTTTTAAAAAAAACACAAGAGATGACAGAAATCATTCCAAGTATAGCAGAAAAATTAACCTTTTGATATAAACCTATTGTTTATTTATATTTATTTATTTTTTTTATTTTTTTTATTTATTTTTTGGATTTCTATACCGCCCTACTTGGTGTGACCAACTCAGGGCGGTGTACAACATAATTAACATACAGTCGATCAATAGAGTCCAACAATAAAGGCAGTTGTCAAAAACAACTGGTGACATCTTTTTGTGGGGATCTATGAGGAGTCGGAGGTATATCTGTCTCCATAAACAGTCACATAAGGAACTAAACTAAACCAAACCAAACTAAACTATGTTCATTTTAATAGGTAACACTTTGAGCACTTCATGTTTCCTGAATGTGTTTGCCAATCTTTCCATTCATACAAGACTCCATAGTTTGTTCTTCCCCAATTAACTGAAGTTTTCATTATTTTTTCCAATCCTTTTTCTAGCTTCATTTTTTAGACAAACATTAGAAAATTTACAAATTTAAGGATAGATCTGAGGGAAGAATTTGAAATTTTATTTAATGAAAAACTAAATGAAAACGAAAACATTGCAAAGAAGCTTTGAGATGTAGAGTTGGTTGGAAAACGTGTCTTCCTAAAAGAGGGCTTTACAACACATAGCAGCAAAGTTTTGAATACTCCACTTGACTAGTTATACCTATTCAGCCATGTTAGCTGGAAGGCTGGCAAGTTGGCAGTTCAAGATCCAGGTACTGCATGATGGATTGAGCGCCCATCTCTCTCCCAACTCCTGCCAACCTAGCAGTTCAAAAGCAAGAAATTGCAAGTAGATAAATAGAAACCATTCAGTGGGAAAATTTCTTGGGGGCATAAAAGGAGCCTCATTTGGGGGTCCCCGAGTGGAGTTTCTCCAGCAAAAATCCTTTCAACCCAGAATAATTTCTGACATGAAATTATTATAGCCATGTTTTGGGTGATGAATTTTGGTTTACACCCTCTTCTGGTTCCTTTCCACTTGCTACCCAGTTCAGTTGTGTCCATGCTTGAACTAACTGTTTCTGTCAAATTGGGCCAGTGCATACAGTTGGGGAAAAATCATTCAGTTATTTTTTGGTAAGAACTTACCAAAATTCACAAATGTGTTCAATAAAAATACTATTGATCCAAAAGATTTGACAAGAAAAGCATTCCAATGTAGAAAAGGATGAAAAAGGCAGGTTCAGCTCCCAAATGAAAGCAGCATATCAAACATTAAACAATAAAATACCAATGGTATGAAATAAAATGCAGCATTGAAACAGAATGAAATAATATTTAACAGATTACAGGGAAAACAAAGCAAGATATCAGTCAAAAGAGGTGAAGCAACATTGAATGGTAAAACATAATTTAAACCTGCTTGGGAATATGGAAAGGTTTTGTTGTCCAGAGAGAAAACATCAAGTTGGTCCGATTTATGCAGACCCTATGAATTAGCAATCTGTCATATTATATGTTTTATGTAAATAAAACTAAAATTCAATCATGTGTGATTTGCTTTCTTCTATTCCCTCCCTTTTTTTGATAAAACAATCAAATCCAAAATCACTCTTAAAAGCGTTTGGAAATGAGTCACTTTTATACCCCTTTTTTCTTTTTTCTTTTTTGAAGGGGGGAGGGCATCTCCTTGTTTTCAAGGAAATAATACTGAGAAGGAATCAAATTAGCAGCAGCAATTTCCTTTCATGTCAGATCATTTCTTCCCAAGCTACCAATGATGACTCAATTTCTATCCCTTATCAGTTTTAACTCCTAATTATTCCCTTTGAAAGCTTTATCACTAATACTCTCTATCAGGACTTAAGTTTTCCACTTTTTATACTCAGGAAAATTATTTAAAATAAAATGATATGAAATAGAATACAAACTGGATAGTATCAATATCATGGCCAGGTTTCCATCCAAATCAAGGAACACAATCATGAAGTCTATATTGAGTAACTCTGGGCCCATCATGATTGTTCATCTATGGCTTCTCAGATCGACCAGAAAAGCATTGGTTCCTGTTCGGGGTGGGGATGGGGGGTATGAACAAAGCACCTTTTGGTCAACATTTCTGAATGGAAAACAACCCTTTCAATTTTATTGAACACTCCCCCCAATCATTTGAGAAAATTCAGAGGAGATGAAATAAATTTTTTACATCTTGTAAACCATTGCTGATGCAATGCATCACTTCATCTAAATTTAAAAGAATTCTCTGTGTGTGATTTTAGTGCCCATCAAAACCACACCTTGCAGTCACAACTGGGTACTGTATCTAGAGGGTTATGTGACAAAAAAGACGACTAGGTTATGTGACATCAAACTGCTTCTGCGTTATGGTGACTTTATAAATTAGTGACCTCCAAAAGATCTAAACACTTGCTCAAGAGTTTCAAACTAACGGCCATGGTTCCATTTTTTGAGCTAATCCCTCTTGTTCAGTCTTCCCATTTTTCTGCTGCTTCCAACTTTTCCTGGGCTTAATACTTTCTCTAATTAGCCTTGTTTTCTCAAAGAGATCAATATCTATCTATCTATCTATCTATCTATCTATCTATCTATCTATCTATCTATCATCTATCTATCTATCTACTCTGAGTGGCTTACAACATATTAAAAAATATTTATAATAAAAAATTGACACAAATAAATCAACTAAATAAATTATAAATATCAACAAAAATGATGCCCCCCCAATTAAAAACATCAACAACAAAGGACACATCTTGGTGATGGAAAAAAACTTAATCAAAATTTATTGCTCAGTCATTGGCAGTATGTCCTTAAACTATTTTAGTTGTTTTTCTTAAAAATAGAGATCAAGTAGAACTATTCCCACCTTGGAGAAGACTGTATTAGACCTGCTTACCCTGCCTAGATCAGTGGTCCCCAACTTGAGCCCCATACCTCACAGGGGGACTTCAATTCCCAGAAGCCTATGTCAATACATTGGCTGATCAGTGCTTTGGGGAATTGCCTTAGGTTTCTGGGGACTGAGGTCCAAAAGCCAAAGATTGGGAAACACTGCCCTAGAAATTTTAAAGGAGATACTCAGAAGAAAGAGGAGCCTCTCAAAAGAAAAAAGATGACTACTCGGTGCAGCCCAGTGGTGAAACAAACAAGGTTTCAAAGAGTGGACTCCCAAGATTTAAGTACAGTAATAGAAGCTCTGAACCTGGTTGGATGAATCTATTTGTTCCACTTTTGCCTATATTTGGTTTTTCTAAACCTTTCTAGCTCTATTCATTCTGAGTGTGAAGAAATGTGCACACTTTGGAATTATTATTATTTTAAAAAAGAAATGAAATCCTCCCTATGGCTCTGGGGGCTCTCAGTCTCAAGGACAGGAAGGAATTTAAGTTGTAAATACACCTTGTGCCAGTCCAGTTTCATTCTAGGATGGAGCAAAATATCTAACTTAATTTCTTCATCCTATTTACAAGCAACAGTCATAATCCCTTGATCTTTTTTCCCTGGTGTCTAGGCCAGACTGTGTACCCCAGTCCCTTATTAAATCCTCAGAAAATCTGCCCATACTGGATTGTTCAGCCAACTTAAATATTGTGGAATTTTTGAACCACAATCAGGTGTACCCTGGTAATGGCAACCTCATTTTGCTGGCTAATCTTTCTCACACTGGGTCAGGCAAAAGGGACTGCAGAATGAACTCAGAAAAGGTGCCATCATTTTGGCATTTTCACATCTGGTCTAGGCATAGAAGCAGCAGCAGCAGAAACAACAACAACAGCAACAGCAACAGCAAAGGGAGAGTTGCCAGAAATAAGGGCAGCAAACAAAGTCAATGAGTTGTATTTTAGGTGGGCATTTTGCAAATTCCTTATGAAGTAGGAAACATTCATAAGGCTTTTCACAGTGATTGGGAAAGAGATCAATTGTTTGTCTTTTCTTGATCCCATCTTTATTCCTGTCCTTCAGAAGTGTCTGTTTTGCTCTTGATTTATTACTTCAGGACTGTTAATCAAGCACTACACAACACTGCACAACACTCAGTGATAACAATATTGATGTGGGTTTGTTTGTTTCTCTTATATATGTTTTCCCCCTTTCTTTCCCAATTGTCATTTCAGGTTCCATAAATCTGACAATTAGAGATGCTGACTTTTCCATCAATGCCATCTCTAATGACAAATGAGGCGACGTATTCTGAGAGTCTATCATTTTAGTGCCTTTATTAAATTCAAGAAGTGCAATGGACAGAAAACAAAGAAAACAAAAGCTATTTTTAAAATGCAAATCAATTTCTAACCTTACCTTGTTTCTCTCTCTGTCACACACAATCCCCTATACCAGTGGTGGCAAACCTATGGCACACATGCCATAAGTGGCACGCAGAGGCCGTTCTGATGGCACACGTGCTGTTGAAGGGAAGTACCACCCCATCAGCCCAGCTGGCACCACTTCACCATCACCCCTCTGCCAAAGGGGAGGTGAGAGAGAAGGCTGAAATCCCACCACGAGGCCATGTCAGGGCAAGGTGAGCACCCACGGGGGGTGGGGAGCACCCACGGGGTTGAGTGCACCCATGGGGTTGAATGGGAAGCTGGCAATATCACATGGGTGTGCGGGCATTTGTGGTACACACCCGTGTGCTGCCTCCTAATCAGTGATGGGATGTCAAAAATTCTACTACCACGCCATGACGTCATGGACGTCATGGGCGTGGCCAATGTCATGACGTCATGACGTCATGGGCGGAGCCAACGTCATGACATCATGACTTTGTGGGCAAGGCCAAAAATAAAATAAAAATAAAAAAAATAAGCATGCACACAGACCCGTAAATAACTTAAAGAAATAAAATAAAGAAATAAATAAAATAAAAATTAAATAAAAGTACAACCACCCACCCAAAACACAAATAAATCACCCACCCACCCTAAATATAAAAGCCTCACTTACCTTCCTTGGCGCCGACGAACCTCCATGTGGCCCGGGGCCACCCGGCAAGACACGCTGCCCCCGACTACGGCCGTTTCCTCCTACAAAGGCCACAGCCGGCCCTGCAGCTGCCGGCCACGGCTGCCACAGCCGCCTGCAGCCCCTGGCCGGCCACCGAGCTCCCACGGGCATGTTGGTGCCTGCCCGGGCCGTCCGCCTGCGCCGCACCCTCCTAGGGACTTGGGCCCGACAAACCCCCATGCCCTGGGTAAGCCCGGCGGGGCCTGTGGGCAGCAGTGGGCCCTGGCCGCCCGTGGCCGCTGCCAGAACCGGGCCGAAAAGGCACTGGCCCGAGGAAGCTTCAGGCGCCTGGCAGAGGAGGATGCGGCGGTGGCGAGCCCCACTGGGTTTACCCAGGGCATGGGGGTTTGTTGGGCCCAAGTTCCTAGGAGGGTGCGGCAGCGGCGGATGGCCCGGGCAGGCACCAACGTGCCCGCGGGAGCTTGGTGGCCGGCTAGGGGAGGTGCCCTTCTCTTAGGGCTGCCGCCGCTGCTGGCGGAGCCACTCTAAAAAGGGGCGGCTCCAGCTTCGGAAGAATTTTTTTTTTAATTGGAGCCATTTGGCTCCAATTTAGTGCGCATGACCAGAAACTCAATTTGACGCATGCGCAATGCGTCAGATTGAGTTTCTGCGCATGCACAGTCAATTGGAGCCATTTTTGCTCCAATTTAAAAAAAAATTTCTTTCGGTGAGGCATCCGGAACCGGACGCCTCAAAAGTGGACTCCCCTCCCGGAGAACCCTCCGGGATTGGTCCTACCGATTCCAGGGAACCATCTGGAATCGGGGACATCCCATCACTGCTCCTAATCCTTGGGCACTCGGTCTCTAAAAGGTTTGCTATCACTGTCCTACACAGTTATAACAATTGTTCATAGATAAGTTGCCTTATGTATAATATGATCAATAATTAGTGAAAATTCCCAATACTGATTCTGACCCACCATAGTAATATAATCATACAGTGGAACCTCAGTTAACAAATGGCTCAGTTAACATAAAAATTGCATAACAAAAGGAAATCCATAGAAAATAGTGGCTCGGTTTACATAATTTTTTCCCAGAACAGATTAATTGGCTTTCAATGCATTCCTATGGGAAACTGTGTTTCGGTTAAAGATTTTGGTTTTCAATGCATTCTTATGGGAAATTGCATTCAATGCATTCCTATGGGAAATTCAGTTAAAGTAATTTTCACTGTAAGAAATGTCCTGGAGAATGCATTAATTACGTTAACTGAGGTTCTACTGTATTTGATTCTATCTCAGTTGTTGTCATTTTATTGTATTTTTATCTGATATAGCTCTAAAATTTATTGTAATCCACCTTGGGTCCCAATTCTGTGTCTGTCTGTAGCTGCCAGACATCCAGGGTCTACCCATCATTGCTGCAAAGCAAGCATGGGTACCTGCTCAACCATGCCAAGAACAATGAAATCTTCATCTGTAACCCATGCTTGTTAGCCAATAGCTAGGGCGAAGGATCTTGGCTCAACTGACAGCTGACTTTTTTTCTTGATCAGTTTCAGGAGGAGAAAGAGGAGAAGAAGATATTCAACTGAAGAGGAAAAAACCCACCTGTGAGCAAAGATTTCCTGGAGAACTATCTAGTCAGCTGTGAATGGAAACCAATTACCACCTAGGATAGAAACCTCATATTTTATTGAAAAATATAAACTTGCGATTTTTATGCAATCATTTGCTAATCTTGTTTGTAATTCCCACGCATATACACCTTTCTCAGTTTTTTCTTTTCATAGACTATACACTCAGGCAGATTCAATTACAGAAGCCTTAATAATTTAAAACATACCAACGAATAAGATAAAAATTTGATAAGCAGCAACTAAACAGAGTGATGTGAGATGCTAAAACTTTCCTTTAAATTCAGCTCCTGTTTGCCCCTGAGTGCTTTTGCTAGATTAAAAATAATGTTTATGCATTTCCCAAAATTGAATTTTCCCCACTTCTTTGATTTTGGTTACGGTCCAATTTGCTTCTGTAATGAACTGTGTTCTGTGGAAGTATTTTCCTCCCTGGCCTTTCACCTCCAGCAATTTCAAGCTCGTAATAGAAGAATCCATGTCAGCAAAAACAATCTTGTATGTCAAGAAGGAGGAATAAACAGATGAGCAAATGTGGTATAGTGAATAGTGTGTTGGGCTGGGACTTGAGGGACATGGGTTCAAATTTTTGTCTGGCAATGGTATGCCCACAGTAAACCATTCTAGAGATACATTCCACCCAATGCTTTTTATGCATTTTTCTACCTTTGAGATCCTCCCTGTAGCTGACAGTCTCAAAATGAGAACAATATTTAGATTATAATAATTTACCTGAGCAATCGAGGAAATTCTGAAACAAAGGCAACTTAAGTGGTTTGATTCAATGAATTAAGCAGCATAGAAATTTGGCATTACCTTCTCTAAGAGAAATCTCTGCTCTCCAAGTGCAGTCACAAATCATTAGCATCTGGGTCATAATCTACAATGGTATGGCCTTGGGCAGGAGTAAATTAACTTCTATCAGGTACCAGCATTTTTCTTAAAAGGCAGAAAAAAGCATTGGGAAATGGCTGTTGTATTTCATCTTGATTCACCCCCAGAGTAACTTTTAGATTGAGAAAGAAATTGCTAAAGTGGCACAAACGTGACATTTTCAGCTAGAGCAGAGTTTTGTATTCATCCTATGTTGCCCATATACTTCTGCAAAGTACTTATTACAGTTACAAATGCGCAAGAAGTTTTGCTCAATGGTGATCAGGCACTGGTTATACACTGCTCAATAGCAGCCTCAGTCAAGAGAGCAATTGAGAAGAATGCAACAGGAATGTAGGGTAATAACACATTCGTTTTGGATTGTTGTTATGTGCCTCAGGTCAGAACTGATTTATAGCAGCCCTAAAAGGGGTTTCAATGACATCAAGGTATCTGAGATGTGGTTTCACCTGTTCCACCACTTAGTTTCCATGGCAGTGCTAGGGAATCAAACCCAGGTTTCCTGAGACCTAGTCTATTACTCTGTCCCTTGTATGACAACCTTAGGGCTTTGAAATAATGTTCTAAAAAGTTTGACAACATGATTGAAAGAGCAAGGAAACATTATAATTGGCAACAGATATATAAAGCACTGGCAAACATCATAGGGAGCTGTTCTATATAGCTTCTGAACTGCTTGTGACAGGGCAAGTGAAAGGCCTACAGCCACAAAAGTGGATGCCATCCATAGGGACCTCGATGTAATAGATTGTTTGGAGATGTCCAGTGTACCATCTGGTCCATGTTTATTAGATCGGTTTCAGCCAATGTCACATCAGGAATCCTTCAGGGCACCCAATGGTTGTAAGGCCACCACTACCTTCCATGGCCCTTGCACATCTTGTCTCATGAAAGCTGCCAATGATGAGATAATTGGACAGTTTGAGCAGAACACCAATTCTTCATTTCATAAGGGTATATTACCTTTTTGGTGAAGGAAACAATCATCTGCACTGTCTTGGGAGGGGGGGATCTATTTTGGATTCAGACAATCTTAATAACTATTATTATTAATATTCCATTTTTGGAGGGTTTAGAGATCGTGGTGCCAAACCAGCTGAGGCCATTCCTGGAGAAGACTAAATGCCTCAATCCATGTCACCTTGGGTTCAGGCCTTGCCATGGTACAAGACTATATTGGCTGCCCCACTGGATGACCTATTCTAAGGCAGGGATCTGCAAACGTGGCTCTCCAGAAGTTCTTGGACTTCAATTCCCATAAGCCCTGATCAGCAGGAGGGCTAGCTTGGGCTACTGGGAATTGAAGTCCAAGAACACCCGGAGAGCCACGTTTGCAGACCTCTGTTCTAAGGGATAAATCCTCACTATTGGTCCTCTGGAATCTCTTGGCACCAACTATGGTATCTCCTTGGAGAGGATTGCTGGGGTGGGTTTTGGAGGTCAGGTCTTGTCATGGCTCCTATCCTTCCTGGAAAGGCAGTTTAGGGAGGTATTGTCCAGTTCTTGGATATAACTGCATAGGTTGCCTCAGAGGTCGGTGATCTATTCAACCTACCATCAGGATAGGGACTGCTCAAGTGGTTAAGACACTGACCTTGAAGATTGGAAAGTTGGCGTTCAATACCTGAGTACTGGATGATGGAGTGAGCTCCTGTCTCTGTCCCAGCTCCTGCCAACCTAGCAGTTTGAAAGCAAGAAATTGCAAGTAGGTAAATAGGGAAGGTTAACAGCATTCCATACACTCCAGTGTCTAGGCATCCCTGCTACATGTCCAAAGAAAAGTCTGCAAATGTAGACAGCACTGGCTCTTTGGCTATAAACAGAGATGTGTACTGAACCCTAGAGTCAGATATTACTGGCTTTTGAGCAAAGGCAACCTTACCATCAGTATGCCAATGATATGCAGCTCTATCTCTTATTTTCCACCTCAGCAGTGGATTCTGTCTTGACCCTGAAGGAGTGCCTGGAAACAGTTGTGATGTATATGGAGAAAAATAGGTTGAAACTGAATCTAGATAAGGCAGAGATCATTCTGTTTAAGGGCAATCAGTTTCAGGTTGTGAGGATTTCCATGAACCTAGAGGGCGTCACTCTCTCATTAAAGGAGAGTATTCACAATCTGCTCCACTCACTTCTGTACAGTAGCACTGATGTACAAACTGGTAATTTCCACAATCAGCTATTGCAATGCTCACTAAGTGGGGCTTCCCTTGAGACTGGAAAAGAAACTGCAGTAGGTGCTGAATGCAGCAGTCAAACTGGTTTTTGGTATTTGTTGATTTCAGTCCTATCATTCCAGTCCTGGTTGGCCTGCACTGGCTTCCCATTATGTTCCATGCCAGATTCAGGGTGTGGGTTATAACCTATAAAGCCCTTTAAAATATCTAGCATAATTCAAAAATCACATTTTTGGTATGGGAGTTATTGAGCTTTGAAGAAATTGGATACTTTGGAGGGGGAGCACCAAGAGATTGTTAGCTGGAAGGACTGCAGTTTGAGACCAAGGTACTGCATGATGGCCTGAGCAGCCATCTCTGCCCTAGCTCCTGCCAACCTAGCAGATCAAAAGCAAGAAATTGCAAATAGATAACTAGGGTCCACTTTGGTGGGAAAAGATCTTGGGGACAAGAAAGGAGCCTCACTCGGGTGTCCCCTGAGCGGAGTCTCTCCAGCTCAGTCTCTCCTGAGCGGAGTCTCTCAATGCTCAGGCAAGAATCCTACTTACTTACATGATCATGATTAAGCCCTATGAGTTTCGTTGAGCTAGATAAGGGGGCAGTAAACGTTGCTCTCCAGATGTTCTTGGATTTCAATTCCCAGAAGCCCTGTTCAGCACGTGCACTGGCTTAGGCTTTTGAGAATTGAAGTCCAAGAACACCTGGAGAGCCTTGATGTAGATAATTTATTGGCTTATGCAAAGAAACCTGTCTCATCTCAATGTCAAACCAGAGACCAAATAACTTTATTACTTCTTCCAATACTTCCAGCAAGTACTTGCAGCCTACATCAATAATGTCTTAAGCGCAAAAAACTTCTTATGGCAGAAGGTAATGATACACCAGAAGCAGCTTCCCTGGTTACTGTGTGGCTGGATCCATTCAGTTTCTTGGGAAAGTGTTGAAAAGGCACAAGAGACAAAGGATGTCATTAAAAATTTAGCACCCTCAGATGGTATTTTTTATAGTTTATTAATTATACTGAAGAATCACTACTAATTAGTTTAATGGCCAGCATTGTATATGCAAGTAACATTAACTAGATAACTAAAGTAAATCAACATACAACATTGTTGTCTTTATATGGCCAAGAGAAGTGATATATGGTGAGGAAAGAAATATAGTAATTCCAACTGACAATAAAAAAGAAAAGTTTTCTCCATTGCTTTTAGATTTTACTTATTCCCTCAATGATTCTTACCATAGCTTTAATTCTTTTTCTTTTGTTCTTTTTCTCTTTTCCTTTTTTTAAAAAAACACTTTTCTCTTTCTTTGCTTATTCACTCAGTTTTCTGCTACTATCAAGAACTTTGAACAAACTGAGTTGCTGTGATATCATCTAAGAGTAAGGTGGGCCAAGAAGCTGTGCTTTATTCTCTACTGAAATAAACTGGAGATGGACACCAGCAGAATGTGGTTACTCTGGCATAAGGCCCACTGGAGAAGCATAGTTGTGTCTTTTTCAGCAAGCTTACCTCCCTGCCCTGAAGGGTTGAATACTTAGGGCAGGGGTGTCCAAACGGACGTCTTTTCTGGGCATCCCAAAATGGCTGTTCGGAACTGCGCATCCATCAAAACTCCATTTGATGCATGTGCACTGAAAAATAGAAGTACACATGTGTCAAATGGTATTTTGACGCATGCGCACTTCCAAGCAGCCATTTTGGGCTGAAAGGAAGGGCGCAGCGGCCTCTTTCGAGGAGTGGCAGCAGCGATGGCCTTTCCCCAGCACACCGCTGGGCCAGGCCATGCTGCTGGGCCATGCTGCGCTGCCGGGCCAGGCCAGGCCAGGCTGGGCTAGTGCGCTGCTGCTGTTGCTACCATTGCTGCTGTTGCTACCTGCCTGGTGGACTTGATTCATGAAAGGCCAGGTTGAAATATAACAGCTAGTCTTTAAAGTGCTACAGCATTTTTGTTTGTTTATTCTCTGATATGCCTGAAACATAGACTAACACAGCTACTATTCCAAAAAAATCATTTTGTGGATGTCAAACATAGATTCCTACCAATTTGGCCACTGACAAAGAAATGATGTACAGAATATTATTATGCAGAGAGAACAATTAAAAAGTTTTCTATATCATTCGTGGTTAGCTTCCTATCTCCATGAACCTCATCACAGCTCAGAATCAGTTTGCTTAAAAATACCTCTAATTCCTGGTGGTGTTGATAATGATTTTAGAAACCCCTATTTTAATTTCTTTTAATATCACTGCTGCAAACAGTCTTACTAATAACTAGCCTTATTAAATCTGCTCCTTTCAGAAGAGGGCAATTTTACATTTACTTTTACTTTTTGGAACATTTTGAATGATTTTAATAGACGTATTTAATTTTAAAAGTAGCTCATCACTGACGCTAACAGCTAAAAGCTAACATAAATAAAGCATTTTGAATTGTTTATTTAAATGAGTAATAAAAATATACCAGTAAATTAATGTTAATGTGTCAGCTTAAATGTTAGAATTAAAATAAATAAAATACAACAAATAAATAATACAGTAATGCCTCGCATAGCGAGCATCTCGCATAGCGAATAACTCGTTTAACGAACAGACTTTTCTCAAAAGGTCTGCTTCGATGAACGAGCAAAAATTCGCTTAACGAGAAGCTTCGCATTTGCGGGGTGTTTTGGAATACAATGGGGGACTCCCCCGTCGCATTCCAAAACACCCCACAGACTAGAGCGTGCTGACTGAGTGTTTTGGAATGCAGCGGGGAGTCCCCCATCCACATTCCTAAACGCCCAGCTGACAGGTGGCTTGACTACAGGGTGTTTTTGAACGTGGACGGGGGCTCCCCACTGCATTCCAAAACACCTTGCAGTCACACAGCGCGCATCAGCTGGGTGTTTGGGAAGGGTGCAGGGCACTTCCCTTTACACTTCCCAAACCCCCACACTGACGTGCGCGCGGCTGCAAGGCGTTTGGGAAAGGTACGGGAAAGATCCCAACACTATTTGCAAACGCCCTGCTGATGCGTCGCACGCGTCAGCTGGGCATTTGGAAAGGGTGTGGGGATCTTCCCCTTACCCTGCCCAAAGGCCACGCAAGCACACATTCATGTGCGATGGGGGCTTGGGTGGCAGGTTAAACAGGCGTGCGCCCGTTCAACCTGGCACCCAAACCCCCATCGTAAAGTGTGCGATGGGGGCTTGGGTGGTGGGTTAAACAGGTGCCCGTCCGTTCAACCCGCCGCCCAAGCCCCCATCGCAAAGTGGGTGATGAGTGCATTTACATGCTTAAAAAGTAACACATTTGCTGCAGAGATGATGTCTTGCCAGCAGGCTGACCAGGCCTGATGGAATAATGTCCTTTTAGGACAATGAACCCTAAGTGGGTGAAGGAAAAAAAGCTTTATTGAATACATCATACAGTAAAGCTTAACTGAAATTACTTAAAGTAAAGCATAACTGTTACAGAACAAAAAGTAGAGGGAAATTAAAGACAAAAGCAGGAGCAAAGATAAATACATATCAAATTAAGTGTCCTTCTCCATCTTTCGCCACTGGGAGTCCTGGTGGCAGGAAGGCTGGTGCTTGGTCCATAGAGAGCTCCAAAGGGTAGGAAATAGGTCCCCCTGCTCCTATACTTGAAGATTTTTCTTTCTTTTATGACCCAATCAAATCCTGGACTGCCAGAATGAAGCCACTTTCTTGGCTTTGTCACTGGCATACCTAAGTCCTCATCTGTACATGTTTCTTCTAGTAATTGACAGACTAGTAGATGAGCTGAATTCTGAATCTCTCCACATTCACACTATGTATTGTTGTCCTCCAGCAGCCCCCACTTGAGCATGTTGGTCTTACATTTAGGGACTCCAACCCTCAGCCTATTTAGGGTCCTCCAAGTGATGTAGGGGAGGTTGAGTTCCTCAGCTATATCTTCCTTTAATGATGTCCCTTGCCCAGTGAGCTCCTTCCTCCATCTTTACTTGAAGATAAACTTATTATCTTGGCTCTATGCCGCTCACTTACAAGATGTCTCTAAACTTTGACAGGGGCCACCTGGAATTGGCTAATGGGTGTAACGTCTCATATCAACATACAAAAGGGTAACTGTGATCTGTCTTATCCCTTCCATACTGTGCCAGAGGCCTTCTGTCCATCATTAGATTTCCCAGGAGTCAATCTTATTGGACAAGAAGCCAGATGGGACATCAATGAGGTCAGCACCGTCTTGTCTTCTCTTGACATTGATTCCCAACTTATCCTTATGCCCCTGCTAAATCTTACTAATTAATACTTTGGATGGGAAAACATCCCTTCCCCAGTCAGCAAGACCTTCTAAATGCATAAATTAGTTAGCAAGCAAAGTCTACTACTTTAATACATGTTCATATTATTTTAACCACTTCAGAACTTAGAGGGGTGTATGTGAAATGGGACTGTCATGTAACTCATCGAATTTACAATCATCTTCCACATTGGCCTCTTCCAGTGGATAATATAGTTGACACTGGTGAAACTGATTCAAATTTACCTTTTTTATGCAACAAGTGTCATTGTCATCAGCTGCTATTCGTGTCCAAGTATACAGTTTTTTCCTGAATGGCTTCAGGAAAGTGTCATTGGTGTGAATTCTTTTTTGGTGGATCCCAGTTTCTCATGAAGTGACTCACAAACTATGATCATGGAGCCATCTCCTGTGGCATGTATGAAATAAGACATGTAGGATTTGACTGCTTATTGGGTTGGCCTCCTTACCTGGTTGGCCACCGTACAGTCTCAGGCAGCAAAAAAAGAACTGCTTACCTGGTTATCCACTGTACAGTCAGACAGCAAAAAAATCTTGACCATGAAGCCTGGAAAAACAATTTTCCAAAGTAGAAGGCACATAAGGGTGACTTACTGGGTACTTGGTACTAACTCATATGCATTTAGAAAACAGCAAAGGTTAGATGATTACCCTTGATAGAGGAAAGATGTCTCCATAGTATTGGAAGAGGAAGTTTTTGTAAGGGATGCCCATTAACACACCTTTCACTTTTTTCCTGGATGAAATCTCATTGGGCTATTTGCTTTAGAAGTGTCGACTTTGTTGAAGTGGCTGTCAGACCCATCAGAGACAAACCCTTCTTGACTCTATCTTGCAGGAAAATAAGAGTAATAAAAAAATGAATTCCTTGGCTCAGCTATCACGTTCTGGGGGAGGACACCCTGAATTCATTACAGAAGGAAAAGATTAAATGCCAATGGCTGGAAAGAATTAAATGTTCCATAGGCAACAAAATTAAAAGGGCATAGCAAAGATGGTTACACTTGCTACATCCTTACCAGCTAATATAAGCATATCTGGAAGAAGGAGTAGGAAGGAATCTCTTTGATTCTCACATTTTCTACTTATATTTTTTATGGTTTGCCATACCCTTGAAAAATGTGAAAGGACAACAACTGTGGGAGTACATCCTGACCAGTTTAAAATTAATGTAAGGATGGGAAGAATATCCACTAAAATTCTCATTCCTCAATGATGCAGGCTCTCTTTATACTGCAAAGCATGAAGATAGCTTTATTCACACCCAATATTTTTGTATATGTGAAAATCTCATCTTCCCTACAATATGTATGAGGAGAGGGATGAAGAAACAACCCTTCTGCACTAATATAGGAAACTCGTCAAAGAATGTAACAACACAACCCTTTGATCTCCATTGGTTGTCTTTGTAGCTTTGTGGTTGTGAATAACACAAAGTTTGTCAGGACTCTGAATTCTCAAAATTCTGGAAGGATATTGTGCCAAAGATGCTTATAAAGACTCCTTTAGTTTGGGGGTCATGGCTTATATCCCTCTCTTCCTTACCTCATCACTCAGGGTCCTGATATTTACATGTGTTTGGAACTACAGCTTTAGAAACTACAGGAATGGTCAGATGAAGTGCTGGTCATGTGTGACTAAGGAAGAATTTCATCAGATCCATTGATGTGGTTGTTACCAAGCACATAAATATCAAACAAGATACTGGCAAGTGCCAACATGAGAGTCTCCATGTTTACACAACTGATATTTCTTTGGTTCTCTTGCAATTTGCTAGGATAATTCCAAGACCTGAAAAGCTGACTTTAGACAAACTTGAAATATTAGCCATTTTTCATATCTAATTGCCACACCTTGTATAACCCACTGATGTTACCTCATTTTAATCCTCTAGTTTTGCTGTACAGCAGGGATTGGCAACCTTTTAAAGTCAAGGGGTGGGTCATGCACTCCCAGACAGTTGAGGGGCCCGGACTGGTTCCCCCCTGCTGTAAATGCTGCTGTAAAACACATCCACATTTACAGCTGTTTCCACCACTTCCAGCAGCAGCGGTGGTGGTGGCAGCGGTGGCAGTGAAGGTGGTAGGCCAGGTGATTTGGCAACACTGGCCAGATCTGGCCCACAGGTCATAGGTTGCCAACCCCTGCTCTATAGGCTGAGGTGACTTAGTGGTTTACATGCTGAGCTTGGCAACTAGAAGGTTGGCAGGTTAGCACTTCAAGACCCGAGTGCTGGGTGATGGTCACAGCTGGTGCCAACCTAGCATTTCCAAAAATAGAAATTGCAAGTAGGTAAATAGGTATCACTTTGATGGGGAAAGTAATAATGTTCTGTGTGCTCTGGCATCTAGTCATGAATGCCACATGACCACAGAAAAGTCTGCAGACACAGACAGTGCTGGCTCTCTGGCTGGAAAAGGAGATGAGCACTGCTCCCTTGAGTTGAGCATGTTTGAATCAAAACATTCTTAAAAGTGTAAGAACAAGCACTGAGGCTGTACAATTCCTATTCCCTTCCTGTGTAAGCCCCATTAAAATGGATGGTGCTGCCACTGGCTTTTTAAGTTGCTTTCTGAAAAGGTGTCCATGCTTGAGCAACTTTTATGCACATGAGTACCTCTTTTGATATGCAAAAGGACACAAGCAATGGAACTAGATGCTCCTTTGAAGGAAAGAAACAGAAAATTCATGATGTCTTACCATTTGTGGCCAGCCTGGAATCATTTTATGGTACTTTGTCAAACTGGATTAGTTCATTCAGCAACCTTTGGAACAAATGCTGAGAATTGCCTATATGATTCCAGCTCAGAAGGGACTATAGGTCTTTGTCCCTCAGCCTCGTATGTGCCACAACTCAATGAAAACTATATGGACATCCTGCTGGGTTCCATGAAATGTCCACAGGATCTGGCATCTGGCTTCCAACAATGCCCAGCTTCTAATAATAATAACACTTTGTGTTGTGCGCCAGTGACGCCCGCTCCTGGATCGGGACTCCTTGCTCATGATCACACATGCCTTGGTCACCTCCAGACTCGATATTGTAATGCGCTCTACATGGGGCTGCCCTTGGTGACCATTCAGAGGCTTCAGCTAGTCCAGAATGCAGCTGCTCGAGTTGAGATGTGGTGCAGATGTTATGCGCATGACTCACCACTTCTCTGGGAGCTGCACTGGCTCCTAGTTTGCCTCCGGGTGCAATTCAAGGCAGTGATGGGATGTAACAAGTTCCCACCAGTTCGCTAGAATTGGTAGTAACTTTTCCCAGTGTCCCAGAGAACCAGCAGCAGCTTTTGGGGGGAACCACCTTCAAGGCTTACCTTTTCACTGCGCATGTGTGCCAAACACTTGGTGTGCATGCATGCCTACAGTGCTTGGCACGTATGCACGGCCTCCTTGCTGTCCTCCCAAGCAGGGAGGAGGAAGAGAAGCTGCTAGCCTGAAGCTCCCTATAGCCTGCTCCCCAGGGTAAGTGACTCACCTTTGGATGTGGTGTGTCTCTGTGTATTTTAATGTGTATTTAATACCTTTACCTATATTGATGTACTACCACAGTTCCTAAAAAGGCCTGGCGGCTGGCAGGCCTGACGGCCTGGCTTGGGGGTTTTAAGCAAAGTCTTGGAGTTACTTCATCAATAAAGCTACACCTGTGCTATTCCAATTGCTGCCCAGGCACTTATACTAACAGGTAAGTGATGGGTTTGTGTTTGGGGTGGGTGTTTGGGTGGGTTGATTTGTGTTTGGGGTGGGTGTTTGGGTGGGTGGGTGTATTGTAATGTAATTTTTATTTTATTTATTTATTTAATTTATTTACGGGTTTGTGTTGTGGGTGGGTGGGTTGAGGTGTGTGTGTGTGCTTATTTTTATTTTATTTTTTATTATTATTTATTTTTTTTCTTTAGCCCTGCCCATGATGTCATGATGTCATGACATTAGCTCCGCCCACACTGTGATGACATCTTGGTGGGGTTGTAAAAATTTTGACATCCCACCACTGATTCAAGGTGCTGGTTATTACCTTTAAAGCCCTACATGTTAGTGAGCCAGGATACTTAAGAGACTGCGTCACCCTGAGAACATCTGTCCGTCCCACTAGAGTGGACCGGAGAAGCTCTCTGGTCATACCTTCAGCTAGAGAGGCTCATCTCTCTAGCACGAGAAGGAGGGCCTTTTCTGTGTCCTGTGGAACCCCTTGCCAACAGAGTTACGTCTCCAGATGGAGTTGCTGCCCTTTAGGAAAGGAGTGAAGACCTGGCTGGCGGGGCACGTGTGGGGAGTGGGCCAGGTGGCCAACTTGGTCGCCTGGCTCATTTAAATATCCCACCTCTCTCCTCAGTGTTTTTAACTTGAATTTTAATTTTTATGTATGTGTTTTAATTGTTTTTAGTTGTAAAGCTGCCCTGAGTCTTCGGAGGAGGGCGGGGTACAAATGAAATTAATAATAATAATAATAATAATAATAATAATAATAATAATAATAATAATAATAATAATAATAATAATAATAATAATGATGATGATGATGATGATGATGATGATGATGATGATGATGATGATGATGATGATGATGATGATGATGATGATGGACTGTCCTACAGATATATGGCTCATGGGCCTGATTGCTGACCTGTAAAAAGGCCTCCCTATGGAATGGCATCAAAGGAATATTTGGCTTGTGTCATAAACAACATGATTGATTGCCTCCTATTGGCAAAAAAGAGCAGGGGATTTCTCCCAGCCTGGACTTTTGTACAATGGAGTGAGCAAAAAGAGGAATACATGATTGCTGTGGCACAAAAAGACTGTGAATGAGCTGGAAGACAATAGAACAGAATTGACAGATGACAGCATTGGATACTTTCAGTGCCTCTAGGCCCAGAGTATACTCTGATAAAATGCTATGATCACACCAAGTGCACAGGACAAATGAATGATTGAAATAGAGAAAGGTGCTGCAATGTACTTTCCCATCCAAATATTCCTGGGTCAATTTTCCTGTACATTCTCCTGAGTCTTCAAGAACCTGTTCCTTGGAATAGAAAGAGCAGATAGGATTTAGCGTCATGGCAGATGTACAACTTTGGGCAGGGGTTGCACTCAGAAGGCCATCAGAAAAAGGGATTGCTAAATAACAAAGTACATGCTGAAATTTAACTAGAGTTCTGGTGGAAGATTAAGGGGAAACATAGTGTTATACAGAGGTCTATTTGTGGCCAATTTTTCATACCATAATTATAGTTTCATCTCTTGCTTTAATTCAGATACTCCTGCATTATACTTTTAATTCCATCATTGCATTGTATTGTGCTAGAAACTCTTTGATATTCCTTTGATTTCTTTTCTTTTATGCCTTTATATCTTGGATTTCATTTCCTGCTTACCTGCTGTGATTTAAATAAATCTTCAAACTAATTGCACCTGCGAATAGACTTCGATGCTCTCTGGTTATACCCTTTCACCTAGTGAGGTAAATAAAGAACCTAATTTTTAACTGGTAAACCACTTCTGGGTATTCTGTATCTAAACAAAGCCCTGGGAGAGTCACTTTTAGTTGGAAATTACTTAATGCTACATTAGTTATTATTTTTCCTGTTGGTTTATGTTACAGGAGTTCAATGGTCCAAGACTTGTGTCCCCATTCCATCTTAAAAACCCTACTTCTCATCTCTTCAAGAAATTGGATTCTTGAAAGAAAGAAAGAAAGAAAGAAAGAAAGAAAGAAAGAAAGAAAGAAAGAAAGAAAGAAAGAAAGAAAGAAAGAAAGAAAGAAAGAGACAGACAGACAGACAGACAGACAGACAGGTTGGGTTTGAACATCAGCTGAGTGCTAATTGATGGCTTCTGGCTATAGAATCTGACTGTAGACATCAAAAGGTCACAGAAAGCACTAAACCCGACTCCACTACAGCAAATACAATACAATAAAAATAAAACCAACTCCATGCTTTTAAGAGGAAACTGAAATGTGGAAGCCATAGAAAAATAATTCTGGATGAAGCAAAACTAGGAGATGTTATTGGGAAAAATACCAATAACATTCTGCTGAAGCCAGATAATTAATGATGTGTCTAGAAGAAGTTTTAGTTACCATGAGCAAGACCTTGAAGCTAAACACACTGGTATCTTCATTGCTTCCCTTTTCCCTGGCTATTGGGCTGAAAGAGATTCTACACCAGGAGTTCTCAACTTTTTTTTAAGCCAGCTTCAGGGGCTGGATGGCCATTTTGCCCTTCCTCCACCACATGCCACTACCTGGTAGGGTGGAGGGAGTGGGGGTCCACATGAAATGGTGCCACGGGCAGCATCTGGCCTTTAGGTCACAAGTTGAGAATCCCTGTTCTACACCTTCATTTTATTTATTTGCTTGTTTGCTTGCTTGATTATACCTTGCCCATTTGGTATGTCCTCCCACTCTGGGTAGCATACAACATCTGGAAAACTTTATACAATACAAATGTAAACGTATTACAATATAAAAGTACATTAACAAGAAATCATAAGCAATAAAACTATAAACCATAGGCAACAATAACAACAATGGAATTAATAACTAAGAAGAGCAGCTCTACCCTGGAGTTAATAACCAAGAAGAGAAACCCTACCCTAACTAAATAAATTCCAATCCAGAGAGACAGAAACCTGGAGAAATGGGAATCCTCTCTAAACATGATTATTCATTTCAGTGTATGTTAACAATTTGAAAAGAAACCACTATCAATCTTCTCCCTCCTATATTTCCAACCAATGGAAATGTTCATAGCAGAACATCAGGGTGATACAAATGTGATAACTGTGTGGTATATTTCTTTATTAAAAATATCTTAAAATCTCTGTGTACACCAGATCACTTATTCCATAATTTGATCCTTAAAGCTCCTTACTGTGGTTTTGTTGGCATGGCTAATTTTTCTAAGTAAAATTACTACATTCAAAGAGTCTGTCCTTATGCCACAATCCTCCCAATTAAAAGATTGGTTGTCTGTATCATATGCCAGTTTTCATGGCTCCAGAATAATATTATTAAGGACAATGATGTGCCTTTAGTTGTCAGAATGATAACCTTCTCTGAGTGGCAGTTTAATAGGGCTTATCCAATAATCACCATTTTAAATGGTGGCCAAACTTTCTCAGCTGAGCCTTGCCAGTCATGCTGCTTAATCACAGAGGAACTGTGAGGCTAAGATGCTCTTCAGGCCTCATTTGCACGCTATTTTGTAAAAGCCAGGATTGATTCCTGCGGAATTAATCATGCAAACAGATCCTTAGTATAGTGTTATCTCCAGGGAATGTATATTATGCTGCAAGGAATTATCTTGTGGATGCATGGCTTTTTTAATCCTAGTGGAAATCAGAGAGGGGAGAATGTGAGTTGAGAAGAAAAATGAGATATTTGACATAACTTTCGAAAACAAAATCTATCATCCACAATAAAGGTAAAGGTCTCCCTTGCTCGAAAGCCAGTCTTGTCTGACTCTAATGGTGGTGCTCATCTCCGTTTACAGCCAGAGCCAGAGCTTTCTGTATTTGCCGATGTTTCCATGGTCATCTGGCAGGTATGAATAGATGACGAAGTGCACAGAACACTGTTACCTTTCCCTTGGAAACAGCACCTTTTTATCTACTTGCAATTTTTGGCTTTTGGTCTGTCACGATAGTTCCATGCTATATATCACACTAAGAACCGCGGGACCTGGATAAGTATATCCTGGCATCTTTTTTAGTTTATTGGACCACTATTGAATAGTCCCTGACCACTGGCCATGGTGTCTGGCTCTGATGTAGACTTTGGAAAAGTTACTTCTGTAAGGTTGTAAGTCCCAGAATTGTCCAGCAACTGTAGCTAGTGGCCATGTTTGTATTTTGACAAACCAAAAATGCTAGATGCCAACTTAGTAAGGAATATTTCAAAGTATTCAAAACTTTAAATACCATTCTGCAAGACACTGAATGTCATACACATCTACCTATACCAGAATGTGTTGCCTCATCTTTGGATTAGAACAGCAAGGCATGTCAGCTGAACATATTCCTTATTTCAATGTATTCTTCAAGCTCAGCGATGACCGTGGTTTCACCTGCATCAGAGTGAAGGCAATGAAAGAAGGCAAGAAAATTCAAAAGCCCATAAAGTCTGGGGCAGAGGAATGTACAGACGGGGTGGATCACAACTCAGGAAAGAGAAAGTGATCAGGAAGGAAGGAAGTGTGAGTGAGGTAGAGATATGGAGCAATGGCTTCTACTGGGACATCAACCCATGGCATCATTGGTTAGGACTGACCCTCCTACTTTGATTATCTAGCAGCTTTTGTTCCACCCCAGAGTTAGAACCTGATTTTATAGGCCACATGGAGAAGTGATATTGGCCTTTCTTGACAAGGAACCTGTCATTGGTCTCCCTGAGTTATTGCCATAAACAAGATGTCAGACACCACCACTGATTTAAGTACATCATTGACAATGTCAGCTTTGCTAACTGCAGAAAAGCCTGCAAAATTCCCTTAAAATGACATATCAAGTCCTCATTGAATTAGGTGCAGCCAGAAGATTCTCTCACTTTCGTGAAGCAAGAGGTGAAGTGAACAGCTCCTTGGACTGTCCTAGCTCCAAGAACCAGACGTAACAGATTGTGGGAGGATGAGGGTCTTAAGGGGATGACTGCTCAGAGCCAGAGGGCCACCTGTATATAATTGTCCTCCAAAAAGTTGATGTTTGGCAGTAAAATCTAGTTTACCATGTCTTGCTGGAAATACCCACAGTCAGCTTTGATTTCTCTTTGTCTGTTGTTTAAAAGTAGCATAAACCACATTAGAGGATGAACTATTAAACACATACCTGATGCTGAGGTTAATATTCTTGGGATCCTTGATGGTTGCCAGTATTAAGATGACATTGGTTTGCTGACCCTGGAAAAGAGGTACTGACAGTAAAAGTTAAGAACATCAGTCTAAATCAGTGATAGCCAACCTTGGCACTCCAGGTGTTCTTGGACTTCAATTACCAGAAGCCCAAGTCAGCACTTGTGCTGATCAGGGCTTCTGGGAACTGAAGTCCAATAGCATCTCAAGTGCCAAGGTTGGTCATCCCTGGTCTAGATGAACCAAAGGACTCAGCATTCTCTGTTTCCTAGAGAATAATCCATTTCAAACAACTGCATCCCAGCAAGCTAGTGATCGAGTAGGCCACCTCTCCTTATGTGTTAATGCTTAGAAACATCTCCCACCCCACACATTTATACCTTTCTCTCGGCCAGCTGTCAGCTATAAAAATTTTAGCACTTTAAAGAATTGTCCAGCATTATTGTGACAGTTTCCTCCTAATGAGTCTCTTTCCAGCTTCCCAACCATATCTTGCAAGCCAGAACTCAAAATATCTAATGTTTTTATTTCAAAAAGCCTGAGACAACTTGATGACTTTCATTGACTGAGAGCCAAGCTCATGGAGCAAACAAAGAAGTCCTTGAAGTAAAAGAAATGGCACATGGAGGTTAACTTCATGTGGTTTTACTATTATTGCTAGTCCATGGTGTGATTAACAATAAACTGCATGATCTCTCTCTTTTCTTAAAAAAAATAGTTGTGGTCTGAATCTCTACATACATAGCCATTTATTATTCAAATAAGCACTGCGGGTTCATTACCTCCCTCGCCCCGCTACTCCTTCTTCTCATTTTGTTTGTTTGTTTATACTGTAGCTAAATTAAAGAATTTTTGGCAGGACTGTTGTGTTTCTTCTAGCAGTCATATGCTTTGGATTAATCACACATAATTGGCAGACGGTATGTGGGATAGAGTAATTTCATACCGATCACTGCCTATTATCTAAGAGTGCTTTGACATGTTGCTTTGTCTGTCACATCGGAGACCCCAGGGCGAGACAGAATGTTCATGCCATCCACATCACAAAAACTGGTACCAGAAGTTAGAAAGATGCAACCTCAATAATGATATTAAGTTAGATATTTTTGACTTCTCAGAATTTGGAAATAGGAAAATCTGTTCAAATCCTTAGGAACCTCTGCCACCAGTAGGACTTGGCTATGCCTCCCATTCACCCTTAAACTTCAGTTCATAAAATTCCAAGGTTATGATGCCATACGTAGGTAAATGGACCTGGATACAAATTTGAAAAGCTGTGATCCTGAGACACAAACCTTGAAGATTTTCATGGTCATGACTCTAAAAGTCAAACTATGCAAAATTTTGTGGATCACTTCAGGGAAAAGATCTTTCTGCCACTGTGAACTAGGTAAGGTAAAGTAAAAGTCGCCCTTGCTTGAAAACCAGTTGTATCTGACTCTAGGGTTCAGTGCTCATCTCTGTTTAAAGCCAAAAAGCCAGTGCTGTCTGCATCTGCAGACGTTTCCTTGGATATGTGGCAGGCATGACTAGACACCAGAGTGCATGGAACACTGTTTACCTTCCCACCAAAGTGGTACCTATTTATCTACTTGCAATTTCTTGCTTATGAACTGCTAGGTTGTCAGGAGCTGGGACAGAGATGGGAGCTCACTCCATCATGCAGCACTTGGGTCTCAAACTGCTGACTTGCCGACCTTGGAGTCATCAAGTCCAGTGTCTCAGCCACTAAGCCATCACAGTCCTCAGTGAACTCTATGAACTAGTGCAGCATAAATTGCTAACTGGGGTCAAATGAGACCACTGGGACACTGATCCAAGCCAAAAAAAGATATGGATGGGAGACACCAAAATTTTCCTGCAAGTGAGATGTGACACATTAATTTAACATGACAAGATGTGACAAGAGAGTTTCAGTAGAGGTCATAGGCTTGTCTCCATTGGTACTTCCAGGATTGCCACAACTTGCACTCTGGAATCCTCAGTGTGATGGATAGCTTCATACCAACTGAGAGGGGGAAACAAAACAGGGTACAGACATTTGAAAAGTGAAAATATGAGATTATTGATTGCTTCAAACACACACAAACACACAAAGACAATGAGGAGATAGCAATGGGAGGATTTTATACATTTGTACCACCATAGCTGTGGGGCTGCAGTAGTGAAGATGCTGAACATGACAACTGGAAGGTCAGCAAGTCAATAGTTTGAGACCCAAGTACTAAAAGGATGGAATGAGCTCCCATCTCTGTCCTAGCTAATGCCAACCAAGCAGTTTGAAAGCACGACATTGTAAGTAGATAAATATGTACCACCTTGGTGGAGAAGGTAAACAACGTTCTGTGCACTCAGTTGTCTAGTCATGCCTGCCACATGTCCACAGAAACATCTGCAGACACAGACAGTGGAAGGATGGCAGGTCAGCTCTTTGGCTTTCAAGCAAGGCCGACCTTTACCACCATAGCAGGGAGGGCACCTTTCAACCAGTCTCCTTCCACTTTAGGGAACAGCATAGCCTCTCTCCCTGTTGAGCAGATATCGAGCCATTGTTATAGATAACAAACCATCAATAATCTATCTTTCTAGATTTCTTCGTCCATCTACTCCATGGAGCTGACTTTGGATGTTCATTTTGTATTGGGGGTATAAAAATGTTATTCTCTATTTTGGCTTCTACTTTAATCTTATCACAACATACACATTTCATGGCTAAATTTGGGATATATTCTTTGTACCTCAGTGAGATCCAGAAGAAGAGAATATAATGATTGGGTGTAGCCAGATGTTAATGGTGCAGCCTGGAAAGAAAGCATAGCCCCTGTGGGTCACTTGACTCTACTTACTTGGTTACTTGATTGATCTGCAAATCACATATCAGGTTGACGTGGCAGATCAAAGCATCTTCTTCCACTGTTTTCAATCCCATGCCAGTGTCGTCCAGGGCCTCAGGAACTTTGCCCTGAACTGGTCTTCCCATTTGGTTGCTGGCCTTCCTATTGGCTGCTTCAGGTCAAGTGATATCCACTCTGTGATAGCTTTCATCCACCTGCCATCTTTGAAGCGACACACACATTCGGATCACTTGGTTCATCACCATTTTATTTATTTGTTCAGATTTATATTGCCACCCACTCTCCGAGGCGACTCAGGGCGGCTTACAGTCAAAACAGCAACAGTACAGTAACAATCATAAAATACAACCTCACAAAACAACCAAAGCAGAACACAGACTAACTCCTCTCTGGCCATTGAGGCGGGCCTTGAGGTGGGGGTGAGGTCCTCAGTCACCTGCCAGGCCATGGCGTCTTCTCCCTCAGGCCATTGGTGTGGGCCCAGAGGAGGGGGCGATGTTCTCAGCCATAAATTATGAAATCTTAGGAAGGAGTGTGACTGCACAGTTTCAGTTGAGAAAAAGATTTAGGGCAGGGGTGCTCTAACTATGGCTTGTGGATCAGATCTGGCCTGAGGCACCAAATCATCTGCCCCATGCTACCCATGCTGCTCCTGGAAGCAGAAGTAAAATGTGCATATGCATCACACATCCACACATGCTCATAATGCTGCTGTAAATGCTCAACTATGTGACCATCCCACAGCCCAAAAAGTTTGGGCACCCATGATTTAGGGACCTGAAAATATTTGTCTCTGGAAGAGCCTTAGTTATCTCTAGAACTTTGTTCACTGGGTCTTGGATTCTCATACAAGGAGAATATTCTGAAAGACAGAACTGTCTTGAGAATTGCTTCCTGCTACATTTGGATTACAGGGACTTTTTGAAACTGCATTTTGTAGCAGCATCATTAGGAATGGAAGTCATGAGCATTTGAATTTCTTTTAAGCACACAACCTGGCCTGAACTTCTATTGTTACTGATGCTACCACTGGATTTACAATTTCAAAACTTTGCAAAGTTTATTCAGTTTGTAATCTTCATTTAGAAAACAGCCTCTCCCCAAATGGTATGCAGATTAATTTACTCTGAATTATGCCTGTTTCTCATTTTTGTTATCCACCCACAGAATCCATGAAGGCAAAGAATCCCAGCCAGATGTGGGAAGTGAGGCTTTGAACTGATGGAGCACTAGATTAGTGCTGGCAGAAAACATCAGGAGATGGTCAGCCAGGCTTTAACAATGTGTGATCCACCAATCCAATACTGCTGAAGCCAACACGTACTATGATCTGCCAAGCACTTTGAAATGTTATCTTTTAAGAACATAAGAAGGCAAGAAGACCCCTGCAGAATGAGACAAACTAGCTAGATAGTCCAACATTCTGTTCACACTGTGGCCAGCCATTTCCCTCATGCAGAACATAACAGCAAAGACACGTTCCATCTCGTGTTCTCCAGCAACTGACCTATAGTTTCTTTTACTTGAATTCTGAACAAGGGGTTGTTGAAATCCTGGTGGATTGCCATGCATGGTTGGTCAGTTTGGTTGGTGGGGGTTACTACAGCTTGCAGAGCTCCAAATTATAACCTTATTCAGAGTGAGACCACATCTAGAGTACTGTGTCCAATTCCAGTATCATACTTTTAGAAAGATGTAGACAAATTAGAGCAAGTATAGAGACTGAGAGGGGATATGATAGCACTCTTCAAATACCTAAAAGATAATCATAGAGAGGAAGGGCAGGATCTGTTCTCAATCATCCCAGATTTCAGGACATATTATTACAGGCTGAAATACTGGAGGCCATATATAGGCTTAATATCAGGGGAAAGCCATTAACAGTTAGAGCAGTATGACAATAGAATCAATTGCCTCAAGAGATGGTGAGCACTCCAACACTGTAACCATTCAAGAGACAATTGGACAACAATCTGTCATATCTGCTTTGATTTGGATTCCTGTATTGAGTAGGTGGTTGGACTCATGACCTAAAAGGGCCATTCCAACTCACTTATTCTATGACTCCAATTTCAAATTGTGAATGGCCACTTATTTTGCCTGGATGCTGCTTTCAGTGGGATACTGAGTTGGCTGTCACTGTTTTCAGAATAGCCTTTCTTCAAAGTCAGAAACAGATTGGCTAGTGATGACAATCTAAAACTGAGTTCCCACCCATTAAAATCTACTCATTACTTTGGACTCACCACTTTTTGGAATAGCACTGAGCTGCATACATGAGAATTCTGGCAGTTCGAAGATGAGGCAGATGTTTAGCCTCCCACTACCATCCATTTGGATGGGCTCCTGTGTGACTGAGCCAGATTGGTAGCTACCTCTTCTTGTTTGGTCCAGCCAGAGACATCAGCTGCATCTTAATGATATGAGTGGAAAAGTCATTGGTATTTCTCTGTGTGAATGAGTCTGAACTTATGAATGTGAAGAATTCTTGCTTGATTTCCCATTCTCAGCCAAGTCAGGTAGCCCTGACATACTGAGACATATTTAGTCAGCCACTTAAAACTGATGAGTATATTAGAGCATCCTCAGCATGCAATGGGTTATTAATGCACGTTCTATCTTTAACCAACTATAAGCTGAAAATGAGCTGAAAAAGTAGACTCAGCTTATACTAGGTCATCTGTGGGTCTCTCCCCCGCAACACACACACAGACACATGCTCGCTCAATCTCTCCCAACTCGGCAGCAAAGGAACTTTACTTTACTTTACTACTCATATTTGCTATCCCGCTCCAATCAGGTAAACCCGACTCTGGGCAGCTTACATACAATATACCAATATTTAAAACTTAAAAATTCATAAAAAATTAATTAAAAACAGTATCAAGGGTATGTGTCAGAAAGGGTGGATTATCTCTAGATTAGCCACCCCACATGGGAACGCTCTCTTGGGTGCAGTGGGGCTCTCTCGAGTGCAGAGGGAAGCTTGGAGCACTGGATGGGGAGAGCCCCAGGTGATGGTGGTAGTGGGGAAGGCAAAGAGGGGGAGACATGGGTGCACATGCACACACCCTCATGCACATGCCCGAGTGGCCAGTCCAGCCAGGCTCCACTCAGATCTGCTGCCAGGCTTCCTCAGGTATAATTTTCCTGGAGCTGATCATGTGCATACCTGTGTCTCCCCCTCTTCACCTTTTCTGCTGCGGCCACTAAATTGATCCAAAGTATTCCTTCCCTTCCCCAGAAAAGGAGACTCTGCTATGAATCCCACATGCAGAACTGAGGTGCCAGCAGGACAATTGGTGGCAGGAAACTTACACCTGAGGAAGCCCTGCAGCAGATCTGAGCGGAGGCTGGCCCCTCAGGCATGCCTCCACCTCTTTGCCTTCTCCACCGCCACCCCCTGGGCTCTGCCCATCTGGTGCACCAAGCCTCCTCCTGCACCCAAGAGACCCCTGCTGCCCATGCCACCAGGTAGCAGGTTTGTCACCATGGAGCAGGGAGAGGGAACTGCAGAGCTTCTGCTCTCTCACAGTGAGGCAGATCTGGCTTCCCCTCAGCCCCTGTGGCTTCACTTACCTGCCTTGTCATTTCTGCTCCAATTTGAAAAAAATAAACTGGCTTCCTCTTTTTACTCCTCTGGGGTGCACCAAGCCAGATGGGGGAAGCCTCACTCCCTTGTTCACAGAGAGAGAGAGAGAGAGAGGGAGAGAGAGAGGAAGAGGGAGGGGGCCTGGAGTGATGTTTCAAGGTGTGGTTCTTGTGTTCTGCCTCAGTGCTATTGGCCCATCCACCCCCTTCTGGAGCAGTGAGAGCACTGATTAGGTGGTACCAACTTATGTTTTGTCTTCAAAATACTGTAATGTAAATATTTAAAAACATTACTCCACAGATATCTCAATTAACGTACCGTAATTTTATTTTATTTTCATGTAAAGTGAACCCCTGCTTTATGGATTTAATGGAGAACTGCCGTCCCTAAAGGAGGTCATGGAGCTTCTCTTCTCCTCCTGCCATTCTTTACTGCAAAATAGCTACTTGGCTGGGTGGTTGTGGAGTGAATTAAAAGCAAAAGGGAGAACAATTATACTTCTATACCACCCCATAGGACCTAGTTTACTCTCTGGGCAGTTCACAAGTTAATTAGCATTTTGCCCCCAACATGCTGAGTACTCATTTTACCATCCTCAGAAGGATGGCTCAGTCAACATTGAATAGAGTCTTGACAAATAAATCAGAACCTACCCAAAGCTAAGCTATGACTACTTATATTGTTGTTTCCATATATAAGCATTATCATTGTTCCCATAATGCTAAGCATCTCTGGGCAGCACATAAAATAATTATGAAAAACCCTTATGGTGCAATGGTTAAACTGCTGTACTGCAGCAAAAAATGGTGATGTTGTGAGCTCAAGTCTTGACAGGGCTCAAGTTAATCAGCCTCCCATGCTTCCAAGGTAGGTAAATGAGTACACAGCATGTTGGGGACAAAAATGCTAATTACCTTGTGAACTGCCCAAAGAGTGCATTAAACTTTATAGGGTAGTATATAAGTGGAATTACTATTGCTATTGCAAAGTGTAGTTTGTCACAACAAGCTAGGTGCTCATTTTGCCAATGTCTGTTGGATGGATTGCTGAAGCTGTCTTGAGGATTAGGATCAATCTTAGATCATGTGCAGAATTTTTGACTATAATAGTGCAGTTTAACCACTGTGGCATGGAGTTTCCAGGAGAGCATTAGCTCTCAATTACTAGCTTTGGTGCTGTTTTTTTTTCTTTTACTGTAATTGGGACCAACTATTTTTGTTCTACAGTCAGCATTTTTAACCCCTAACATAAAGAAAACTTCCCACCCCCAAACCCTATAATGTTTGGGGGCTCTTTGAATCATCACCTCTTATCTGTGTCAGTAATATACAATTCCTCATTTTGACACTTTTTAAAATTATTCAAAGGATTGATGTTTTTGACTTTGCAAAGATTAGGAGAACCTTCTCTACAGCTGACAATGACTAGAGATGATCGATGATAGACTAGATGGCATCATATAACAGGCTGGAAGTCACTAGGAGACCATGAAAATCTGAATATATTCAAAACCAAAACCAAAGGTTAGTAGAGTGCAGATACACTCCATCAAATAAAACAGGCCTATGGTTTCTCTACTACCTGGGGTTAGGGGGTGGGTGTTCGCCGCAGCCGTCCCAGGACTGGATGGCAGGTGTGTTGGGGGGGGGGGGATGTGTATGGGTAGTAGGATGGTGTTTTGTATTGTACATTATTGAATTGATTACTGTATGGTTATTTTCTTTGTATTGGATATGAATTGTATTGTGAATTTATTGTTTATTGTCCATTCGGTATTGTATACTGTTTATGGACAGTATTTTGATTATATAGTGTTTATATTTATGTTGTTGCACTGCATTTTGGGATGCTGTGATTTTGTATTGTTGATCTGTTATATTGTGTTGTATTCGATTTTATGTTGTAAGCCGCCCTGAGTTGGTTTTCACCAAGTAGGGCGGCATATAAATCGAACTAATAATAATAATAATAATAATAATAATAATAATAATAATAATAATAATAATAATAATAATAATAATAATAATAATAATAATAATAATAATAATAATAATAATAATATATAAAATATCTAGCAGCATATAGCAATCTGTGTATCAAATTTGATAATGTCCCAGAAACCCTTCACTAATATTTAATCCCCTGAGATGGGTATCTAACAGATGGGTGTATTTGATTTCTGCTGTCTCCCTTTCAATCCTAGTTCTGTAATTTCTCTGTTCCAGAATTGTAACTTTCAGGTCTTGGATAGAGTGTCCAGTTAGATTGAAGTGGTTTGAGACAGGTTTCTCTGTGTTGCCATTCCAGATGTCTGATTTGTGTCCATTAATTATTTTGCATAAAGATTGTCCTGTTTGTCCTACATAAAGCACGGATGGACATTTTTGGCAAGAGATGGCATGAATCATATTGGCAGGAGCACAAGTAAAACTGCCTTTAATGTTGTGTGTGGTGCTGTTGGGTCCAGTAATACTGTTTCCAGAGCGAATGTGGGGGCATAGTTGACATCTGGATTTGCAGCAGGGTCTAGTCCCCATCTCTACTCCACTTCTGTGTAGTCTGTTGTGTGTCAATAGTTGTTTGAGATTGGAGGGTTGTCTATAAGCAAGTAGGGATCTGTCACCAAGGGCACTTATTTGGTTCACTAACCCAACAGGAATTGTGTTGGGAATACTGAAGGGTGCATTGTTTCATTCTTCTGTTGTTGTTATTATTAGGTGTAGGAAAACTATCCTTTGGCTCTCAGGCATTTTTCCAAAGGGTATGTAGTAAGCCAAATGGCTGTATGTTTAAAGCTGTGCTGCATCTTGAACTCAGTTAAACAAATGGTCAGTGAAGACAGCACTATTTCTAGGACAGTGGTGGTGAACCTATGGCACATGTGCCAGAGGTAGCACTCGGAGCCCTCTCTGTGGGCACCCATGTGGTTGCCCCAGCACAGAGTTTGGACCACTTCCTCCCTCCCTCCCCAGCACAGAGTTTGCCCCACCCCTCTGCTCAGCAGCCCAATGAGAGTGTTTCTCCGTCCCCTGTTGCTGTGTTGGCACTTTGCAATAAATAAGTGGGGTTTGGGTTGCAGTTTGGGCACTCGGTTTCTAAAAGGTTCACCAGCACTGCACTAGGAGTTGAAGAGAAAGTGGTAGGTGGGGCTTTCCCTTCATTTTGATTGGACAGAATTCTGATTTCCTGTGCAGAAGCAACCTTTCTCTTAGGTCATGGCATAAATACACCCTAAGGTAAGTCTGCTGTTACATTCCTATGATCACCCAGCATGAATATAAAGCTCTTGAAATATGAAGAGATATAGCTTCAGTGGTTCCGGAATTTTTCCATGAAGTGAAGTTGCACTTAAAGAATCTCAATGATTTTGCATTTTGCGTATTTTATTTTCCCCCATTTAAAGAAAAGGGGACAGTTAATAGAGGGTAGCTTCTCCTCCTCCTCCTCCTCCTCCATCTTCATCTTCATCAAGTATTGGAGCTATGACTCTCCCTGAAACTCTGGGCTTGTTTACAGTGACTCCTCCATCAGCTACAAAATGACTCTGGTCAGTGGTGGATGTGGCAGTTACAGCAGTTCGCAATTTGGGGGTAGATTGGCTCAAGTGACATATGTATGCAATGGGTCCACCTCTACTGCTTCCCTTCTTCTACTACTCACCACTTTTGCCCCTTAGAGACAAATGTCCTTCTCTGAGTAGATGTTTACTGCAAACTCGTTAAAGAAAAGATGAAGCACTAAAATGTAATGAATGGAAATGAGCAATTCCATTAAGCAAATTATGAAAATGGGTAACAGCAGTGCAGTGGCTATAATAATTATTTTGTTAAAAATAGCACTGGAGAGCCGTTGAGCAATCCAAAGTAATAATCAAAGCACAAGAAGAAGAGATAAAACCATAATAAAGTGACGTTGGAATGAATAATCAAGTTGCAAATAGGGTTCAGGAGTGGCAATCTGTGTAAATATGAGATCACATGGCAATTTTCTTCTGGGATTGTGGGCCCATATTGAAAAGTTTCCCTCAGAAATAAGTGAATTAACCAAACCATCATTTTCTTCTCTTTCGTATGTTTCAGATGAAGGAGAAATACTTTTTCTTTGGTTTGGGATGGAGGGGAAATGTTGGTCATTCCACACTTTTAAGCAGGGCAATCTAATTTGTATTATCTGGACCAAAATGATGGTTGCAACAAGACATCTCAGAGCTTGGACATCTTCAGGACTGCAAGTTACATTATCCCAACACCTTGCCCAATGGCTGGGCAGGAAATTCTGGAAAGTGTTGTATGGGGAAAAATACATTTCTTGACTTTGTCATTTGTCAGTCTATGTGTGTCTTCAGATTCTACAGTGCAATTCTAAGCTCAGAAATTGCATGCTAGAATGAATATCATAGGGAAGCTCATGTGAAACTATGTGGATGAATTAATATAGGTATATTTTTTAAAGTCATGGACTGGTAAGGAAATGAAGCAGGTGTTTGAAAGTGTGCCTATGGAAATAGCTTGGACTGAAAACTGATTGGGTTGCTCTGTTAGGACTTGAAGGAAACCGACTGTGGTGGTGTTGTGATCTGGGGTCCTGGGTGAGAGGAGGAGGAAGACTTTCAGCCAGCCCAGTTGCCTGCTGCTGGCTCCGACTTGGAATCTGAGCCTGAGGAGGACCCCTTGCCAGCCCCCAGGCCACAACTGGCTCAGATCAGGAGGCCGAGTCAGAGGACATGGACATGGCACCAGCATCACAGCCAGCTGTCACTCCAGAGCCTGCCCAGCAGGGCCAAGCCAGGCCGGAGGATCGGAGTTTGACAGGCCAGGTGCCAGCAGGCAGGCTACTCAGGAGCAGGCTGGCATGCCTGCTCCTGCTCGTTACAGGGTTTCATTGAGGCATCAGATGCAGCTGAGAAGGAGGAGGGCCCAGGCACGCCTCTGAACAGACCGTCGACTGTGGGCCTTGTTGGGCCAATTCATCAGTTTGGTTAACCTGTCACTGTGCTCCTGTCTTCCTGACCTTGATTCTCTGGATTCTGAACATCAGAATGTGACCTTGACCACCCTCTTGGATGACCTCTCCACCTCTAGTACAACTCCACTAGCTCCTGACCTCCGGACTGGCAACAAAGACTCTGCTCTGCTCCTTCTGAAACTTGAAGTAAGGAGAAGCTCTCCTTCCCCCATTGTAACTCTAACCAGCTATAGATCTCAGCTGGTGCCAGGCTTTGACAAGTGTAGTGGGTAGAATCAGGTTATGCACTTCTCCACATTCTGCACTGAGGTTGTAGGACTCGGGAGATTTGGATCTCTATCCCTGATCAACCATATAAACTGATGTGATCTGGTAGAACTGTTCTCTAAATATCTCAATTAACTTTGGAGCCCTACATGTTATTGTTATTTTATGCTACTAAAACTTTCTATCCTCTACAGCTCTGTTCAGCTTTTGTCAACTGAAGCCTGCAGCTTCCCTTTAGGAAGTCAATCCATCTCAAGTTGAATGTCCACTATTCATGCTGGCTTCAAACTTTTCCAGTATTGTTGCCTTTTCCAGATTATCCTGACCTTTCATGATGTGTAGAATAGTCTCTGTTTCATCAATTTTGCTTCCAGAGATAGTTCAGGGTTGCTCTAGGATCTACTTGTTCATCCTGCTGTGTCCACAACACATTTCTACAGAACAATATTTGAAATGAGTAGTGTCTTTTCTGGTCAGCTCCCTTTAATATTCAGCTTTTACACCAATATATGGCGATCAGAAATATAAGAGTATAGATGATCTCCAGGGAAACGTCCTTAACTTTGATGATATTTTCTAACTCTTTTATGGCTGCACTTCTGAGTCTCAGTCTTCTTTTGAATTCTTGGCTGTGTCTCCATTTAGATTGATGACTGAATAAAGGTATAAAAATATTTCATTATTTCAATTTCTTCATAGTCAACATGAAAGTTGTGTGCTTCTTCTGTAGTAATTCTTCTTAATGTTCAACTGCAGCCATATATAAGTTCAGAACAAAACTCTGGAAAGAAGTTTCAAGGATCTCATTTCGTGATATGAGAAGTACCCTTCTTAGGTTTTGGCTTTGAAATCTCAGGGTATAGGATAGCAATCTGGCAACTCTGTCCACACTTGGTTATGACCACCTCTCCCACATCTGCAATTCTATATGGAAAGGAAGCCCGGCACAAAAACAGGGCACTGTTCAATCTCTTGAGATCTGCTCCATACTGTTTCAGCTTGAAAATGGCATCTGAAAGTATAGAAGAAAGGGTGGGATCTGATGAAGTAAGGAGAAATGATAATGATTCTTTTGAGTCATGTCTACTGCTTTGAAGAAAGCATTGAAATCAAAGTAGAAGATGCCAGCCTGCCTTTCTAATCCTTATTCTTGCTCTGCCATATCCAAACCCAAATAATGGTGATCCTTATGGCGATCAGCCATGAAGACTGTCCTGAGAATATAATGCAGTGGCCTTTCATCTGCCATCCACATCGCAGCATGACTCCCATACCACTGATCCCATTCCAGGAGCCACTTTCTGTTCCTGAACCCTTTTGGAACACTAAGTCCTCATGCCCATCGATCACCACCCCAGGATTTAATCCACTTGGGGAAGATCACCCTTCCCTGTAGACTCAGATACCCAAGGCCATTATTCCTCAGGGTGGTCAGCTTAGTTAGCCACCACCTGACACTTGGCATTGAGTTGCTGACAGTATGGTCTACCATAGCAGGATAACCTGGCCAGACAAACTTATCCTTGGTCCGGGTTAAAATCCTAGAAATTCAAATTAAACTATAAGGGAATAAATTTATTTAACTCAGTCTGTAACAGCATTGACTTGTGGACTTGGTCTGTAAGACCACTGATAAATTTATACGTACATTGAAGCCCAAATCTTCAACATGAGACACCATTAATACATCGATGAATTTTCATAGCCATCACAATTCTTGCTTTTTACTCTTTGGAATTCCAATCGGTATTTTCTTTACCTGGCCAGTCTCTTTAAAAGTGACAAAGCTGTTTCTGGGATGCTTTGAACATTGCTTGCATCTGCGAAAAGCCAATTAAGTTAAGTGGCCTCTAAAGAAAGCTCAACTTGATTATAGCATCAGGTTGCTTGCAAAGGAATGTTTGTGAAAGTGAGAAAGAAATTAAGGGAGCCGAATGTCCCATATGAAGAGGAAACAAGATAAACAGGATGTTGTTGAAGTTACTTGGTATTTGCAGCTCTCTTGGATTCTTGATTGCAAGTCCTTCAGCACTCAAACACTGATGAGGAAAGTTACAATAATTTCATTAATGAAGCCAAGCATACACAGTAGGAAGCTCTTTCCTTCAGCTAAAATCAGGACTTTTAGATTCCAATGTGTTTGGTCCCCATTTCCAGATTATTAGGTGGTATCAGCACATTGAAATATATTAATAATTCTCTTTGTGAGTGCTGTATGGATGGCTTATCTTTGTGAAGTCAGTTACAAGTACATTAGGCAAGGATATCTTCTTGGGAAAATATATTATTATTCATTATTTAGACGTTAATGGAATGAGCTGAAACTACAGATATTTTTCAAGATCTATACTCTCAACATTACAATCAGCTTTATTTTGCTGCAGATTTTCATCATTCATTACAACCACAACAAAATGTCTACTCACATCTATCTTCCTTACTATTATCCTCAACTAAATCCCTTTGTCTCTAAGCATATTTTATTTTATTTTACTTATATACTTCTTTTCTCTCAGAATAGGGAAATATTCTGTAAAAATAAACAGAAAACAGACCTACATGTATTAAAATAGGATTGAAGGTAAAGTTCTCCCTTGCTCGAAGACCAGTTGCGTCAAACTCTAGGGAGCAGTGCTCATCTCTGTTTAAAGACAAAGAGCCAATGCTATCGGCATCTGCAGATGTTTCCATGGTCATGTAGCAAGCATGACTAGATGATGGAGAGCACAGAACACTGTTATCCTTCCTCACTTAAAGAGCATAATGCATTCCACAGGATTGTTCTTTAAGCGAGTTTGCTCTTTAAGCAAAACACCATTGTAAATGACCAATTGTGTGTGGGGGGATTGTGAACCCCAATTTATTTGTTAAGCGAGTTTTGGGTTGGTTTTATTTGTTAAGTGAAGCGAACATTCAAAGAAAATTCTGCTCTTTAAGCGAGTTACTCTTTAAGCAAGGCTCTCTTTATGCGAGGTTTGACTGTACCTATTTATCTACCTACAATTTCTTGCTTTCAAACTGCTATGTTGGCAACAGGTGCTCACTCAGCACTCAGGTTTCGAAATGCTGGCCTTCTGGTCATCAAGATCAGCATCATAACCAATAAGTTACTAACATAGTGAGCTAAACCTAAGGCTCATTTGAATTAAAGAAACTGATGGAAGAGTTGGTTGACTAAATCCCCATTTATTTAATGAGAATTTGGTTGACTGAAATAAATGAGACAGTCTTGCAGGTGCTATAATATTTTAATACTAATTTGTTTGCTTTATTAAATATGCTAAAACAGACTAACACAACTACTTTCTTTTTTAAAAAAAATTCCTACATTTATACACTGAGCTGTGTAGATTACACAGGGTTATTATTCTGTATATTAGGAACTCAATACAATCTCTTGATTGTTAGTATTATTTTATGTGCACATTTTGATTTATATGCTAAGTGCAATTGTTATTAGGTAAAATTAATAGCAAATATTCATATAACAAAAGACACAGGCCCACAATTCTAAATCTACTCTTGCTGTGACTGTTGTTGTTTTCACAGTCACTCAGATAAAGCCGACAAAAGCGAACTGGCAACAATTTAGCTGGCTCCATTGCTTATGAGTCACTAAAACGCGTCAACCAGTAATTTTAAAGGCAGAAAAGTATAGAGACTACCAGAGCCGTCAGCAAAAGTGCTTTCAAAATGCTGTTTTCCAAGCAAACGTCTCATTAAATATCCTTCTGCAAAATTAATCGAAACCTTACAAAAAGGCAGCATTCCCTCCTATGGCCCGAAGCACAGCTCTGTTTTGCTGAAGTCTTTCCATAAAATATTTAACGATATTAGAGGGTCTATGATATTCTTGGAGTTTGGGTGGAAACCGTTAAAAGAAATAGGGAGCAAGAAGAGGGGAAATTGAGCTTTTTAGCATTTTGTTGGTTCTCATCGATTATCATTTATGATGGCTATTTTAAAAGTTCCTTATGAGGTATATCCCAGTGTTTTGATGCCTAATTTTCACAGCGTCAGTCATGATATTTGCAAGGAATGCGTTAGCCCTGCTTGGAAATCAAGAGGGAAAAAAAGCAAGCCACCAAAAATATTGGAGAAAAGAAATCCAAATTGGGAGAGAACAGATGGAAAAATTAGGAGAAGTTGAACCTTTTGGTGTCCCAATGCATATTACCCAAAAGATGGATGAAAGGAGTCACTGATTTGCATAAAGCTGTACACATAGATGTATATACAAAGATTCAGAATTGGAAATGATTTGCCATCCTTTAGACATGTTTACATTGGGTTAAATGCCATTGCTCTGCATAGTAACTCACACTGGAGGAGGTCCATTGAATATGTGGGGATCTGGTGATTCAACTTTGCATGAGCTATTGAATCAATTGGGCCTTACTCTAGTTGTGCTTTACATTGGTTTACATGAGCCTACTCTAGTTGTAATATGTATGTTAAAGTAACACACACACACAGACAAGCCCTACTTGAATCAATGAAAATTATGGATGAGTTCAGCTGATTCAATGGGCCAATTGTAATGGGAAATAAAGCTATTATATTAAGCAACAGCTAACACAACTCTCACCTGAGAGTTAAAGGTAAACTGTGGTCTGAGCCTGTCTTCTGTGGATGGACAAACTCAAAGTTCCTTTTGTTGTTCAGTCACACAGTCAATTCCAACCATTGGTGGCCCTATGGACCATTACCCACCAGGGACCTTTTTTGTAGCTCTTTATCATTGAAGGACTGTGCATGTTAAAAGAGAAGATGCAGCTATCCTACGTGTGTATTTGCTGTATAGATGGAAAATGGCTATTATTTCTAGAGCTATAATGGGAAAATAAATGGAATGCCTGAGCTAAGTATATACTTATTTGCTATATAGCTTTTTAATCCTAAAAAGAAAATGGTTCTCAAAGCAGCTTAAAATATTAAAATTCCAAACAACATATGGAAAAGCCACATGAAAATATACGGTAGACAAAAGTCTGTATACTTAAAGTGATGGTCTTCCCAGTAGTAACATATGACTGTGAGAGCTGGACCATAAGGAAGGCTGGGTTCAGATGAATACAGGCCTTTGAACTGTGGTGCTGGAGAAGACTTCTGACAAGTCCCCCTGGCAGTGGTGTGCAGCAAAAAATTTCACTACCACACTGTGGGTGGAGCCTATGTCATGGGTGGAGCCTTCATTGTGGGCAGAACCTACATCATGGGCATCTAGTGATGTCTGCCATATGGCCATGTATATATCTGCAAACACAGCCAGCACTGGTTCGTTGGCTGTAAAATTTAAATAGAGATGAGCACTGCACCCTAGAGTCGGATATGACTGGATTTTGAGCAAGGAATACCTTGAACCACTTGCAGGGACAAAACCTGACATCAAATTTGAATACCAATCAGGGATCTTCTGTTATTAGGTAAAGGTTGCCCTTGTTCGAAAGCCAGTCGTTACCAACTCTAGGGTTCAGTGCTCATCTCTGTTTATAGCCAAAGAGCCAGTGGACTTGATCCACAAAAGCTCACATTAAAATATAGCAGTTAGTCTTTAACATGCCATAACGATTTTGTCTTTTTGTTTTGTTTACTCACCAATATGCTTGCACAGAATAAAACTTTTTAAATGGTAGCTGTGGTAGTCTGGGCAGGGCAGGGAGGTTGGCGTGGCCAGCCAATTCTGCTCCCCCCTGAAGGCCACCCAATTTCGCTTCCCCCCCCCCCGCCCGAAAGCCACCCAATTTCACCACACATTGCTGCCGAAAGGTCACCCAATTTTGCTTTCCCCCATTGCCGGGGAGGTGTGAACCTGTTACTGCCCTCCACTGCCCCCTGGACTACAAGATCAAATCAGTCAATGCTAAAGTCAAAACTCAACTACTTTGGCCACCAAATAAGAAGAAAGGGTTCGCAGGAGAAGACAAATTTGAGACAAATATCTTCCTTTCCATGTTTGCTCTGGGTTTATACATTTTTAGTGCATGTCTTACTAGCACTGTTAAGTCATACTCTTTTAGGAACCACTTTGATAATGATAAAATATGGAGATGAAAGTAAATAACTGTATTGAGTCATAAGTCTACTCTTGGACTTATGAAGGTTGAGAATGAAGAGAAATTTGTGAAATGAACTGTATTTCTGGTTCCTCCTTCCTTCTTGTCACATCTGAAGGAGCACAAGGCTTAAAAGCTCATGTGGTTTATCCCTTTTGTCCTAAGGATAATGGCCCATCTAGCTAATGGGTACATGATTCTGTGGGAGTCATTACTTAGGTCAAGGTCAGGGTCATCATACAAATGCACTCTTATGCAGAAGAGAAGATCTGAACAACTCTCTAATTGTGGGTTTCATAGCTTGAGCAAAAGGACATTATAGGCATTATTTCTGAAATGCATTTGCTTTCCACTCCATTGGCATTTTATATTATAACTCCTACAAACCCAAAGTAATAGGCAATCCAGACACAGTCATGATGTGGCTTGTAAAATTTGATCGGCTGAACATAAGATTGATAATTTTCCTTTAACCTTCATCACATTCATTATTTTATTTTCTTTCAAGCAACCAGCAGCAGTCCAACCAAGTCGGAGATGGCTGCTCCGGTATTGGGCAGAGGATAAAGTAGTTGTACCACCCAAGAACAATAGCTGATCTTTGAAAATTAATTATAGAGCCCATCTATTATCTTTATCCTGAAGATAATTTGGGGGAAAACATTCAGGTGTTTGGATAAGCTGAATGACATAATGCCATTGTAATTGTTCTTCATGAATTAATCTGCACTGAAGGCAGTAGACACATGACTATAGTGATGCAATCATCTTATTTTCTTACCAGGAGCATCAAAGAGCTGGTTGCATAACTCAGTGAGTTAGGTATCCAATTGTGGAGCTAGATTTTTTGAGTTTGATATACTACAGTACTTCCTGTGAATACAACCACCTTGGGGAAACTGCACAATCTCAGGCTGTACCCAGAAGAAGAGGATGAGAAACCACTTCTGAGTACCCTCTACCTCAAAAAACCTGGAAAAGGTTTGTTACCTAAAAATCGCTATCTCTTTTTAATGTGGAGATGCGTTTTAAAATTAAATAGTTCATCTGCTGGTGGAACCCCACAAGAACCACAGAGATTTTAATTTCAAACAAAAACAAGACTGGTTTATTGACAAAAATAGCCTCTAAGCAATAGCTTCCCCCCCAAAAAAAACTGCTGGACAAAAAGCCATATCTAACCCATTTTTGTCTGCTAGAAAAATCTACGTGATGAGCTTCCCTAAGAAATTTGATAGGAGAGCTCTCTTGCCCTCCAAACACAGGACCTGTTATATTTTTCTGCTAATCTTTGCTACATTAAACTTTATACAATAGAACAAAAGGCCAGCAGTGGGGTTTTCATTCATAAGTAAATAACTAAAATTTGAGTTACAATGGTTTGTTAGCACCTTAAGTTCAAGATACAATGACAAGTTTTTATGCAAATAAAAAGTCCAGAAAATGGTAAGAGGAAAGGGGTGGGGGATACATGTCAATACATTAGTTAATGGTAGTGACATGGGTTTTTGGGCTGCTCCAATGAGCATGCCGTGGTGGATGGTGTAAACCAATCAGGGATATGGAACATCTGAAGTGAGAACAGTTTTTGAACAATCAACATTGGAGGTTCTTCAAAAAACTTGTTTTGGCTTTTTACTCTATATTTCCTTCTCACAGTAATCCATAGACAAATAAAAGTAATTGTCCTTTGAACATGTGTTAATGGCAGAACCCAGATAAAAAGCAGGAGATACAGGCAGGATGGATGATCTTTGTAGCAATCAAGGCTGTCCCTTGTGAAATCTCTGGGTGGTTCTTTTTCAGGAAATACCTTGGCAGGGTGGGAGGCAGCCAGGGGATTATGTTAATTGGTTTCTGGATGAGAGTGCATAATGTCCTTTGTTGGAGGGAAATGCCTTTCAGTATAGTCCTACTTTGAAAATATAGAACAGAGTATGCTAATAATCATGTATGGATCAAAATACTACAGAGCAAGGGTCGGCTGCAACTCATCAAAATGGTTTTTCTCAATTAACTAAACAGTTTAAAGTACATTCAAACATCCTAGGTATAACAGCAGTTTGAAATCTTTATAAATTTATTAAAAATCAACCCTTGCAGTTATCTTTTCTGCAAGTAATCATGGTATAGTGTGGTGTTTGTGGACATTTAAACCTAACCTTGAAGTGGATGGCAAATTAAAATAATGAGAGAAGCATATTTTATTGAATCTCTATCTCTATCTCTATTGATATAAAGAGTGCCTCGCTTAGAGACTAATTCACTTAAAGAGTAGAATGTTATCTGAATGGTCACCTCGCTTAACAACTAAAACCAACCAAAAACTCAGTTAACAACTAAATTGGGGTTCACAATCCCCCCCCCCCAGACACAATTGGTCACTTACAATGGTGTTTCACTTAAAGAGCAAACTCACTTAAAGAGCAATCCTGTGGAACACATTATGCTCTTTAAGCGAGGTACTACTGTAATTGCCTAGAAAAACTGTTTCTTCTATAGATCTAGGTACCTGTTTATTATTAGAAATAAACCTTCTTTCGTGTCTAGATCAATCTTGGGACTGCCAAAGTGAAGCCACTTTCTTGGCTTTGTCATTACCCAAACTTAAATCCTCATTGGTACATGTTTCTGACAATAACTGGCACACCAGTAATGAGACAGATTCTGTATCTCTCCACATTCAAACAGTATGCTGTTGTCCACTAGCTAGCAGCCCCCACTTGAGCACTTTGGTTTTACATTTAGGGACTCTGACCTTCAGCCTATTCAGGGGAGGTTGATTTCCCATATAGTCCTTTAATTTTATTCCTTGTCCAGTGAGCTCCTTCCTCTATCTTCTAATTTGATTTTGCTCTTGGGTACCCTCAAGAGTGTGAGTTCTTGCCATAAAGCTCTTCTTGGATCTTGGTTGACAGGTTTGAGTCACATATCTGTTCAAATGATCTTGAGGGTCATTCTTTTGTTTAGTTCTCCTGCAGTCTGCTGCTACTTCTATCTTTATTTTAGGTGAAGCAATACCAATAAGAGAATATATTTTCTCCACTGGTTTAGGTTTGAGGCATCCTGCCACAATATACATTGTTTCATTAACAGTGATGTCAACTTGTTTCGCATGTATCCATGCTAGAGCAGCCAAAGGAACTGAGACAGGAATCTGAAGTTGCCCTAATGGGATCACTTCAGTGGGTCATTTAATACAATATTATCTACTTGAGCATTCCTACCCAAAAGACTAGAATCAGAGATCTTTCTGCCTGGGGGTGTTGCAGGTAAGTGGGAGACCTGTGAAGAAATCCTAAGTACTTGCCATTCTGAGTTGTGTGCTTTCTGAATGTCTGAGAGTTTTGCCCATTCTCAGTAACAATGAATTACACCTACATGTGCAACCACCTGCATTATCTGGAAACTGAGAAGAGAAAGGAGATAATTAAAACATTGATCTTCAACTTTCTTTGCATAGAAACAGGCATGCCTCTGTTGAGTTAAGAATGTGTTAACTTACACAGCTGCAGAATGTGAGAGATAAATTGTTGGTTAAGATAATTGGCTTCCTACTGGTTGCCTGGGCATGAGGTGTAAGAGATTAGCTTTGGAGGCTTCCTTTCTCACAGTAGTTCTGGATTTTCTGATAGTTTTGCTCTTGGATCATGTCTTATTAAGGCCCATTATTCATATATAAGTTTAGTTATATTCTTGTGTTTTTTCTTTTGCACATTCCACAAGTGTGTTATCTTTTCCTTTACTGTAAATAAATTAACCTTCTTAGATAGGCTACTGGATGCTGGGTATTCCTTGAAGCTATCCTATTATATCTAATTGCATTTCTATCCTCTTGCAATATTGCTGTTGAATAATGGTTTCAGCCAGAAGAACAGAGGAAGAATTCTTTACTGTTCATTTTGATTCTTAGAGACTTCCTGTAAGATCTAAATTCTGTTGTCCCTGTAAGTAAAATATAGACTCTGCATATCTTAAGTGAGTTGGTCACAAGGGGTGGTGGCAATGCATCTACATTGCAGGGCTGGTATTTGCTCTAGAAATTATCTTTCTGGTGATCTAGAGCTCAGAACAAGGCATGGAAGTGTTAGAGTCTCCTACTGACCCATGTGTTCATCATCTTCTGTATACACAGTATATTCTCTACCTTTCATTAAACAAAAGCCCAACTGCTCCCAACAAACAGGAGGCAAGGGATTAAAACTAGGTAATTAAATGTCATTTGGGAAAACAGGGTTTTAAAATTGATTATCAAACAAAACATGCAAGCATTTTAGTCCTGGAAACATAAGCTCTCTCCTTTCAAGGATTATTTGTTAACCCTTTGCTTTTTGAATTGTCATACCCCAATATAAAAGGAGAATGGGGAGAAGGTCAACTTCCTGGGGGAAGTCATTCTGCAATCCAAGAGCAGCCATAGAGAAGGCCCTCTCTTTTCTCCCATAAAATGTGTCAATGAGGGTGATGAAACTGAAATGAATGCCAGCCCCTTTAAAAGGAGTCTGAAATTCCCTCAAAGGTTCCTATGGTATTTATAGATTATCAGGAAAACACCAGAAGACTATATCCTCATAGTTGGCATTAATCTAAAAAGGGGAAATCTCATAGTGACCCAAGGGAATATTTTGCACTTTTACAGTTCTTGAAAATTAGAGGATAGCCTTTAATTTCTTTATGCTTCTAAACTAACAGACTGATTTTCCAAAAGTTTTAAATTTTTCTTCATTTTATTAAGTAGATACAAGCAGGCAAATATAAGTGGATATACGGGAGTATATTTGAATAAATATTTAAAAAATTGACTCACAACTCTGAAATAACTCTAATCCATCAAAGCTGAATTATAAAATTAAAAATACAGGAGCATGAATATTGAACTCTGAAAATGGAATTACAAGCCACAAGATTGCAATAAAACTTAAAAATGTTCTAACAAAAGTGAATGTGGAGTATGAAGAAAAATATACTCATGGATTATAAAATACTCATGGATAAAGTGGTGTCACAAAAAGATACTTTTGTAGTTAGAAGATTTTCTGTTACAAAAATTTTCAGTTACAAACTTTCAAATACAGTAGAACTCCACATAACAAAGAAACTCTGTTCCACGGAGCTGTTTGCTATGTGTTTTTTTCCATTATGCAGTTCCCTATGGGAGATATCCTGCATAACGGTTAAAATTTTTGAAAGCGGGGTTCCCATTAAGCGGGTATACCCTGGTTACCAAAAGCCCCCATATAATGGAAAAAAATCATTATGCAGGGCATCACCATTGCATAACAAACACTTCATTGTGTGAATTTTTCACTATACGATGCATTCCTTATGTAAGGTACCACTGTAAGTCACATCTATAAAAATCTCTTGATGTGTGTATATACTAACAAAATGTATTAAATCCTGAGTATAATGCACAAGCAACTTAAACAATCATGTCAAGCAAACACAGTGCAATTGACTGATCACCAGTGCTGATGCAAATAACCCATCCTAAGCTTCTAGCAGAATACCTGGTACTTCTTTGAGGCAAGAAGACCAACTTTCAGGCTTCTCGTGCAAGGAGGAGAAAAGCAAGCATTTACATGCCTGATAAAAGTCTGCTATTGGTGTATAGAGAAGGAAATACCAGGATACAGTACTATGGCTACTGACAGTGGAAATTGCTGTACCAGCGATGAAATATGAATAATGACAGTAACAATGCCTGGGCCATCAGTGGCTGTTTGATGTTACCTTTGGTGCCTCCATGCGTACTAGCAGAGACACCTTCTTCTCCACCAGTGATGTATGTGATCTAGGTTGCAGCTTTATCCGTCGTTGTTGTCGTTGTCGTCGCCGTATTCGGTGTCGGCGTCAGTGTTGGCGTCGTTGTTGTTAATCATATTTCTATGCCACCCTCCTCATGAATGACACATGACAGCTAACAACAATAAAAACAATCATCAGTAAAACCCACAATAAAATACCCACCCATCTAAGAAGAGTTAAAAGTTAAAAATTAAGAATTAAAAGATTAAAAAAGAGAAAAGATTTTAAAAATGCCAAATTAAAAACTCACAGGAGAGAGGGGAGGAGTCAAATGAGCCAGAGGGCCTGAGCAACTGACTGTTTAGCCAGCATTCTTTACATAAATGTCAGTCTGAACTCAAAATCAATAAGAGTTCCAGCTTTTTACTTCTGAAACAGCAGTCTCCAAAGCAGTGCAAATTCTAAAATTAGAATGCAATTCTGTGTGTATCACTTGCTGTTTATGAAAAGTAAAAAGGTGCCAAACTGGATAAGAGTTTGTTCCTCTTAAAATGCATACACATACACAAGTTCCATTCTCTTTCACAGCATAGTTAGAGATGCTCCTACATATTTAAAAATGTCATTTAGAGTAAACAGACCAATTTACAAGTCCATTCGGAGTAGTTAAATGGATACACTCCTGTTTCATTTCATTTTCACATTCATTTATATAGTTCTGTTTCCACGTTTCTCTCTTAAAAAGAACAATTTTATCAAAATCACCCACTGGAGTTTTTCTCTATATGGTCTAAATCACATTTTCCCTATACTGTTATGGTCCATCAGGTCAGTAACACACAAGATATTCCCTAAGCTCTTCCCAGAGCAAAAGCCTATAATGGCCTCAAAAGAGCTGTCATAACTGATCATATCAGTAAACAATGTTGATTTGGCTGTTTTCCATGGGATTACTCATGGTTCATATAGCAGGAAGAATTACCCCCAAATATGTGGTTATTGAACACTGCATTTTGCTCTTTTTCCCAAAAGTAATATTTGCAGAATAAGTTTATTTAGGCTATATTTTTATTTAGTTTTATTTAGGCTATATTTTTATACTTCCTCATTTTCCCATTGAACTCAAGGGAGTTCACTTCTGACTAGAGATGCGGGAAATTATGGCTCACTTTCAGAAGTTATATTTCATAAATATTGAGAGTAAGCCATGAACACATATGGCTTTTTCCTTTCCTTTCTGTCATGTGCTTGTCTTGATAAAATTGTCACTCATTTGATAGAATCATGTTTGGAGGGGGAATGGGGAAAATAGAGGTAGTCATTTCAAAATAATCATCTAAAATGTACTTTACATTGGGGTTTCAAAACTACGGTCCTGGGGCCAGATGTGACCCTCAATACCAATTCATATGGCCCACAAAGCACTAGTTGCTCCCAGAAGTGGAAGTAAAATACACCTGTAGTGACAGGCTCCCTGAACCACGTGACTGGCCCACAGCCTGAAAAGTTTTGGCACCCCTGCTTTACATGTACAATGGAAAGAAGCTAAGAGTTAGCAGTGTGGTCTTTCCTGGCTTTGAACTGCAATTCCCAGAATTCCCCAAGAATTCCCCAGGCAGAATTGTGTTAAGCCACCTTGAGTACTGTTTGCACCAAAAGGTGAGGTTATAAATACAAATAATAAACAAAGAATATTGCTATTGCTAGTCTTTGTCCTTATAGGTGAACAGAAACATATGTCAATGGCTTCTCTCCTCCGAAAATAATGAGATGAGCGAAAGTTTATGTCCCTCCCTGCCAGGATTACTGTGCAACCTTATTGGAAGCTGATAGCATTGATTTAAGTTGTTTGCCCATGTCTGCTCTGGCCAAAATCCTACAGCGGTTTGCATAATGTTTGTATTAACTTGGTCGGACTATATGAATCTAATTGATGAAATGCTGTGGTGGATCTCATCCAACTGACCAACCAACATGCTATCTGACACCTAAAGACTACCGCATATACTCGAGTATAAGCCAACCTGAATATAAGCCAAGGTATCTAATTTTAACCTGAAAACCCAGGAAAATAGATCGACTCCAGTATAAGCTGAGGGTGGGAAATGCAGCAACTGTTAGTGAGTTTCAATAATTTATTTATTATTTATTTATTATTTATTAGTTCAAATTTATATTGCTGCCCACTCGCTCATTTCAAAATACATGAAAATATGGTAAAATTAATTAAATTGTTGGGACTCTCATGGTCATTGATCTGAGCATAAGCCGTTTTCCCCTTTTGGGGGCTCATTTTTGGGATTAAAAACTAGGCTTATACTCATGTATATACAGTAGTTGTGGTAAGTTACACAAACCTTGCCAGAATACAATCATCATTCCATCCTGTGAAATATCAGAGTTGGTTATGCTATGGTGCAATATTCAGAGGAATTTCACATTGACCCATTGAGGCCAAATTATCTGCCATGAACCCTACTTTTACAACGAGGAGTTGTGTGTTTAAACCACTGTGAGGACTGTATGCATCCCTGACTTCAATCTGTCCTTCGGCCTTGTGGTTTTATCAAGACAATTGGCTGAGTGTCCTTGAGGAAAGTTCTGGCTTCTGTTTGCTTTCAGTCACTCCCCCACCCCACTCACAGCTTTTTGGAATCTGCCTTTCTCATAGCAGACAGGCTTGTCCTTGTCATTTCAGTTTCATCTCTGTCATTCGCCCTAATGCCTTTGGAAGGAGTACAATGCTTTGATTGGAAAAATAATCGTGTTTATTGTGGAGGATGAACTAAAATTAATGTTGAAGGAGGATTGTGTTATGTTGAGATATCATAGGCAGGGCACCTTGAAAATGGATTGTGGAAGTTCTCTTTAAAATAAAAGAATTTCCTGTATTGGAGAGACAAAAAGCCAATAAGAGAACTTCAGCATGAAAATTCAGGACAATGTGTAGATTTAAGATACACTATTGCAATACGGTTGCTGGATTTTTCAAAAGGCAAAGGTCTCTCAGCTACATTCCACACCAGTCTGAACTCAAGTGGCAGTTATCACAGATCCAAATATGCTGTCATGTGAGGATATGTTGCCATTCTTATTGGTGAGCTCCTTTTTAAGAAAGAAAGAAAGAAAGAAACCCAAACCCAAACAAACCCCTATTATTTTAACTCTGGTGTGATTGTGGAAGAGGGTGAGCTGTGATTATTATTTCCTTTGAAGAGTTAACCAAGGTTAAAAGCCACACTAACAAAAGGAAATCAAAGTAAACATTTGCATTATTCTAAACATTATATTGGCCTTGGTTAGTGAAAAAGCTCATTTTCTTTATGAACACTTTTGTCTGCCAGCATGCTGTGATTCACCATCTCTGGTCATGGAAGCAACAAGGACATCAGGCAATTTACTTGCATTGAGGTAACAGCTACCACTCTTGAAAACAGAACCAAGAATGGTCACTTGAACATTTACCAATCTTCTCCATCAGAGGAGGAGGCCCTAAGACCATTTCTACCCCTGCGGGAGTAATTGAGTCTTCAGCAATATCCAAATCACCACTGGGCTTTCCTAAGGCTTCCCTGTCAACTTGGTCATATTTTTCTTCTTTGTCATAGACATCCTTCTTTCATACTTGTTCTGGATTTCTACTCATGAGACAATGCCACCTCCCATGGTTTGATCATTGCATAACCTTTGTCCTGGGTGGAACTTTTCCCTGCATACTTTAATATTGATCCAACTTCTCCAACCTGGTGTCCTCCAGAAAGCTTTGAACTACAATGCCCATCACCACCTGCCAGCATATTCAATGGGGACAGATTACGGGAATCACAATCTAAAGCATTTGGAACATGCCAGGTTAAGAAAGGCTGGACTAAGCAGGAAATCCCTCAAATAGAAACTCTTCTCTGAGCATCAAGGGATCTGAGTAGGTCTCTTCTGATTGGATGCAACAGATGGCTGGACTCATATGCACTGAACTGGGAACATGAACTGCTCCCTTCTGCACAAGCCTAGAGGGAAGCAACTTAGAAAAAGAGCAATACCATACCTGATTAACACAACAGGCTTACATGAAATTGGATCTGAAGGTTCATCTAGATATTCAGCAAAAGCACATGCCACAGTTCCCTTGAGACCTCCTGCACTTCAGAATGCAGGGGTGTCAGGAGAGGTTATTGCATGCTTGAGAAATTCATCTCCTTAGGGAATGAGAATATCAAAGGGAAATGCTCAGTTACTTCTCATTGATGTGCTAATGTTCTATACATGTCTGCACGTGTAGAAGCAAAACAAGCCTTGAATCATAATATAAGTGTGGCACGGCCTCTTCGGAACAAGAAGAATTTTTTGGAATAGTAGCCATGTTAGTCTGTGGTTCAGGCTTATCAGAAAATAAAAAAAATAAAAAACAAAAATAAAAACACTGCAGCACTTTAAAGACTAACTGCTATATTTTTACTATGAGCTTTTGTGGATCAAGTCCACTTCTTCAGACAAATGAGCAAAATTTCCAGGTATGGTTTATATACACCAGATGCAGAGGTCAAAATGTTACAAGGTAAATGGGTTACAAGGTAATGAGATAAAGAGTAACCAAGCAAAATGACAGTAAAAAATATAGCAGTTATATGCCAGAACAAGAAGACTGATCCTAAATCACTACCTGCCATATTTCTCCCTCATCTCTGTCTATAAACATTTTTCCTAGCATATCTGGTTGAATTGGTTTTGGTCGTATATTGTTGAGGAGTAATTGGGATATAAGGAGTCACTTGTAGGCTCTAGATTAAAAAAGTAAAATGCTTAGCTTAGTTTGAATAATTGTCACTTAGAAAGTTCTTAACAGCTGCCCTCTAATACATGTGATTCACAAGCAGACAACTTCGCAGCCCCATTAAGACCCATTTTTAAAATCTCCATGATGGATGACTCCTCTAAATACTTTATAGGCAATGAGTTTATGGTCAGAATATAGAGCAAAGCTTCCTTCACCCATAAATCAAACTTGGATTATGGATTGCTGCACCTTTGACTTACCTAAAAGTTTTCACTTGCTGTGCATTATACAAAATCTGCCAGCTTTTTATTTTTATTTTTAGAAAGCATTAAAAATATTTGGGTCTTTTCTCTGGGAAATCACCCTCTACATAATAACTCTTAATGTACACTAATATTGCATTTATAGACTGAGGAATGATTTCATCACAAAAGCCTGCCAGTCTAAGCCAATTTATTATATGCTGTACAATTGTTAAACTGGCTTAAATCAATAGTTTAGAAGACAGGGGAATACTCAGGGTGCAGTAAGTCATCATTTTAATGAAATATAGATTATTCTGGAGACTATTAAAGAAGCAGTTGGGTGTCAAGGTTGGGTGGTGCACATTTTTCCCAGAGTTAAACAAAAGCCATCTATTTTAGTAGAACAAAATCAATAGCCAACCGTGACCTGCCATGTAACCTGAATGTGTAAGTAAATTTATAGGCATAGTTACCCATTGCTAAATAGACAGGTTATGCTCACAGGCCTAGCTCGGTTCAGCTTTTCCAATTAAAGGAATGGTTATAGGCAGTGCAGGGTAAGCCAGAAAACCCTCCGAGAATTGGTTACCAGGTTTTTCCCATGTACCAGATAACTGTTCAGCAAGAAAAGAGTTAACTGTGGCTTATGTATGAACATGGTAAGGTAGTTGGCTGGCTAACTTCAAATACATCTGTGTAAATTTGGGAGCAGCTTGCTCATGCTGCTTTCTTACATCCTTGTAACACAAGGAGTTATGCATGCAAATGCCACAAATAAGGGCTTGCAAAAGAATCCTCACTCAGTCTGGGACCCAATTCAGGGGTATAGATTCAGGTGTGACTCAGTTCAGATTGTGGAGGAACACCTATATTTCTGAATTTGAGTATGAACAAGAGCACATGTGGTGGTGCCTGCTGTTTTTTGAAGCTATTCCAACATTATCCTTTCCTTTGTCCACAGAACAGTTCGCACACTTTGAGACTGCCACAAAATCACTGTGATCGCATTCCCATAAAACAACCACAAGCAGCTATGATCAGCGATGGGATGTAACAGGTTCTCACCAGTTCACCAGAACCGGTATTAACTTTTCCCAGTGTCCTGGAGAACCAGTAGCAGCTTTTGGGGGGAACTAATTTCAGGGCTTAGCTTTTCACTGGTTCCCCCACTGTGCATGTGCGTCAAGCACTTGGTCTGCATGCACACCTACAGTGCTTGGTGCGTATGCACAGCCTCCTTGCTGTCCTCCCAAGTGGGGAGGAGGGAGAGAAGCTGCTAGCCTGAAGCTCCTTATAGACTGCTCCACAGGGTAAGTGACTCACCTTTGGATGTGGTATGTCTGTGTGTATTTTAATGTGCATTTAATTTGTTGTTGTTCAGTCGCACAGTCGATTCCGACCCTCTGCGACCCCATGGACCACTGTCCTCCAGGCACTCCTGTCCTCCACCATCCCCCTCAACTCGCCCAGCTCTTTGCCCATTATCTCTACAATACCATCTAGCCATCTCATCTTGGGTCGTCCCCTTCTTCTTTTGCCCTCGACCCTTCCAAGCATCAAGGCTTTCTCAAGTGAATCCTCTCTTCTCATTTGATGTCCAAAGTACCTTAGCTTCATCTTTACTATTTGACCCTCTAATGAGCAATCAGGGTTGATTTCTTCTAAGATCGACCTATTTGTTCTCCTCGCTGTCCAGGGGACTCTCAAAACCCTTCTCCAACACCACATCTCAAAGGCATCTATTTTTCTGCGCTCAGCTTTCCTAATGGTCCAGCTCTCACAACCATACATTGCCACAGGGAATACCATTGCTTTGACTATGCGAATCTTTGTTTGCAATGTGATGTCTCTACTTTTCACTATGCTCCCCAGGTTTCTCATCGCTTGCCTCCCAAGAATCAGTCTCCTCTTTATTTCATGGCTGCAATCACCATCTGCAGTGAGCTTTGATCCTAGGAAAGTAAAATCCGTCATACCTTTACCTATATTGACGTACTACCACAGTTCCTAAAAAGGCTTCATGGCTGGCTGGCCTGGCAGCCTGGCTTGGGGTTTTTAAGCAAAGTCTTGGAGTTACCTCATCAATAAGCTACACCTGTGCTGTTCCAATTGCTGTTCCAATTGGAGAATCCTTAAGGAGGTACAGCTGTTTTACATTTACATTAAGGCATATTATCCTAGAGAACCAGTATGATGACCATATCCATCTTGCAACATGGTGCTGCCCAGGCACCTATACTAACAGGTAAGTGACGGGTTTGTGTTTGGGGTGGGTGGGTTGATTTATGTTTGGGGTGGGTGGGTGTATTTTAATGTATTTTTATTGTATTTATTTGTTTATTTAAGTTATTTATGGGTTTGTGTTGTGGGTGGGTGCGTGGGTGGGTGGGTTGAGGGGTGTGTGTGTGTTTATTTGTATTTAATTTTTAATTTTTTATTTGGCCCTGCCCACATCATGACATCATGTTAGCTCTGCCCACACTGTGATGACATCACGGTGGGGTAGTAACTTTTTTGACATTCCACCACTGGCTATGATGTTATAGAGCCCTGATGAGGCAGTGGTTAAACTGCTGTACTGCAGCCAAAGCTGCTGCGGATTTCATGAGTTCAATACTGCAAGGTTGACTCACCCTTCCATCCTTCTGAAGTCAGTAGGGTCCTGGAGTATCTAGGATGTTGGGGGCACTAATTACCTCATGAACCACCCAGAGAGTGCACTAAGTGCTATGGGTTGGTATATAAGTGTCCTTCTTCTTCAGGTGCTGTATCAGTTCCAGATATTGCCTATCATCATGGCAATAGTCTTCCTGTTCTTAATCTTAACTCCATGAAACAGTTCTTCTGAGGATTTGCCACACCAGTCTCTCAGGTTCTTTAACCATGGAGTCCATCTATGTCCAGGGCCTCTCTTCCCAGGGAAGATTATTTTGCAAGTAGAAGACAGTAGTAGAAATTGGGGTTCATGAGTAAGTAGGGGAGTCTGTGTACAGCTGAGATGAGTCAGGCATATGTATAACAGACAGAAGGATACACCTGTGCAGGTAGGACATGGCTGCAAAAATGAGTACAATTGAGATTTTCCTTCCATCTCACCCAATGGGAGAACTAGGATTTGTCACCATGGTCCTTTGGCAGAGGGGTGGAGACCAAACAAGCTTCCTTTCATTTCTGCAACCACAGTGGAATTCAGTGTTCTTTGATGTATGAATGAGAAAAGAGAAAAACTGACTTTTTCCTCTGACTGGAGGTTAGGATTCATTTCATCTTCTGTCTTCCTTTATTTTATTAATTTCAAGGAGCTTTTTCAGAAATAAACAATCTTTTTTGAAGTTGTCAAAATAAGAAGAGAAAAGCTGGTTGCTGGATCAGACCATGTTCTCGAAAAGTTACTTCTTTGGGCAACAAATCATAGAATTCTGGGAATCATTGTCCAAAAAAGGTAGCTTTTCCATTATGTAGCTCAAACTAATGGTACATCTAACCTATAATTATTTTCTCAGTTGTAGACACACAAATTATGTCTCAGAGCTCACAAACAAGATAGAAAGGAGTGATACTGCCTTGTTGTTTCCCCCCAGATTGTGATATTTAAAGATATACCACTTCAGAACATGGGACCTTTAAAATATATAGACTTACACTACTTTTGCACTATAAAAAAAGAAGCAGAAGGTCTTTTTAAAAAAACTCTCATTCAGTTTTCTTGTTGATATTGAAAAGAAAGGGAACATCAGGATTATGATATCCATTACAGCTGCATAGAGGCACATATTCTGCATCAAAAGCTCAATTATAATTATTTTGCTGGAGAAAAGCCAAAAGGGAAAAAAAAATCTATATACAGAAATCATTTTTTTTGGTCAATGAGATGTAATATGAATTATACATGAGGCTTTACGAGTGAATTACCTTAATTTGAACAATCTCTGTGATGAAAGAAAATGTATCATACCCAATTTGGGATAATAACTGTAAAAGGGACCCCTCTGTTTCTGTAAACTGATGTGAGCCATGTGGACATATCAGTGCAAGCTGCCATTGCTTTGATCCACTGATCACAAGACTCAGTATTGCAACAAGTGGGGGAAGAAATGAAGGAAGGAAGATCTTCTTAATGATTCCAAATGGGAAATAAGCAATCACTCATCAAAGCTCTGGAATTTTTAAATTGGCACCACATTGACACTAATTCAGTGGAGCCACCCAAAATCCCATCATAGTCTTCAGCTATGTTCATGTTTGATTGGACTCATTCCTTTTAGATGGTAAAGTTCACATTTTATGGTGCTCCTCCACAGCATTTATTTATTCACATTAATACCCCACCCTTTTTAAATTTACCTTTATATGTCAAGAAGTTCTGAGGAACTAATACCTGTCATGGAAGCCATTTAGAGAGGACTCGGTTGGGAGGGAATCTGGTATTGAACTCCAGTAGCTGTTTCTAATCAGATGTAATTAATCCTCATTTCAGAGATTCATTAGAATTTTGTGGGTCAATTCACTCAGTGTGGTAGAGATACAAACCTCCTTGCTTAAATAAACTGAATGCACTGTCTTATCTGTTTTGTTGGCAAGTCTTTATAATATCTTCTATGATTATTCTAATTATTATTATTATTTTATCTAATTATTCTGATAAAATAATTACAGATGCTCCTGAACAATATTTAATCTAGGGGTGCCCAAACTACGGCCCACGGGCTGGATCCAGGATACCTAAGAGACCGCATCGTCCCAAGGACATCTGCTCATCCCACTTGAGCGGACCGGAGAGGCTCTCTGGTTGTACCATCAGATAGAGAGGCACATCTCTCTAGCACTCGAAGGAGGGCCTTCTCTGTGTCTGCTCCGGCCCTATGGAACCTCCTGCCAACTGAGCTGCACTTCCAGGCAGAGCTGCTGCCCTTCCGGAAGGGTGTAAAAACCTGGCTGGCAGGGCAGGTCTGGGTGTACTGGAGGCACAATGACCTCAGCCTGCTGGCTGGTTTGACCTCCTCCCCTGCTCCCTTAAGTTCTTAAGTTTTAAATCATATAACATTTTAGTTATAGTTTTAATTGGTTTTAACTGTGGGTTTTTGAGAACTTTTAGAATTTTAGCCTTTTTATGTGTTTTAGGATGTGTTAAACCCCCCTGGTTTATTTAAATAAATAAATAAATCTGGACCCTGACACAAATTCATCCAACTTGCGACACCCTCATTGCTCCCGGAAGCAGAAGTAAAATGCACCCATCTGGGCACATTTTACTTCTGCTTCCGGGAATGACAAAGGCATCATGGGTCAGATGAACTGTCATCAGGGGCAAGATCTGGGCCATAGTGACCAGCCCCCTGAACTATGTGACCGGCCCGCAGCCCAAAAAGTTTGGACACCCCTGATTTAATCCATTCTATCCAAAACCAGTTTTTTTAAAGTTTTGTTGTGAATCTCTTTGAGGAAAGATCACTCCACTTTTACCTCCTCATTTCATAGTATCCTGTTATATAAATATCCTGTTCATGTCCCCAAGAAATTACCCTTATACAAATCTAGACAGGAAACCATGGTCTCTCCTTTCTGGGTTTTGGCCACATGGGAAGTGAATGTTTGCAGAGGAGAAACTCTTTCTGGGTCTCTGTGGAAGCAAGAACCCTGAAACTTCAGGATGATCAGAAACAGGGAAATTTCTGCAAGAGAGAAATGCACCTTTTAGCTGACCATGTCTTATCATTTCTAAGGAGAGATTAAAATAAAGTGATAGTAAGGATTGAGCAAAGACTAAACTCTAGTAGCAAGTCAAAAGTAGTGTATTCCCATTGAATCAGTGGGGATTTGGTGAGTCAACATTTAAGCAAGTTCTGTATTTCAAACAATGGGTCTACTGTAGCTGGGAGTAGCAGTAGGACATAACCCAATATAAAGCAAGTTCTGACATGTGTCACCAAAGATTGCAGAAAAGTTAATTCTGGCAGACTCCTTACCATGTTCAGAGAAAATGAATGCTTTCCAACAGTGTTTGTCTGTGTCCATAGGTTTAGGACTGATATTTCTGGTCCAAAATGACAGAAATCATTGGGTATCAAAGAGGAAACAAGGTGATAGAAGGCAACTAACTATTTATCAAAGATGGTTTTAACTTATCCTCCATCTTTAGGACTAATTTTCAGTTGTAGTAAAAAAAAATCTTGTGTAGAAAGATGAGTGAAGCTATTTATATGAAGTACTGTACCAAGGAGAGGGAGAGGGAGAGGGAGAGGGAGAGTGGTACCTCAAGTTACACATGCTTTGAGTTACAAAATTTTCACAATACAAATGAAAATCAATTAAAATTAATGGCTCGAGTTATGAATTTTTCCAGAACAGATTAATTGGTTTTCAATGCATTCCTATGGGAAAACATGTTTCAAGTTACAAATTTTAGTTTTCAATGCATTCCTATGGGGAATTCAAGTTAAAAAAAATTCATAACATGAAAAATGTCTTGGAACGCATTAAATTTGTAACTTGAGGTGTATATATATATATCTGACTGTAACTCAAGGTACTGTATGTATATATATGTATAGATATAGATATAGATATGACTGTAGGATACAATGCTTATCACCATTTACAGCCAAAGAACCAGTGCTGTCTACATCTGCCAATGTTTCTGTAGTCATGTGGCAGGCATGACTAGACACTAGAGTGTACACAATGCTGTTACCTTCCCACCAGAGTGGGAACTGGGACAGAGACAGTCTATTTATCTACTAGCAATTTCATGCTTTCAAACTGCTAGGTTGGTGAGAACTGGGACAGAGACAGAAGTTCACTCCATTGTGTAGCATTCAGGTCTCAAACTGCTGACTTGCTGACCTTCCGGTCATCAAGCTTAGCATCTTAACCACTAAGTCACCACAGGCACTGGAGATTTATTGCAATGCCATTCAAATTATACATTGATTCCTAAATGTATGTTTCTGCATATACTGTATAATAATAATAATAATAATAATAATAATAATAATAATAATAATAATAATAATAATAATAATAATAATAATAATAATAATAATAATAATGTGTCAGAAATTATTCTGGATTTAAAGGATTTTTGCTGGAGGAACTCCACTCAGGAGACGCCCAAATGAGGCTCCTTTCATGTCCCCAAGATTTTTTCCCACCAAAGTGGTCCCTATTTATCTACTTGCAATTTCTTGCTTTAAAACTGCGAGGTTGGCAGGAGCTGAGACATAGATGGGTGCTCAATCTGTCATGCAGTGCCCAGGTCTCAAACTGCTGACTTGCCAGCCTTCCAGCTATCAAGGCAAGCTTCTTAACCTGTGAGCCTTATACTGTATATTAATACACACAAATCTGAACAAATAAATAATTAATAAATAAATAAATCCCTTTTGTTGATGTTTTCTCATTGTTGGCTATGTACAAGTAAACAACTCATGGCTTGTAGAGACTTCATCCAACATTTTCAGAGAAAGCACTGTTATCTTTTGCCAGATCTAAAGAAAAAAAGAAAAACAAGAAGGGAGACAAAACTCTAAAAAGAACCGGTTAAGATAGCAGAAGTAATTATGATTGTGAAATATGCCCACTCATGTCTCATGGTGTGAGCAGGCAGCTCCTCTGGCAATATTAGGCTAAACTCCCCTTCTGCTCTTAAACAATATCTGTTCACTGTGAGCTAACTTACCAGAGAATATTTCCCCTGAGCTGCTGCTTGTCTGCTTCATTTAAAATGACATTAATTAAGCAACCAAGGGCAAAGATTGCTTCTCACTTGAGTTAGTGATATTGATAGGATGGACTGTGGGTCCCGTTTCTTGGGTAGTATTAATTCATTAAAATATATGGACATAGATATATATTTCCTCCTGCCTTTTGAACCAGGAAAGAAAGAAAAAAACTAGGAATTCTCAGGAAATCTCTTGCTTAGAGCCAGCTTGGTTATGGTAGCAATCACGTATAACTGCACAGTGTAGACCTGGGACTAGGAGGCTTTCTTCTTCACCAGGCATTTAAAGATAAGTACCAAAAGAAGGCACAGGCATTTACTTCCGATTTTAGAAGCAATTTCTCCAACCCTGTTCCTCTGCTCCTTCAGTTTTCTGCTGGGACTTAGAGATTTAGTTCAGTATCAGGACATCCATCTATGATTTACTCTCAGAAACGTGTGTTGTCTTTGGACAGAGAGGTAAAAATGGACAAGATCTGCATTTCCAGGGATGGAGGGACAAGATCAGGGGAGAGTGAAACACCCTCCCCTCTGTCAGACTCCTTGTGTGAAACCTGGCAGTTGTAGTGCTACAGAAAAGGATTTAAAAGACATGACAGCATTATGACCAGGCAAAAAGAAAGTGGGGCTAATATAGATGCTAGAAGTCACTATTTCTTTCAGTTACTTTCCCCACCTCAGTTATCAAAGCTGCAGGTGGGGCTCCAGCACCATTCATTCCAAAGCCATTGCAGGAAAGAGGAAGAAGAGGGAAATATCAGAGAAAGAGGGGATGGAAGCTGTAGAGGTAGAACTGGAAGGGTTCTTTTAGCTGTCTTTCCACACATAAACTTTTCTCTCTCTCCAACAAATCCACTGTTTTGAAAGGAGAACTGAGCACTGGAAAGGGAACAGAATTCTATGATATATCAGAAAACAAAAAGAAAAATGTAATAAAACAAAAATACTGTAGCACTTTAAAGACTAACTGCTATATTTTTATTGATAGCCTTCGTGTATCAAGTCCACTTCTTCAGACCTGATCCACAAAAGCTAACAATAAAAATATAGCAGTTAGTCTTTAAAGTGCTACAGTATTTTTGTTTTATTACATTTTTCTTTTTGTTTTCTGATATGCCTGAACTGCAGTGGCTCAAGTGGTTAAGACGCTGACTGGGAGGCGGAACGTCAGCAGTTAGATTCCCGAGTACTGCAGGACTGAATGAGCTCCTGTCTTTGTCCCAGCTCCTGCCAACCTAGTAGTTCGAAAGCAAGAAATTGCAAGTAGATAAATAAGGACCACTTTGGTGGGTAGGTAACAGCATTCTGTGCACTCCAGTGTCTAGTCATCCCTGCCACATGACCACTGAAACATCTGCAGAAGCAGACAGTGCTGGCTCTTTGGCTTTGAAACAGAGATGAGCACTGAACCCTAGAGTCAGATACAATTGGCTTTCGAGCAAGGGAAACCTTTACCTTTACCTATGCCTGAACCACAGACTAACATTGCTACTATTCCAAAGGATTCTATGAAACTCTCTTAGTGTTGAAGAAGAGCAGGATCTCTTGTAAGGAAGCATATTCATTTTCCTAGTAAGGGACTTGGTGGCTAGGGCAAAAGAACAGGGTTGAAGTGAAATGGGGTACCCAGTTCTGTAGACTGGTGCTGTCCTAGCCAGAAGTGCTTTGGTCTTCCTTGTAGGTCAAGGCCTGCAAAGCTCTGGTATCATTTGCTGTTTGTATTTCCCCATTCTCAGGAATAGTTTCCTCCTCAGAGATCCAGAATAATGCAAATAATATCATGAAACCAGAACAGGACCATCTCCCAGTGTCTTCCAAAAGTCACAGGGAAAGTTATCTCCCTTTGTGTGCCCTTTTCCTCTTTACAATAGATGAAAGGAAGCTTTTTGTTTCTTGTCCTTCTCCAAAAGAATGGAGGAAGCATTGGCTTTTCTCTTTTCTTTCCAATTAAGTTAGATGTTGAGAAAACTGTTCATCTGCTACCACACAATATACTCAGAGATAAGTATTCCAACAACGAGATTTACAAATTAAGTTTTTGCTTGCCCTCCAGTAACAGATCACAAAAGGAGGTCACAGTAACGCAAGATACAAAGGTATGACACCTCTCACAGCACAAGGAAACATTGCTTCTAAAGACTTGATAATTCTGTCAACTTTCTTCAGCTTTCATCACTGTTGAAGGCAACATTCATCAAACATTTCATCACACTTGCATATACAGTAATAGAGAACATCTTTTTTTAAAAAAAGAATGTGACAAGTGCTCCAGTTTTCTTTTCCTTCTTATTTTCCTAGTGTCACCATACTTAGATCCCCTTATGTTTGCTCCCCCCCCCAAAAAAAAAAATGAAACAAAAAACAATTCCCAATTTCCTCCCATTTCCCCTCTTCTTTTCTACTGGAAACTGCCAAATTCTGTGCAGCTGAATTCCACTGCATTTACAATAGGCTCTTATCATATGTTCAACCTTGTATAGGAACAGAATAACACAGGCTGTAGTAATTCAGGGCAGCTTCTACTCCAAGGGAGGGGGATGATCACCAATTATTTGTGAAATCCTACAACATCCATACAAAACTCACACAGGAAAATCTATGAATAAAGAGAAATTGGAAGCTTTCCCTCCTAAATTTCTCACCAAGAGTGAGAAAATGTGAGATTCACATTCCTTTGACAAACCATCAATTATCTGAGAGAAGCTTTCCTATAGGTATCATTCTTATTTCAAATTATTTATTGATTTCTTTCTTCCTTTGTAATATTTATGCTGTGGTAATTAACTGAACCTTTCAAGGTTGCTTGCTATATTTCTTTTTTTAAAATGCAAAGGAATACAGGCAAGTAAAGATATTCACTGGCCAAGGTATGCCCAGGTTGTGATTGCTGTTGTTTCTTGTTGTTTCAGCTCCTGGTGGTGAAACATACTGGGCAAATAGGTAGGTGTAAACTTGTCTCTCTCCACTCCCCATGTTTTCTAGGGCCACTCTGCCTCCAATTCTTTAAGCCAGGAGTTCTCAACCTTTTTAACAAAGACTGTTTTTCGGGCGTATTGCCTATTTATAAGCTACTAGCTTTCCTGCATAGAGCAGACATGCCACTTCCCAGCAAAAGAGCAAGGTGATGGTGGGATTTCAGGAGGTCCCTTTCCCTAACAAGTAGGCAGTTGAGGGACCCCAAGACCCATTATCCCAAGACACGGTGGGCAGCTGTGGGATGCCTAAGTCCATTATCCCACAGAGAAAGGGATCACATAGCCCATTGACCCCTGACAGTATCCTCTATAAAACTTCTAAACTGCCACTCCTTCCTGGATTAAACCTATTGAGTTATGTCTCTTACCACTGACTGATATTATCAACACAGTCTGCCTTCACTGAACTACATTGACAGTTATCAAGGACTTTAAGATAATGATGCTTGTTTCTGAAGAACATCTAGTGCTGCTTTACCACCACTGACACCATGTAGCAAAGGCTGCAGGCAGGCCACAAGATCTCTACATTGAATTTTATTCCATGGACAAAGAAGTAGAGAGAGAAAGACAGAAAAGAGACCCAGGGCACAAAGTGGATGTAATCCCCAAAGTCCTATACTGTCAGCTTTGTTTAAAGAAAGCTGATCTATTAACTTTAGAAGGTGACATTTCTTCAGCTGTCTTGTTAGCAAATTTCCATCAGATCCAGCAAGAATAAAAGGAGGCAGCAGGAATTCAAACTGAGCGGCTCATGTTTATAAGAGGTGGAACAGCTGTGCAATTCGGTTTTCAGTATGGAATAAAAATCATGCTTCTTCACTTCCACAAGATGTGCTGATGGCTAATATCTTGTTTTATGTGTCAATAAGTCAAAACAGATGTATATTGACCCTAATAGGCTTTCAAGATAACTGAGATATTTTAAAGTGGTTTTATCAGTTTCACTTCCTCCTGAATGAGTTTCCATGGGCAAATGGAGATTCAATCGCACAACTCCTGTGTCCTAGTCCACAATTTTATTTCTTAAATGCCATTAAAACTACAGCTGTGCAGGGATCCTCCAATTTGTCTTGGAGACCACTTCGTACTCTTGGGATGGATTCATAACCAATGCTGCCTAATTCATTATCTGCCTTGGATCTGGGTCAATGTGTACTTTCAGATTTCTCATTGACTTGCATGTTTTCAGAAATGATTTTTGCTCAAATTGTGTAAACTGTGTAAAATATGATTATGAATGCCTCATTTCATGGACCTTTAAAATCTGGAAGCATCTGATGGATTGTTCACATCTCTTGATCAGTTAACCAATCCTTTTGTGCTTGCTGTGTGCATGCTTTGCAATAAAACAAAATAAATTTATTTATTTATTTATTTGTTTGATTTATATAACCATCTTTCTTGCCTAAGCGACCCAAAGCGGCTCACAACATCAGCTAAAACCCATACCCAATACCAATTAAAACCAAATACTATAAAACTATCTAAAAATGTCCATAAAACCTCCCCAAACCCAAGAAGGTCACCCAGGCAGGAGTAAATAAGAACCCCAGGCAGGGCTAAATAAGCCAGCAGGGCTGGGTTGTGGTACCAGTTGTACCCCACACCTGCTGGAATAACCACATTTTAAGGCATTTCTGAAGGGAAGCAACTCTGCCTGGAGGTGCAATTCAAATGGCAGGAGGTTCCATGGGGCTGGGGCAGATACCAACAAGGCTCTCCTCCTGGTCCCCGTGAGAGGTGCCTCCCTGGCTGATGGGACCACTAGGGAGCCCCTACGGTCTGCTTTCGTCGGACGGGTTGAAAATCTTGGGGTGACACAGACTCTTAAGTATCCTGGCCCATTACCATGAAGGGCTTTAAAGGTCAAAACCAGCACCTTGAGTTGCTGATAAAAGCTTATGTTTTACACAGATATTTTGTGCAAAATTTAGAAATCTGGATGAGAAAAATATGACTCCTCCTCTTTTTCTCATGCTAGAGGCAAAAAAATAAATAAATTAGAAGATCACTACATTTTTAATATGTGTGTCTCAACTTTGATGGCAAGTAAGTTTGTGAGAATTCTTCATACAGGGGCATTGGCTTAGTTGTTTGGATAGCTTAGGGAATTAGGTCCCAGTCTTCAATGGGAAGGTAAACAGCATTCTGTGCACTCCAGTGTTGAGGCATGCCTGCCACATGTCCATGGAAATGTCTGCAGACACAGACAGCACTGGCTCTTTGGCTATAAACAGAGATGAGCACTGAACCCTTGAGTCAGATACGACTGGCTTTCAAGCAGGAGTGAACTTTACCTTCACCTGTAGAGTCAGAGATCAGGAGTTCAGCTCCCCAGTGGTTCCCCCCTGGATGGCAGCCAAACACAAATAGCACATCCTTAATAGCATGCAAAGAATGCACATGGAAAACATAAGGCCAGTTAGACATGGTGTCAGATCACGTTGACCTCTGCATGACTAAATATTTCCCATGTATCCTATTTTTCTTCTTCTGCCACATCCAAATCTGAATATTGGCAATCATTGAAGACTGTCCTGAGAATATAATGCAGTGGCCTTTCATCTGCCTTCCACATCCCAGTGTGACACCCATACCAATGATCCAGTTCTATGAGTCACTTGCCAGTTCTGAGCCCTATTGGCATGCAAAGTGCTCATCATGGCCCCAGGGTTGTATTGATGAAACTGCTGCCCTCCTTCAAGATGGATTCAAGTGGGATGTAATCCACTTGGGGACCACCACCATTTCCTGTAGACTTTGGCATCCAAGCCTTAGGGTTGTCAGGTTAGTTAACTGCTGCCTGATACTTGGCATTCAGTCACTGGCAGTAGGGTCTACTCTATTATCATAGTAGGATAATCTGGTGAGATAATTACTTATCCTATACATTATATAAATCTGATTTTCTTTTTTGAAAATCCTAAGTAATACAATGGAAATTATGAATGGGGTCCAGCTGAACCAATTTCCAAATTCAATTCCTGCTTCTGATGAATCCCATCATCCCATTCTTTACCAATTCATAAAGAAACAAAACTTCACAACCAAATGATGCAAACATAGTTCATATTATTGGTTCCTGAATGGTTTTCTTGAGAAATTGTTGCAGTCTGGTCTTCATTTACAAACCTGATCTCCAAATCCAATAGACTGGTAAGAATGGAATGGAATGTCATTGTGCTGGCAGAGTTAACGTTCTATGGCAATTTTAAACACTGCCCAGCTGAATGACAGCCATATCTACTGCTACTTATTCCCATCTTCTCGTTCAAATTGCTTTACTGATCAATCCCAAAAGCTGTTACAATAAAAAAAGAAAACATCTGGTGAAAGGAGGAAATGGATGTCTATGAAACCCTAAGAATATATTTTCCCCTTGCCTGAAAATGCTTAATACTTGAGAGAACTTAATGAAAACACTGTCAGCATTTTGAAAAGCAGAGACAACTGGCCTAGTGAAGAAACAGGGACAAGAAGTGATCAAAAATTATGCTTCTAGGAGCAGAATAGGAAAAGAGGGGTAAAGAAAAGGAAATGTGGAATACCAGTGGCTTGGGACTTATTCAATAGGCAGAATTCTTAGGATTTTTTTTTCATGTGAAATTGGCAGAGGAATACTAGGGATCCTTTTTTGTTGTTGTTCAGTCGCACAGTCGATTCCGACCCTCTGCGACCCCATGGACCATTGTCCACCAGGCACTTCTGTCCTCCACCATCCTCCTCAACTCGCTCAGTTCTGTGCCCATTGTCTCCACAATACCATCTAACCATCTCATTTTTGGCCGCCCCCTTCTTCTTTTGCCCTCCACCTTTCCCAGCATCAAGGCCTTCTCAAGCGAATCCTCTCTTGTCATTTGATGTCCAAAGTACCTTAGCTTCATCTTTACAATTTGACTTTCCAAGGAGCATTCTGGGTTGATTTCTTCTAAGATTGACCTATTTGTTCTCCTCGCTGTCCAGGGGACCCTCAAAACTCTCCTCCAACACCACATCTCAAAGGCATCTATTCTTCTGCGCTCAGCTTTCCTAATGGTCCAGCTCTCATATCCATACATTGCCACAGGGAATACCATTGCTTTGACTAGACGAATTTTTGTTTTCAATATGATGTCTCTACTTTTCATTATGCTCCCCAGGTTTCTCATCGCTTGCCTCCCAAGAATCAGTTGCCTTTTTATTTCATGGCTGCAATCACTGTCTGCAGTGAGTTTTGGATCCTTAGAGGAACAAATTTTCAGAGATGAAATTTTTGAAATGGTAGCCACGTTAGTCTGTGTTTCAAGCATATCAGAGAGTAAACAAAACAAGACAAAAAGATAAACACTATGTGGCACTTTAAAGACTAACTACTGTATTTTAATGTTAGCTTTTGTGGACCAAGTCCACTTTGTCAGACATATGAGTGAGACTTCATGGCATCAGTGTATACACATCAGGTACAGAGGTGCAGAATAGTTAGCATAACATATATCTATTCAAGTCAATATGGGTTTTTTTTACACCTGGTAATACCTGTTCTTCAGATTAGTTGTAAAGCTTCACCCTTTTGAATTGCAAATGGGTAGTAGATGAATGCAAGACAAGCATTGTGGCATTACACATTTGTGAATGAGTTTACCCTTCAGGCCTAAGATCTATTGTGTGAGTGGCCCAGGCAAATTTTAAATGGTTACACAGACATGGATCATTCTAGAATATCTCCAAAGAGCCCAGAACAAGTCAGGTGCCAAGTAGACAATCTGGACCACTCAAACCAATCTCTAGTCTGAACCCCAAATAAATAAACAGCATACTTCACAAGTCAGCATTTTCTTTCATTTGCATCAGAATCCAGTGGTATTTATTTTTTAAAAAAACACCACTGAGATACAGAAAGAGGTAGCAGTTGACCATTATCTATTGTCAAGTGTCAGAACGGGGCTCAAGTGTCAAAAGCAGATTATTTTCATCTACCGGTATTTTTTTTCTTGGATAAATTGATTTGTTCACCTGTAACTAAGTGATATCCCAGCCGGCTATACTGGATGCTTCTCTTAGCTGTGTTCAACTCTTTCATGATTTTCATTTGCTTCTTTTCCCAAAATTATGCGGATAAGGGAAATAGTGCCTTTGGTCTATTAAAAAATCTATCACTATGTTTGCAAGAAAGTTATAAATATATGTTGCTGATGATGATGAAAAAGATGAAAATGAAGACAAAGACAATATATATATATTCACCCAGAAATCGGTCTACATGGGCAAGAATATAAATACAATAATACCATGCATAACATTAAAGATTGGTTCCACACTCTTCAACATTACGTGGTTTTTAACGTTGTGTGATACATTTATCACACAACATTAAAAAAACCCAGCTTCTTTTGAGGGAAGCTGGGGACGAGCGCACTCACCCACCTTCCCTCATAGGATGGTGTGGATGAGAGGTTCTGATCCACGGCTTCCTTTGGGGGGAAACGGCCTGCAGGCACTCCATGCTCACCCTGGAAGGGGTGAAGCAACTCTCCTCCCCTTCCAAGGGGAGTAGTGTGCATGCGCAGGCTGAGCCGGCTTACCTTGGAAGGGAAGGGGGGACTGTTTCTCCCCTTCCTCAGTGAGTTGGCTCTGTGCCACATGTAATTAGCTAACATGCCCACAGGAGGCTGATCAATTTACCTGTCTGATGGACTGCTCTTCTAAAAATGTGCTCAGTAATTTGCAAAGGTTGCAGATGTAAAGGTGGCAAAAGAAATTGACTCAGATGCTTCCATTGAGACACATTGGGGCTGAATCCACTGGAGGTATTGCATCTGAGGAGGAAACAAAAAAGTTCTCACCTTCATACCTGTAATGGCTTTTTTACACCATAAAATGTGTAAAATGCAAACCTTAGTCAGAGAAACTACCCTCCCTCCAAACAACACCCATCATTTATCTACTGTGTGCAAAATGTTCAGTGTGTTTCAACAGTGACAAAAAACAATCTCTTCCTCTGGGTATTACACAATTGATTTGTTTCCTCATTTTGTATTTATCTTCTTCATGTCCATGCTTTGTATATGGTATTGCTTTATAGTGCCCTTGAGGAACAGTGGTTTGTTTGGTTGTTGCTGCTTATCTGATTCTTTCACCCTCTCTCTCACCCTTATTTTTGCTGTGTGAACTATCATAATGGAAGAATTAGTGCATCTTGAATAGGAACAAAAATATTGAAGAAAGGAAGGGAGGAAGGAAGAGATTGATGGATTATGTTTTGTGCCAACTGGATTGGTTACTTTTCCTCAGAGAATTTGGGTTTTCTTGTCTAATGCACATATTTTGGAAGATACAAAGTGTTCTACTTTTCGTCATTAAAATACTTTAATTGTGAACTATACAGTTTAAAACAGACCTACCAGTCCCATTTGGATAGCTGTTTGCACACAGGCCCCTTAATTCTGTTTGTATGATAATTTCAGGCATTAAAATGGAAGCCAGTTAATTTTGGAGTGATTTGTAACCATCAAGTTTTATTTCTGTTTTGTATCCAAACAGATTCTTGAGTCTCCATTTGACTTGTACTGGAAAACCAAAATGGCTATAGATTGTTATTTGTTTATTTTTAAATTGATGGACCTGTAATTGGAGTGCATGGAAGAATAAGAGGGAAGTTCATCTGCCAAATATCAGGGATTTGCATGCTAGACACTTTTAAATGTTATTTTATTACTAGAGCCCATGTGCACCATGGTTAAGCTGCTCCTGATCTAAATATGAGCTCAACTCAGCCTTCCATCTTTTTGTGGTCAGGAAAATTGTGGTTAACTCATTAACCCTGTTCTAAGCAGGTTTAGGTAAAGGTAAAGATCAGCCTTGCTCTAAAATGGAGAATGCAATTTGCAACAACAAGTTAAAATTGGCTTTGAGAATATTTGTTTCACAGCACTATGTACTGTATTATATTTGTGGACACTAATATGAACAAAGAAGAATTTGAAATGTGATTTTATTACCAGATGCTAAGAATATCTTGGTCTGAGGTTGACCAACCCCCCCCCCCCAAAAAAAAAAAAAAAACTTCTATTTCATTCTCTCTGTTTTTTAGTATTCCTATCAAGGAACAGTTAATCACTTTCCCTCAAAATAAAACAGTATTGTTCATGTCACTATGACATAGATGTAAAGTCTGTCATTATGGAATCATTACAAGCCATTACTTTATTTCAAGCCTACAAGATGAAAGACCTGATAATTGTTATTGCTAATAAAAGTACAGTAACAGCTATGGTTCTGGAGTTTCGAATATAATTACATAGTGAGGATACTTGCTTGCCACTAACCTACTAATAAGCATATAGCTGATTTAGAAATCGAAAAGCTGTAGATAATGGGGATCAAATGCTAAAAAATGTGCCCCCGTGTTGCCAGAGGCTTATACCTATGTGTGCTATTTTGTTCTCACTCACAGTAGAAGGTAAAATATGTAGAAAAAAGGAACTTTGGAAGGCGGTTGATCCAAGCAGAGTTACTATCCCAAAGAAAGTTGCAATTAGAGGAGGCCCACTTGAATCAATGATGCTTAGGAAAGAACTGACTCACCAAATCCCTACTGATTCCCAGGGCCCAACTGTCCTGCAATTTAAAAAGTCAAGAGACAGGATTCCAACCAATAATCCTTTTTGTGTTTGACTTGTAGCTGTTGAACTGATTGTGAGACACCTTGAGTCCCCAATGGGGAGAAACAAATAAAACAGCATATTCCAATGTACTTAATGGCATAAAGATGATTTGTATATGAGCAGTAGTTAGTGGTGTTATTTATTTATTTGTTTGTTTGTTCGGATTTATATTGCCGCCCACTCACCAAGGCGACTCAGGGCGGCTTACAATCAAAACAGCAACAGCATAGTAAAAATCATAAAATACAACCTCACAAAACAACCAAAGCAGAACACAGACTAACTCCCCTCTGGCCGTTGTTGTGGGCTCAGAGGAGGGGGTGATGTTCTCAGCCACTTGTCTGGCCATGGAATCTTCTCCCTCAGGCTATTGTTATCTATGCATATCTATGCATTGGGCCCACTGTTTTTACCTTGTTTTTATTTGTTGTCTTATGAAATCTGTTTTAAACATCTATTCTGATGTCCTGGCAGGACCTGCAGACTACCGAGTCTTCCTGTTCAGGGTTGTAGCTCAACAGCTGGCTCTTCCATCTTACACAGATGGCAGATATAGATACCAAGAGATATACAGTAATAACCCGGATAACGATTGTACCGAACAGCGCTAAAACCGCATAACGTTACAAGATTTCTGGAAAAATCTTGTATCGAATAACGTGATTTTAGCGTTATCCAGAACAATCATGTGGGGGGGAGGGTTGGATTGGGTAGAACACCTACCCAATCCAATCCCCTCCAGCGCCTGCCCGCACGGTGTTTGGAAAGGGTAAGGGAAGTTCCCCTGTTCCCCTTCCAAACACCATGCAGGCGTGCACGTGTCAGACGGGGGCTGAGGAGGCTATGGAGATCTTCCCCGTAGCCTCCCCAGCCCCCATCTGACACACGCGTGCATGCCCGTGTGATGTTTGGAAAGGGCATGCAAAGCGTGCGATGGGAGTTTGAGTGCCGGGTTGAACGAGCGCCCGCCCGTTCAACCAGGCACCCAAACTCCCATCGCAAAGTGCCTAAACAAGGGTCGGCTTTTCCAAATTTCACCCTCCCCGGGGGAGGGGGAATTCAGAAAAGCCGACCCTTGTTTAGGTGAGCGAAATGGAGATCGCACGTCAAGGCAATGTGTGCGCGCCGTGTGTGCGCATGTTCTTTCCCTCTCTTGAAGATGTAAAGAGGAGGACAAAGCTAAATAAACGCGGGCGAGGGCTTAAAGATCCTGGAAGCTTGAAGAGCTGCAAACCCCGGCACTCTTCCAGCCTCGAACTAGCGGCAATTTCAGCCAAGCCGCCACTTTCCCGGGCTCGCTATAGCAACGAGGATCGCACGGCAAGGCAATGGATCAAAGTGGGGGGTGGCTCACCCACTTTGATCCATTGCCTTGCTGTGCGATCCCCGTTTCGCTCGCCTAAACAAGGGTCGGCTTTTCCGAATTCCCCCCTCCCCCTGGGAGGGGGAAATTCGGAAAAGCCGACCCTTGTTTAGGTGCTTTGCGATGGGAGTTTGGGTGCCAGGTTGAACGGGTGGGCGCTCGTTCAACTCGGCACTCAAACTCCCATCGCATGCTTTGCGGATAGGGGGAATTCGGAAAAGCCGACCCTTGCCCAGGTGCGTGAAACGGGGATCACACGTTAAGGTAAGGGATCAAAGTGGGGGGTGGCATCCCCCGCTTTGATCCCTTGCCTTGATGTGAGATCCCCGTTGCTATACCCATTTGGTAGAAGAGGCTCCCGCTGACGTGCCTTTTTGCGCACGTGCGAGCGCCTCTTCTCAGGTTTTTTTTAGCATTGTTCGATGTATACCCCGGACAACGCTAAAAACCGGATAACGTCATGACTTGTGGAACCATGTCATAATGTTATCCGGGGTATTAGTGTACTGACAACTCACACAGGCATATACACACTTCTTCTTCCGTGTCTAGGCCAGATGTGAAACTGCCAAAATGAAGGTACCTTTTGGTGAGTTCATTCTGCAGTACCTTTCACCTGACCTAGTATGAGAAAGATTAGCTGTTACCAAGGTACACTCAATTGAGGTTAAAAAATACCAAAATCTTTGAGGAGGCTCTTTCTGCGTACCCCATATATACACTTACTAACCACTTTATGATCCAGATAGGGCATCTTAGAACAGTTTTCTCAAGCCACCATGAACAATTTCATCTCCAACATGAGAGCAAGACCCTGGGCTTACATTTTTCTTGTTGTTATGCTTAATGCCATTTTATGCAAGTGTTTGTGGCAACTTCTCCTTTTGTGAAGCTAAGTGCACACAGAGAAGAAATACACAAGGATTGGCTGATTGCTCATGTAGAAAGAATCCAGCCAGTGCATTTTAGTAATCCTTAGGCACAGTTTTCATAGCTCAGAATTTGATGGAGTTCCAGAAGTGCACCAAACAGCAGTCCAGCAAATATAGAAATTATCTCTGTGATCAGTAAGTAAAGACATATATTTATTGCACTTTCTTAAAGTACCTATATACTTGAGTACAGTATAAGCCAAGGTTTTAAGCCAAAAATTTAGCCCCAAAAGGGGGACATGGCTTATACTCAAGTCAATGGCCACGAGGTCCCAGGACAGTGCGGGATTGAGATGCACTGATAATTTAATTAATTTTACCTTAGTTTCATGTATTTTGATTATTGAAACTCACTAGCAGGTGCTGCATTTCCCATCCTCGATTTATACTCAGGTCAATCTATTTTCCTGGGTTTCCAGGTCAAAATTAGGTACCTTGGCTTATATTCAGAACTGTGCCTCCAGAAAGAGCTGCTCCCCTTCAGAAAGGGGGTAAAGACCTGGCTCATGGGGCATGTGTGGGGTGTGGTCCAGACAGTCAGTTCAGCCAGCTGGCTCGTTTGAATAATTCCCACCCTGTCATTTTTTTATTTTTTATTCTTTTTTATTTTTAACTATTTACTTCTTAATCTTTTTAACTTTTAAATAGGTTTTATGAAATGTAATTAAGATGTTTTTAATTGTGTTTTTCAATTGGTAAGCTGCCCTGAGTCTTCAGATGAGGGCAGGGTATAAATGCAATATAAAATAAAATCTTATACTCAAGTATATACGGTAAGAAGCAACATCATCATGATGTTGCATTCAGAATGTTATTATTGTTATTTAGACTTATACCCCACCCCACTCGCATACAGCGACTCTGGGCGGTTTACAGGAATGCAAAATATACAGTTACACAATCATAATAGCATCATACAAAGATCACAGATAAACACCGAAATCAGTGGTGGGATGTCAAAAATTTTACTACCCCACTGTGATGTCATTACAGTGTGGGTGGAGCTAATGTCATGACATCATGGGCGGAGCCAATGTCATGATGTCATGACATTGTGGGTGGAGCTAAAGAAAAAATTAAAAAATATAAAAATAAGCACACACACACACACACCCTCTTCCTCCTCTCCACTTGGGAGGATAGTAAGGAGGCCGTGCATACGCGCCAAGCACTGTAGGCATGTATGCACACCAAGTGCTTGGCGCACAGTGAAAAGCTAAGCCCTGAAGGTGGTTCCCCCCAAAAGCTGCTACCGGTTCTCCAGGCCACTGGGAAAAGTTACTACCGGTTCTGGTGAACTGGCGAGAACCTGTTACATCCCATCGCTGACTGAAATACAATAAATGCATATTAATACAATAGATATAATTTAGTACAATACAGTATATTAAATCAAATTACAAGAACAACATATAATAATACACTATAAAAATTATACAATATCAATTCAACAAGTACAATCCTCGACACAGAGAAGATACCATGTTACAACACCAATTTTAACAATACAATTCAATAACCATTCTACCCAGCCCCAAATTAGTCCAAGGGGCGGCTACCATGGGGGGAAAAATCCCATCACCAGGGCCGTGGCCAGTTGCCAAGGCGACCCCTCAGCCTGCTGCAGAAGCCACTCAGGTGGGGCAGCAAGGAAGTCCTGTGCCTCAGCAGTTCTTAAAGCTCCGGCTTGGGTGGGTCCCAGGAGCAGGTGGAAAAGTGTCCTGGGGCCGGTTGCTGAGGCAACCTCTCACCCTGTTGCAGAAGCCTCTTGGGTGGGGCCCATCACAAGGGTGAATCCCATCACAATCAACAACCCATCTGAAAGCTAGCACTCTTTTCTTCACTGAAAATTCACAGACCACATTGGGCTACCCTTCCCACACAAGAAGGTATTTTGTTGTTTGCAAAGCATTGGGTTATTATGATCTCTGTTGATGTCTCCATCTTTTGTATCAAAGTTGCGATTCTGTCTACCTCAACAGACCTCTCTATTAGTATTCAGGATGCATTATTGTTAGCAAATATGAGGTTCCCATCTGCAAACAAAAAGTCAATCTAAATATATTTCATGTAAATAAAAAGGAAATAACTCCTCATGTCTGCTCCAGTTTGGTTGGCTGCCACTTATGGGTGCAAGGAAATATTGACTCTGGAAATACTGAATCCATGCCTCTCATTTCTTTTACAAGATATTACTGTTGAAATTGATGGGAGAGAAATGCTTACCTGTAGCATCCATTTAGGTCCCTAGGGAACAGGCTCTTTTTGCTATAGCTACAGCCAAAACAAGTTGCAATTAGATTAAAGGCCAGGCGGACCGTTTCTATGGCAACAATCAAGGGTCTTCTACACTATGTAGTTATTTGATGTTTTAATTTCCTTTATTGCCATTCCGATTCTGCTATTTGAGTCCATAAAGAAGTAATAAATTATTTGCAAACATTTTCAGACTGCAGGAATGGAAGGTTAGCAGTAGTTTTCCGTAGGCATTCCTTGTGAATGAATGATGACACACACACACACCTATCTTGCCTTCAATTTTACACTAACACACACAGATACAAACATCCTGAGACACCCTGCTCCTACACTATCTACTTTTGTGTAGTGTATATTGTGTGGAGATCTGAATTCTAGAAAACATATTTTGGAGCAAGCTTAGGTTCTGATTTCAGATCTTTGCACATCACTTGTCCGTCAGGAATGGGAGAAAACTCAGCATGCATGAGAATGTTATTTGTCAGCTGGCACATGGAATTGTGGCTTCTTACACAATTTGCACCTTTGTATGTTCAGACTAAACACTCAGACAAGGTTACTGAAAAATGCAGCTCAAAATAATCATTTGTCCAACATTTTTGGAGACATTGGGCAAGATTCTGTTGCTATATGTTACTCCATGAAAGCATGATGACACCATCAGCTATCAGAGAGTAAACAAAACAAAACAGCAAAAAAAAAGTTGTGCCACCTTAAAGACTAACTCTTGTATTTAAATGTCAGCTTTTGTGGGTCAAGTCCAGTTCTTCAGATGAAAAGTTCTAATTTAAATACAGGAGTTAGTCTTTAAGCTGCCAAAATGATTTTAGATTGTTTTGTTGCTTTGTTTTGTTTACTCTCTGAAATGATTGTACAGACTAACACAGCTAAACTTTTCCAATCCCTTCTCTTGAGGCCCCAAAGTTCCTCACATGGCCACAGAATGGGAGAAAGAATGTCCTTAATTTCTGAAAATCACTGCTGAGGATGAAATTGTCCCAGTGGCAGCAACGTTTGGAAATTAAAGTGTTAAATTGTCCACCCTTAGTCCTGTAGACATCAGGAACTTCCCACAATAAAGAGACTCCCAAAGGACCATTGGGATGTTTTGAGAGTTAGAGATTTTTAATTTTAAAAAAGCAATCCTGTTTATTTAATTGCATTTTACTTTGACTGAGGCTCCTAAAACATAGCCAAAAAGAAATAATTAAGTAAATAACTGAGTTCATTGTCCTTCCCTTGTGACTCTACCAGCATTTTCACTCTGTCCTTACTTCTGGCTGGGTTATAAGACATAGGCTTCAGTCCTCTCCTTCAGAAAGGTGATGCCATGAACAGCAGAGGGAGCTTTCAAATGTTTAACACTTTCCCTTTCCCTCTTGTGACTTTTCCAATTTGTGGGCAATCTGTGTCCTTGTTTGAATGTTGTGGAAACTACAGGACAGGCAGTGGCGTCGCGCAGTCTTCAGCCGCCTGGGGCGAAGAACAAACTCGCCGCCCCCCCCAGCTCGCCGCTGCCGCCGCCCCCTCCCCCTGACCCAGGTAGAAGCCGGCCCCCTGGTGACTAGCGGCGTGCGCGCGCACGCGCGCCACACACCTCCGTCCGCTCGCCCGCCACACACCTCCGTCCGCTCACACCTCCGTCCGCTTGCCCGCCCGGCTGGCTGTCGGGGGCTCTCCGCCGCCTGTTGCCCCTGGCAGCGGCTTTCAGGGGGCGGCAAAATGTCCCCTCCCCACCCTTTTGCTGGCGAGGAGGAGAAAAAGTGTTTTTTTTTAGGCGGACAATTCAAGGAGGGGCCCGCCCGCCGGGCTGGCTGTCGGTCGGGGGCTCTCCTGCCCACCTCCTCCTGCCCACCTCCTCCTGCCCAGCCAGCCCCCAGGGGCTCCCCGCCACGGCGCCACCCACCCCCGACGAGCGCCCCGTCTCACGGCAAGTTGGGTGGGTGGCTGGGCGGGCGGAGGCGAGCAGCGTCCGCGCGCATGCGGGCCGCCCGCCAGGAGAGCCCCCGACGGCCAGCTGGGCGGGCGACTGGGCGTGCCCCTCCTTCCCTCCCCACCCTTTTGCTGGCGAGGAGGAGAAAAAGGGGTTTTTTTTAGGCGGACAATTCAAGGAGCCTCCTTGAATTGTCCGCCTAAAAAAAACCCCTTTTTCTCTTCCTCGCCAGCAAAAGGGTGGGGAGGGGACATTTTGCCTCCCCCTGAAAGCCGCTGCCAGGGGCAACAGGCGGCGGAGAGCCCCCGACGGCCAGCCGGGCGGGCGAGCGGACGGAGGTGTGAGCGGACGGAGGTGTGTGGCAAGCGGCGAAGCGCACGTGGGGCGCTCGCCAGCAAAAGGGTGGGGAGGGGACATTTTGCCGCCCCCTGAAAGGCGCTGCCCAGGGCATCCGCCCCCCCCGCCCCCCCACGCTACGCCACTGAGGACAGGAGGTTGATGTATTTACTGAAAATTGTGACCACCAGAAGAAGCTACTGGGATCCTGCCAACCCAACTCTGGATTTTACTCTTCCCTTTTATGGGAACTATCTGAGACATTGAATCCAGTCATACAAATAGGTTCACAACTCTTGGTAACTCTGATAAAGTGCAAGAAAAACCTCCTGAATTGGAGTCCTCTTCTGATGTACTAGAAGCCTCAACAGAAGTTCTGGAATCACAAAGTGTGGAAGTGGTATAGGATCTAATACATTGTTACATGATGGGAGGAGCTTCTTGTGCTCCTGTATTTTTATTATTCCACAGCTCTGAGCATTCACTACCAATACCTCTGCTAACTGGAGATCTCCAACCACATGGTAAAGGTAAAGGTAAAGGTAAAGGTCACCCTTGCTCGAAAGCCAAGTGGGCAGCATGCAAATCCAATAAATCAATCAAATCAATCAAGCCTTTTGTATCCAACTTTAGGGTCCGGTGCTCATCTCCATTTATAGCCAAAGAGCCAGTGCTGTCTGCCTTTAAAGACATTTCCATGGACATGTGGCAGGCATGCCTAGACATCAGAGTGTGCAGAACACTGTTTACCTTCCCACAAAAATGGTACCTATTTATCTACTTGCAACTTCTTGCTTTCAAATTGCTAGGTTGGCAGGAGCTGGGACAGAGATGGAAGCGCACTCCATCATGCAGCACTTTGATTTCGAACTGCTGACCTGCCAACCTTCACTGTCTTAACCACCAAGCCACCACAGTCCAATAAGACACAGATGATTTTTTTATTATTATTAAAGATGCATGCCATAAAGCAAAATGGCAATAAAAATAATTAAGACAAAGGAAAAATGAAATTGAGTCAATAACAAGTTAAACTCAAACCAAAAGGCAACTTGGCTGGTTGACCTTGAATATAGGTATGAAATCCACTTCTCAAGGCATGGGAAACTGAACTGATGATAAACTTCTTAATGCAGGTTCCGCACATGACTAAGCAAAGCACTGGAAGATTACTTAGGGAGAAACCATGGCTGTCTTATTAAAAATTGATCTGAAAGGAACTGTAGAGCTTTGTGTGGCATCTGCTCTGCCAAGCTGTGGTCTGACTTTGGTTCTGTGAAGTCGTGGTGTGTCTCCACTGAGCTCTACTAAGTTGTGAGTTGTCTATTAGGGGTTCCCATGGAGTTGCAGCATGCTTGTTTTGTGGAATGTAACAAAAACGCGCTGTGCCTGGCTGTGTTTATAGAGATAGTTACTTCATTTCAGAAAATGTCTCAAAGCAGTTGAATTCCTCGTCTATTTCTACTGGGAAATGAATGTACGTAACTGAAAAAGAAGGCAGGATTAATATATGCCTTTATACACCAATAAACTAGTTATTAAATACTGGCTTTGGGGACAGTAATGCCTTCAGTACAATCCTACATGATGTCACACACATGCACACACACACACAGAGAGAGAGAGAGAGAGAGAGAGCATTGCCCCTCTCTGTGGTTCTTATAGATAATGCCTTGATTTTTTTAATCATGTCAGAAGCACACAAAGGTGCTTTCTGGGTTCAAAGGACTTTTGCTGGAGGAACTCCAATCAGGGGACCCCCAAATGAGGCCTCTTTCATGTCCCCAAAATCTTTTCCCCACCAAAGTGGTCCCTATATATCTATTTGCAATTTCTTATTTACAAACTGCTGGTTGGGACACAGACGGGTGCTCATTCAGTCATGTAGTACTTGAGTCTCGAATTGCTAACTTGCCAACTTTCCAGCTAACAAGGCGAGCTTCTTAACTACATAGCCACTGCAGTCCCAAAAGACCAGTGTCTCCTTCAGACTAAATTGTTCCAGTTGCACAAGTCCCCCAATGAGACTTCTCCAATTGAATCTTGCCACCCCAAAATAACTAAAGTAGGGCAAAGATTCAGTGTCTGAACCCCTTTTAAAAACTTCTAATGAAACCTTATTTTCTTTTAACTATAACTTCCTGAATCCTTGAAGTATTTTTTTTTTACTTTTTCAAGTCCTGGGAAGCATCCTGCTTATCAAGACACACATTTTGACCTAAACCACCCTACCAAACAGTGGGGGAATGATACATTTGAAAGTGCATTACTGTTTCCACAACTATTACCCATAACCATAAATAGTCTAGTCAGGTTATCTTGCTATGACAATAGAGTAGAGCATACTGCCAGTGACTCAGTGTCAATAAACAGGTGGCAGAGTTAACTAACCTGACAACCCTGAGGACTAATGGCCTTGGGTGGCAAAGTCCACAGCGATTAAATACCTTGATGAATTTTGGCTATTTTAGTTAGCAGAGAATGAGGTAGACAAAACAACAGTAGAGAAAAACTCAGAGATCAGCTCAATTTCATCAGCCACCCACCTTTGTGTTGTTTTTTCACATAAACTAGCACTTTGTAGGATAAACAATAAGTAGTAATTTATTGATGTTACAGACCCTCAACATGATATTCATAGGAAGCCCTGATCCTATTCAAAATAATGGATCAACATTTTTGTCATATTAATATGGACCACACTGTGAACTAATGGTATTTTAATATCAAAATATCCTCCTCCTTCCAAACCACTTAGTGTCGGAATCATGGAGGAGTATTCACCAGATTTATGGACTCTTACGTCTCCTACCACCACAAAAAATGTTGAATTTGCACTTCTGTATCCATAAGTGTCAATTTACTTATTAAAATGTGCTAATCACATTTATGCCTCAAAGACACCTAAGGCAAGGTATGGCCCATTAATTTTTCATACTATACTACATTTCACACACCATGCTAAAAGAGATGCAAAAATGGGAGCTTTCAAATGCAGTTGTGGATGATAAGGTTTACCCTCTGCCAATAACAGTATAGTATTTTTTAAACAACTTCAAGATGTTGGTACTTTCAACAGACTTTGCTTCTGGTCACTCTTAGTGTAGTCTCACTTTGAAGAACAGTGGAGTGTGGTTGGTCCCCTGCAGTTAGTTCAAGTCTTGTCTCAACCAAATGCTAGTCTAGAAAACTTGGAAGAGTCTTTGTAGCCTTTATTTATTTATTTATTTATTTATTTATTTTAAGCAAACTTTTATGCCGCTCTCCTCAAAAAGATCCAGGGCAGCTAACACAACTCTCAACACCTAAAACACAATAAAAACATAATATAAAATCAAGATTAAAAGATTAAAAAAAATTAATAAGCTAAAACAAGACACACACAGAGAGGGGGATCAACTGAGTCAACAGACTGGGGCAACTGTCGGGCCCATACCCCACACATGCTCTGCTAGCCAGGTCTTGACCCCCTTCCTAAAGGGCAGCAGCTCCATCTGGAGACACAGCTTACTTGGCAAGAGGTTCCATAGGGCCGGAGCAGACACAGAAAAGGCCCTCCTCGTGCTAGAGAGGTGTGACTCTCTAGCTGATGGTACAACCAGAGCGCCTCTCCAGTCTGCTCTGGTGGGACGGACAGATGTCCTTAAGGCAATGCGGTCTCTTAGGTATCCTAGCCCTCTACCCTATAGGGCTTTAAAGGTAATAACCAGCACCTTGAATTGCACGTGGAGGCATACTGGCAAACAGTGCAGCTCCCACAGCAATGGTAAGGCGTTAGCCCACATTCTATCACAACCCAGGCAGCCACATTCTGGACCAGTTGCAGTCTCTGAATGGTCACCAAGGGCAGCCCCATGTAGAGTGCATTACAATAATCCAGTCTGGAGTTGACCAAAGTGTGTGTGATCATGAGCAAGGAGTCTCGGTCGAGGAGTGGATGTAACTGGTATATTACATGAAGTTGTGCAAAAGCCCTCCTGGCCACGACTGCCACCTGCTCTTTGAGCAGTAGTCCTGAGTCCAAGAGGACCCCCAGATTACGCACCGGCTCTGCTTGGGGCAACACTGCCCCATCCAGAACCAAAGATGTTAGCTCCCGAGATAACGCAAGGCCCCTGTCCCACAACCACTTAGTCTTGTCAGGATTCACCTGTAGCCCGTTGTCCCCTATCCAGACCCTCACAGCCTCCAGGCACCTGGAAAGGACTTCCACTGCATCGTTTGGGTCTCCACAGGCCGAGATATACAGTTGGGTATCATCTGCGTATTGATGATACCTCACCCCATGGGAATGGATGGTTTCACCCAGCGGTTCCATGTAGATGTTAAATAGGAGAGGTGAGAGCACCAAGCCCTGAGGCACCCCATATTGGAGCAGCCTAGGGCTGGATTTCTCACTCTCCTACCACACCGACTGGGTCTGGTCCTTCAGAAATGAGGAAAACCACATCACACAGTGCACACATCACTCAGTTGGCAGGAGGTTCCAAAGGGCCGGGGCGGACACGGAGAAGGCCCTCCTCCTGGTGCTAGAGAGATGCGCCTCTCTAACCGATGGAATGATAAGAGAGCCTCTCCAATCCGCCCTGGTGGGACAGACAGATGTTCTTGGGGTGACGCGGTCTCTTAAGTATCCTGGCCCACTACTATATAGGGCTTTAAAGGTAATGACCAGCACCTTGAATTGCACTCGGAGACATACTAGCAGCAAGTGCAGCTCCCGAAGCAGTGGTTGAGGCATGAGTATAACGCCCACACCCCATCACTACCCGGCCCGCCGCATTCTGGACCAGCTGCAGCCTCCAAATGGTCACCAAGGGCAGCCCCATGTAGAGCGCATTACAGTAATCAAGTCTGGAGGTGACCAAAGTATGTGTGATCATGAGCAAGGAATCCCTATCTAGGAGTGGGCATAACTGGCGTATTACACGAAGTTGTGCAAAGCCCTCCTGGCCACGGCTGCCACCTGCTCTTCGAACAGTAGTCGTGAGTCCAAGAGGACCCCCATGTTACGCACCAGGTCTGTTTGGGGCAAGACTGCCCCATCCAGAACCAAAGATGGCAGCTCCCGAGATAGCGCAGGACCCCTGATCCATAGCCACTCAGTCTTGCCGGTATTCAGTTGTAGACCGTTGTCCCCCACCCAGACCCTGACAGCCTCCAGGCACCTGGAGAGGACTTCCACTGCACCGCTTGGGTCCCCATGGGCTGAGATGTACAACTGGGTATCATCTGGATTCTGGTGATACCTCACCCCATGGGAACAGATGATTGCACCCAGTGGCTTCATGTAGTTGTTAAATAGGAGAGGTGAGAGTACCGAGCCCTGAGGCACCCCATATTGCAGGGACCTAGGGCTGGACTTCTCATTCTCCAACCACACCAACTGGGTCCTGCCCCTCAGAAATGAGGAAAACCAGGCCAACACAGTGCCCTGGATCCCCAATCCTTGGAGCCTTCCCAGAAGGATACTGTGGTTGACGGTATCGAAGGCCACTGAGAGGTCAAGAAGAGCCAGGACAGACGGATGGCTTCCATCCTGTTCTCTCCAAAGATCATCCACCAATGCGACCAGTGCAGTTTCTGTACCATATCCGGGCCTGAATCCTGACTGAAAAGGGTCCAGATAATCCGCTTCATCCAGGCCTTCCTGTAGCTGCCACGCCACTGCCTTCTCTAAGACCTTGCCCAAAAAGGGTAGGTTGGATACCGGTCGGTAGTTGGTAAGTACCGTAGGGTCGAGGGATGGTTTTTCAGAAGGGGACGCACCAAAGCATGTTTTAAGGGTGCTGGAAAACACCCCTCCTTTAGGGATGAATTTATGATTGCCTCGACCCAACTGCCTAACACAGACTTAGATTCCTTGACTAGCCAGGCAGGGCACAGATCCAATTCACAGGCAGTGGCGCGAACAGATCCAAGAAGCCTGTCATCCACTTCCTCAGGGCCAACCGGATCGAACTGATCCCAGATAACATGGCTGGACTGTACTCTGGTCAACCCCAGCTCTGTCTCTTCCACGCCAGGATTAAACTTCAAGCGAATCTGAGCGATTTTCTCTGTCAGATAATCAGCAAAAGCCTCAGCCAATCCCTGCCAATCAGGGCCAGACCCCCCTCTACCAAGAAGGGACCTGGTCACCCGGAACAAGGTCGCTGGGCGATTATCTGCGGAGGCAATAAGAGCGGTGAAATACTGTCGTTTCACCACCCTCATCGCCACTCGGTAGGCTTTAATAGCAGCTCTAACAAGTGTTCGATCAGACTCACTCCGGGTCTTCACCCAGCGGCGCTCTTGGCGTCTCTTTGCCCATTTGAGTTCCCTCAGCTCTTCTGTGAACCAAGGGGATGATCTATGCCTACAGGCACGGAGAGGCCGTAGTGAAGCGATCACATCCAAGGCTGCCGTCACTCTCTCGTTCCACGAGTTGACAAGTGCCTCAGACGAATCGCATTGCAGGTCAAGAAGAAAACACCCCAGTTCCCTCTGGAATCCTTCCGGATCCATTAGTCGCTGGGGGCAGGCCCATTTAACTGGCCCTACCTCCCTGCGGCCTCGCTCCCAGAAAGTCTACAGTCACCAGATAGTGATCTGACCATGGCACAGGGGTAATGTCTAATTTCTGTAGTTTCAGATCACTCTGCCACAGCTCCGATAAGAAAATTAAATCCGGGGTGTGACCACTGCTCCTGGTAGGGCCCTGAATTACCTGGGTCAGGCCCACAGCTGCCATGGAAGCCATGAACTCCCGAGCCGCCTCCGAGCCAGCCCCTAATGATGGCAAATTGAAGTCCCCCAGAACCATAAGTCTGGGGAGCTCCAATGCCAAAATCGAGACCGCCTCAAGGAGCTCAGGCAGGGAATCTGCTACACTGCAGGGAGGCAGGTACAGGAGCAACACTCCCAACTGCCCCTTAGGGCCCAAACGCAGGAGCAGGGCCTCACAACCCGGAATTTGTAGAGCTGTGGCCCTGGCGACTCCCAGTGACTCCCTGGCCACTATGACGACACCACCACCCCTTCCCCTCTCCCTAGGGTGGTGCCAAATACCGAACCCGACCGGACACAATTCGGATAGAGGAACCCCATCCTCAGGTGCCAGCCAGGTTTCAGTGATGCATGCCAGGTCAGCCCGGGCCCCCAGGATGGAGTCCGAGAGCAAGGGGGCCTTGTTACAGACTGACCTGGCATTCACCAGCAGCAGCCTAAGGGAGGGGTCACTCTTGACCGGCTGCTCAGGCACCAGAGGTGTAGCCGGGGGGCTAGAACAGGGGACAGCCACTAGACATCTGTCCCGTGTTCTCTGAGTGTGGCCCACCCCGCGGCTAACGCAGTAGCACCCCATGCCCATCACCACCCTAATTTGGGCACCAGAAGACCCCCCAGACCTATCAGACAGAGCCCAATCCTTGTTCCCTGGCTGGCAGGTTCTCATCTCCCTCCCCCCAACCCCAGTCCTCCAACCCCCATCTAATGTCCTCTTAGGAGGGTGGGATCGGCTGCCCCACTGCTGAGAACTCTGCCGGGGCAGTAGCACCCTCAACTCCTCTGTAAACCATGGGGAAGAGTGCTCCCTACGAGCATGGAGAGACCGTAGTGGCGCGATTATGTCCAAGGCTGCCGTTGCTTCCTTATACTGAAGGTCAACAAGCATCTCAGGCAAATTGTTTTGCTGATCCAGAGGAACCACCCCCACCCCCCAGTTCCCTTTGGAATCCATCTGGATCCATCAGTCGCTGGGGGCGGACCGATCACATAGGCCCTACTTCCCTGTGGTGAAGCCTCATCCCCAGAAAGTCCAGAGTCACCAGATAGTGATCCGATCATGGCACAGGTGTAATATCTAATTTCTGTAAGTTCAGATCACTCTGCCACTGCTCTGACAAGAAAACTAAATCCGGGGTGTGGCCAGTGCTCCTGGTTGGGCCCTGTATTATCTGAGTCAGGACCATAGCTGCCACGGAAGCCATGAACTCCCTAGCTGTCACAGAGCTGACCTCCAATGAAGGCAAATTGAAGTCCTCCAGAACCATAAGTTTGGGGAAATCCAATGCCAATATAGCGACAGTCTTGAGGAGCTCAGGCAGGAAATCTGCTACACTGCAAGGAGGCAGGTACAGGATAAGATTCCCAACTGACCCTTAGGGCCCAAACAAAGGAGCAGGGCCTAGCAACCTGGAACTTGTGGAGCTGTGGCTCTCGTTACTCCCAATGACTCTCTGGCTACAATGGCGATGCCACTGCACGTCCCTTGGCTTACCCCTTGGCTGGTGCCAAATACTTAACCCAGCTGGACACAATTCTGATAGAGGAAGACCATCCTCTGGTGTCAGCCAGGTTTCAGTGATGTGTGTCAGGTTGTCCTGCTCCCCCAAAATAGAGTCTAAGAACAGGGGGGCCTTATTACAAATTGACTTGGCATTCACCAGCAGCAGCCTAAGAGAGGTGTCACTCTGGATCGGGGCACAGGAACCAGAGGTGTAGCCTGGGTGGGCAGGTGGAAGTGGGGACAGATATTAAACATCTGTCCCATGTTCCCCGAGTGCAGCCCACCCCTCAGCTCCTGACATACTGCCCCATGCCCGTCATGACACCAGTTTGGACCCCAGGAACCTCATTGCTTACTCTAGATGGAGCGCTGTCTCCTATCCCCAGCTGGCAGGCCCCTCTCCCTCCTCCCTCACCATCCCCAGATCCCAGGCAAGAGGACCAGCATGAAGGCCGGATAAAATAACTTAGAAAGGGACATGCTAGATAAAGGTAACGGTTAAGGGCACATCCGACTCTAGAGTTCAATGCTCATCTCTGTTTACAACCAAAGAGCCATCCAGATGTTTTATAGTTCAGTTCCCATCATTGCTGAGTATTGAGAGAGATGGCTGAGGAGCTGGACAATGGAAGCTTTAGTCCAAAACAACTGGGAAACAGGAAGCCTGGGATACAGGCTTGCCTATGGTAACTCCTCTCTTTACTTGAGAGCAGAGCACAGAACAAGTTATGACTGTATTTTCTTGACATTTTTCTGCATCTCATTATAGCAAAGGTAAAACTCACATCTTGGTTGGGGCAGCTATACAAACTGAATGAATGAATGAATGAATAAAAGCTATTGCCAGCTGTGGAAAGCTGTATTGAGTTGCATACTTATCTGTCATGTTGATTAATAATTCTATGCATCTGCATCTGGTGTATATAAACTCATGCCTTGATGTCTCACTCCTATGTCTGATGAAGTCTTTAAAGTGCTGCAACATTTTTTTTTATATGCCTGAAACATAGACTAACATGTCTACTATTTTAAAAAATCCATAAGAGTAAAGGTCTCCCTTGTTTGAAATCCAGTCATGGATGCATACAGCCAGTGCTGTATGCATCTACAGATGTTTCCATGGACATGTGGCAGCCATGACTAGATGCTGAAGTGCATGGAACTGTTACCTTTTCCACCAAAGTTGTACCTAATTATCTACTTGCAATTTCTTGCTTTCAAACTGTTATGTTGGAGGTGCCTGGGAGCTTACTCCATTACGTAGTACTCATGTCTTGAACTTCTGACCTGCAGTTCCAGTCATCAAGCTCAGTATATTAACCATTGTGGCTCCCTGTCTCATTATAAGGAATACAGATTTGTAAAAGTTTTTCTGCTCTGATCTTTTTATAAGTACAAATGGTTTATCTTCACTATGGTGAAGAAAGAAAAAGATAAATATTATACTTTTCCTTTCTCACATAGCACAGCCTGCTTACCAGAACATTATGGTGATGTGGTTGTTAACACAATGACAGTTGCTATACAATCAATTGTTTAGGGAAACTTGCTCATTAGTTATACCTGGCTCAATTTCTATCTTGAAGAACTTCATACAAGTGAATTTAATACTCATTCTTTCTATTTTCTTTTTTCAGTTCATTAATTCAAACAGTAATCTCATCTTTTTCAGCATAGAGCTACTATTGTTCACTGTGTGAGTAAAATAGTCTACTGATAAATCCAGTAAAGGCATTTCCCCTACCCTAGGTATGTCGGTTTTGAAACACGCTTTATCTTAACCTTCATTTCTTTGATGGACCTGCTGTACATAAAAGTAAAACTCTCTGTGAATCATATACACTGCATTCTTGCATTTCGCTAAAGATATGATCATGTTGCTAAAAAGAATATAGCTCATCTTTTCCTTACTTACTAAGAGTTAAATCCTGCCATTCTATGTAGCATATTGGGCATCAAGGGATCTCCAATGGTCTCAGTCTTGAGTGAGTACATCAACATCCTCCCATGCCATTCAGGGTCTTTAAATCTGCCATGAAAGTTCTTTGTCATGCATTTTGAGAGCATCCTCAGTGTTATTTGACATTAGGAAAGGTCCAAACTATTGCCACCTTAGGGATCTTGTTTTTCTCCTTATGCAAAATATGGCCTGCTATTTGGAGTCCTTTTCATGCAATGATGTTATGTAATTTGTATGCTCCATTGCCAGTTCCAAGCCTAGATGAGAAAGGAGGAGGGTTGGGCATTGGGCTATCAACCCATTCCTGTAAAAACAGTACCAGGAAGGAAAATCTCAAGGGATTTTGATTAGCATTTCCTTAGCCAAACTTCCAAGTCACTCCAGGTTGGAATGTTGGATCTTAAGTGGAGCAGCAGAAACTTGTTCTGCCAGGTATGATGTTTCCCTGTAGGATGGATCAGGGATGTGATGAATGGATTGCCATTACTCATAAAACCTGCAGGGCACTGGGGCTTTTAAGGGTGGACAAATAGGCTGCTAGAAGTGCAACAGGAACACATTCAGAGGAGGGCAACGAGGGTGATCAGGGGTTTGGAAACTAGACTCCTTGAGGAGAGACTGAAAGAGCTGAGCATATTTAACCTTGATAAAAGAAGACGGAGGGGAGATTGGATATCACTCCACAAATACATAAAAGGTTATTATCCAATGGAAGGGCAGGATCATTTCTCAGTCATCCCAAAGTGCAGTGAATTTAATAATGGGATCACATTATTTTTTTTTTAAAAAAAATCATTTTGTTTGAATATCATGAAAAGTTTCCTAACTGTTTGAGCACTATAACAAAGGAACCCGTGACCTCACAAGGTGATGAGTGCTCCAGCACTGGGAGTATTTAAGAGAAAATTAGACAACCATTCCTGCATTAATCAATGCCTTGGATGATGATCTTATAGGCTCCTTTCAACTTCATTATTTTGTTATTCTATGAAAATCTGTCTGGACTGTTAGACTGCCAAGTTTCAGATTGTTAATGTCTTCTGGGTATATGTCATAAAACCACAGACCTTCCTTCAAGATTGGTTTTAATAGCAGTTGAGAGTTATTTGAGTCATGCTAAAATGTTCAGATGAAGGCAAAATAGGAAAAAAATGTAGTTGCACCTTGAAGATTAACTACTATATTCCAATGAAAACATTCTTGAATATATCTACTTTGCTAGACATATGAAAAATGGCATACAGTAATACCTTGGTTAACACTAAGACTTGGTTCCACAAGTCTTAGTTTTATCCGATTTTTAGCGTTATCTGATCCATGTTAAAATCCTATGGGATGGATCGGATAACGTTAGAGCTCCATAGAGATACATTGTAACTGCACAGGCTTTAGCAGTTGTTATCTGATCCATCCCATAGGACCTTAACATTATTCGATCCAATTCTCCACCCCAAATTGCTTAATGTTATGTGATTTTAGTGTTATCCGAGGTAAACATTATCTGAAGTATTACTGTATATTCAATCAGATACAATATGTCTGATGAAATGAGTATACCCTTGAAAGCACACTTTGGGACATACCAATTAGTCTTTAAAATGCCATTATGTTTTTGTTTTGGATTTTTTTTCTTCTGTCTTTATCTGGATGTACTTGTAAGGTTGTCAGCTACTTTTTTGAAAACCTTAAATGATTATGTCCTCTTTCTCCCAATACCTTTCTTGATATCTTGATGGTTTACGTACCTGGGTGCGAAGCCAGAGATTGACAATTTGATTCTTTACGATGCTTCCTACAATTAGGGTCAGCTTCAGTCTCCTTTCCTCAAGGCTAAGCATGTCCAGTTCCTTCAACCATTCCTCATAGGACATTCCCCCGGTCATCCTTGTTGCTTTTTTCTGAACCTGTTCCAGTTTGTTGGCATCCTTCTTAAAGTCCCTTAAACCATTTCTGAGGATTTTGTACCTGAAAAACCCTCAAAAGGGTCATCATAAGTCAAAACTGAATTGACAACATTCAATTACTTTTATTATCTCTCTCACTTGCAGTTTGAAGAAGGAAACATTTTATCTTCTGGATTATATATTGAGAGGTTGTAGTGAACAACTGCTGATCTTTGAGTGACCTTGGAGTAGATTTAAATGGCCAGATTCTTCTGTAGGTATGGGATTGTTTGGTTTGCACTCATTTGTGTAACTTTTTTCTTTTTTGTGAGCCGCCTAGGGTCGGGTTTGCCTGATTGGGGCGGGATAATAAATATAAATAAATAAATAAATGGACACATTTGGAAAACCTATCCAAGGAGGTAAAAGGTGCACCTCAGTATGCCTACCCGACAAAGATCAAGAAGAAACACTAAGTCTACACACAGTTCCAGAACAAACCTCTTTTCCTTCTGTTGTAGTGCAGCCTGATAAAAAACCACAGTTCACATCAACCTATCTGGAATGAGCAAGGAACATTAGTAATAGTGTGTTGTTCACAATATGGTTTTGAGAGGGTGAGGTGCAAAAGAGAAGTGAATAATGTTGTGCATTGTGAATGAATTCACTTTCATTGCATAGGACTATTAAACTGGCAAAAGGGAAAATGGCTCTCTATTACCAAAGTTCATGTCCTCTGTTATTTTGAATAGATTGCATTCAAGCAGCAAATATTGACAGGCATTTCTCAGATGTTTAGAAAATGGAATACACCAGAGAAGGAGGCATTTTACAAACCATCTGTTCAAGAAAGCATTTCAAGTGTTTATTTTGGGCCATTAGAAGGGGCAAAATGTATTTTATAATGTATACTCTGAAGAGGGAAAGAAAGCCATTAACATCTATTAATTGCCCCCAGGTGTCTGCATTCTGAAATGTCTTCAGAAAATAACACTGGCTGAAACCCCTTTGCACCCCCACCACCCAATAAAGAGATGACACAAGTTTATGGATTTATAATTGGCCACTTTATTCCAGTATTTATCATCTGAGGATAAAAAACAGCCTGTGCTGCGGTGGTAGCACGAGGAGGCAACTTGCTTATTACGTCACCCGTTTATCACTTTTAATTTTGTTCCTACCAATTATCACTTGGTGATTGAACTTATCTCTTTATTCCCTAACGAAGCCACTGAGCTTTTGTAAGGCTCCCTTCCAAAACTTAATCTTGACAGGCCCACCTTAGATCTTACTCCTTTCAAGATGGCCTGCTGTGCCAATTACCTTAACGATTAAGTGTATTAATTCTCCAAATTATTCTTATTCCCATCCTACCCGTCACACTAGGCGCTGTTCCTAACTGTGCCTCGTTGTTCCCCTTTGCCGAGACTTTGGCAAGGATACCACAGGGCAGTGCCTCCAGAAACAACTGCATACCATCCTCGGAGAGATGTACCCCGTCACCTTTGAACAGGTGTCACGCCTCATGCCTGATCCCTGGGTGCTGTATGTCAGTACCCAACCTCTCATCTTGGAAGAATCTGGAAACTGCCCCATTGGCCCGCCGCCTAGCACAGTCAATCCTGATTGGGTTTCTGAATGGGTTAGAAGGGATTGGAAACGCAATGCGAGGGGTCATGTGAGACCAAATCAGGTGGATTGATGGCCACCATTGTCTCCGTAGCAAGAGGTCATGCTTAATAGACATACTAAATTAAGCCCAGTCATCTCACCCAAATCATTGCCTCCCAGATGCAGAATGAGCACATCCGGTGGGATGCAATGCCTGTATTCAGCTGGCGCAGGCACCAGCTTATGCCATCTTATGCCCCTAAGGTCATACAGCGTCAGGAACGCCTGCTCCTGAAGCTTCAGGTGAATCACACATGGTGTTCACCATGCATGAACAGCGGCCCAGTAGATAAAGCTGTGCCCATACAGCCACACCCAGCAACGGCCTTCTGGACGAAAATGACCTGCAAGAAAAACAAAGGGAAAAGGAAAGAACAGGGGAGGAGGAGAAACAGCAGAATGGTCAATGGTGAAGTTGGCGGACATAAGCCTTGAAGTCGCTGGACGCCCACCTGCCCATCTGCTTGCAGAAGTGTAGCCCAGGGCTGCTGCTGTAGAGGCAGCCCCAATGCGAATGTGCCATATCTAGCACCCACACCCAGACCCTTTCCAGTGCTCGCCCCGTATTTTTCCAAAACTGAAATCGCGTCAATGGGGACCCATCCTGGTGGCAAAACAATGGGCTGGAGCCCGTACCCCATGCTGACAGGTAATCAGAGACCGCCTGTACCAGGCAGATGTCAGTGAGGCTACAGCATCCTAACCTGATTGTACTCCCCTTAGATAACTGGTCCGTCTTTGAGCTCTGAATAAGCAGCTGAAGGCTATTGCCCTTGATCAAGATGTCTGAGAGCTGGAGGGCCTTGCCCGACCTGTCACGCCTGCCAGACACCACCAGCTCACTGATGTGGAGAGCCCTCAAAAAGGCCACCAAGGTAGCTGCATGAAATAGTTCAACTTCAAAAGGATTGTAACAGAGCTGGGGCCAATGTGCAATGAGGGCCCCTAGCTGCTCCAGTGAGACCAGCGACCTGTTATCAGTGGAATGGCCACACTCCCGGGTCCATCCCTCCAATACCTTAGATACCCAGAAATCAGTAAGCAAATTGGGTAAGCCATATTATTATTATTAATTATTATTAATTTCAATTTTTATACTGCCCTACTCAGTTGGACCAACTCAGGGCAATTCACAACACATATGCCCTGGGCATGGAGTTATATCCCATGTTCCCCACCAGAACCCCCAGCCCTCCTTGTGTGTATGGTGTGCCAGGCTCCCCAGCATAAAATTGTGTGAGAGGTGGGTATGGTGCCCACCAGGGATGAAACCGCCCGAGACCAGCCAAAGGAATGGCTGGCCCTGGGAATGATATTGAAGAGTGGGGCCAGGGCCAGCTACCTTGACCTTGCAGCCCAGTGAGATTCCATGCGGGGGTTGCAGGTGTAATAACTTGACTGGCATGCTCACCAAGAAGGCATTCAACAGCTGGATCCACGACTGGGCCAAACACCGGAGAACAGTGTGCCTTGGATAGGCTGCCCGATGGGCACCTCCTCTTCTGCTAGTACCACCAGCAGGGGAGCCTCCCCCTCCCCCAAGTCCAGGCCCGGCTTGGGGTCAAAGGTGGCGGGTTCTGTGCAGCCTTTGCAATATGCGCTGCCTGAGGCCATCAATGACCTTGTCCCATGTGGCCCCACCATACCTATGGGGGCCACCGACTATTTGTGGTCCTGATGCTTAGGGTGGGGGGAGCACGATGCTCAACTCCCCCTCAGGATGCTCGTGGCAATGTGGGCTGAAGGCACCCTGGCCCTCACCATCCCAGCTCCCGGTGCCATCCCCGGTGCCAGTGGAGTGCCAGTGCCGCTGCAACCCGCAAATCAGGGATCACACTGGGGGCCAGCAGGATCACCTAGTGAGGAATCCATGCCATCCTGTTCCCTGGGGTCACGTGGTGGGCTGGCTGCCGGCCCAGGCTGGGTCTTCACCTCATCACGTGGGCCCCAGCTTCCCTCCGTTTCATGGCCATTGTCTGCTGCGGGTCCGACAGAGGAGGCCTGCACTCCATTCCGTGGGGCCCAGAAGCTACCGCCACCACCAGATGCTTGGGTGCCATCGCGTCAGGAACGAGGGGTACTGGAGCTGCATCCGGCTGCCCCTCATTCACTCTGCCCCAGCTGCTGAGCTGGCTCCCCAGCCAGCAAGGCTGGTGGAGCGAACAAAGCACTCACTGCCATAAGCCGTGACCCAAACAGCCCCACTGGATCGCCATGTGGCTGGCCCGATGCTGTTCCAAGAGACTGGCAGCAAGCCCAACGTTTGGGGCAAAATGGAGTCTGGGAACGGAGTCAGCCTTTTTATATAGGGCTGGCCCTGCCCTGTGACCTCCCTTGTTGTGTGTCTCCCTGCGTGGAGGCACACAAAGCGTGTGCCAGAGGCATTTGCCTCTGACGCTTGCCCATTTGCTTTTTCTGCATGTATGATTGGTGGTTGCATGCCTGGTTGTCTTCTTGCATCAATTACACAAGGGCTGATTCACTATCCATTTGCATATGATTAAAGTCCATGGCTTTTATTGAGGTGATTTCTGGCTTGCATATTTGCACACTATAGGTTATCAGGATCACACATGGAGCACTCTGCCAGTGAAGTCCACAATTGCTAACAGGATTCCAGCCATTAGTATTCAAGAATGCAAAAGAATTGTGTAGTCTCTTGATTACCATTTGCCCATCTCTGCACTAAAGCATGGTAAATGCCAGATTTTTCCCTGACTATGATGGACAATCTTCCAGTTGCACAGGAAGAGAAATACTGACACATCTTAAGCCTTGTGGAAATGTGGAAGGAGTTAGATATATGAGAGGATTATAAGAAGTCTGAATTTTACATCTGCCTAATAGAAAACATATTTAATTCAACAGCAGGATTCAACATGTGAGCATTAAAAATCAAGCATTCTCGCAACATTTTGAGTTCTGTTGACCAAAAAAATCATTTCAATATAACTACATTGGGGGTGGACAATGTATGCACCTCCAGATTGTAGTGCCCTCAAACACCATCAGGTATTTATCTTGTTTATTCTATTTTGTTGTTTGTTTTATTATGTTGCTGTTGTTTATTTGTCTGCAAACTGCCCAGAGTGGGAAATATCCCAGATGGGCAGCATAACAATGTAATAGACAGACAGACGGACAGATAGCACTGCTGGCTAGCACTGATTGGAAATATAGTCCAACATTAGAAGGAAGCCCAAAATTTGCCTAACTCTGGTTTAATTTTTGACATCATTGGAGGTGCGAATAATTTAAGTTGTGTGTCCCCCCCTGCATCTGTATTCCTATATGTGTACTCTAATGCCATGTGTGGAAGATCATATTGGTCAGCTTCTGCTCCCCCCCCACACACACTACATAATCACATTTTGTGCATTTGTCACATTTTGTTCAGAATAGAACTGAAACAAATTATCACCCATCTCTGATGGAATAAGACTGCACAACAACTATTTTGCTACTGGGAATAACACATGTGATTTACATGATATTGAGTGTACTGATTCCAAACCTAAACTCAGAATTTGCCTATCATGTACAGATTAGGTATATAAGGCAAGATGGACATCCAGACCACAGTGAGTCTGTTTTTAGCTAAAGATGAGTAGGCGCAGCTGTGTTAATGAACTGGACAATTTTTGCTACATTTCTGGAAAATATACCTTGATCAACACAAGAACCTATACATGTAATTGACTTAAGATCTCGATGTCCTAGGCAGAATTGGACTTCAGATTTGGATTCTGTGCACTTTATTTAGTATAGGACACATGGATTAGACCAAGTAGCAGACTATATTTATTTTTTTGTGCATTGTGAATGAATTCACTTTCATTGTGTTGAGAACACAAAGACATGGTTTGCCTTTTCCTCCCTCTCTGGGGAGCTCTTGGGACTGTGCAGCTTGCAGTAGTCCAGGCAAGCTGGTTCTTCTCCCAGGAGGCATGATGGGGAACCAAACTACCAAACTCTGGCTCTGCAGCCAGATAGCAAAACCTGAAAGGAAATATACCCAGAAATAGACAAACAAAAATCTGCAAAAATGAGGTTTATATTTGTGCAATGGTAAAAAACTGTCCTTGAAATTACAGCAAGAGTTCCTCAAAAAATGAGACAAAAGTAAAGGTCAGAAAAGGTTGTGTAGGGTGTGGCAAAGGACATGGTGCTGAAATGATCAAATAAAACACAGATGCTGTCGAGCTGATCTCATGAAATATAGGTTCCATTAAAAGAGAGCAGGAAAGCTAAGAAAGGTGTTTCTCCCCCTTGTGTTAGTGACATATTGTGCATTTAAAGGTCAGCTGAAAGTGGCAAGGAAGAGGGGAAAATCAATTTGTCCCATGCTGCTCTGCATAAAAGTCATTGCTGTCAATGAATTTGGAGGGAGAAGGCACTGCGGACAGGGCCCTGACAATATGACAATAGCTGACACTCAACTTGGCCATGTCCAGGTCGAAGAAATGGCTGTCCCCAACCTTGCCATTTCCCCCCCTCCCACCTGAAAGTCATTATCTGTGAGCAGGAATTGTTCGGAAAAGAATATGTGTGCTTTGCTTTTTACTGTGCTTAGAAACCTAACCTAACTATTCTTTGAAAAAGAAGACAGCCCGAGATCTCTGAGAAGTAGTGAGAACAGGAGAAAAGCAAAGTGTCCCCCCCCCCCCATTATTTACCCAAAGCACTGGATATTCAGAAGGATGGTAGCTCTGTACATGAACAAACATTCTTCAGAAAGATTCACTCTCGAGTTTCCCACCCAATTTCTTCCCACTGATAAAAGACATCACTTCTTCTAACTCATCCTCAGATTCTGTGGATGTCCTTTAACTGATTCTTTTGATGGTGTCATTGAATGTACCACATTGCTACCCAGAGTGGCAAAATATCCCAGATGGGTGGGATATAAATGCAATAAGTAAATAAAAATAAAAATAGTCATGAGGAGGCTATTTTCTGTGATGTATCTGCAACTGACTTGTAAAAGGACAGAAAAAAGCATCTTCATTGAAGCATAGAAATCCAAGCATGCTGCAGTCTGCTTGGCATCATGAAAAGGAAGATGATCACCTCACACCTTTAGGCCAGCTCAGCACCAAGATGAGCAAGATAACCCCACAACCAGGACACCAAAACTTTATTCCACTGTCTTTCCTCACTCTGCTTTATTCTGAATTTAGGTTCAGGGAATGAAAATGATCAAAATAATAATAATAAGTAGGACAATGTTGGTAAAATGGCATCTTCAAATATTGGCACAGCTAGCTTCACTCTTATAACATAAGGCAATACCAACCAACACCAAGAAACACCTCATAGAAAGCATGTACATTCCTACCTTATGTCACCAGTGCCAAACATGGACACTTACAACAAAACTGAAATGAAAGTCGGTCAAGACAGAAATGAGATGTCTGAGAAAGGCTGCTGAAATAACAAGAAGGGACAAAAATCATGTTTTAGATTATAAGGAAAAGAATTGGAATAGAGCCCATCATAAATGACATACAGAGACAACACATAAAGCGGTTTGCCTATTTGGAACGAATGCCTTACCATACAAGGCACATAGGTGGAAAGTGGAGAAGGACAAAGTCCACGTGGCAGACCCAGAGGACAACAGTCATGAAGCTTCACAACAAACACCAAATAACACTAGTGGAGGCCTCTAAAAGTGACACAGCAAAAACCTTGGGTCTCCCTTTACATTCAAAGGGAAGGGAGGATGAGGAGGAAGAGGAAGGAGGAGGAGAAGAAGCTACCCTCTATCAACTGCCCCCTTTTCTTTTAAAAGGGGGAAAAAATCAAATACGGTACACAAAATGCAAAATCATTGAGATTCTTTAAGTGCCACTTCACTTCATTTGATTGGCCTTTGCATTAATTGGAACCTGATAATCCATCCCCCCCCCCCCAAAAAAAAAAAGAACAACAACATTTTATTAGATTTTTATAGGTTTCTTTTTTCTTGAGAAATTCAGTGGATTTTTTAATGGCTTGATGGGTAACGTTCAAATTTGTTTTCCTTATAGCTTTGACAAAGAACTCAGGACAATTTAGTGGTGTCAGTTTCATACAAAGTTCACAATTGAGACATTAGTGTACATTGAAGCAGCTGTCATTCACAAACTTTATCAGCCTGACAAAGAGGTCAGAAGAGCTCAAAAGCATGTAGAAATTTGTGTCATTTTGATGCTCCTAAAAAAAGTTTCACAACATAATGTTGTTGTTGTTTTAGAATTTCATGACTGGTATGACATTTTTAATTGAAGGTGAAGACTTTCTCACATATCCCATGAACTTCCTGGAAAAGAAGCATTCATTAATTCATTGGAAATTTCATACCACACTTCAAAGATTGCACTGGCAACTCCAGAAATCTGGGAGATGTAGTCCCAAAAAAGTAACTTTTCCAGTCTTGGGGCACAACAATTTAGGGAAAAATATTTGGATTCTCTCACCAGTTGGTTAAAAATGTAACTTGTTTAACACACTCGCATCTGCAGTTTTTCCCGAGTACTGCAGGACGGAATGAGCTCCCGTCTCTGTCCCAGCTCCTGCCAACCTAGCAGTTTGAAAGCAAGAAATTGCAAGTAGATAAATAGGGACCACTTTGGTGGAAAGGTAACAGCGTTCCATGCGCTCCGGTGTCTAGTCATGCCTGACACATGACCATGGAAATTCTGCAGAAGCAGACAGCTCTGGCTCTTCGGCTTAGAAACAGAGATGAGCACTGACCCCTAGAGTCGGATACGACTGGCTTTCGAGCAAGGGAAACCTTTACCTTTACCTTTACTATGATATTTAAAGCCACAAAATGATTAAAGAGGACTGAGAAGGATGCCGACATGTTATGAAAAGGGGCAGCAATTATCAAAGGTCTATGTGGAGTTTTACCAGGAGAGTGTACAACTTTGCTGCCAGTCTCTTAACGTCAGTCCTTGGCTTACATCAGAGAGATTCATTTGATACCCAATAATGAGATGAGCCACCATTGATGCCTTGCTCCTGGGCAAGGAAAGCAGGTCACCAGCATTTACAAAGGATCATGCTAATGAGCTAAAAAGGAGCGCTGGATGGAACCAATAAAAAATTAAGCTGATTTTAAGTCTCAGCTGCCAGGCAAAGAGTTTGAGTCCCTTGTCACTTAAAAAGCAGACAGGGGAAAAAAAGATTAGAACTCAAAAAAAGTTTATCCCTTTCTGTAATCAGCATAGTTATGTAATACTTCAGTGAACCCAGCAGAATTCTACGGACAGCAAGTTATTCAATGCAAGAATGTGGAAATAAAGGTTGAGGAACCCAATTCATCTACTCACTAGTTTTGCATTCAGAAGGCCAAATTGTAACATTACTTTTTCTGAAAAACTTTACAGAGGGAGTAATAATAATAATTTTGCATCAGAAATTATTCTGGGTTGAAAGGATTTTTGCTGGAGAAACTCCACTCAGGGGATGCCCGAATGAGGCTCCTTTTATGTCCCCAAGATCTTTCCCCACCAAAGTGGTCCCTTTTTATCTACTTGCTATTTCTTGCTTTCAAACTGATAGGTTGGAAGGAGCTGGGACAGAGACAGTTGCTCAAACTGTCATGCAATACCCAGGTCTTGAACTGCCAACTTGATGGCCTTCCAGCTAACAAGGCAAGCTTCTTAACCACTGAGCCACTGCAGCCCCAGGGGGTGATCATGTGGCTGATTGCTTTATCATGGGTGATCTTCCTGAATGTGATCCTTCCATCTGCCAGCGAATCACTCCAGCTCAGCCACAAACAGTAGAAACCCTACAGAGGGACCTTGCTTGGGCACAGGCCACCGTCAGGCTGAAGTGCATTTCCTCATGCATCATGTGGTTAGTTGTTTGGCCAGGTTATCCTTCTATGGTAATAGAGTATACCATACTGCCAGCGATGTGATGCTGATGACAGGTGGCAGTTTACTAACCTGACAACCCTGAGGACTAACAGCTTTGGGTGCCAAAGTCCACATGAAAGAGTGATGGAACCCAAGTGGATTAAATTCAACTTGAATCCATCTTGATGGAGGACAGCAGCTTCATCAATACTAGCCTGGGGCTAATTTTAATGTAATTAAAATTTGTGTGCCAAAAGGGCTCAGGACCAGAAAGTGATTCACAACTGGATCAGTGGTATGGGTGTCATACTGTGATGCAAAAGGCAGATGAAAGGCCACTGCATTATATTTCATTTTCATTTCATTTCATTTATTCAATTTATATACCGCCCTTCTCAGTACAACCGACTCAGGGCGGTTTACAGAAGACATACATATAAGACAGTCAAAAGTAATATAACATAATCAAGGTCATACAGTATATTCTCAGGACAGTAATCATGTCTGATCTCCATGATGATCGCCAATATTTGGATTCAGATATGGCAGAAGAAAAAGATCATACCCAATCTCTCTTAATTTGCAGCTGTTAAAAATATTGGGATGTGCATATTTTCCCTCCTTTTCATCTCCTTTACACTTTTGGAATTTTACTGTTCAAGTTCATGCCCTGACCCCCACCCGGTCAATCAATGCAAGAGCCTCTATAACGCTAACGCTGAATTGAAGCATATGCTACCCCCTGGTATTTTTAATGCTTTTTGTTCATTTGTATCTATTATCTCACTGTTAATCATAGCTCAGGAATACATTGTTTTTAGTGTGTTTTACGGGGTATACAGAAAGATGCAGATGGTGATTGCTGGCTAATCTTTCTCACAGTAGGTCATGTGAAAGGAACTACAGAATAAACTCACCAAAAGGTGACTTCATTTTGGCAGTTTCACATTTGGCCTGGACATGGATGAAGAAGTGTTGTTGTACGTTGATGTGGCCCTATTGCTGAAATCATATTGGTTAGCATAACAAGTAGCATTAGAGTAACGATTCAACTAGAGTTAATGTTTCATCTACATTGTGGATGAGACACAAGAAGCAGGATAATTATATAACAGTTCTTAGTTCTTTGTTCTTAATGAATTAGTGGGACAATGAGGAGTTGGCTGACCAAATTCTCACTGATTTAGTGCAAATTACTACCTAAATGACAGGATTTCAGCCTAGGTATGATGCCATTGGGACTATTTTAGTATGGTGTTTTACTGCCACACAAGCACATACATTTTGTCATCCTGATACTTCCTATAATCATATGCTGGTATTGGATGTTGAGTAACCATATTTGTGAAAAGTTATCTAAAGCAATATATGGCAATAGATAGAAAAATAGACAGGTGATCCCCAAACCCTTTCTATTTAGGTAGTCAAACCTCACATAAAGAGCGCTTTACTTAAAGAGTAACTCGCTTAAAGAGCAGAATTTTCTCTGAATGTTCACTTCGCTTAACAAATAAAACCAACCAAAAACTCGCTTAACAAATAAATCGGGGTTCCCCCCCACAATTGGTCACTTGCAATGGTGTTTCACTTAAAGAGCAAACTCACTTAAAGAGCAACCCTGTGGAACGCATTATGCTCTTTAAGCAAGATACAACTGTACAGTCAAACCTCGCATAAAGAGCGCTTCGCTTAAAGAGTAACTCGCTTAATGAGCAGAATTTTCTCTGAATGTTCGCTTCGCTTAACAAATAAAACCAACCAAAAACTCTCTTAACAAATAAATCAGGGTTCGCAATACCTCCCACAATTGGTCATTTACAATGATGTTTCGCTTAAAGAGCAAACTCGCTTAAAGAGCAATCCTATGGAACGCATTATGCTCTTTAAGCGAGGTACAACTGTAGTTGTGTATCTTAGGCTTTCTTGCTTATTTTCAAAGAGGGTCTTGTGTGAGAAAAAAACCACCTATTTCCATTATGGGTGAAAGTAGGCACAGAAAAAGCAGCTTTAGGGGCTTTTTATAAGCCAATTTAAGATTTATGTTTTGATCTATTCCTCAATGAATTTCTGGAAACCACAAGCTCAGCAGTAAACTACAGTACTGCCAATATACACCCCCAGTATTTTCTGCTAGTTGGATTATTAAGTATGTGTGTGTGTTTTTAAATGCTTTTGTTGATGCACCTGTATGCCTCATTAATATAGAAAAGTGAAAAAACATGGATTAATGGAGAGATAGGGACTGTGGTGCCTTATTGGTTAAGATGTTGAATTTGATGACTGTAAGGTCAGCAGGTCAGCAGTTTGAGACCCAAGTGCTGCATGTATGACAGAGTGAGTGCCCGTCTCTGTCCCAGCTCCTGTCAACCTAGCAGTTTGATAGTAAGAAATTGCAAGTATATAAATAGGTATCATGTTGGTGGGAAGGTAAACAGCATTCCGTGCACTCTGGTGTTTAGTCATGGCTGCCACATGTCCACGGAAAAGTCTGCAGATGCAGACAGCTCTGGCTCTTTGGCTATAAACAGAGATGAACACTGAACCATAGAGTCAGATATGACTGGCTTTTGTACCTAATTGAACAATCTGAAATGGAGAGCCACTGCGATTTACTGGGGTTAGAATGTTCAACTGACATTAGGATCATCCAAGTTGCAGTCACATTGGGCCATGAACCTGAGTGAATAATGTGGTCATTCTCTGTCATCCCACTCTACCTCAAAAGTTATGAGGATATAGTAGGGAAAAGTCCCCATAAAGCACTTCGAGTTGATTGTGTTTCGATGCATTAAATGAAGTTGAAAATCAATCACCATAAAAATACTGCACTGTATACAAAAACAGGGATTGACAAAGATGAAGCCAATGGTTTCATTTCAGAAGCAAGATCAATTCAGAACTTCAAAATCAAGATGATGTTGGAGCTGTTTTCAAAATCACGAGGCTCTGGATTATCTCTTGCCATCTGGGCCATCCACTGATAACTCATCAAAGTCTTCTCCCCCAGCATAACATCTTCTATAGTTCCTTTTGCCTGACCTAGTGTGAGAAAGATTAGCTGACACAAGGAGGCTGTTGCCTAGGGTACAGCCACTTGTGGTTCAAAAGTACCACAATCTTTAAGGAGGCTTTTTCTGGAGAGGGTTGATGCATCTTCCAAAGGAAGATATAGGGCAGTGACGGTTAACCTTGGCACTCCAGGTATTCTTGGACTTCAATTACCAGAAGCCCAAGTAAGCACTCCTGTTAATCAGGGCTTCTGGGAATTGAAGTTCAAGAACAGCTGGAGTGCCAAGGTTTGCCATCACTGATATAGGGTGTGTGAGGGAAGAATAAGTTAGATTGATGGCAGCTGGCTGGATTGCTCACTGTTTTTTGCTTCTGGCTGCAGAACCAGAAGTTGTGAATTTAGTTTCCCACTGTCTATCCCAGAATAACTAGCTTGTGTGGCCTTGAACATGTTGTATAGTGCCAGGATGGCACCAGAAGAAAGGAGTTGTAAACCACTTCTGAGCACTCTCTGCCTAGGAAACCGAAAAAAGTCATCACAACTCAGAATTGATATGATGACAAACAATTAATATTGATAAAGTAAAGAAATTGAAAAAAATGATCAAGAGTTTCACAATTGAAATTGCGGATTTCTTGTAACAGTGGGCTGAATCCCTCCTCCCCCTTTGTGAATATCATTTGACTATAATAAATAACAGTTGGTGAGAATAAATGGTGATGAATATCAAAGCAAAATGGCTCTGCAGTAGTTCAGCTACTCACTAAGTTGCTGTAGAAGATCATTTAACTCTTGCTCATATCCAAAAGATAATCCTGTCACACATTATCTGCTTGAGACAAAATTAGAAAAAAGTATTGATTCCTGAAATGCTATTGTTAACTTCCTTTATATTTAATGAAGGCTCTGTTCTGTCTGGAAATAAATGCAGTTGGCTTATTCATGGGTTAGTGAGATTCATGGCTAAAATTCAGACAAGAACCTATTACTTTTATTATAAGAAAAGGCTCAGTGTTTTCCTTTTACACTAGCAAAAGGCTTGTGGATATGATAGAAGCCCAGTTCTGTTGGAGAAATGTAAGAGAGAGCACCACTGGAGATGGGTGATAATTCCCCCTACCCCAGCACATTTTTGATGAGAATTTACTGACATTGTCACATACATCTGCATGTGTAATAGGATGAACTCAAGATGTACAAAATAAATTAAGGGGTGTGTATGTGCTCCATGAGGGAGAAGTGTCAAAGGAATGCATAGATCTGAAAAAAAGGTCAGAGTCAAAACCTTTCTTGCAATTCAACTTTTATAGTCAAAGCAATGGTGTAAGTCCAAATTAATTTTAACTGTTTAAGTCTTCCTTTAGTCTGCCTGCCTCAGACAGTCCAGTGCTGGGTAGTTCTAAAGATGAGGATTGGTTAAGGTAAAGGTCTCCGTTGCTCAAAAGCCAGTCATGTCTGACTCTAGGGGCCAGTGCTTATCTCCGTTTACAGCCAAAAAGCCAGCGTTGTCTGCATCTGCAGACATTTCTGCGGTCATGTGACAGGCATGACTAGACACCAAAGTGCATGGAACACTGTTACTTTTTTCACCGAAATGGTCCCTATTTATCTATTTGCAATTTTTTTCTTTCGATCTGCATGGTTGGCAGGAGTTGGGAGGATTAAAATTATGCCAGCATCTGCACTTTCATATGGGAGGAGGAGGTCATCTACTGGTTGGTCCATTTCCTCAGCTTCCATCTCTCAGAGGCACTTGAATTGTCTCTGCTTCTTCCACTTTTGTTGATGCCTTCCATCCTCTCCTTCTTCTCCATAGCCTGCTGCTATCACTGTTTCCCTTTAATCACCTTCTCCCTCCATTTTGTATTCTAGACCCTTTGAAGTCTTCTTCTTGAGCCTCACTCATTCCAGAAGTTTCCCAACCCCCAGACTCTCAGGTTAAGCCCATTTCCTGCTGTCTGGTCTTTCACTAGCAGAGACTCTAGTATGGTAGGAGGTTTCCCAGTAAGAGTGTGGCCACCTTTCAGAGATAGTGTGGCTCTTGGAAAATCACTTGGATGAGTTAATGGGCCAACTTCAGTTGTGACTTAGTACTGTATTTCAGCCAATGTCTTTTAGAAACAGCTCACTAGTTTTTAATCATCTAGACATTTCCCTCACTTCAAGAAAGATCCATGATGTTGTGAAAGAATTGGGGCGTATTCAATCGATTGCCCTCAATTCAACCTGGAATTAGAATACAGCCATACCTTGCTTAAAGAGCATAATGCGTTCCACAGGATTGCTCTTTAAGCAAGTTTGCTTTTTAAGCAAAACACCATTGTAAATGACCAATGGGGGGGGGGGGATTGCAAACCCAGATTTATTTGTTAAGCGAGTTTTTGGTTGGTTTTATTTGTTAAGCGAGTTTTTGGATGGTTTTATTTGTTAAGCGAGTTTTTGGTTGGTTTTATTTGTTAAGCGAAGTGAACATTCAGAGAAAATTCTGCTCTTTAAGTGAGTTACTCTTTAAGCAAGGTGCTCTTTATGCAAGGTTTGACTGTATGTCCAGACTGGCAGATATCCCATTCTTTTGAACTCCTGGGAATTTTTGTGTGCTTCATGCATGCACATTTCCTTGATTTGGAGCACTGCAACCTGATCTCCATCAGGGGGTTCCACTTATTTGCAGTGATCCTCTATATGCCATTCCCATTACCTGTGGATACTGGGGATAGCAATATAAAGGAGCTTGCAGCTGTCAAAGGGTACTTCTGGGGTAAATATCCAGTACACTAAATGGGTGATCCCCTATAGCAGGGGTGTCCAAACTTTTTGGGCTGTGGGCTGGTCACGTGGTTCAGGGGGCTGGTCACTATGGATCAGGCCCTGATGCCAATTCATCTAATCTACAAAGCCCTTGTTGTTCCTGGAAGTGGACGTAGGTGCACATTTTACTTCCACTTTCGGGAGCGAAGAGGGCTTTGCAGGCTGGATGAATTGGCATTAGCAGGGGGGGGGCTGGATCCTACAGAGGGGCAGGGGAAATATATTTTCCCCTCTCCTAAACAATCCAGCACTACAACAAATGCCCATGGGAGAATAATTACACTTTCTCTGCCCCTCTCTAGAGGAGCAGGGAAAGTGTTTCATTGTGCTCACAGATGTGAATATGTCCCCTCATCAAGGCTGTGAATAGAGATGGGCCACCCTCCCCTCTCTCTCGGACTGCCTGCTCACTCACCATCTTCCTGGTTCTCCATTCAATGTTGCTGTCCTCCTCTCCCCCATGGACACCTCTCAATCACCTGGAATATTTGGATGGGGGGAAGCAGACTAAATGTTATTTATCCCCTCCTCTTTCAAAAGTGGCCCTGAAATGAGCAAGTCCAGACCACCCCATAAGGGCTTAGTTTGGGTTGGTCTGTCCAGGTAGGCATTCCTTGTTTAGTTTTCTAACCAGTTACAGTAATACCTCGGTTAACGCTAAGACTTGGTTCCACAAGTCTTGGTGTTATCCGATTTTTAGTGTTATCCGATGCCTGTTAAAATCCAATCGAATGCATCGGATAACGTTAAAGCTCCATAGAGATACATTGTAACCACACAGGCTTTAGCGGTTGTTATCCGATCCATCACATAGGACCTTAACATTATTCGATCCAATTCTCCTCCCCAGATTAGTTAACGTTATGCGATTTTAGCATTATCAGAGGTAAACATTATCCAAGGTATTACTGTATATGTATTATCTTTTCTGTTTTCTTTCCTCCTTTGTGCCTGCATTACCCAGAACCCATGTGTTCACAGAAAGAAAGAAAGAAAGAAAGAAAGAAAGAAAGAAAGAAAGAAAAAGAATTATTGTTATTGACTACATATAGAAAACCTCCTAGTAACACACGTACTTGAGGAGAGACACCATATATGGAAAATGTTGTTAAATAAAAGCTGAATGTTAAAATAACAGGCTTCTAGGATGTTAGTTTTGATAAGTATTGTATCATCCTGAGATGTGAAATTATTTCTGTTTCTTTAAAGACACTCATTTGTATGTAAATTGCAGGTAGAGTTCCCTTTTCATTTGTATGTAATGGTGCTGAGTATCTATCAGCATCCAGCTATCAATGGAGATATGTTCAAAAAGGTCAAGGGCATTAGTAGTGAGCTGGATATACCCAGTAATTTTACTGAAACAATGTCAACAATATCTTTTCAGACACATGTGTTTGGTGGTAAGACCTCATTACAAAATGTGCTTTGTTGAGCAGAATAGAAATGTATGGCGAGGAACAGGCGGCTCAGCACTCTTGTCAGCCTTCAAATCCATTCAACCTGGGACTGAGGCAAACGATAACCAGCAGTAAGGCATAATAAACACACAGATATGCTTCTGGCACCACCGCCTGCTATTGAATAACAATAATCACAACCAATCTAACTTTTTATGACCCCCGTCATCCCTGTACAGAGGCCTCGACACTTTGCCTGTGTGCGAAGCTGGTGCTATTTCTCAGCCACGGTGTAGCTTAGACCAAATTCAAACTAGCAATAGGTAAAGGTAAAGGTCGACATTGCTTGAAAGCCCATCATATCTGACTCTAGGATGCAGTGCTCATCTCTTTTTATAGCCAAAGAGCCAGAGCTGTCTGTGTCTGCAGACATTTCTGTGGACATGTGGCATGCATGACAAGACACCGGAGTGCACAGAATCCTGTATACTTTCCCACCAAAGTGTTACCTATTTATCTACGTGTAATTCCTTACTTTCAAACTGCTAGTTTGGCTGGAGCTGGGACAGATGACAACAGCTCTCTCCATTATGCAGCACTTGGGTTTTGAACTGTTGACCTGCCAACCTTCCAGTCATCAAGTTCAGTATCTTAGCCACTAAGCCACTGCAGTCCTAAACATGCAATGTTCCACCCATTATTATTTTTTTTGTAGTAATGGATTAAATTCAATTTATCCAATCCCGCCTTAACTCTAGGCCACTTCTGCCACCCTGTAATTTTTCATAGGGTTAAATTCTTGCCTGTTCTTTCATGAACTGTCAAGTTGCTTCTGATTTACAGCAACCCTCATTGGGTTTTTGAGGTGTGTGAGCAAGGAGCAGTCTATCATTGCTATTCCCCAGTGAGTTTCCATAGCCAAGCAAGGGATTAAACCCAGGTCTCTTATGTCCCTGTCTGTACTGCATTGGATTAAAAGATTCATACTGGCCACTAGCAATGTTGTTTTGGTGTTGGTGGGCGATGTGATGTTAGGTAACTTTCAACTCATGGGAACCATGTGAAAGAAACATCTCCAAATTGTCCTGTCCTCCACAGCCCTGTTGAGGTCCTGTAAGCTATAGCCCAGGGGTTCCTAACCTATAGCCCATAGCCCAGTTGTGGCCTGTTGCACCATTTCATGTGGCCCACGGCTGCTACAACTGGAAGTGGAAGTGGAAACATTTATGACAATCATAAAACATGCCCGTGCATGTGTATACATGGTTACATCAGCCTTAAATGTGCCCACAGCTGTCATAAATGTGGAAGTGGGTGCATTTACTTCTGCTTCCTGGGGCATGGTCTGCCCCACTTAGTTGTCCGGGGGGGCATGGTCAGACTCACAGCATAAAAAGGTTGGGAACCCCTGCTATAGCCTATAGCTTTCCTTAAGGAAAAAATACATCTCACATTTGGTCTTCCTCTTTTCCTGCTGCATTCTATTTTTCATACTATTGTTACCTGAAATTTTGGATAAAGCATTATAATTAATCAAAACGTTTATAAATATCACAACACTCACACACACATGGAAAATAAGGAAAGGCCAAAAGTTTGGATACACATAGTGGGAGGCCTTTCCAGAGGGAGGGAGAGATTAAAAATCACTGATTGCCTCCATTGTTCTTAAAACCGGTTTGATGACGTTTTCTGATAAGCAGAAATTCCTTCACAAAGGAAGCTGAATGACTCATTCCTCTGGTTTGATTAAAGTTCAATTAAACATTGATTAGAACACTGACCAAGCATAAAACATAGCAAAAATCTGTGGGGAACTACCCCAAAGTTGATCAGGAAAAAGGGGGGGAAGCAAGCAAAGTAAAATGACAAGCACAGGGACAAGCGGACATCCCGTCTCCCACGTACGCAGCCAGAGGATTAAAAGGGAAAAACAAAAGGTGACTTCTCTCCTCAAAGGTCTCCCATTAACTAAATGATTAAGGCATATTGATTCTAACATCTTTCTTTGTTTCTTTGTTTACACGCTAGACGCTAAAGCAATTTTGTCCGGAGGCTCCATTCATGCCGGAATCCACTGTTTTCCCGCCGCTACATGCAATTGGTTATTCCTGTCAACCACAAATATGCTCCTTTGACCTAATGTAAACTCTCTATAACCGGTTTTTTCAGCAATAGCTGTAATCTGCCGCTTTTGTGTAACTAAAGTCCCTGACCTCAGAGCTGCCTTTGTTTTATGCTTGCATGTAATTAAAATATGTTAATTGCCTTTCCTCTTTCCCAGTTTCAATCCCCTCTCCCTTGTCACCTAGAAGCTAGTCTAGAAAGCAGATATAAGCCCTTAGAGGTGGGTGGGGGCCATCTTCTGTTCACCAAATTTTGTGAGCAGGGATCACAAGGGGGGTCTTTTCCTCAAAACGGTTGCGGGAAGGTTAGCTATTTAGAATTATAGGTCTGGCCAGACTATATGCCCGAATAGGCTTTCCTTTGCTTTTGCTCCCAATAAACCATATTTTGTTTTGACCGAAAACCCTGCCTCATTGTAAGTTCTTGGGTCTTTCTAGTACCTCTGCCAGAGAGTGAATCCAATCACCCAGAATTGGGTGACACTATTATGGTCTTTCCAGATAATCTTGCCTTCTCATGACATGCCCAAAAAAGGTGCAGAGCTTTTCAAACAAAGGAACATGGAAGGGTCAGCTCTAAGTGAAATGCTACCCTGGCTAATGACTACTTTTGGAGCATCTCCAGTGATCATCTTTGCAGAGACCCCAGTAGAGTTTATATAGGATAGGTAGATGTGATATTAGGTGTGCCCTCTATAGGGATGTAGATGTTTTTTATGTGTCAACTGTTTTTTTAACCTAGTGCAAATAACATCAAACTAGGAATTGAAGGAAGAAACCAACAAAAGACAACACTAGCAATAGCAATTACACTAATATACCACCACACAACGCTTAGTGTACTCTATGTGGAGCAGGGGAAGTGTTTCATTGTGCTCACAGATGTGAATGTGTCCCCTCATCAAGGCTGTGAATGGAGATGGGTTACCCTCTCTCTCTCTACTTGCCATCTTCCCATTTCTCCCTTAAATATTGCTATCCTCCTCCTCTCCCCCATGGACATTTCTGGGTCACCTGGGATATTTGGTTGGAGGGAACAGACTTGGTTCATCAGATTCATGAATGCGATTCACAAATCTGATGAACCTAAACTCTATTTCATATAAGCATATATCATAATATATTTACAGAATCTAACTTGTCACAACATTCCTGGTGGTCTTCTGGATAAATATAGCACACAACCATGTAGCATCACTTTAAGGGAAGATGGGAGGGTTTTGCTTTGCTTGCGGTGTTGTTTGTTTGATGTCTGCACAATGCATTTGTTATTGTGAAACAACATTCAAATTTTCTTACCCTAAATGCCAAACAAGACCATTTCTTTGGAATGAGATGATACCACATAATACATGGAGAACAGATTGGTATCATCATATAGTACAAGCAGCAGTGTGTTCCTGAATGTCACTAAGGGAGGCATAAACACAGGAGAGTTTCACTGACAAGGGTTTCTTGTGCACTGAAGCCATCATTGCTACCTTAGATGGAAAGTTCATAAAAAGGGAAGATATTCTGGACACAAATCATTACTGTTTAGGAAGGAAAGCAATTTGGGATGCTCAACAGTAAGATAAGGGCCACAGGAGAATAGATACAGGTACACCTAGACTAGCAATCTATGAAATGTCAGCAACCAGTAATTAGTAGGTGGCCTAGCAGAAGCTGATGAATAGTCAGTGATGGTTTCCCTTTTCAACAGCATTGTATCACAATGAGTCTCCATGTATCAGTCTGTCAGCTTCCCATGTGGCATGTGATTTGCATTCTGAAATTCCAGCATAGAGGGGTATTGTGAAATTCCTCCATCTTGCTACTATGGTCAGTGTAAAATTTGCTAACAAACTGTGGGTCTGTCCAGGAGGGAAAACTGGGAGGAATCTTGTTCATGCTAAAATGGTCCTTATCTTCATTTTGAAACAATTTATCTCTCAACTGAATAATTGAGAACAGCTAGGGGAGGAACCAGCATGGAGGCAAGTCAGGGCTCTTGCATCTAGTAGGGAAGAAAAGTTTTATTTTTGCAACCCTATCCTGTCCGTTGTGCCTTGGGAAATGCAAAAACAGCATTGTCGTAGAGAGCCTTTTGAACCAAGCCCAGAAGCAGGGGAAGAGAGAATTCAAGAACGTGAGCCTGAATTTTGCAGGATTGTTTCCATGAAGCTGTGAACAACAGAGGCTCTAGCAGTTTGAAAGCAGGATATTGCAAGCATTTTGATTAGTTTTCCCCTGTTTATCTCTCTGCTTAGCATTTTTAGTTTTTTTATTCAATAATGATTTTAGACAAATGAGTAGTTTTAGATGTTTTAGATGTTTTTAGAGGAGTAGTTTTAGATGTTTTTGAAGTTTTAGAGCTTTATCAGCTTATGGCCTGTTTTTAGTTTTTGTCCTACAGCGGTTTTGATTACTCTCAGCTGTTGTTGCTGGCCTTGGCTTGGGGTGTTGGTCTTGAGAGTTAGTGCTCTGGAAGTTTACAAGTTTACAAAGTTTGGAAGCTGTCGGAGCCTTATTCAGAGGATTGTTGTGGCTTACATTCTTTATTGGCGGTGACTCCTTTTTATTCTGTCCAAGATGGATTTCCCTTGGATGAAGGATGGCAAGAGGCTGGTAACATTAATCAAGATGTTAACCAAGACTTACTTATGTTAACAGCCAAAACAGTGAATTTCATCTTTGAAGATTTAAGGCATCTGCAGGCCAGACTGGAGGATTTGTACGTGATGGTGGCTGAGTTGCATAAGAATCAGTGCCGGAGTCCAGCTCAGGCTCAGTGGACTCAGCGGCCTCTCGGCTTAAAACCCCATCTAACGGGAGTCACCTGTCAACTGGAGTGGCAACCCATTTCTATCTCTGGTTATGGAGGCACAGTCCCATGCTGGAGAAGGAGGGCCAATGTCAGGAAACATCTAGGAGCACTGTTTGGAGTTCACCCAGAGTTAGTGGGCCTGAAGGGCAGTAGACTCATTGAATGACTCCACCCTCTCTCAGAGAGTCTTGCTGTCCTTTGCCAGCCATAGATTCCCATCGCTGATGCTGAACCAGAGACTCTATTTAGAGGCGAAGGGAATCTGCACAACTCAAGTCTTCATCAATACCATCTGTGCTCCTCCATTGTTGCCCTCCCTCTGCCACAAGAAACAGAAAAGCTACGACAGCTTACCAACGGATGTTAATCCAGAACATTCTCTACAAAAACACTCTCCTAGCCACACTTCCCCAGAGACTGTTTCTAAAGAGACATTGTTGAGGCCCCTAATGGACAGCTTGAGTAAGGCTTCAGTGGCTCCTCCCCCCCCCTTCATTACCTACCGAGGGGGGTTTAGAAGGAGCTTGTTCTGATCTGTCTGTTACAGCATTTGGGGGTCCTATCCAAGCCCACAACTTATGTTCAGTTCCAGGCCCTTCATCAAAGCCTCTCGTCAGCCAGGGAATCAGACCCAGGGAGAGTCCTGGCTGAGGGATCAAGTGTCTCGCCTACTCGTACTACAGATCTAACACCTTGCAGGACCCTCAGACTTTAAGGGACTGACTATACAGAAGGACATTGCACTGTGGCCGCAGAGCTGGTTTCAGTGCAGGAGGATGGTGGCAGAGCTCCCCAGGCATTAGGAGCAGGGCATGGGCTATGAGTCACAGATCTGGGCCCAGTCACCTGGAGGGCCAGTGGCAGTGGCCTGACCGGTGTTGACATTGGGCCAAGGGCTGCAGAACTGACCCCAGTCACCAGAGAGCTGGCGGCAGAGGCCCAAATGATGGACAGTCAGTGCCAGTGGTGGGACTTTGGGGAGGGCAGATCAGGGAGGGCAGGAGACTCTGCAGCCAGTGAATAGAGGCAGCGCTCTGTTTGGAACTGTCAGGGGAGTTCCTGGGGTCCATATTGGTGTTGTGATGGGCATGGGGTGGTATGGCAGGAGCCGTGGGGCAGGCCACACTCGGGGAACACGGGACAGATGCGTAATATCTGTCTCCTGTTCCGGCCCCTCAGCTACACCTCTGGTTCCTGTGCAGCCAGTCCAGAGTGACCCCTCCCTTACGCTGCTGCTGATGAATGCCAGGTCAGTCTGCAATAAGGCCCCCCTGCTTGCCGATTCTATTTTGGGGGAGCGAGCTGACCTGGCATGCATCACCAAAACCTGGCTGAGACCAGAGGATGGCTTACCTCTATCTGAATTATGTCCAGCTGGATTCGGTATCTGGCACCAGCTTAGGGAGAAGGGGAGGGGTGGTGGTGTCACCATTATAGCCAGGGTGTCACTGGGAGTCGCCAGAGCCACAGCTCTGCAAGTCCTGGGTTGTGAGGCTCTGCTTCTGCATTTGAGCCCTAAGGGTCAGCAGGGAATCTTGCTCTTGTACCTGCCTCCCTGCAGAGTAGCAGATTCTCTACCTGAGCTCCTTGAGGCTGTCTCCATGGTGGCATTGGAGCTCCCAGGACTGATGGTCCTGGGGGACTTCAATTTGCCTTCATTGGGGGCTGACTCTGGGGTAGCACAGGAGTTCATGGTTTCCATGGCAACTATGGGCCTGACTCAGGTAATTCAAGGTTCAACCAGGAACAGTGGCCACACCCCGGATTTAGCGTTCTTGTCAGAGCGATGGCAAAGTGATCTGAAGCTACAGAAATTAGACATTACTCCTGAGCCATGGTCAGATCACTATCTGGTGACTTTTGACTCCCTAGGGGCGAGGCGTCACTGCGGGGAGGTAGGGCCAGTTAAATGGGCGACTAATGGATCCAGTGGGATTCTAGAAGGAACTGGGGTGCTTTCCTCTGGACCAGCTATGCGATTCATCTGATACTCTTGTCGGCCTCTTTAATGAGAGGTTGATGGCAGCCTTGGATGTTATCACACCACTACGGCCTCTCCGTGCCCATGTGCAATGATCCTCCCCATGGTTCACAGAAGAACTGAGGGAGCTTAAACGGACAAAGAGACACCGAGAGCGCTGCTGGGTGAAGACCCAGAGTGAGTCTGATCGAACACTGGTTAGAGCTACAATTAAAGTCTACCTTGTGGCAATAGAGGTGGCGAAACACCAATATTTCACCACCCTTATTGCCTCTGCGGACAATCGCCCAGATCGGGACTCCTTGCTCATGATCACACATGTTTTGGTCACCTCCAGACTTGATTATTATAATGCGCTCTACATGGGGCTGCCCTTGATGACCATTCGGAAGCTTCAACTGGTCCAGAATGCGGCTGCCCGGGCGGTGATGGGCTGTGGGCAGTATGCATATGCCTCCCCTCTGTTTTAGGAGCTGCACTGGTTGCCGGTTTTCCTCCGGGTGCAATTCAAGATGCTGGCTATCATCTTTAAAGCCCTATATGGTAATGGGCCAAGAACATCTGTCCGTCCCACCAGAGCGGACCGGAGAGGCTCTCTAGTTGTTCCATCAGCCAGAGAGGCTCATCTGTCTGGCACTTGAAGGAGGGCCTTATCTGTGTCCACTCCGGCCTTATGGAACCTCCTACCAACTGAGCTACGTCTACAAATGGACTTGCTGTCTTTCACCATAAAAGTCCGGATAGCACTTCAGAATGTCCCAATTTGTCCCCACTTTGATTGTTGACAGCCTCCTTCCCACCTCCTTCACTGCCTCTTTTCTCAACCATCATTCACCAGGCCACAACTACAGTACTTCCTTCCTTCTTTCCTTTCATACCAGCTCTCCATATGTTTTTAAGGCAGCTGAGCTTTAACCATTCTTCCTACAAATCTGGGCAACCAAAGCAAAGCAGAACTATCTTAAGAAGGTGGAAACAAGATGAGCTGAAAAAGTCCTCTTCTCTTTCTGCCGAATCCTTGCTTTTTCCTCTCTTTGGTCACTTAGCTCACTTAGCACTAGGGCAACAAGCCTCTAAAATGAAGGAAGGAAGATGTGGCATAGCACGACAGCAATGCACCTTTGGAACCTTGGGAATGACTCCTTGTTTGAAACTTTCCTCAAGATAACATGTATTGTGGGGTACAATTCCAACAGCATCAAGAAAAAACATGTGCAGGAGAGCATTCAGATATTGAAAGGAACACCCACTTGAACTTGTACAAAATTTCCTTGAGGCAATTCAGTACTCTGCTGCATTAGATATGAGTACCAAAGAAGAACTCAAGTATAGCTAGCACTGTGTTGTGTCAGTTAGAGAAATATTTTGTTTATTTAAAAACAAAGATGACAAACATGTTGGGGGGGGTCAGGAAGAGGTTTCTCCATTGTCTATTTAAATGTCACAATGCAGTGCATACATTGCAGGGTCATCACCTCAGATAACATCGCTCAAAGCTGTATTTCAGAGCGAGCAAGCTATCCACAGGGCCTACAAGGCAAGATAATCAGAGGTGCTCTGAAAAGAACGAATCCTAGCTCTGGGTCAGAAAGGAATTGGGATGGGGATGGACATAAAAGGGGCAGGACAGAGTTCTTCATTAAACAAGTATGGATGTCAGAATTTAAAGTGGACAGTCTCTGTGTGGATAAAGGAGCATAAAAGAATCTACTGACATTGGCAAATTGGGTGGCTAAAGAACAAGAAATGTGGCTGGACCTTCATGTTAGAAAAAATGTTACAGACTTGTTGTTCAGTCGCACAGTCGATTCCGACCCTTTGCAATGACCCCATGGACCACTGTCCGCCAGGCACTTCTGTCCTCCACCATCCTCCTCAACTCACTCAGCTCTGTGCCCATTGCGTCCACAATACCATCTAGCCATCTCATTCTAGGCCGGCCCCTTCCTCTGTTGCCCTTGACCTTTCCAAGCATCAAGGCTTTCTCAAGTGAGTCTTCTCTTCTCATTTGATGTCCAAAGTACTATAGCTTCATCTTTATTATTTGCCCTTCTAAGGAGCAGTCAGGGTTGATTTCTTCTAAGATTGACCTATTTGTTCTCTTCACTGTCCAGGGGACTCTCAAAACTCTCCTCCAGAACCACATCTCAAAGGCATCTATTCTTCTGCACTCAGCTTTCCTAATGGTCCAGCTCTCACAACCATACAAGAAGGCTCAAAGCTGACATAAGACATCACACACATTTTCCTTTGTTCTAGAATAAATATTCAGCAAAAGAAGAATACAGTAAAACCCCTCCGTAGGCTTTTGCTTAAATTGGTTTGTTATGTAACTCGAAGCAAACCCATGGGAAAAATGAAAATTTTATGTAAACTGAAGCAAACCCATAGGGAAATGAATTTTTATGTAACTCAAAGCAAACACATAGGAAAAAGAATCTTTATGTAACTTGAAACAAACCCATAGGAAATTGTGTAAATCGGAACATGGTTTTAGCACAAAATCATTATGTATGTCGAATTTTATGTAACACGAGGCATATGTAAGTCGGGGTTTTACTGTATAAAGCAAAAGTGGAGCTCAACAGTGTCAAAACAAGAACAACCAGTAACCAGTTCTCTTTTAAATCCAGAATAGGTGATGACATTGTGTGAAACAAGAGCAGTGGTGGGCAGCAAAATGTTTCACTACCACACCGTGGGCGGAGCCTATATCATGGGCAGAGCCTATGTCGTGGGCAATCTAGTCATGCCTGCCATATGACCATGTATACATCTGCAAACTCAGGCAGCACTGGCTCTTGGGCTGTAAATGGAGATAAGCATTGCACCCTAGGGTCGGATATGACTGGCTTTTGAGCAAGGCAGACCTTGAACCACTTGCAGGGACAAAACCTGACATCAAATTTGAATACCAACCAGATATTGTCTGTTATTAGGTAAAGGTTGCCCTTGCTCAAAAGCCAGTCGTTGCCAACTCTAGGGTTCAGTGCTCAGCTCTGTTTATAGGCAAAGAGCCAGTGAACTTGATCCACAAAAGCTCACATTAAAATACAGCAGTTAGTCTTTAAGGTGCCAAAATGTTTTTGTCTTTTTGTTTTGTTTACTCTCTGATATGCTTGCACAGAATAAAACTTTTTAAATGGTAGCTGTGGTAGTCTGGGCAGGGCAGGGAGGTGAGTGTGACCACCCAATTTTCCTACCCTCCCCACCCGAAGGCCACCCAATTTTGCTAACACCCCACCACCACCACCAGGGGGTGCAAACCTGTTACTGCTCACCACTGAACAAGAGTGACCATGGATTGAGAAAGGGTTAAAAAGGATTCATTGATCTGATCAAAGAAGAAAAGCATGTGTCCCTTTCTATAGAGGTCAGGGCCGTAGCCAGGATTCTAGGTGGTGTGTGTGTGAATATTTTATAAAGATTGTCCAGGGAGAAAGAAAGGAAAAGCATGTGATCCTTGAGATGTGGATAAACCCTTCTTATTGGGGGGGGGGGACACCTTTCCGGCATCCCCCCTACCTCTCTCCCAAACCAAGCACATTTAACTCTTTCCTCCCCAAAGGACCCAACCATTTTTTGCCCTCTCCAAACCTCAACTTTTCGGGGTTTGCGGTGTGGCATCATGGGCAAGCCCTGGCCTGGGTCCCCCTCCTGCAGCCCTGGTGTGAAGGCTCCCCTGAAAGACACCCAGGCAGAGGGAAGTGGGGCAGAGAGAGAGAGAGGACGGGGTTTGGTGTGCCACGGAGCTGTAGCAGCCTGAAGCCTAATCTTGGGCAAGGTTGACACCAGCACTGTGAGGGAGGATTAAGTCTGGGGTGTGTGTGACCTCTCCACCTCAGACCATTTTTTAGGAAGGGTCTCCCTTTTTCTTCCTTGGTTGAGCAAACTTAGTTGGGGGGGGGCAGGCTGTTAGCTGGGAGGGTACTGAATACCCCCTCCTTCCAGGCCACCCCCTGGCTATGATTCTGAGGTATTTGACACCAGGCAATAATGTAGGCATGAGTCCTTGAGAGAGGGTGAACTAAGTAGAAGGGAATGAAGACAAGACATTTTGGGGTGCTGATTTATCAAAATTAAGCAAATTATGTTTTAACATACATTGCACAGAATGAAAGTGATGGCTGCTGATTTGTTACATTGACTTTTAGGGATCAGAAGCATTGGATAGGCTTTTTGCATCCTTTTAAGCAATCATCATGCTTGTGCTTTCTAGTTGTGTGTGTGTTTTCCTTCTTAAAAGGAAAATACACTCATTTTACACACAGACATTGTACACATATTTAAAATATTGACAAGATGTAAAAGCACGCTTATCTTGCTTTCAAACCTCGAATTTGGAAGCACTTAGACATTCCTTTTCAAAATGACACCGCAAGTCCGAGGATGGGAGATTTCTTGATCCTTTAGCAGTCATTTGTCTTTAGCTGAGAGCCAGAGTTTTGCAAATTGTTCAGCACTGTAGTAGTAAATTGGAATGGAAGGCTAAGCTAAGATTTGAGTTAATTTTTCAAGAGTGGAACACAAAATACTTCAACTGCCTTCACAAATGGAATGTTAGCTTCAATGGCCCTGATAATAATCTCTTTCTTTAATAAGACTTGGCACTCATACAAAGATGATGATCACCATACACCCGTTGTCCGTCTACAGTCTCTGCATTGTAATGTCACTTGGGTAGGTTATTAACTGCATTACCCTGTGGCATTGCCTCCAAATTACTGTCTGCAATTGCAGAAGGAGACACTTTTATTTCTATAACATAAATATATGAGCAGGCCTAATAAAAACAGATGAATTGCAGGGCAGCACAAATTGGACTGCTCTAATGGATTTCTGTACTGAACACTATGAAATAGCAACCCGCACGATTACATTTACTACTTTGGAGATAGTTGCATTTAATCGTATCAAGCTATCAATTGGTTTCCTCTTAAACAGTGATTTTCATCTGTGTTTTTCTCCTTGAAAACAGAGTGTGATTTTGCTGACCCCTGGATTTGTTATTTCCTTTTGAGTTTGGATATGGGATACTAGGACTCTTAGCTATGAGGCTATTTTGGGTGTTTCCTTCTGGTCCATACAGCTTGCTCTTAACAAGAGTGATTGCGGCCAATCAAGGTTCATATAATGAATGTGATCAGCCCAAACATCTGCAGAAACAATCTAATTTGATTCCAGGATCAGCAAAAAACACCAACAGAAAAGATATATTCTAGCCAATATATCACTTTACTTGATTCCACAGGCATAAATTTTCACTTAGATCTGGCACAAGCTCCAAAAATATCCAAATACATGTTTTAGGACAGTGCTAGAGAGATGAGCCTCTCTAGATAGTGGTACAACCAGAGAGTTTCTCCGGTCCACTCTGGTGGGACAGACAGATGTTCTTGGGGTTACACGGTCTCTTAAGTATCCTGGCCCACTACCATGTAGGGCTTTAAAGGTGATAATCAGCACCTTGAATTGCACCCGGAGGTATACTGGGAGCCAGTGCAGCTCTCGAAAAAGTGGTGAGGCACAAGCATAACTTCTGCACCCCATCACAACCTGAGTAGCCACATTCTGGACCAGTTGTAGCCTCCAAATGGACACCAAGGGCAGCCCCATGTAGAGCACATTGCAGTAATCAAGTCTGGAGGTGACCAAAACATGTGTGATCATGAGCAAGGAGCCACGGTCCAGGAGCGGACGTAACTCGTGCACAACATGGAGTTGTGCAAAAGCCCTCCTAGCCACGACTGCCACCTGCTCTTTGAGCAGGAGTCATGAGTCCAGGAGGACCACCAGATTATGCACTGGGTCTGTTTGGGGCAAAACTGCCCCATCCAGAACTAAAGATGGTAGCTCCCGGGACAGTGCAAGACCCCTGACCCACAGCAACTCAGTCTTGCCAGGATTCAGTTGTAGCCCATTGCCCCCCTTATTGTCCTTACTGTGTGATACAGTATAAGGTTACACCAATTATAGTTAAGCTGGATGAGCTTAATCATTCGGAAGCAGAAGTTTTTGTTTCTCTTTAGGAAAGCAAGCTGATGGATGCCCTTTAGAAAACAGGTGCTGATATCCTTTACAAAACAACTGAAGACCTGGCTGGCACAACAGGTGTGGGGCTCGGGGAATAAGGGAACCACACTTCGTTGGTTGATATGAGTCTGACTATATTTTTAAAATTGTTTTAGGGAGAGAGGGAGGGGTGGGTCTGATATAGGTTTTAATGTACATTGTCTTTAATATATTGTATATCGCTCAGAGTCATGTGTGATTGGGGAGGTAAAACAAATTTGAAATATAAATAAATAAAAGCAATGAAGTGAGTTCACCTCTGATTAGAGCTTCTTTGTATCAGATTCCAAATATTGGCTATCATCATGATGATGATCCATGAAGATTGTCCTGGGAACAATATAACACAGTAGTCTTCAATTTGCTTTCATGCATTGCAGCGTGACATCTGTACCACTGGTCCAGTTTCATGAGTCATTTTCTGGTCCTGAGCCCGAGATGGATTCAAGTAGGATTTAATCCACTTGGGGACCATCAACCTTTCCTGTGGACTTTGCTACCCAAAGTCATTAGTCCTCAGGATTGTTAGTTTAATTAACCACCACCTGATGATTTGCTGGCAGCATGGTCTATTCCAGTGGTGGCCAACCTATGGCACATGTGCCAGAGGGGGCACTCAGAGGGTACATATGCCGTCACTCCAGCACAGAATTCACCCCATCCCTCTGTCCAGAAACCCAATGAGAGAACTTCCTTCATCCCCCTAGCACAGAGTTTGCCCATCTCTCTGCCCAGAGACCCAATGGGAACACTTCCTCCCTCCCCCGAGCACACAGTTCGAACTGCCACTCTGCCACATGGATGCCAGGCTAATGAATTTGGGCAGAGCTATACCTAGATATTTGGGGGAGCAGCACAAATGGCACCGTGACCCAACCCATTTAGCCATGACACGTGGATGTGAACCCCCACCAAGGAAAAGGGGACAGAATGAAAGAGAATGAAAAAAGAAAGAATAGACTGTTTCTCTTGTTTTTAAAAAAGCAAATGGGTTCTGGAGCACTGCCTTTTTTCTCCCAATGTTTATCTGAAGATTCACATCTATCTTTTGTTGAAGTGACATTGCTAGGGGTGGACTAGGGGGGCTCTGGTCCCGGGTGGTGCTTTTTGGACTATGTATGTTCTTGGACTACAATCCCAGAAGCCCTACCGGGAGTGGGCACCAGCATCCACCAGGGGGTGGCAAATTTGGCTTCAGCCCTGGGCTGTTTTGTTGTCCTTTAAATATTGGTGTCCTGGGGCAAAGCCCCAATTGCCCCCACCCTACTTACAGACCTGCCGTCGCCACTGGAAGGGGCAAAAATAGTCAAAAATGTGCCACCCTTGCTCCTGCTGCAGCCGTTTCCAGAAGCGTCGAAAACAGCCAAAAATGGCCATAAATGCACCCATGTTTAAACATGTTTATGACAGCAGCAGACACATTTTATGTCAGCTTTTACAGCGGTGAAAACCACATGTTCAACCCACTCAGCTGTCAGAAGGGGCATGGCCCAGGGTGAAAACATTGAGAACCCCTGAGCTAGAGTTACTGTGTAATTAGAATTGCCAAATTGTTCGATCAGACCTACTTATTCCTAATTTTCTCAATGCAAGAAAAATCCAATGATCCTCTGGAAAGAAAAGGCTTGCTGCCCTAGTGCTAAGCGAGTTAAGTGACCAAAGAGAGGAAAAAGCAAGGAATTGGTAGAAAGAGAGGATGACCTTTTCAGCTCACCTTGTTTTAACCTTCTTAAGATAGTTCTGTTTTACTTTTGTTGCCCAGATTTGTAGGAAGCATGGTTAAAGCATAGCTGCCTTAAAAATTATGGACAGCTGGAAATAAAGAAAGAAAAGAAAAGAGGAAAACTAGCAGATCTAGGTATTCAGTGTGTGGAAAAGCAGATTCAAATAAGAAATCACTTTGCCTGCTGCCCTGCCTATTTCCCTACTGGGATGGCTTGAAATACAATAGTTACAACTATCCATATGAGCTCAAGCCAATGATGGGCACCAACAGGTTCACTCCAGTTCGCCAGAACCAGTAGTAACTTTTCCCAGTGTCCCAGAGAACCAGCAGCAGCTTTTGGGGGGAACCACCTTGGGGGCTTACCTTTTTGCCAGTTCCCTCACTGTGCATGCATGCCAAGAGCTTGGTGTCCATGTGCGCCTACAGCGCTTGGCGTGCATGAATGGCCTCCTTGCTGTCCTCCCAAGCGGGAGGAGGAAGAGAAGCTGCTAGCCTGAAGCTCCCTATAGCCTGTTCCCCAGGGTAAGTGACTCACCTTTGGGTGTGGGGTGTGGGTGTGTATTTTAATGTGTATTTAATGTGTATTTATTTTTAACGTGTATTTTTATGTGTTTTATGTGTATTTAATTTGTATTTATGTGTTTTTATGTCTATTTATTGTGCATTTGTTTTAAAGTGTATTTTATGTGTACAGTATTTTTATGTCTTTTTCATTTGTATTTTTATGTGTACTTATTTTTATGGGTTTTTTACGTTGGATCCACCCACATGATTGGCTCTGTCCATGACATCATGATGTTGGCTCCGCCCATGATGTAATGACATTAGCTCCGCCCATGATGTTGGCTCCACCCAAAGTGTGGTAATAAATTTTTTGGCTGCCCACCACTGGCTCAAGTGACCACATCACCTGAAACAAAGTGAATTAATCCAATGTATATTTCTCAGACCTTTGTCACTGGCTACTACTGCAAACAAAGAAGCTCCATCTGCTCTGACTCACTCTGGTGTGTTTAGACGTTTCTTTCATTTGCACCCTTCCTTGTTTTAAGCTTATATTTCATCTCAGCAGTTCAGTATGGTCGCTTGACAAATCAATGAAGCTTGAGAAAGGCAGCAGGAGTTTTTTGAAGGAAAAAAAGTCCCAGTTACAGGAATAATCTTTGGCTTTGAAAAATGTCTTCCCCACCCCTCTTGAAAGAGCAAAGTGAATGTCTGTGCCACAAAATGCCAAATGTCTTTTCTCTTGCCTCCACTCTCTTTTTTATTTTTTAAAAAGCTTTTAAGAACATGCTGTGTGCTTTTTTTATGGTTACCGCTCCTAGCAATTCTAGAAATATTTCTGTAGCTTAGATGATGGGGTGGGTGGTGGGTGGGTGAGGGAGTCTTATCCAATGGATTTCACCTTCAGGAGCAAGGGACAGTGGAAAGTCAGAGCGAGGGATTCTGGGTAGAAGAGCAAGTTGCTGACAAAGGCCAAAGTTTAAATAAAACATGTTCTGCAGAGTTAAATCAATACTTTATTTGTTAAGGAGGAGTAAAAGTACAAAAAAGCTTGTACGACTAGGCATAAAAAAAGTGAGAAATCAATGCTAGTTAATTCGGAATGCTTGAGGAGTCACCTATCCTGTTATGTATGAATAATTCAAGAATAGATATTTATTACAGGCATACATTGTTTGGTTTGGATGGAGCTTTGTCCCTCATTTGACCTGAACCCTGTAAATAATGATATTCAAATAATTGAAACAACATTTTGCCAGTCAGACAATGCAGTGGGGTTCTTCTCAGATGGATCTTGAAATTAAGTAGAATAGAAAAGATAAAATATGTCTTATGTTTTATCTACACAGTAGCCAAAATCCTGTTGTGAAATGCTGTGTACTTCAGGTTAATCACACAAGCACATTTTCTTTCTAATTAGCTGACAACCACTTGTGTGTTCAGGTGCACAACTGAGTGTGACACCCACAACACAACCTGGGCAAATCCAACTGTGCAAAGTGTAGTAGGCATGTTCACACACATTCACTGAGTGATTTCTACTTTACTCTGACTAAGACCAACATTATGTGACCAGGTTATTCTGCTATGGTAATAGAGTAGACCATACTGCCAGCAACTTAACACCGAGTGTCAGGCAGTTAACTAACCTGACAACCCTGAAGACTAGTGGCCTTGGGTGCCGAAGTCCACAGGGAAGGGTGATGGTCCCCAAGTGGATTAAATCCCACTTGAGCCCATCTTGATGGAGGGCAGCAGCTTCATCAATACCAGCCTGGGACTGATGAGAATTTTGCATGCCAAAAGGGCTCAGGACCAGAAAGTGACTCATGCGACTGGATCAGTGGTATGGGTGTCATGCTGCAATGCAGAAGGCAGATGAAAGGCCACTGCATTATATTCGCAGGACAGTCATCATGGTGATCAGCCAATATTCGGATTCAGATACGGCACAAGAAGAAGAAGAGCAACAGGAATTTGGCTACTGTTCATTTCGTAAATAACAAACATTGTATGTCATCAAGTCAGTTCTGACCTATGGTGATCCTTTGTAGAATTTTCTAAGTGGAGAATACAGAAAAGTAGTTTGCTGTTTCTTTCCCCAAGGGAGCACATTGGGTCTGTGCAGCTTGGCGCTTCTTCCAGAAGGCACAGTGGAGAACTAAACTCCCAACTTCTATATAACTCACTATATAACTCCTTTTTACAGCATCAAACTCATGCTGCAGAAGCAAGCCCTTTCTGATGCAAGTTACAGAGTGTTGTATCTTGGGCAGAAATAACTTTCTCTTTTTGTATTCCTGTAATAATGAGCAAGGGGGCTGCAGTGGCTTAGTGGTTAAGACACTGAGCTTCATGATTGGAAGGTTGGCAGGTCACCAGTTTAAGATTTGAGTGCTATGTGACGGGAAAAGCTCCTGATGTCCATCCCAGATCCTGCCAACCTAGCAGTTGAAAAGCAAAAAGTTGCAAGTACTCTAGATATATAGATACTGCTTCAGCGGGAAAGGTAACAGTGTTCTATGCACTTCAGCTTCTAATCATGCCTGCCACATGACCACAGAAATGTCTGCAGGTGCAGACAGCACTGGGTGTTTGGCTGTAAACAGAGATGAGCATTATCCCCTAGAGTCAGACAAGACTCTTTTGAGCAAGGGAGACCTTTACTAATATTGAGCATCAATTAAGTATTTGCAAAGCTCACAAATCTGTATCATCATTTCTTACCTTTCCTTCCCCATCCTATAAGGCCTCTTTCTGCCAACCTACTTCACTTCCTTGCCGTCTGTCCTCATCTCAGATATTTGCAAAAAAGGATGAGAAAACCTGTTAGCATCATATTCTCTTGCATTCACTTCTTTTAATGTGCAAATTATTTTTGTCTCATGTATGAAGAAATTTGTGAGTTTGTATAAATTCTTCAAAATTATATAAAATCCTCCCTCCCCCCCTTTCTGGCCAAACTCATAACCTACAACTGTTTCCAGGATGGAGATGTTCTTTTTTGCATTTCTCTGCCAGGTATGTGGTAAAGATGGGGAAAATTTATTTTCTATTTTTAGGGGTTTTTCCGGGGCTGCAGTGGCTCAAATGGCTAAGATGCTGACTGGAAGGCAGCAGGTCAGCAGTTCGCTACACGAATACTGCAAGAAGGAAAGCAAGAAATTGCAAGTAGATAAATAGGGACCACTTCAGTGGGAAGGTAAAAAGTGTTCTGTGCACTCCAGTGTCTAGCCATGCCTGCCACATGACCATGGAAATATCTGCAGAAACAGAGAGAAGCAGTGAACCCTAGAGTCAGATTCAACTGGCTTTTGAGCAAGGGTGACCTTTACCTAACCTTTAATTGTAATGAATATGATTGAACATCCAGGGAATCAGGGACAGAGTCTGAAGAATAACATGCTGAAAGCCCTGGACTAGATGGACAAATCTGTTAGTTTTTGTTTCTTCCATATTAAAGGACCTAAATTCTATTGATAACACTGCATCACAAAAGAATAAATATTGTTTGCTACTTGGTCTAATCCATGTGTCCTACACTAAATCAAGTGCACTGAATCCAAATTTGAAGTCCAATTCTGTGTAGGGATCAGGATCTTAAGTAAGCAAATCTCACCCTCTTTGTTAGGTTCTTGTGTTGATCATGCAGGGTATATTTTCCCCAAATGTAGCAAAAATTGTCTGGTTTATTAACAAAGCTGCACCTACTCATCTTTAACTTAAAACAGACTCACTATGGCCTAGCTTTACTATCCAATAAGATAGTTTTGCACTAGAGACAAGCCCTTGGTCCATCTTGCCTTATATACCTATTTCTGACATTAGCTCACTGATCTATCTAAACATGCACAGCTGCTGCTGGAACATACATGCCATCAGGGGACATGATTCAGCTGAGGCAGCAGAAGGCATAGTGGTAGCCACAACTGTTATAATGTTACCATGTAAAAATACATTTCCCAATACCATTTGAACAGCTATAGCACACCTATAACTTAAAATCTGTACATGACAGGCAAATTCTGAGTTCAGATTTGGAATCAACACACTTGATATCATGTAAATCACACGTGCTATTCCCAGTAGCAAAATTGTTGTTGTGCACAGCCTCATGCTGGGGAACTAATTTACTGGGATGGTTGGCCATGCACCTCTGCTCAAAACCCATATTTTAAAGGGAAACAGCACATTGGCAGATTCCCCTTTGCTTCCCCTCACCAGGCTTTGCTCCATTCTGTGGGAGAAAGCCCAATGCACTTCAGGAGCTTTGGAAGCTTCTCCTGAAGTATGTCGGACTTTCTCCCAAGGAACGGAGAAAAGCCTGGTGAGGGGAAGCAAAGGGGAATCTGCCAAGGTGCTGTTTCCCTTTAAAATATGGGTTTTGAACAAAGGTGCATGGCCAGCCATCCCGGTAAATTATTTCCCCAGCACCAGCCTGGTTGTGCAGTGTAATCCAAACCATTCAGAATATTTGATTTAGATGAGATTTACATCACTGCTGTTCCTCTCTCTATTGCTTTACACAAATTTTCTCCAACATAGTTTCATCTTGCAACTCAAACATATACTTGTAATTCTATGTACTCCTTACAAACAATGTCTCTTCACTTGCTATTTAGTCTACTATGCACTGCTTTCCTAGATTGTTTAGCCATCTTCTAGCCAGCTATTTAGGTCATGGCAAACAAATTCCTACTGCACTCAAATGAGTTCAGTGCAGATTTCAAACAAAGAGAACAAAACACACTGGCTTTAGTCTGCTACAGTTGTTCATTGCAAAATAAAGTTTTCCGGAGCAAAATTGTAGTGCAGCAACCTCTATACAAGGTGAACAGAGTTGATTTGCACTGATTCACCTCTAAAAGCCTTAGGCTGGAGATGGTCCAACCTTTTGCTGAAATCTCTATAGATCTAGCCAGACCCAAATCAAAGGCAGATCAAAATTGCCTCTTTGAATAAACCAGCAACTGAGGGAAAAAACGAAATGATTCACAAAGATGGAGAAAATCATGTTTATTATTGTCATAGGCAGTTATATATTTGTGCTTGTTTCCCCAAAATAAATATATTTCTTAGAAATTAACTATTTTTTTCTGGACAATGAGAGTTTTCTGATCATGCCATACAATACAGCAAGAGCTCCCAACCATTTCACAACATGGGCCAAAACCGACCCCGACTTACACCTGTGCAGGCTAGAGGTGTGGTTCCTCCTACTGCTTCCAGTGCTTCCAGTGTCTGCAGCAGTGCATCATGGCATTTTTGGCTGCTTTGAGAGCCTCCACTGCTTCCTGTGACAGGGGGAGGGTATGCGGAGCATTTTTACTTCATTTTTGTGATTGTTCGCCAATCTGGAAGTGCTGAAAATGCTGCATTTTTTCTGCAAAAATGCAGCAAAAAATGCAAAAACAGAGCAAAAATGTCCCACACACCCTCCCACCACCATGGGAAGCAACAGAGGCTGAAAAAAAATGCCGTCATCGCTGTGGACACCAGAAGTGCCAAAATGCTATATTTTCATTGTGCAAATGCAGTTAAAATGCAGTGAATTTTTTTTAATAGAGTGAAAATGTTCCGTATAGCCTCCTGCCACCATGGAAAATGGCGGAGGCTGCAAAAGCAGCTGAAAAAAATGCCAAAACACTGGAAGTGCCAAAATGCCAGCTTCCATGGTGGCAGCGGCATTCGTGGTGGTTTTTACAACTACTTTTGCAGCCCCTGCCATAGGAAGCAGCGAAAACACAGTGAAAATGCATTATTTTTGCACTTTTGGTGGCAGGGGAGCTTCCGTTGGGGCTTAGGTTCCCACCGTTGGCTGGATTAATGACCACCATGGGCCAGATTAGGCCCACAGGTCATAGGTTGAGAACCCCTGCAACACAGCATAATTATATGCTGAATTCATGGTTCTGGTCCATCTAAACTTCAATTTCTTCTTTAGCTGAATGAATGAGCTTCCTTTCCAAGTCAGATAAACATAATCTGGGGAAAAATAAATCTCTCCAGCATCATTTGCAATTTGCGGAGAGGAGAGCAAAGAAAAGACAAGTTCACATTTAGTTTTTCTTCTTTTTTTCAAGAAGGAAGCAGCAAATGTGAGGCCAGTGACCTGTAGATACAATTATAATTACTGCAAACAATTTTTATTGAGGCATGCATCATTATCTTCCTGGTTAAATAATTCAACAGGCCATCTTCCCAACATCATGTAATTTCTCACAATGCAGTGATTCTTGATGCTGATTGCCATCTCCCCATCTGGTTCAGCAGGAGGTCTGGACTTGGTAAAAAAAAATGCCTCTTTCAGAACACTTCTTTTCATCAACCCCGAATTAAAACAATAAAATGCACAAGCAACCCTTTTAGCAAATCCCATTCTCGGATCTTTTAATTATCTGAATCACATTCTATTTTATCCGGGTGTTGAATTGGGCTACAATTAATTGCTCCAGTTAAATTATTGTTGATGGTTGTTTGTATTTGAGCATATTGTCTCTTTCTGCTGTTCTAGCATTCAGTGGCTGCTTTATTGTCAAACCATGTTTTAAAATGTTACACACCAGCCTTTACTTACGTTGTTAAGCTAACGGCTGCATTGAAATTTAAACAAGATAAAGTTATAAGCATATTGGAGACAGGGACTTGGTTTTACATAAGAATCTCTATAGAAAATTATGTCCAAGGATTCTCCCCCATGATGATCAATTTCAAGAAATTGTTTTCATTTTTCTCTCCTTTTTACAATTTCTAGATTCAAGATCAGAGGTTCCCAACGTAAGGCCTGTGTGCGGGCTGGATGCAGCCCACAGCACCATTTCTTGTGGGCCCCCACTGCTCCAAGGGCATTCAAGAAACAAAATGGCCATCCCTTTGAAGCTGTTGAGACAAAATAGCAACCCTCCATCATGCAGGCAGGAAAAAATGGCCATCCGGCCCTCAAAGCTGACTGAGAGAGTGACCCAGCCGCCAGCTTGAAAAGGTTGGGAACCCCTGTTCTAAACCATATATGCATGAAAGTTTAGTTTGAAAAAATGTATGGGTCATTCTAAAAGATACAGGATTCAGCACAGTAGAATGCCTTATATGGTGGGCCTTTAGCAGTGATGGCGAACCTTAGCACTCCAGGTGTTCTTGAACTTCAATTCACCAAGGTTTGCCAACAGAGGACTATAGAATAAACAAACATCTGTTTCACAGGAAAATATTTGCATAATTCACTCAGCATACAAATTGTATATAGATTGGGGGTACTGTTGTTTTAGTATCTTAGACCCCTTGTTAACATAAGACTGCATTTGAGAACACGTAGTTATTTACACAAGAAACATTATACTGCAATCCTGCATGAATTTAATTATTCATGGATGAATCCCCCACTGAAAGCACTTTGACTAATATTTCCATGTTAGTTCACAGTTTATGCTGATACCTTGATGAATGAAAGTTGTTTGTACAATGTATTTCTGTTCATCATATAAGCATATACATCAGGCATGTTCACATAAAAACAGTCCAGATCATTTTTGAAACATCTCTAAGGTTTCCTAGATGGTATGTGTGTGTGTGTGTGTGTTTCCAGGAATTACTGCTCAGAGGGAGACATTCATATTTCATGTTGTTTATCTGTTCTGTTTGTTTAACAGTTTCTCTTCTTTTCAAACATTTCCATGTGACTCCTCAAGATAAGTCAGGCTAAGCAATTAGAGGGATCAATTTATCTAATTAAACAGAGACAGCAGCTGTAGAGTTTGGCTGAGGAATTTTCTGGGCAATCCTAAAAGCAAAGGAGGATTGAAAGAATTCCTTAAAGAGTTCCCCTCATCTATAAACCTTGTGAATGAAATACATTCTTTATCCACTGTTAAATTTCCAATTGAAAGCCTTCCTCTAAATATTTCAGAGCTGTGTAAATGTTCTAGCTTTCCAGTAGAAAATATCTCCACAACCAAGGGTAAAGAACACAATCATCAATAAATCACATTGCAAGGTGTCTCAACCTTGTTTTATCAACAAGGAAGTGAATTGCATGTGACTATCTGTTCCTGACAAGTATCCCCTTGAACTTAGGTCATGTGATGTTCATGCTTTGATCTCCTGCATGGAAGCAAAGTCAATATTAATTATCCTCCAACTGATGCCGATTATCTGCTCCTTGGCTGCAAGTATATAAGCTTGTATGGTCACAAAGAGAAATAATGTTCTTACATGGTGATTTTGAAATGTTGAGGATCTAGTCAACATTTTCTAAAGTTTTTCTAGACCCATGAGTTGTCTTGATCAGGGTTTCCCAACCTTTGGCTTTTGGATTTCAATTCCCTGAAGCATAAGTTAGTACACTGGCTGATCAGTGCTTTGGGGAATTGACTTAGGCTTCTGGGAATTGAAGTCCAAAACCCAAATGGTCCTGATGACTTCTTCCTTGATCACCAGCTAGGATTCTGACCCAGAAACAGGGAGATAATTCAGCAAGGTGTTCTTTTTTCATGCTTGGGGCAGAGGATGGTTTACATGTCACACAGGTGGGGAGGATGCAGCAAAACCTTCACATCCTTGCCACTTTGCCACACAGTTTGCTGAAGATCTAATTTGGTAAAAAGTGGACCTAGTTTATTTCAATACCTATATATTTTCTCTTTATTGGTGGTACAAAATGCAGTACATGAACTCTTGCAATGGTGTTGTGCCTCCCATGGGACCAGCTACTAACACCAGGGGAAAATTAGACTGAAAGAATTCTGAAACGTTGTTGTTGTTGTTGTTGGTGGTGGTGATGGTGATGACCCTATAAGCAAGTGATCTCCAAACTGTCCTGTCCAAAACACCCCTACTCAGCTCTTGTAAATTTAAGGCTGTTGTTTCTCTTATGGCGGGAATTCTCAACCTTTTAAAGCCGGGGGCCAGGTCATGCTCCCTTCGACAGCTTCAGGGGCTGGATGCCCATTATGCCCTTCTTCCACCACATGGCACTTCATCTGGGCTGCATCCTGGCACAGGTTGGGAATTCCTGTCTTATGAAGTCAGTCCATCTCATGTTTGGTTTTTCTATTTTCCTTCTGCCTTCCACTCTTCCCAGCATTATTGTCTTTTCCAGTGAATCTTGTTTCTTCATGATGTGTCCCAAATACTACAGTCTCAGCTTCATTGTTTTTGCCTCCAGAGGCAGATTGGTCAGATTATCTCTGTCTGGCCATCTTATCCTGCTATGGTAATAGAGTAGATCCTACTGTCAGTGATTCAACACCGATCATCAGGCAGCAGTTAAGTAACCTGACAATCCTGAAAACTAATGGCCTTGGGTAGCAAAGTCCACAGGAAGGGTGATGGCCTCCAAGTGGATTAAATATCACTTGAATCCATCTTGATGGAGAGTAGCAGCTTCATCAGTACTGGTCTAAGGCTGAGGAGGACTTTGTGTGCCAAAAGGGCTCAAGATCAGAAAGTGACTTGTGGAACTGGATCAGTTGTATGGGTGTCATGCTGCAATGTGAAAGGCAAATGAAAGGCTACTGCATTTTATTCCTCCCAGGACAATCTTCATGGCTGATCAACACGAGGTTAGCCAATATTCAGAATCAGATATGGCACTTGCAGAAGAAGAAGAGGCAGCCCAGGCTTCAGTTGCTCTAGGATCCACTTGGTTAACTTTTTTTATGGCAGTCCAGGTTGTCTGCAGAGCTTCCCTCAACACCATATTTCAAACCAATCAAACATTTCAAACAGTTTTATCAATCCTAATCAAATACCTGCAGGGATATACAGTATGTTCAGATTGTCAGATGTCCTCAATTTAAATATCTATCCGAAACAATCCCACCTTTAGTCATATGTTTTATATTATTTCAGTAACCTTTTGTTCATACAAGTAAAATGTCACAGGCTAAATTCATAGTCAAGTATACCCATTACATTAACAGGACTTGATATGTCAAGCACTTACCATATATAAAACCCACTGATTCAGTAAGCTTGCTTTACCTGGGGACTAATAAACCTGATTTAGCTATATTTAAACAAGCTCTTCATCTCAGGACTACAAAATCTATAATGCAGATAATAATAATTTTGCGTCAGAAATTATTCTGGGTTGAAAGGATTTTTGCTGGAGAAACTCCACTCAGGAGACGCCCAAGTGAGGCTCCTTTCATGTCTCCAAGATATTTTTTCCACCAAAGTGGTCCCTATTTATCTACTTGCAATTTCTTGCTTTCAAATTGCTAGGTTGGCAGTAGTTGGGACAGAGACTGGCTGCTCAAATCATCATGCATACCCAGGTAATGAACTGCCGACTTGCTGGCCTTCCAGCTAAGAAGGTGAGCTTCTTATGATGCAGATGGCCACATGTTGTTAAAAAAAAGTTACTTAGAGTGAGGAACTAAGACCTTCATGAAGAAAATAATGACTACAACAAAGATTACAGTGAACAAGTAAATTAGTCCTCAGTTTTTGAAATGAACATACTGTACTGTTTACTGAACCATGCATCTTTTTTATAAATTGACAGAACTAAGGGGATTTGATGACAAACTTTAGCACTGTCTGGCACTTTAAATACCCAGATAAACTAGAACTGCAGAATGGAAGATCTTACCTCCTACTAAAGATCTGTGAGTGTACAGATGTCAGCTGTCAGCTGTCCATTGTGTAGGAGGGACAGCTTAGTCTTTGGCCTGGGGAAGAAGTTGAGCATGTTTTTACAGTCTAGGATGGTAGGCAGTTTGTTGCTCCATCATCATGTCCCCCTGGATGCCAGCAATTCTATTTCCTCTTTAAACAATAAACTTTCAGGCTTTCTAACCTTCTGTAACCACTCACCTACTCACCAGCCAACTTACCTCTGGGGTCTTTGTGGGCAGCCTTTGTTGCTAAGTATTTTCGTACCAGTGACAGGCTGAGATGTGGTGGAATATTTGTGGTTATGGCAGCCATGGGAAAGATGGGAGGGATTTGAGCTGACATTGTTTGAGAGATATGGGAAGAAGGGAGTGATGTGAATAGCTAAAAAAAAATCTAAATTCTGGATGATCTGGGAGTGAATGGAGCAAAGGAGGATTTGCCTTTCAAATGGCTTCTTAGAAAGCCTGCCAAGCTTTCTGATGTACAGTTAACAAGCTGGGTTGTTAATAAATTAACTAAACTGCTGTAGTCTCCATTGGGTATTCCTATCCACTGATGATTATTAAAAGTATTTTCTGGAAGATCTTCTGAACTTTCCCCACCTACCCCCTGCAGTAAAATGAAATCAGCAGTTAGTTACATACTTAGCAAAGACTGCAAGCCATTACCTATTTCATGTTCACCAAATGTTGTTGTTGTTGTTGTTGTTGTTGTTGTTGTTGTTGTTCAGTCACACAGTTGATTCTGACCCCCTGCAACTAGTGGTGGGCATCAGCAGGTTTGCACCAGTTTGCCAGAACCGGTAGCAGAAAATCTGGCTTGCCTTGCCCATCCAAGTTTTGAAATGTAGTAGTTCTAATTCAGGTGCAATGCAGGTTTTTCCTCCTGGCCACGCCCACCATACCATGCCCACAGAGTGGTAGTAAAAATTTTTTGCAGCCCACCACTGCCTGCAATCCCATGGACCATTGCACACCAGGCACCTCAAACCTCCATCCTCCTCCTCAACCCACCCAACCTTGTGCCTATTGCATCCACAATACCAAAGAGCCATCTCATTTTCTGCCACCCCCTTCATCTTTTGCCCTCCACCTTTCCCAGCATCAAGACTTTCTCAAGTGAACCTTCTCTTCTCATTTGATGTCCAAAGTACTTTAACTTCATCATTACTATTTGACCTTCTTATGAGCAGTCAGGGTTGATTTCTTCTAGGATTGATCTATTTGTTCTCCTCACTGTCCAGGGGACTCTCAAAACTCTCCTCCAGCACCACATCTCAAAGGCATCTATTCTTCTGCGCTCAGCTTTCCTTATGGTCCAGCTCTCACAGCCATACATTACCACTGGGAACACCATTGTGAACTTTTGTTACCATATAGTGTTCACATTTATTTATTTATTTATTTTACAGACTTATATGCCACCCTCCTCAAAGAGACTCAGGGTGGCTAACAAAAGCTTTAAAAGATACATACAAACACAATATACCTATGCAACATCCGTTTCCTTATAGACCTCTCTGCAGTGAACTGCATGAGTTGAGCTCCTGGTTACAATATCAGATACAGTATATTGTTGCTGTTGCTATTGTTTTTATTGGTCCCTATATCAAGGGGTACTAGGAACAATGCTACAGGATTTTTGAAATGACACCAGCAGTGTTGGCAAAAGAATATATAATGGATACTGAAGTTTTTGACTAAAATTGTATCTGTTGAAGGAGGAGGAGGAGGATGGCATCACATTTATTCCAATTTATGGTGACGCTTTTAACAATTTGTTCACAGAGAATACTCAGAATCAGTTTACCATTTCCTTCTTCTGGGGTGCCATGGGACTGTGCAGCTTGCCCATGGCCACATAGACTAGATCTTCTCCTGGGAGGCTCTCTAGCTCTGCAGCCAGATACCTAAACCAATAAGCTATCCAGGCAGGAGAGAATTTAAAGAGAAAATGCCTTTCACCTAAAGAGCAAAGTCTATGACCAAATTACCTATGTGCCTGCTGAGGTTGCCATCCACATGCATATAGTCAACTTCATCAGCCTGATATTTTTTCTTATCTTTATTTTTATGCACTTCAGTCATTGAGTAGATAGACCTTTAAATGCAAAGCATATTCAAATAGAGGATTGTGGTCTGGCGGCCCTTCAAGTAAAGGAGCATTCTCCTGGAAAGGAGATGTGGACACGATCCACAATGCTGTGATTCAGCTAAGGATCCACTGAAGCAATCATTTCTTTTATGGATCAGGGCCTGTGAATCAGGAACTCTATTAAACAGGGACTGATGCCTGGGTGTGAAATCTCACTACCAGTTCTAATTCAATTTGAACACTGTTAATCACTAATCCTTAGAAAACAATGAGTTGTGACATTTCAAGAAACGTAAACACTAATAAAAAGATTCTAGAAATTCTGATTCCACAGCCAAATAGCTGCAATAATACCACATGTTTCCTCATTAATTTTTCCCCTCATTGCTGAAGCCAATTTAATTTTCAATCTGCCTTTAATGCCAATGAACATGTAATTTGGATTTTTGCTTTATTATTTTATTTGAAATTCATCTACTCTGCTGTTCTCTCCTGATGGTTTGATGATGGAAACAATTTAAAACATTTAGAGGCAAATGTGAAGGTTAACCTTTCTATTGAACTTCTATTCCCCCTTTAAAAAAATTATTTGCCCATTACTAAGAGCAAAATGTTAATCTAACTGCCAACTATTATTAAGAGAACAGTGTGTGGATTTTTAAAAGAAGAAATATATTGACTTAATTTTCTGAAGACTGATGTAGGTGGATTGAAGCAGACCTGTGAGTATAAATTATATTTTTCACAAATGATAAGAAAGAAAGGAGTGTGGTATCAATGCCACTTTGTAATCATAATAAACAAGCACCTCAGCATCTTCAAGATGTCTTTCCATGAGCTATACGAAATTTAAATGTTCTGGACTCTAGCTTAGGAATCTCAAATTCTGATGGAGGGTATTATTTTCAGGGTTGCTCTGAAACTCAGGAATTCAGGAAGAAGACAGGTTAGAAATTGAAAAGCTGAATATAACAGGAAAAATGGAAATGTTTCTTAGCTGACATTCTCCTTGTGGAGCAAAGTAGTAAGATGATGCTTATTGTGGTAATATGCAGAAGAAGAAGTTGAAGGAAGAAGGAACTCTGTAATTTAGAGATAGTCAGAATGTATCTCTCAGTTGATCATACCATATAGAAAAGTGAGGTGGCAAAATGAATGAAGCTGTTTCTACCATCTATAACCAAATCCTAAGGTATGCTGATACTCTCAGGTGCAGAGGAAGATGCCCTACACTAGTACTGAAATAGAGTTTATCTTGTGACTATAATTAGTTTTGGTAAAAGTATGTCTCAATGGCGAGTGTCAGGAAGCGGTTAAGTAATCTGACAACCGTGATGACTGATGGTTTGGTTGTTGAAGTACACAGGGAAGGGTGATGGTCCTCAAGTGGATGAAATCACACTTGAATCCATCTTGATGGAGGGCAGCAGCTTCATCAATACTGACCTGGGATCAATGAGGACTTTGCGTGCCAAAAGGGCTCAGGACCAGAAAGTGACTCACAGAACTGGATGTAATGCTGAGGTGCAAAAGACAGATGAAAGGCCACTGCATTATATTCTCAGGGCAGTCTTCATCGCTGATCACCATGATGATTGTCAAATGTTTGGATTTGGATGTGGAAGAAGAAGAAAGAGGAAGTAGGGGTATGGCAAGTATTCTAAAATTTAACATTCATAGCAATGTTCTAAGGCAGACCAAAATGTCTATGTCAGTGATATTTCTTGGCTTCTGATCAACACAGGACCCCCTTTAATCTTCATTTCATCACTTTTTGCACAAGAAACTGCTACATCTTGTGCAGCTCAATTCCATTCAGTAGGAATTTGGTAAAGGAAAATCGTAATAATTCTTTACAAATCCTGAAGGAAGAAATGGCCACAAAACAACCAAGAAAGCCAGTGCGATTTCAGACAAGATTCCTCAGAAAAACAAATCCCCACACAGAGAAATACCACAATGAGAAGAAAAGAAGGATTTTGTCTCTGTGTCTTCATGCACATAGAGACTGAGAATCACATCCCTATGAGGGAGATAACATCTCTTTTTTCTATTATATTTTCTCAAAACTTTCTTATCCTCTCAAGAACAAAAGAATGTGCCAGAAAATGTAGCAGTATCAATATTTGGATCAGCCACAGCACCATTCCTTCAGGATGTAAGACAGTTCTTCCCACAACACAGCTCATTTCTTCATTTCCTTTCGACATGGCCCAAGTATAAATGCTGTTCATACTGGCCTGTTGCTAGGGTAACTGCCAGCTGCAGTCTTGTTTTTATACAGTCCTAGGTTAATCCATGTTCTCTTCTTTCTCTGTACCCTTCTTAGGCTGACAACTTTTTAGCTTTTTTATTCCAGAATAATAAGAGTATTCTCATCCCAGGAGAAAAAGACATATTTAAATATCATTGTTGAAGGAAAGAGACCTGTGTTTTTGGCACGCATATGTAGTTTGAATTACCAGAACAATATCCTACTAGAGCAAGTATTTGCAACCTATGGTCCGTGGGCCTAATTAAGGCCAACACATATCATTAAAACAGCCCATGGTGGTCACCCAGGCACTGGTAGGACTGCCCCCACCCGCTTTCCACTGCCAGAAGTCAAAATACGGTACTTACTGCAGCAGTGGTGGCAGCAGCAGCACTGGAGGCAGGCCGTAATGTCAGCTCTGCTCAACACCAGGAAGTCCCGGACGGCATGCTTTCCCTTTCAAAGTGACACTGAGGGATGTTGGAAAAGCCCAAAAATGGGGCAATTATGCCCCCCACAGCCTGCCACTGCTAGGAGACATGGTGGAGCATGTGGAAACAGTGCCAAAACAGCTGTCAAAATAGTAAGCACCGGGAGCAACCCACCTCCAGCCCTTGCAGTTGCGTGTCAGGGGGTGGGAATGGTCCGGTGAGAAAAAAAGGTTGCAAACCCCTGTACTAGAATGAGTCATGTTCTTGAGGAAATGGCCACAAATGGCCTACGTGATACCCTACAATGGTGGATAAAGGGCATGATAGCTAAAACGTTCCTTGTTTTCAGCTCACAGCAAGCTTTCTGTGCAAGAGATTTTTCCCCTGCTCCTTGGGAAATCTTACAGGAAATCTTGTAAGATTACTGAGAAATCTTGTAGTTATTTTTCCACCTGAAAGGAATGTAAAGCTTCACACATTCATTCAAACTTCAGCACAGTACGGTAACTTTCCTGCATAGGATTTGCCCAGTCACGATAAAAGAAATACCATTTTGTGCAGGATCATTGTAATTCCATTACATCAGGGGTGGCTATCCTATGGCCTGCACCACGGACCTGGCCTGTGGCACCATTTCATGTGGCCTGCCACAATCCTTGCCACTACCAGAAGCAGGCACATTTACAATAGACGTAAAATGTGCCTTTACATGTGTAAACTTGCCTGTGCCTGCCGTAAATGCTGCAATAAATGTGGATTCATCATTAACTAATTATTGAAAAAGAAAATTTGACCAGGCCCTTGCTTTTGCTGAAAGGTAAGAAATCTCCCCACTAAAGGGAATGTATGAGAAATTTTCAGTACAGTAAGACTCAGAAAATTGCCAACAATACATTTTTCAAGTATTCATCACATATTTTATTTCTAGTTCGATTTGTAAATCTTCCCAAGCACTCTTTGAAAGGCAACCATTTCTAACATGACTTCTTTTGCCTCTTCATTGTGTTTCAACATGTCCCACAAACACATTCTGAAATTTTTGCTGAAGATCTTGACCTTTATGCTATCATAAGGGTACCTCCTCTATGACATTATGGTCTCAAGGGATGGGTCATTTTCTTGTCATATGGACAGGTCCTTGAGACATCACAGAGGTGAGGTGGACAAAGGTTTTATGAGGGGATGGAAATTGTGAAAACTGCAATGGAAAGAACTCCTGAGGCATTTGAAGAATCATTTAATAGCAGTTGAAATAACTTCTCCAACCTAGAATCTTACCAGTGGTACATTTCTTAACCTTCCTACTTGGATGCACCAGATTTCAATTAACTACCGGTACTTTTACATTTTTGTGACTGTAACATAAGGAACACCTTTACTCATTGTGTAGTGTGATGGGAAGAGTGAGTGTTATAGTTTCTTTGCCTTGCTCAGTGTTGGAGAAGGCACGGCGGCCAACCGTCCCGCATTCTGCGCGGCAATCCCATTTAGGGAGGGGGAATTTCGACTTACCCTTGTTTTGAAAATGGTACCGGACCTCCCCCGTTGTGTCACGGAAGCACCGGTTTTCACTCCGACCGGCAGGCAGTTAAAGAGAAACGGAGCCGAAAAGGCTCCAATAAACTGCGCTTGCGCAGAAACCCAGTTTGGTGCCAGATTGGGTTTCTGCGCAGGGGCAGTTTATTGGAGCCTTTATTGCACTTGACTCTACAGATGTTCTTGGACTTCAATTCCCAGAAGCCCTGATCAGCAGATGTACTGACTTGGGTTTTTGGGAATTGAAGTCCAAGAACACCTGGAAATCCAAGTTTGCTCACCCATGATCCAGAGCATGTAAGTTTACTATAGTAGATCCTTGTGTGTCAAGAATGAGAAACAGAAAAACCTTTCCTCTTGCCTGAGAGGTTCTCTGATATTTTCTATTTGTCTCAACTAGCATTTTCACATTTGTAAAAATATTTTTGTCCAAGTAACAAAAAATAGGAGGAAATCCAATACTTGTCGACTTATTGCATGGCCTTAAAAAACAAAAGCATTGAATGGATCGTCTGTGTCATATTGACCAAACTTTTTGTGCTTGTTAGAGAAATACATTTCTAAGGCATTTTGAACAGTGAACCTGCACAAGTCTCAAGAAAGATAAAGAGCTGGTTGACTTCTTCTTCTTCTTCTTCTTCTTTTTTGCTGGAGGTGAGAAATCTCACGGAGATTAATGAACTTTCAACATGCTGTCTCAAGTAGAATAAGAAGTACAGTTGGATTTTGTGACATCCCTAGCAACAGACAGTCTTTGTTTAAGATTAACAAACAACATTCCACCCTCCTCTTCAATAAGATTTTATAATTTTATAACAGTAGCTTGGGTGCTTTTGATTTTTTAAAGATCTGAGATTAGGGAATGGGGACAAAGTATTTCCTTGGCTATTTATCATTATACATTCATTCTTACAGTTGTTGTCATGCAAAATATTTATGGCAGAACCATGATAGGGTTTGCATTTGTGGGTTCCATTGGATAGTATCTTAAGAACATCTCCTATGACAAAACATGAGACTCCCTCACTCACTTTATTAGCATACAGTGCTCTTTCAGGTTTCACCCATACTCTGAAGCTCAAAAGTGGCTTTTCAGGGGGGAAATCATCAAGATAGTTTAGTCAAGCACTGTCCAGGATTAAATAACTTAAAATTCATGGGTCGATCCCTCTGAGATTTGATTGTTGGAATGGGACATCTTTGTTATTATTGGGGGTGGTGGTGGACATTTTGTGTCAACAGAAGGCATTAGGCTCATTATGTTCAGTCCCTATTGAGCACCTCTAAGCAAGAACATAATTGGAATCTGTAAATGGAACTTTTATCTACATTTCAGTTCCTAGAGGAATTAACATTTCATTTCCATCTCTGGTTGCTCATGAGCAAACTTTTGGCTCAGCTATGTTGGTGTTGCCTTTCCCCCCCCCACCAGTAATTGAAACACCTGAAAGCCCAAGGAAATGCATGTCAGGGTAAAACTGAAAATATTTTGGTAGGCCATTGTTCTCATGAAGAATGATCTGTGAAACCACTATCTGCAAGCTTTAGAAAGGGGGTGGGGTTACAAGGAACAGAAGGCAGGGGTTGCTTGAAAGCTTTGATTCACCTTCACATTTTGTATTCCAAAAATACAAGAAATGTTGATGCTGTGGCAAAATTTCACAATTTACAACCCAAACCTTTTTTTCTCCTTTTCTTTCCCAAATTTATTCTATTACCTATCACACTTTTATCTAGACATGTATCTGCTAGGTAGCCTTGGTGAATCTCTGGGGATTGAAAATGTTGTTGCCTAATGGTAGGTCAATGAATGGGGAAATGAAAATCATCCAGGACTTGATGTTGGTGACTGCAATGACCTGGCCTAAATTACAGAGAACTAAGCTGGATGAAGCTGGACCAGGGCCTAGTTAAGGAGCACTGCTTTGATGAACTTAATGAATAATCACCAGGCTATGAACTGGCCACAGGGAGTGTGTCTGTTGGTTCTTCTTGACCATGATAACCTTTGAGGCTGTTTCTCTGATATGAGATTTAAAAGTACTGTTTTACAGTGGTTCTAGATTTTCTTTGAAGGACATATTCAGAATATAGTTCTGGGAAAACTCTGTTCAACATAGTTATCATTGGTTGTGGTAGCTGTCAGGTTCCTGATTTGTCTCCAATGATATTTAACATGAACATGAAACAGGTCACATACATTGATTTGAATTTTGAGATTCATTGCTACCAATATGTGGATGACACCCAACTCTGTTTCTCCATTCTAGTTATATATTGATGACGAACTGAATCCATGAAGTGTTAGAGGCTAAGCAGCAAAATGAAGGGACTAAACTCAATTTTGCCTAGCTGAAGTAAATGAAATTTCTCTTAATATGCCTGAACAGATTAATATTAGTTTCTAGTACGTTGGTGGAATTTACAGACATTGTAAAAGTAATTCCAACATGAAAAGAACCACATGGGCCCATGTCCACCCGAAGATTCTGCATGCAGCATTCTACAACAAATGTTAGCTGCCAGTTTACTTGAGTTGTGCAGATGCAGCATCAAGAGTTTACTCCCCTGCAATCCAGTGAAATTAACGGGATTACTGTACTGTACTATTTTCATTCTTTTCAAGCAATCTACTCTGCTTGAGACAAAAATGGATTTAGCCCAATATTGGACGTAAACCAGGGAACAATGCCCACTCCTGGACTGGGACTCCTTGCTCATGATCACACACACTTTGGTCACTTCTAGACTGATTATTGTAATATGCTCTACATGAGGCTGCCCTTGGTAACCATTCAGAGGCTGCAGCTGGTCCAAAATGTGGCTCCTCGGGTTGTGATGGGGTGTGGGCATTATGCTCATGCCTCACCACTGCTCTGAAAGCTGCACTGGCTGCCAGTATGCCTCTGAGTGCAATTCAAGGTGCTGGTTATTACCTTTAAAGTCCTACATGGTAGTGGACCAGGATATTTAAGAGACCGCATCACCCCGAGAATATCTGTCCATCCCACCAGAGTGGACCAGAGAGGCTCTCTGGTCTTGCCATCAGCTAGAGAGGCTCACTTCTCTAACACTAGAAGAAGAGCCTTTTCTATGTCTGCTCAGATCCTATGGAACCTTCTGCCACATGAGCTGTGTCTCCAGATGGAGCTGCTGCCCTTCAGAAAGGGGGATAAGACCTGACTGGACATCCATGTATGGGGTGCAGGCCAGATGGTCACCTCAGCCAGCTGGCTCTTTTGACCCCCACTTCTCTCCTTGTTAATCTTTTTAACTTTTTAATCTTTTTAACATTTTAATCTTCTAGTGTAACTACTGTGTTTTAATTGTGTTTCTAGTGTCTTGTAATCCACCCTGAGTCTCTTGATGAGGGTGAGATATACATGTGATTAATAAAATAAATAAATAAATAAACAATCTGCTAAGTATGTTGACAAGTCCACACCATTTAGTGCCAAACCATCTATCTATATCTATCTGTTTGTGTTCATAGCTGTGTCTGTATACTACAAAAAGTATAAATAAGTGATCAATATCCAACACAACAGTGATTGCAACAATAATTCCAATTAAATCATATAACAAGAAGTGCACACTAATTTCAACAAGCCAAGCTTAGAAATGTGTATTGATTCTGGTGTTGCATTCTATAAGCAAGGTATGTTTTGCTGATGAGGTTTTGTCCATTTGCTCCAAGCCTGGTCACAGACTTGTCATCTTCAGTTTGAATAGGCTTGCAGGTAACTACAGCTGAAGACACAAGTGACCTAAGGTTAATGAAATTGTGTATGTTGTCTGTGTGAACCCTATGTTGGCCAGTTCCCAACTGAAGGCACTTGAGTGACAGCATGATCAAATTATCATTATTACCACATGGGGAAAACAATTTAATTTTTGCAAGGTCCTGATAAATCATGAGGCACTGGAGATGTATGTACATGTGTCTATGCATACTCAGAGACATGTTCCATTTTAATTTGTTCTCTGCCAACTTAAAGATATGTTGTGAATCTACCCAGCAGGAGGTAAGGTATTGAAACTATTATTTTTTGTAAAAAGACATACTAGATAGATGAATAACAACAGCCCTATATGGTAGTGGGCCAGGATACCTAAGAGACCGCGTCACCCTAAGAACATCTGTCCGTCCCACCAGGGCGGATCGGAGGGGCTCTCTTGTTGTACCATCGGCTAGGGAGGCTCACCTCGCTAGCACCAGGAAGAGGGCCTTCTCCGTGTTCGCCCCGGCCCTCTGGAACCTCCTCCCAACTGAGCTGCGCATGCAGACAGAGCTCCTGTCCTTCCGGAAGAGCTTAAAGACCTGGCTGGCAGGACATGTGTGGGGTTCCAGGGATGTGGGATCCCATGTGGGGTGGTTAGTCTAAGGATTTTACCCTTCTGACGACACCCCCAGATACTGTTTTAGTCTATGAATTTTTAAATTTTTTATTGATGTGTTTTAACTTGGGTTGTAAGCCGCCCAGAGTCGGGCTTGCCCGATTGGGGCGGGTTAGCAAGTGTGAAATATAAATAAATAAATAAATAAATAAATCTGTATAGCTCTTAAAGTTTGTTGATCTTTGACCTCCTTCCTAGATGCAGTGACTGAAGAATCAACTTTAATTCCAAAAAATAAAGGCTTAGCTGCTGAGTAGACCATTTGGTTTTGCTGTCTCATTTATTAACAGCAAATGCCCAACATATTTCATAGCCAAGGATTTTTCTCACATTAGTGTCACATTCCTAACATCAGTGCATCTTCTATCAAGATCTTAATCTTGTTTACTCAGCAGTAAATACCATTGGCTTCTGTGAAACTTACTTAAATATCTGCTCAACACCACAGTTTTGTGCTATGAATTATACCTATGCAGCCTTCACATTCTGGTAGTGTCAACCAAAAGATTTCTGTTGAACACTTACATTAAGGGATTTCCTTGTTCACTGAGCATCCAAAATATTTGAAAATGTACTTGTTAGCAGTGCATTCCTTGATTCCGCTTTCCTCAGTATTATTTCATATTGATAACTATTCTCTCTGAAATATGCAAAAATTGTCACAGCAATTTCCTTGCAGGAGGAGGTTGATCCATAAATCAGTTTTCCTGAGATTAAGTTCAGACATTGATTTTGGCAGTGATATATGGTGATGTTTGCCCTTATATAGTACATACCATTTCCAGAAGTGAAAACATGACATAAGATAAAATTAGGAGCTAGGACTTGCTTTTTGAACAAATATGTGAAAAAAGAAAGTCCTCCTTGCTGTAAAAATTGTAAGATTGTAATACTGGTGGGTTTTTAAAAAAATTCTGTTGCCCCTCTGAAACAAAATTTGGAGAGGTGATGTTAGTAGATTTAGTAAAACATGCAATAATGAAAAATGTGATAAGTGTTTCCCTTTTACCTCCTTAGATAAGATAGCCTTAAGCACAGAATTCTCTCACCTTCTTGGGGGGATATCTCAACTTATCTTTACTTTCAAATAACAGGCGTTTTAAAAAATACTATTATTCAGTGCTAAAGGCATCCCTTTGTGAACACATCCCCAATGTCCAGATAAGAAAACAAAGCAGAATCAATTAAGTTGTTGCCGAATATCATGAAAATTGTGTCAGGCTGGACACATCTCTTGAATGACAGATGGACATTGTACAGCAGCAATCACCAAGTAATATCCCAGAGGAGTAAAAAGACTCCTTGCCAAGCCCCCCAAAAGATGGTAATTTTTTTTTTGGTTGAACCTGGAAAAGAATGGAAAGTGAGTTGTGATGAGTAGGAACTCACTCCCTGATAGTCCGGTCAATCAAGGAACTGAACTATGTTTATAATTTGGAGAAATTGGGGGTGGTGAGAAGAAAAGAAAGGAGGATGACAAAAGCAGTCCTCTACCTACTTTATTATCACAGTCTTGCACCAGAAATGGTTGATGAATGTCAGCAGTGTGTCTCATAATGCTGAGATGTCCACATTAGGAGGAGGAGGACATTAGAAGCAAGAAGAATTATTTCACACCAATGGGAAGACCTACATCTTCTCATTCAGAACTATAGTTGTTAAAATCATTTTAGCAAACTGTAGAAATTGAATCTAGGGACTGCAGTTGCTCAAGTGGCCTAAGACGGGCATGGGGTGATACTGCGGGAGCCAAGGGACGGGTTGCACTCAGGGAACGAAGGACCGATGTTTAGTATCTGTCCCCTGTTCTAGCCGACATGCAAGTTTTACCTTTGCTATAATGAGATGCAGAAAAATGTCAAGAAAATACAGTCATAACTTGTTCTGTGCTCTGCTCTCGAGTAAAGAGAGGAGTTACCATAGGCAAGCCTGTATCCCAGGCTTCCTGTTTCCCAGTTGTTTTGGACTAAAGCTTCCATTGTCCAGCTCCTCAGCCATCTCTCTCAATACTCAACAATGATGGGAACTGAACTATAAAATATCTGGATGGCTCTTTGGTTGTAAACAGAGATGAGCATCTGATAACAGCAGATGGTGATTGCAGCCATGAAATAAAAAGGCGACTGATTCTTGGGAGGCAAGCAATGAGAAACCTGGGGAACATAGTGAAAAGTAGAGACCTCACATTGCAAACAAAAATTTGTATAGTCAAAGCAATGGTATTCCCGGTGGCAATGTATGGTTGTGAGAGCTGGACCGTTAGGAAAGCTGAGCACAGAAGAATAGATGCCTTTGAGATGTGGTGTTGGAAGACAGTTTTGAGAGTCCCCTGGACAGCAAGGAGAACAAATAGGTCAATCTTAGAAGAAATTAACCCTGACTGCTCCTTAGAAGGTCAAATAGTAAAGATGAAGCTAAAGTACTTTGGACGTCAAATGAGAAGAGAGGATTCACTTGAGAAAGCCTTGATGCTGGGAAGGGTGGAGGGCAAAAGAAGGGAGCGGTCAAAAATGAGATGGCTAGATGGTATTGTAGAGCCAGTGGGCACAGAGCTAAGCGAGTTGAGGTGGATGTTGGAGGACAGAAGAGCCTGGCGGACAGTTGTCCATGGGGTTGCAAAGGGTTGGAATCAACTGTACGACTGAACAACAACAGGGACCACTTCAGTGGGAAGGTAAACAGTGTTCCATGCACTCCAGTGTTGAGGCATGCCTGCCACATGTCCACAGAAATGTCTGCAGATGCAGATAGCGCTGGCTCTTTGGCTATAAACAGAGATGAGCACTGAACTCTAGAGTCAGATACGACTGGCTTTCGAGCAAGGGTGATGACCTTTAGCTAAAAAATGCAAACTGGCCTTCAGGCTTTTACTGCAGCTCTCACCTTTTTCTCCAGCCACTAACTTCACGGACTCTCAGATACTGCTTTGTGCAGACACAGACTTCCAACATTTTTGAACATACAACACCACAGATGTTTCCACTGTACATATCAACTCCTGCATATCAGCCAATGAATGGATTTCTCCATGGGTGGGGTTGTCTCCTTGTCTCAGTTCTAGGTGCAATGTATTTTGATAGCATGTTTCTTTTACCCCCAATTAGAGTTTAGCAGAGGAAGGCTTGTCTGTATTTACTCAGTAATAAATTTCATTTAACCTGGGCATGCTTATGGTATGACCTCCCAATTAAGTGATTTACTAAACAAAACACTGGAGGCTTCTTGCATGGTTAAAAATTATTCAGTCCAAGTGCATAGCTTGGTACTGAGATAAATATTCAGTCAGGTCAAAGTCTGTTTACATCATGGCTCAGCCTTAAAACCCCATAGAGACAGGAATGACCAAAAATCAATCTCTGCTAAAGGTTGTAAAAACCAGAAGCCTAGTAATTGTACACACCATTATTCAAGAAGTATTCCAAAGTATGTTTCTGCATAAATCTCCCGTAAATCAGGATAAGATTAGGTGTCATCTCTGTCTCCAGGGAGAAAAGATGTATTTTTATGGATTGACAATGCCCATTGCTTAAATTACAGAAATACGCAGCTGTTTCAGACTAGAGTAGAATTCTATAAGTCATACATACACAGAGAGAAGGTTGACATCCCACCTCGTTAGCCTGATTTGGTCAACAATGTAAAAGGTAGATGACTGAATGTAGGGATGAGATTTTTGGAATTTTTGAAAAACAAATATCATAATTCCCCATTCTGAGGATTCTTCCTCACTAAAACACGATAGCTCGATGGTTTAGGCATCTGACTGTGGAGCTAGAGGCTGGGAATCTAACTCCCCATTATGCCTCCAGGGAGAACATCTGTATAGTTATGGGCATGCTGCACAGTTCTAGGACTCTCCCAGAAGAATAAAATGATAAATCACTTCTTTTTACTCCCTACTGTACTTAGAAAATCCTGAAAAGAGTTGCCATAAGTCAGAATTGACTTGACAGCATGCATTATTATTTATTATTATTATTCCACACTTCAGGTAAAGGTAAAGGTCTGCCTTGCTCAAAAGCCAGTCATGTCTGACTCTAGGGAGTGGTGCTCATCTCCATTTACAGCCAAAGAGCCAGCACTGTCTGCATCTGTAGGCATTTTCATGGTCATGTGGCAGCAGGGCCAAAGCCAGGATTCTAGATGTGGGTGGGCAAATATTTTTTCAGGATGGGCAACAAAGACTCTTTTGGATGCATTCCTATGGGAAACCATGTCTTGCCAGGGTGGGCAAACTGCTAACTCAGGGAGGGCCAAGCCCCCGTGAGGGGCCCCTCTGGCTACGGCCCTGTATGGCAGACATGAATAGATGCCAGAGTGCATGGAATGCTATAGCTTTTCCTGCCAATGCAGTACCTATTTATCTGTTTGCATTTTTTTATTATTTCAAACTGCTAAGTTGGCAGGAGCTTGGGTAGATGATGGAAGCTAACTCCATCACACAGCACTCGGGTCTCAAACTGCTTACCTTCTGGTTGTCAATCTCATCATCTTAACCACTAAGCCACTATGTCCCTTTTGGGACACCGAAGCCAAAAGCTTTCAACCCCTCATTTCAGTTTTCTGGCTCCCTGGGGCTCCCATTTGTCCCTGGGAAAGCTTCTGGGTGCCTCAGGAGGGGGAGGTGACTTTCATAATAAAAAATAACCTCCATATTCTCACCCTTGGGCAAGGATTATATATGATCAACTATTTATATTGACCCTGCTCAGTCTATTTATACTGATTCTGCCCATTAATGCCCCAGAACATCCCAATGCAAGATGGTTGAAAAATGTCCCAGGCACTTTTTGTTCAATACACTAACAACAGTCAAAAATCATGATGGGGCTGATGCCTTCAGTGGCAATCCAAAACTGATTTTATTTACTAAAGCCTTTACCTTGTCCCAAGGCTTCCCCAAGAGAAAAGGGATTGTTAGGAAACCTGAGAACCTGAAGCTTTCAATTAGTTTAAATTAATTTGTAGGCACATCTGATGATGAAGCCTTAAGCTTCCACCAGTGTATATTTGCACCAGTAGGATTTTGTCCAGCATGTTGTGGTGCTAAAACAAAGATAACTGATAGTACCTCACAACTGTGGTTCCATCATGAAGAAAACTGTAGCCTGCAGCAAACAGAGACTCACAATCTCCATTCAGGCCTGTGACACTTCATGTGAACCATTCAAAGGTGGGACAATTAATTGTTCCAGTTTCTTCCCTTCTCAGCTGTGGAGTAAGAAAGCTGTGGTGTGATTCAAGGAAACAGTGCTCATGGTTTCTCTCCTGGCAGAAACAAATGTAAATATTGGCTCCATCGCCATATCTTACATCATTATATATTACTTGGTGGTATGAGAAATGAATAATACATACTGCTTGCATGTTTTCTTAGAGATTAATGCCTTGGAAAGGAATAATGGTCATGCTGCATTTTATCAAGTACTCTTTAAGATGGGCTTTAATAGATTCTCTCATAACAAGCTGATACAGCTTTGTGCTTTTCACTTCACTTCCAGTTAAGCTCATAATGTTTCTCTTCACACAGAAGCTTTCAGTTCAGATGGATCAAGGGACACAGCAAATCCTCTGCCATGAGAACAGAGAGGAAAAGACCTCCGCATAGGTCTCAATTCATCTTAGAAACTCAAATATTAATTTCTTTCATTGCACAACACTAGATAGTTAGGATTGCAGGGGTTATGCTAGATGGGATGACTGATCATGCTGGATGAGGAGATTGGGAAGTGACCTGCTGAAATGATGAAGCATGTTCTGACATGCTATTAGGCAGCATTGGATGCCACCAGATCCAGTGGGTACCAAGGTCCTAAACTGTTCAAAGAACCAGAACATTGAATTGGGCACAGAAGCTGAAAGGTAACCAGTGCAGCTGAGCTAGTGTTGGGGAAATCTGATCAAAATGTTGAATCTCACCCAACAGCTTCATATAGATGTTAAACAGCATGTGGCACACCATAATGTACTCATGGGGCAGATGTTGCCCATTCCTGCTAGATTCTTTCAATATGGTTGATGAGGAAGGATTGGAACCTGTCAAAATCTGATCCCCCAATTCCCAACTATGCCAACCTGTCCAGAATGATCCCATGATTGACAGTAGCAAAAGTCACTGAGAGATTCAAGAGGACAAGCAAGGACCCATTATTCCTGTCAGCTTTCTGCACTGGTCCTCAACCTTAATAAAGTTTGACTTGAAATTACCCCTGTCAGCCTCTCAGATAAGGTCATCTAGCAGGACAACCAAAGCTGTATGGGTCCCATGCCAAGGCCTGAACCCCAATTGAAAATGATCTAGACCAGTGTTTCCCGACCTTTGTGGTTTTGGACTTCAATTCTAAGAAGCCTAAGTCAGTTCTCCAAAGCACTGATCAGCCAATGTACTGACTTAGGCTTCTGGGAATTGAACTCACCGTGTGGAGCATGGTGGGAACCACTGAGGTAGACTATCAGTCTCCTTCAAGTACATTTGCAACTGATCTGCAGGCACTCCTCCACCAACCTGCTCATAAAAGGGATGTTAGAGACTGGACTAAAGTTGTTAAGATCCCCGCCCAAATGTTCAACTTTTGGAGATAGATCTGATTATAGTTTCCTTCAAATTTAAGAAGAATTCACAATCTGAGTAGCTCAATCTACTATCACATCCTTGGCTGTTTTCACAAGGCAAGAGGGAATTGGGTCAAGAGGAGAGGTCAGGTCTTTGCATCATGCAAGTGCCTTGTCCATCAGGTGTTACAGGTTGAAATCGATCTAACACCACTAGACAAGTTGGTGCACTGGAGATGACTCCTAGATAAACTATCCCAATAATGGAGTCAAAGTCCTTATGGATAGCTTCAGTCTAAGATCTTGTCTTCTTACATTTATTTACTTTATCTGAAGCATTTGTAGATGAGTCATCTCTGCAGATTACTGCATATCTTCACACCTCCTCCTCCTCCTCCAATCAGGGTATTTTTAACCCAGTTTCCAGTAACACCGAGTGCTTTAATTTCCATCGCAGAGCATGCAAAGCCAATGAGAAAGAGGAAGCGAAAGGCAAAACAAAAAACTGGACAGCATTCATGATGGTGCAGGCACCAAGGCTTGAGGCCAATGACACAGATGGCAAAGAATGAATTGTCCTCCCAGCCTGGGTTTGCTGCCAACGTTGACATATTGGCTGACAGCATAATACATTTAGTCCTAATCTAATATATAACCCTGTTGCAATTAAAACCCAGCACATTTTAAACAAGGTCACATTTAGTTTTATTGACCATTGCAAAGCAGAAGAAAAGATTTATGAACATGGTGCACAATGCTTCAATTGCTGTAAAATATTTCTTCCTTGACAGACTGGCTGGGTAATCTTCCTTTTCTGTAGTAATGCTCCTGAAGATCTCATTCTCTGCCCCTACATTTGCTCATATCCCCCCTTTTTTTCAAATAGTTGAGGAATTATAGATCAGGCAGTAAATTGATGGAGTCATTATCACCCAGCTAAAGATTCTTATGCTACGGTTTTCATGTCAAGCTGTGCCAAAGTAGTAGTGTAAATTTCCAAAATATATGTTATCTTTGTAGGTATCTTCTTCTGATTCTTTGTTGAAGAGACTATCTGAATCAATGAATGAAAGGATTCCTTTTTTTTGTTCCTTTAGCATTCCTCTGCGCTTTGTTCTGTCCTCCAACCAAGCTTTCTGAAGTTCTTGCTTAATTAGAGAGATGTTCAAATTATTGTAGTGGAGGGCATAATTTCCTACAGTTTTCAGTTCATTCAGTTCTTTTTTTAATCTTCTTACATTTCCTTACTAGTTATTTAAGCACTGAGGAGTTAGAAAATAGAAACTGCCAGTACATGTCAGCTAAACAGAGCTTGCAGGTAACTAGTTTGCTGTCATGTGGTTTCCTGTAATTATCAATGTAATGAATATAGACAAGTGTGCTCATCTTTGGTGAAAAATGATATTTTGAGATGCTAAGTTACCTCAGGAACATAGTTAGCACTTCTCAGATATTTTAATCCAGTGTGGAATCCATAAAACCCCTGTCTTTTCCCCCCCATGAGCAGCAACATGAGCAAAAAGGGAAAAAAAGTGAAACCAAAGCAAACAAACCCTTTAGTTATGAGGAAAAGCAAAATACAACAAAAAAAGAGAATTTTGAGCAAAATATTTAATACCTTTTTACATATATTTCAATGTGTTTGCACAAACTGTAACATTTTTGCACCAAATACAAGGTTGCGGTTCAAAACCATAGACCCACAGAAATATTTCATAGAAAACCCAAGTGTGAAAAATGTGTAACAATCATTGTAGTCTAACCAGTGGTGAGCAAATGTTTGAAATGATTTGTTCTCTCCTGTGAAAGTGAAATAGAAAAGTACAATATTTACATTCTTATCTGACAACTATTTACTTTGGAGGGGATAGGCAATAAAAGGAAAGGAAAGTTACTTATGGAATATATCACATTCTCTATGAACACAGTTATTTTATAAAATAATTTTCTAGTTATTTCCAAATATTACTTGTAAAGTCCCGACACTTCAGAAAGGAAGAAAAAATGAGGCATAAAATATGTTCAACAAAAATATGAAATGATTCTCACTTTCTTCCAGCAGAAAGAATCATTCTCACAATTGCTGAAATCTTGTTGTTTACTGTAGTAACAGATTTCTTCTTCAAGTACAGTATCCATTCTGAATATTGGCTATCATCATGGCAATAGTCTTCCTGTTCTTAACTCCTCGGAACATTTCTTCTGGGGACATGCCACAATAGTCTCTCAGGTTCTTCAGTCATGAAGTCTGCCTATGGCCTCTCTTCCCAGGGATTTTTCCTTGCATAACGAGTTGGAATATTCTATACTTAATGTTGTTCCTCATAATATGTCCAAAGTATTGGAGCTTTCTTTGTTTAATGGTATCAAACAGTTCTTTTCTTTATTCATTTAGTGCAACACTTCTATATTAGTCACTTGGCAGTGGCGTCGCGCAGTGTTCAGCCGCCTGGGGCGAAGAAGAAAATCGCTGCCCCCCCAGCTCCCCGCTGCCGTGGGGCCCCCCCTGGACCCAGGCAGAAGGCGCCCCCTGCTGAATAGCGGCGCTGCACACCTCCGCCCGCTCACCCTCCAAGGGCCCTCCGTCACCCACCCCCAACGAGCGCACCTCCACCTCCGGCAACTCGCTCGCCCGGCTGGCCGTCGGGGGCTCTCCTGGCGGGCGGCCCGCGTGCACGCGCACGCTACCCACCTCCTCCTGCCCAGCCAGCTGCCAGGGGCTCCCCGCCACGGCGCCACCCACCCCCGATGAGCGCCCCGTCTGACGGCAAGCTGGGTGGGTGGCTGGGCGGGCGGAGGCGAGCAGCATGCGCGCGCACGCGGGCCGCCCTCCAGGAGAGCCCCCGACGGCTAGCCGGGCGGGCGGGCCCCCTCCTTGAATTGTCCGCCTAAAAAAACCCCCTTTTTCTCCTCCTCGCCCCCGACGGCCAGCCAGGTGGACGGAGGCGAGCAGCGCTCGCCAGCAAAACGGCCGCCCTCCACCTGGGAAGTCCTGCTTCCTAAGCCCGGCCCCAGGCAGAGGGAGGCCAAACTGGTGGGGACATTTTGCCGCCCCCTGAAATCCACTGCCCGGGGCATCCGCCCCCCCGCCCCCTCCACGCGACGCCACTGTCACTTGGTTAACTCATTATATCCTTTGCAGGCATCGATAGATCCCAATCCACAAGATTTGATTTTCTTTTTAGATGCTTTAGTCAATGTCCAGGTTTCGATTCCATATAACAACACTGGAAGTATGTAACATCTCACAATTCAGATCTTCTAACTTACAGTAGAGAGCATCAATTGAAAGAAACAAGTATTTGCTGAATCAGTTGCTCTATACAATCTGTTAATGTAAATGTGTCTACTCTAGTTGTGACTCATTTTGTTAAAATAAGTTACAATTAGAGTAAGCTCTTTTGAATCAGTGAAACATTTAGAGGCTTTAACTCATTAAATCCTCACTAATTCAATAGGCTTGCTCTAGTGCAACTTAAGAGTGTTACACACAGGGTTTCAGCCTGTGTCTCATTTACTATGGGAATACCTTTCAGGTTTAGAGCAATCTAGCAGAGTGGAGAGACAGCCAACTATCTCACAGTTATCAATAACAATATTTACTTACTTTTCCTGAAAGATTTCTAAGCCGTTTGCTAGGGAAAAACTTTTCCAATACATGCAAAACATAATTTTAAAAAAAATGAACACAGGAAAAAGCAATGATAAAATAAAAGAGTAACATTAACAGTTAAAACAGTTAAATGTTAAAACTGAAATAGTACTATCAGCTCCAGCGACGACTTCTGAGATGCAACTACCTAACATTAGCAGTCCCAGAGATTCGTGTAGGAGGTATCACATGGAAAAGGCATACAGACAGACTTATAACTCACTACTACAGTACCACTTCTCTCTCTCTCTCTCTCTCTGTGTGTGTGTATGTATGTGCTAGCTGAGCAGAGCAAAATAGCTATCTTAAAACTAGCAGTGGGTACACAATCATACTAGAATCAGGAAAAGATCTATTTCACATCTCTGAATGCTGCATATCATAAAACATTGCCTATTAGCAAGGCTTGTCGACCATTTAGGAGAAATAAAATATGCCTAAAACCATTAACAGCTTTTTAAAATGCAGGCAGCTAGGGATGCACATGATTGAAAAAGACACAGATGCTTTATCAATGGGAGAAACATGACCTCAAATGCTCACATTAAATAAATCAAGCCCAAATGGGTATACCAGAAAAATCTAATATGAATAAAGTATTGGATGAGACTGTAAATGGGATGTAAGTGGGATGAGGAATCTGTGTAATTAAGACAGATAATTATCTTCATCCCTGAAGGAGGCCACACCATGCAAGATGGGTTCAAGGAGGCTGCATTGAAACTTTTCCCCTCATCTATCCACGATATTGACCTGAAAGTTGTTCACAAAATACCTGGAGGTATGATCCTGACTTAGCTTAACATGGTAAATGATAGCAAAAGCAAGTGCACTTGTATAATATTCCATAGCTTGGAGCACTCCATGGTGGAACACAAGTTAATGAGCATTTCTGCCCCCAACACACTGTGTACTCATTTTACCAACCAAGGGAGAACATAAGGTTGACTCCACCTTACTCCCATTGAGATCAAATTCAGATTGTGAGCAAAGTTTTGGTTGCAGTACTGCAGCTTAACCACAGCGTCACAAGGGCTTTCAAATATATTATTTCCTCCATTCAATAGAAGACTTATATTATTTCTGTTCTCCAATGAAGCAAATACACTCTCATATTTTGATGTATTTCTGGAAATACACACTAGTGAAAATCTGCCTGGTTGCACACCTGTTATCCTGCTGTGGAAAGTAGTAAAAGAAGTAGCATTGATGGGCTTTTTGGAGCTTTGTGATCAATCAGCTTGACTTCTCTATCTACTGTATACTCAGATTGACAAAAAAGATGCTGATTTTGTGCAGAAGCCAGTATTTTATGTTTACAGTAGAAAATCACATGAAATGTATACAAATTATGTAAAATGTGACCAATCCCCATCTTTGGGAACCAATCCTCTAAGATCTTCCGAGAGGATGTAAGGATCCTGAAGTGGGACTGAAGTGGCTTAGTGGTTAAGATGCTGAACTTGACAACTGGAAGATTGGCAGGTCAGCAGTTTGAGACCCAAGTACTGCACAACAGAATGAGTTTCCATCTCTGTCTCAGCTCCTGCCAACCTAGCAGTTCAAAAGTATAAAATTGCAAGTAGATAAATAGATACCACTTTGGTGGGAAAGTAAACAGCATTCTGTGCACTCCGGTGTCTAGTCATGCCTGCCACATGTCCATGGAAAAATCTGCAAACTCAGATAGTGCTGGCTCTTTGCCTATAAAATGAGATGAGCATTGAACCCTAGAGTCGGATAAGATTGGCGTTCGAGCAAGGGTGATCTTTACCTTTACATAAAGATCCTGAAGGAGCTGTCTTGCAGCCAAGACAGACACTCTCCCACCAGAACCTCTGCAGTGCCCAGATGTTTACACATCTATTTGGACCAGCATTATTCATTGTTCCATGTTGCTTTCTCCCCACTGTATGAATTCTCCATACAGTGGAACCTTGGTTAATGTAATTAATGCGTTCTCTGGCACATTTCTTACAGCGAAAATTACTTTACCCAATTTCCCTGTAGGAATGCATTGAATACAGTTTCCCATAGGAATGCATTAAAAACCAAAATACTTTAACTGAAATGCAGTTTCCTATAGGAATGCATTGAAAACCTATTAATTCATTCTGAAAAAATTCCATAAGCCTAGCCACTATTTTCTATTGATTTCCTTTTGTATGAGATTTTTATGTTAATTTATTTATTTATTTATTATTCGTACTTGCTACCCCGCTCCAATCGGGCAAGCCCGACTCTGAGCGGCTTACAGACTAAAATATCAATATCCTAGACTTGATGTTAAAACTTTAAAAAAATCATAAAAGCATAAAAAATCACATCAGATGAACCGAAGGGTGGCTGTCACTAGATCAGCCACCCTATATGAGACCCCACGACCCTATGTCCCCACACTTGCTCAGCCAGCCATGTTTTTAAACCTTTCCGGAAGGGTAGGAGCTCTGTCTGTAGGCGCAGCTCGATTGGCAGGAGGTTCCAAAGGGCTGGGGCGGACACGGAGAAGGCCCTCCTCCTAGTACTGTAGAGGTGTGCCTCTCTAGCTGATGGAATAACAAGAGAGCCCCTCCGGTCCGCCCTGGTGGGGCGGACAGATGTTCTCAGGGTGACGCGGTCTCTTAGGTATCCTGGCCCACTACCATATAGGGCTTTAAAGGTAATAACCAGCACCTTGAATTGCACCCGGAGACATACTGGCAACCAATGCAGCTCCCGAAGCAGCAGCGTAGCATGAGCATAACGCCCGCGCCCCGTCACTACTCGGGCCGCCGCATTTTGGACCAGCTGGAGTCTCCGAATGGTCACCAGGGGCAGCCCCATGTAGAGCACATTACAGTAATCAAGCCTGGAGGTAACCAAAGCATGTGTGACCATGAGCAAGGCGTCCCGGTCTAGGAGCGGGCGTAACTGGCGTATTACACGAAGTTGTGCAAAAGCCCTCCTAGCCACGACTGCCACCTGTTCTTCGAACAGTAGTCGTGAGTCCAGAAGGACCCCCAGATTATGCACCAGGTCTGTTTGGGGCAGAACTGCCCCATCCAGAACCAAAGCTGGCAACTCCCGTGATAACACAGGGCCCCTCACCCACAGCCACTCAGTCTTGCCGGGATTCAGTTGTAGCCCGTTTGCCCCCATCCAGACCCTAACAGCCTCCAGACACCTGGAGAGGACTTCCACTGGGTCCCCACGGGCCGAGATGTACAGCTGGGTATCATCAGCATATTGATGATACCTTACCCCGTGGGAACGGATGATCTCACCCAGTGGCCTCATATAGATGTTAAATAGGAGAGGAGAGAGTACCAAGCCCTGGGGCACCCCATATTGTAGGGGCCTAGGGCTGGACTCCTCCTTCTCCAACCACACCGACTGGGTTCTGCCCCTCAGGAATGAGGAAAACCAGGACAACACAGTGCCCTGGATTCCCAACCCTTGGAGCCTACCCAGAAGGATGTCGTGATCGATGGTATCAAAGGCCGCTGAAAGATCGAGAAGAACAAGGACAGACGGATCCCCTCCATCGAGCCATTTGTTAACCGAGGTTCCACTGTACTGTTTTCCCCCTTTCCTGAATTCTTTTTTACATTTTGAGACAGTACTTTCCTTTTGACATGGTAGCCATGTTAGTCTGTGTTTCAAGCATAACAGAGAGTAAACAAAAACATTGTGATTCTTTAAAGATTAACCGCTGTGTATTTTAATGTTAGCTTTCATGAATCAAGTCCAC